>CM042151.1:33152704-33220204 GCA_023376005.1 Doryteuthis pealeii | reverse complement strand
AAATCAAAGATTTCTACATACATTTAATATTAAATTTAAACAAAGGCTATTGTTTGGGGCTGATTAGTTAAAACTAATGTGACTTCCGGCCGGGTGGAATGAGGTGGTATAGGACTTTAAGAGTTCAATAAAGATTTTTTTAAAGAGTCACTGGAAATTAAACAAGAGCAGATAACTCACCAGTTTCATATTTCTCGATGACTTGAACACTCTGTCCCACTTTCAGGTCCACTTGATCTTTGGCTTGTTTCTGGTAGTCAAAGATGGCTTCATACTGTTCAAGGGGCTTCGGTTTCGAAATTTTGGCCTCTCCAGATTTTTTTCTGAAAGCAAAAATGAGAACAAATGATGTAGACAAGTGATAAGCGAAATTCTTTTGCATCTCAACTCTGACGTACGTTGAAGAATTGGTGATTGTTGGTTGGTGTTGAAAAAAAGATTTTGCTTCTTGGTGGTTGACCATTTAAAAACTGCAACTTCTCTTTTTTTTTTTCCTTTTTTTTTTTTTTTTTTTTTTTAAAGGAATTTCAAACCCCTAATCATTTGTATTATTCGGACTATTCCTCATCTTTATTTAAAGTTTAAAGAGAAGGTTCCCAAGTTCAAGGAGGGGGTTCCCCAAAATATCTGAAGAAGGCCAGAGGGCACATCGGCCGAAACATTGTGCAGATAACAATAAAGATAAGGACAATAGTATGAATAATACTAATAATATATAATAATCAAGCCTCATGTCAAACATTCAGAGAAATATACCCTAATCATTTTTCTAAGCTAGCATCAATTTTTCTCTTTTTTCTCTTTTTTTTTTTTTAGAAATTTCAAACCCCTAATCGTTTGTATTATTCAGACTATTGTCCTCATCTTTATTTGAAGTTCAAAGAGAAAGTTTCCAAGTTCAAGAAGGAGGTTCCCAAGTTTGAAGAGAAGGTTCCTGAGTCTGACAAGAAATACCTGAAGAAAGCCGGAGGGCACATTGTCCGAATTGTTGTGCAGATAACAATAAAGATGAGGACAATAGTACGGATAATACAAATAATATATGATAATCAAGCCTCATCTCAAACATTCAGAGAAATATACCCTAATCATTTTTCTAATCTAACATCGATTTGTTAATCCCTTCTATTGAAGTGGTAACACAAAAGAAAAAACAAAAAAAATATCCACTCCTACTTTCAAAAATGACGAAAAGAAAACTGAACATAACCACAAAGCCTAGCATTATTATTATTGTTGCTGTTGTTGTTGTTGTTGTTGTTGTATAAGAAGACAATGGTTTATTTTCACACATTACACAATAATGGACAGAGTGGAGGTGAGTTAGAGAGGAGAGTAGTCTCGACAGCAAAGAGAGCCAGAAAGAGGGAGAAAAGACACCAGAAAGTATCACAGTTTCTGTGCAGTCAGTGCATCCAAGACTGTCACTCAGGAATTGGCCTGCAGAGTCACTTGTGTAGATGCAGATAATTTATTTATTTTTATTTATTTTTTATTTTTATTTTTTTTTTGTACACAACGCCATTGTCCTTAGTGGATAGAAAGGTGCCAACAATACGATATAAACAATGTCACACAAAATAAAAAATATAATGTTGATTATTGTATTAATGAGTGGAGGATAACAGGAAACACCTGAGCCTATTCTAGTAATGACCACATGAGTTGATTTTTTTTCTTTTAGATAACAGAGATTATAGTTTTTTTTTTTTTAGATAACTGAAAGATTATATTTGTCTAGGAAATGAATTATCGTTCCTAATTGTGTTGAGCATTTCAAGGATTTACATTGGAAATGAAATGTAAATGGGATCAAGTTTTTAATCCTCTTAAAGAGATTAAAGAAATTAAACAGGATTTATAGATCTTTTTTTTCTTAAATGAAATGGAAATTGAACTGTTTTATTTATCTCATTTTCATCTTAATTTCAGTGCTAAATGGACGGTCTAATGTCGGTATCAGCCAGACAGCGAGGGAGTCTATCCCCTTTTCACTTGCACTAGACCAAGGAGATTATTTTAGCATCTGCGGTGGAGCACCATACCTACCATCAACTACTCAACTTTACCACACAGATCCCAGTGCTACTCATACACCGAGTTGGCGATGGCCGGTATTGAACCAGGAACCTTGAAGTTCCCAGTCGGACACTCTACCGACTGAGCTAAACCAGACCTATCCGTTTAATTTTTCTTAATTTTACAAGTTTTAAAACGGTTAAGATAATTCCTATTGGGAAGGTAAAAACTATTTAAAACAAACAAAATTTTTTTAAATACCAATACTAATAACATTCATAATGATATGGTTTAAAGTAACTATTCCTATTTAATAATCAATTGTGTGCACAGTTACACGGTTTCAAGTATTCCAATCCAACACTAATAATTTGCAAGAAATATGGTTTTAAGTAATTAATCCTTAGTAAAGCAATTTAAGTAAGGGTTAGCTCAGTCGGTAGAGCGTTCGGCTAGAAACCACAAGGTTCCTAGTTTGATACCGGTCCTCACCAACTCAGCGCATGAGTAACACAGGGATATGTGTGGTAAAGTAAGGAGCTGATGGTAGGTGTAGTGCTCCACCTCAGATGCTAAAACAATCTCCTTGGTCTAGCGCTATTGAAAAGGGGATAGACTCCCTCGCCGACTGGCTGATACCGACTTTAGGCCGCCCAGTCAACTTTACTTACTTAAAGCAATTTAATCAACTATTCTTAATACAATTTGCACAGTTAACTAGTATAAAGTATTCCTATCTAATACAAATAATTAAACCCATTTATGGGATCACAACAGCTACTACCACTCAGGGTCAGGGTGGATCCGAGAGTAAAGAGCAATGGAGAGATACGCCACACTCCCCAGAGCTGGAGGCTTACCAGATAAATTTTAATGTTTGTAATACAACATTTGATAGCTATCAAAGTAACACACTGCTGAAAGTGACCATCAGCTCCACAAAATTTTGTTCCAATATTTCCCCCTCAGCATGTAGTTAAGAAAAATATATATATACACTAGAAGTTGCCTGGGTAGTAGTGGGGGAGGTAAAAAAAAATTGTCTCACAAATCCATTATTATTGAATCGCGAGTTGGATCCTTGTAGTATGCCCCATTAAAATCCCTATGTAAAAACAAAAAGACGTTGCATTGATCCAGCCTCTCTGGAAATAAAAAATTAATGTCTACTATTTAAAATATTAAAGGCAAAAAAAAAAAAAAATCTATGCTATTATTATTTTAAATTTTTTTTTTTAAGTATCTTAACTAATATAAATCAAACCTTCATTATTTTTGCCCAAAAACCAAGAACTGGTGATATTTAATGTGTATATATATTTACTTTGTCATTAATTGTATTATTTTCGAAGTTTCCTCCAAACATACACATAAACACAACTGCCCTTTATATATGTATAGATTAAACTGGTTGACCGTCTATAAAGGCCAGACAAATAAACTCTTCCTGATTATTAACATAGATGATAAACCTGTTTAATTTTATCAGACTAAAACAAACACAAAAAAAATAAATAAATAAATAAATATATATCAAACCAATGTTGAAATACATCATTTCAAAGAAACAAACAGTTGAAAGTGACCATCAGCTCCACAAAAGGTTTGTTCCAATTTTTCCCCTCACCATGTAGTTAAGAAAATATATATATATATATATATATATATATATATATATATATATATATATATATATAAGGGTTGTATGCTTAAGAATTGTCCATCCAAAATCTGTTTATTAATACAAGGAATGAAGTGGCTTACAATGAAGAAAAATGTGGCCTCTGGAAGTTGAGCCAGGGAGGTAAAGTGGATTTAGGGAACCGTTTCAACATTTGCGGGAAGATTTCCAGGACGCCGTTCATCATTCCAAAATTGAATATTCTGTGGCTATACCAAAAAGAAAATTATTATTGATACATTTTTTCGGTTTTTTTTTTACATTTTGTTTTCCAAATTTCTGATAATTGTTTCTTCTGATTTTCAAAATATCCTGATTTATAGCCGAATTACACGCAAGAAAAAAACTATTAACAATTTTTTTTAAAAGAAACATAGAAATACATTAAAAAAACCTATCAAATAAATTTTTTAAAAAACTATTAACAAAACCTATCAAATAAATTTCTTTTAAAAAATACATTAAAAAACTATAAAAATAATTTTTTTTTTAAATACATTAAAAAAACTATAAAGTACATTTTTTTTTAAATCCCTAAAAAGATGTCATCACTAACTTACGATCATAGATTTTATAAAGAATTATAAATACTTATAATGAATACGAATGTCAGTGTGTCACATTTTTAAACATTTACTCCTAGAGGCTGTAGCCCAACATATCATACCATTTTGGAATGAAGCCAACTCCATGAATAAATTAAAAACATTCCAAGCTGAATTCAGACCCATAATCCAGAAATTTGTGGATTCCCAAGTTTCAATTACTTCAATTGTCTTCAGCAATTATTTATGGGATTAAAGTATTGCATTGATATTCAAGCTTACCTTTTAAAAGGTTCAACAATAATTCATCTGCTTCCACTTAATTTAAGGAAAATTTGATGTACGTAGGTCCTTAATTTCTGTATAAACAATTATTTCTATTTCATGGGTTACTTTTGCTGGATTTCACAATTAATTTTGATTATTCCCAAATCTATTTCCAAGTCATGTAAATTGTTAACATATAAAATAAAGTATTTACCACATACCCCATGGTACGGGTTAGGCACAAGGCCCTATTAATGTGGGACCACCCACAAGCCATGACTCATGGGTAGTAGGTGCAAAAAAATGCGTTTATCCCATCAGCATTCCCCCCAAGGGTGGTACCTCAGGCACTGGGCAATAAACCCAGCCCTGCCCCTTTAAATCGAAGGGCCGGTATTGTCTGGGGGGGGGGGTGGCCCCTTGGGATCAATGCTGTTTATTACTTCACCGATCCAGCAGCCGAAGCTCACTGGACCCCTGGCTGGGCATATGAAATAAAAACAAAAGAAAAAAATTGCCAAAAACAATTGCAGTAATTAAAACTTAAAATTTCAGGATTGTGAGTCCGAAATTCATCTTGGAATATTCTTAATTTGTTGGCCTGATTCCAAAATGGTATGATATGTTGGGCTACGGCATCTTGGAGTAAAGCTGAAAGATGCGACACACTGACATTTGAATTTATTATTAGAGATATAAGATAAATATTTTCCAAAAAAGAATTGTGATGCACTTATTTGCATTGACATAAAATTTACTGCATCCTTTTGCTACCGAGCATGCAAATTAGTAACGCAATAAACTAAATCTACTTGGTTAGTATACCAAATCCATTAAGTATTCATGCAAATCACATATTAGCTGTTAAACAACAAAAAAAAGGCCTTGATCCCATATCAATTCATATATTTCCTATTCTTTAACTCTTAACATCCTATTGAGAATTTTCTAAGTCTAGAGCTGCATTCCTATAAGGATTTATCATAAAATGGCTAAAAATGGACCCCATTTAAAGTTACCAGAGTTATTTCCCTTTAATATAAGACTTCTGAATATGTTTAATATTACATTTAAACAAGGCTATTGTTTTGGATCAGATTAGGAAAACGAATGTGACTTCCGGCCAGGAATGTTTTTTAATAGTATCAAAATACACATAGTAACAATAAAGAGATTTATGTAGAAATGTCATAGAATTTATATTTTTTTAATATACAGACGGATCACCTAATCCCGGCCAGGAGACCAAACCTAGTATTAATAGACAAGAAAAAGAAAATCTGCCATCTCGTGGATTTTGCTGTCCCAGCTGATCACCAAGTGAAAATGAAGGAAAGCGAAAGGATAGACAAATACTTGGACCTTGCCAGAGAACTGAAGAAGCTGTGGAACATGAAGGTGAATGTTGTACCAATTGTAATTGGTGCCTTTGGAACGATCCCCAAAGCACTGGAAAAGAATTTGGGTGAACTAGAAATCAGAGGAAGAATCGAGACCATCTAAACTATGGCACTGTTGGGATCGACTAGAATACTCAGAAGAGTCCCGGAGACCTGAGGAGGCTTGCTGTCACTCAGCCTCCAGTGAACCACCAGCTATGGCAGGTGTGTACCTTATGCCTTACCCGCCCAAGCGGGGGTCCAGTGAGCTTCGGCCACTGGCAATACCTGCCCCCTTGACTTAAAGGGGCAGGGCTAGGTTTATTGTCCAGCGCCTGAGGCGCCCCCTTGAAGGGGAATGCCAACGGGATTGACGCAATTTTTCCACCTGCCACCCATGAGTCTTGGCTTGTGGGTGGTCCCACGTAAATAGAGTCTTCATGCCTGACCCAGTACGAGTGGGGTACAGGGAAAATAAAACCAGCTATGGCAGGTGTGA
Source organism: Doryteuthis pealeii (assembly GCA_023376005.1). NCBI lineage: Eukaryota > Metazoa > Mollusca > Cephalopoda > Myopsida > Loliginidae > Doryteuthis > Doryteuthis pealeii. The sequence continues at coordinate 33,213,814 of CM042151.1, read as the reverse complement.
AAAACTATGATAATAATAATAATAATAATAATTCTCTGGGACTCTGAGATAAAAACGGATCACCTTATCCCAGCAAGGAGACCAGACCTATTGTTGAATAACAAAAAAAAAAAGAACTTGTCAACTGGTGGATTTTGCAGTCCCAGCAGATCATAGGGTGAAGCTGAAGGAAAATGAAAAGATGGACAAATACCTGGACCTTGCCAGAGAACTGAAAAAGATATGGAATATGAAAGTCAAAGTGATACCAATTGTAGTTGGTACACTTGGAACAGTCCAAAAAAGCTTGGGAAAAAGACTGGAATATCTGGAAATCAGAGGAAGAATTGAGGCCATCCAGAATACTGCACTGCTGCAATCTGCCAGAATACTCAGAAGAGTCCTGGAAACCTGAGGAGACTTGTTGTCACTCAGACTCCAGTGAAATACCATCAGCTAATGCTGATGTGAAAAACTCAAAAGGAGTGAAAATAATAATAATAGGGTTTACAAGATTAGGCACAACCGGGTGGGAAAGGTGATCCACTGGGAATTGTGCAAGAAACTAAACTTTGACCATACAACAAAATGGTATATGCACAAACCAGAATCACTCCTTGAGAATGACAAAATTATCTGGGATTTTTGAGATACAAACAGATTACCTGATCCCAACGAGAAGACCAGGCCTAGTGTTAATTAACAAGAATAAAAGAATTTGCCATCTTGTAGATTTTGACGTTCCGGTAGACCACAGAGTAAGTACATAGAGCATCTGCACATACTTTCCATAATCGAAATTCAAATTCAACCATATCCAAAAAGTTCAGGAAAATGTTCCGGTTACAAAAGAAAGTTTTAAAAATATAATACGTCCAACCGTAGAATAGATGAAGATGGAAAATTTCAGGAATCTGTAATGATGACAAATTCGTAGTGTTGGGGTCCGTATTATATTCATAATTTGAGCCTCCGGTGATATAATTTAAATAATTCCAATTTTGTTTTTTCTGTGGACAGTATGAAAGGTAAAATGGATATGAATCCGACAATATGTAGAAAGTTTTGTAGTTTTGTCATCATTACAGATTCCTGAAATTTTCCATCTTCATCTATAGTACGGTTGGACGTATATTTTTTTTAACTTTCTTTTGTAACCGGAACATTTTCCTGAACTTTTTGATATTTATATACACCTTTACTGCAAACTCTTGAGTTTTTTAATGATAAAAATACTTATAATTTTTTAAAATAAAATTTATTTTATTTTTAACATAAAATATGCATTTTTTTAAATTATTTGAAAATTTCGGTACTGATCGAGAGCGTTCTGTGCCTCGTGATTGATGATATATTTATTTCGTTTTTTCCGTTTACAATGTTGCTTTGATAAAGACCGCATACTGTCGAAACAGATTTCTGTCAGCAAAACTTTAAACATCTTGTTTTTTCTACAAAACTTTCTACACACACACACATATATATATGTAATACATCTATGATAAATATCTATTAGTATATACAATTGATTCTTAAAATTTCATGCGCTCAAAAAATTACGATTAATTTAATATTATTGACAAAGGAAAATAACTTATTACCTTCTATAATTTTAAATAATTTATCTTATTACATAATATCTGTTTTGAATTTAAGATATCACAAACAAACCCCTTCACTAGTTAACCATGTTCATATTTTTACTTTGTTTCCAAAAGAAATAAGTCCAAGGTGGACACTTTTATGGTAACAATTTTAAATAATATAATATACCTATGATAATTATATTCATCTTTATATATAGTTAATTCTTTAAAACGTAATACCCTCTCAACCCATCTATGGGTTAAATAGAAAAATGTATCTATAAAAAAATTGTATTATCCATTAAGAATTGATTTATTTCAAAACTTTATCGGCATTAAATGACCCACTGAGGTTGATATGCCGTAAAACCAAACCAAACCAAACCAAAATACCCTCTCAAAATTACGGTCAGTCTAGAGCTGTTAATATAAGGAAAAATAACACTGTCATTTATAATTTAAATATTTAATTTATTATATTTAATCTATTTGAAATTTTAAATATATATATATATATATATATAAAGATAAAAGGTGGCTTACCGGTGAAAATGGGCACAATCGTTGGAGGTGCAAAATTCAGGGGTTAAGTCAGCGATATAACAAATACAAAGTGCTCAATATGAAGTAGAGCAAATTTATAAAAAAATGGATACAATAGAAACCTACTCGAGTTTCACCATAAGGATCTTCAGGGTTAAATCCACTGAATTAATCGAGGTACGATTAATTGCACGTGTGATCGGCTGCAATTAATGGTACCTCGATTAATTCAGTGGATTTAACCCTGAAGATCCTTATGGTGAAACTCAAGTAGGTTTCTATTGGATCCATTTTTATATATATATATATATATATATATATATATAACATCGCTCAAACTAGAGCTATGCAAACAGAAGGAATTTATCTACCATCTACAACTCTGCGGTGGTTCCAGGATGGGGCTACCTGACCCTGGGTAATCACAATCTTTTTTTGCACCCCACTTCATTATGACTTTCTTGCATACTCTATCGTAGTTTTCTTCCTGAAGTAATCCTCTGATGAGACTCAGGTGAAAATAAAGGATTCTTGTTAAGTATGAATCTGCTTATGATTGTGATTCTCAAATTCAATGCTTTTTCAAAAATTGTTTTTTTAATTTTACTAATTGTAAAAAAAAAAATTTTTAATTTTTTCGAGAACCTAAACAAATCATGAAAATGTTTCAACCTAAATTGTAACAGCCTTAAAAAAACCCGCACCAAATATTATCAGCCAAAAAGCCGAAAACACCTCTTTAAAAAATACAAACCCAGAAGACATTTTAAATTTCCTATAAAAAAAAAAAAAAGAAAAAAAAAAAAAAGCAACCATTTTAACAAGATCTAACAAAACATAACTGAATACCTCCATAAAACCACTACTTTAAAGACTGAAATCCATAATAACCTTTTCTGGCATTAAATGACCCAAAGAGGTTGATATGCCATTAAAAAAAACTCAAACTTTTATAATGAAATTTATTGTGTACAGTGCTCAGGTGCACCACAACTCATCAAAGTCTCATGTCAAGTACACAGAATAATGTAGTGTCAGGAACATGAACAGTTTACAGTAGTAATATGCATGTATGTTGAAACAGTAGTAATATGCATGCATGTTGAAAACACTATTTTAAATGTAAACCCCAAAAAGAAATTGTAAATCTAAAAATTCTATATCTTTAATTCTTAGCTTATTTTTATTGTTATAATTCTATAGGGTAAAAAAGAAAACAAATTAAATGAATACATTTTTTATTACTCTAACTCAACAGTCACTTAAGAATTGGTCTTTAGAAAAACAAAATTGTTTCATTTTTGTAAAATGATATTTTTAAATGTAAAAAAAAATAAATAAAATCCTAAAATGTACAAACATTGTAATATGAGAATTCTTAGAAATTTTAAAAAATTTAATCAGGAATTTACTAAAAAAAATTCCTCTTCCACTCTTCCCTCTCTGGTGTTCCTAAAATCCTTTTAGTCAGACCATGGACTGGGTATTTCAGCTAGTGTGTGTGTGTATATATATATATATATATATATATAAAATATAAAGTGTTATTATGGGTCCAATGGGAGAAAATTTATATGAGGGGCCGGGTTAGCTCAGTCGGTAGAGAGTTCGGCTAGAAACCACAAGGTTCCTAGTTCGATACCGGTCCCCGCCAACTCAGCGTATGAGTAGCACAGGGATCTGTGCGGTAAGGTAAGGAGCTGATGGTAGGTGTGGCGCTCCACCTCAGATGCTAAAAGACAATCTCCTTGGTGTAGCGCTATTGAAAAGGGGATAGACTCCTTCGCTGACTGGCTGATACCGACTTTAGGTCGCCCCATCGACTTTACTTTTTATATATATATATATATATATATATATACACACACACACACAAGGTGTGTAACAAAACATTGAGATTTTTTGTACTTTTTGACACCTTGTATTCTGAAAAAATTAATGTTTCATTCATTGTTCATTTCTATCTTGGTAAATACAACTTCAATATCGCTACTTTTATGACACACCTAGTATATTATATATATATAAGTATTTTGACCTACATTGTGAATTGTGTGTGTGTGGGTATATATATATATATATATATATATATATATATACCCCACACACACACAATTCACAATGTAGGTCATAAATACTTAAAGATCTTTACTTTAGCGCACAGATCTCTGTGCTAATAATATGCTGAGTTGGCGAGGGCCGGTATCAAACCAGGAACCTTGTGGTTTCTAGACGCACGCTCTACCGACTGAGCTAAACCGGCCCTTATTTAGCAATAGCTCTTAGGTAAATACATCAAACATTGTAATTAACCTACTGTGGTATATCCACAGGTCCTGCTGGTAATTATTAATCCAAGTGGAGATCTGCGATACAGGCACCTGTCAGTCTACCATGAAAACTTTTCAAAAGACCTGCACCAAGAAGTGGGCACAGATCCAGTCTCACAAAAGTCACTAATTCACTAAAATGTTCTTTTTTTTTCATCCGTTAATTAGTGCATGACTCAAAGACAGCTAGGTGCAGTCACCAAATTTTTCATGTCTACTTCTAGAGAAAGCACAGTTTTTTTTTTTAGTTTATTAGGGTAATTTATGAGGAAGTGCGTCCCGGTCTCCTGCCTCAGAAATTGCTACCCGGTGACTATTAAAATAACGTCCACAGCTATGTCGTCGCAGATTTTCTTTTATTCATGTTTGTTTAATGTCTTGTTTTTAGTTTAAATAAACAAGAATTACGACAAAAAAGAAGTGACACCCCATAAATACATTTACTTGTAGAAAATATCTATCTATCTATCTATCTCCATTTGTTCACATCTATCTATATTATTTTGTCTATCTATCTCAGTCTATTCCACACTATCCTTCTTCATATCTAAACAAGAATTACGACAAATTTCTATAAATGAACAAGAATTATGACAAATTCCGATAAATAAATAAGAATTACGCCAAAAAGAGAAGCCCCCCACCTCTAAAATACATTTAACGCCCTAAGTTGGTTGTTTTCTTTCAAGTAACACCGACATAGCTGGGGACGTTATTTTAATAGTCACCGGGTAGCAATTTCTGAGGCAGGAGACCGGGACGCACCTCCTCATAAATTACCTTTATTAGTTTTAAGAACATTCCAGTCGTCAGGAAGTAGTTCAAATTTACAAAGAACATTCCAGTCGTCAGGAAGTAGTTCAAATTTACAACGAACCTACTTTGTGTTCATTAGGTGAATTTCTTTGTTTAACCATATAAAGTAGACATCTAAACAAAAATCTGTGAGCCATAAGCTTGAAAATTCATGCCGTGCCTACATTTATAGTATGAGTAATAACCAAAAATAACGGTCCAAAATATATACACATCATATAAAAAAAAATTAAAAAATGGACTCTTGTGATTCTTATCATTGAGATTTATTTTGTCATGTTATAGAAAAAAGATGTAGCTCTGATCAAAAAGAGCCTTTGCTATGGCTCCATTCAATTCTTGATATTAGCGACACAAGTTACTGGGAAGTCTTTTACATCCTTTCCTTCTTCAAAACTGGGTTTTCCACAGAAGAAGAAGAAGAAGGAGGAGATTTAAGAAGATTAAAGAAGAAGATTAAGAAGAAGAAGAAGAAGAAGAGAAGAAGAAAGAAGGAGATTTAAGAAGAAGAAGGAGATTTAAGAAGAAGAAGAAGAGATTTAAGAAGAAAAAAGAAGAAGAGATTAAGAAGAAAAAAGAAGAAGAAAGAGATTTAAGAAGAAAAAGAAGAAGAAGAAGAAGAAAGAGATTAAGAAGAAAAGAAGAAGAAGAGATTTAAGAAAGAAGAAAAAAGAAGAAGAAAGAGATTTAAGAAGAAGAAGAAGAAAGAGATTTAAGAAGAAAAAGAAGAAGAAAGAGATTTAAGAAGAAAAGAAGAAGAAAGAGATTTAAGAGAAGAAAAGAAGAGATTTAAGAAGAAAAAGAAAAGAAGGAGATTAAGAAGAAAAGAAAGAAGGAGAAGAAGAAAGAAGAAGAGAAGATAAAGAAGAAGAACGAGATTTAAGAAGATTAAAGAAGAAGAACAAGAAGAAGAAGAAGAAGAAGATTAAAGAAGAAGAAGAACAAGAAGAACAAGAACAAGAACAAGATTAAAGAAGAAGAAGAACAACAACAACAAGATTAAAGAAGAAGAAGAACAACAACAACAAGATTAAAGAAGAAGAACAACAACAACAACAAGATTAAAGAAGAAGAAGAACAACAACAACAAGATTAAAGAAGAAGAAGAACAAGATTAAAGAAGAAGAAGAAGAACAAAGAAGAAGAACAAGATTTAAGATTAAAGAAGAACAAGAACAAGATTTAAGAAGATGAAGAAGGAGATTTAAGAAGATGAAGAAGGAGAAGGAGATTTAAGAAGATGAAGAGAAGGAGATTTAAGAAGAAGATAGAAGAAGAAGAAGAAGATTTAAGAAGAGAAGAAGATTTAAGAAGATGAAGAAGAAGAAGGAATTTTAAGATGAGAGATTTAAGAAGATGAAGAAGAAGAAGGAGATTTAAAAGATTAAAGAAGAAGAAGAAAAAAGAAGAAGGGTTCATAAAATAACATGAGCTTATCCAATGAACAACCCACACAATGTTTTGTTTATAGTGGTGAAGGCTTGTGTTGGACCATCCACACTTTTTGGCACAGTCGATAGGAAAGAATTGGTGCAAGGAATACCACAAACCCAATCAACGACAGTTTTCCTTCTCCTAGACTGGTTACCTATTCAAGAGTAAAGAGCCCAGTCTGCCCTAATATTTACTCATATCTAGAGGTAAAATATATGGATTCATACCTTTCCCAGGGTGATTAGCGCTATGTGAAATGCTAACAGCCTTGTTGTGGATTTGAATGTGGGTCACGAGTTCATTTCCTATGACTCTAACCATTACATCACGCACCTCCATATATATATATATATATATATATATATATAGATAGATAGATAGATAGATATGTTGTTGTGAAGTCCACATATGCTTGTTTGATGCCTTTCAACATAAAATTTAATGTTTATGGGCGTGCAGAATAAAATTCACATTATTTATCTGAATTTTTGAGATGAGGCTTGATAATTTGTATTATTCATATTTTTCTTTCTTTTTTTTTTTTACTGTTGTCCTCATCTTTATTGTTATATACAACGTTTCAGCTGATATGTCCTCCTGCCTTCTCTAGGAGTTTCTTGTCAAATTTGGGAGCCTTTCACAGAACAAACCAAACCTTTTATTTAATTTAGTGGGCATAGACTGCTCTCATTCCGTTAAACATGACCAGGTACAAATGTTAAGCTATGTTAATTATTCCATGTTATTTTTCCCTCTAGCCAGGATTGAACCTACAGCCTCCAGATGATTGTCACTTAGAACTGTATTAAGTTAGCACTTAGATCGTTATGACAGAGGGCACATCGGCCGAAACATTGTGTATATAACAATAAGTAAAAGTTGTTGGCAGAGTGGTTCCATTGTTGGTATCATCTGGACAGCGAGGGAGACTATCCCCTTTTTGCTAGCGCTAGACCAGGGAGATTGTTTTTGCTGAGGTGAGGCACCACACCTACTGTCAGCTCTTCATTTTACCACACAGATCAGATTGCCTAATCTGGGCTACTCATACGCTGAGTTGGTGGGGACTGGTATCGAACTCAGAACCTTGCGATTCCAAGATGGGTACTCTACCGACTGAGATAAACCAGCCCCTTAATATAATATAATAATAATTAATATAAACAAAAAGATTAGTAGAACAGTCCAAAAAATATAAAGTAAAAAGTCGTCGGGGTGGCCTAAAGTCGGTATCAGCCAATCAGCGAGGGAGTCTATCCCCTTTTCACTAGCGCTAGACAAAAGAGATTGTTTGTTTTTTTTTTCATCTGAGGTGGAGCGCCACACCTACCATCAGCTCCTTATGTTGCATAATCCATGCAGTTGCATAAGATTATTGCCAATCCCCTGTATTTCTGAAGGGATGGCCCCTTTTCATATCACGGGTGGGACTTTCCATGGAATATTACAGAAAGACTGCGAAATACGTGAAGTCACGTGGGACCTGGTTGGCTCTCAGTTTCAGCTTGGACGTCAGGCAGAGAAGATGTATCTGCTTTAGCTGGACTCACTGCACACGCGCGTTATGTTAGTTAGAGAAATATGTTTAGTTAAGTAAATAAAAGTTTAAATAAATAATATGGTTTTGTGGTTGATGAATGTCTTGGCAACAAGACTGACCTAGAAGAAGAAATGAATCAAGGACGACCAACCAGCAAGAAGAGAGACGTTAGAAGAAGAACGTAAGATACCAAAGATGAGCAGAAGAATAATAGAAGAAAAGAAAGGGTATACAACACTTACTTTACCGCACAGATACCTGTGCTACTCATACACCGAGTTGGTAAGGGCCGGTATCGAACTATGAACCTTGTGGTTTCTAGCCGAACGCTCTACCGACTGAGCTAACCCGACCCCAAAAATATAAATAATACAAAATTCACGTTAATAAAACAACACAAAAAAAAGCTATTTGGTGGAAAAGCAAAGAGATTGATGAACTAGTTCAGCAAATATAAATAATTCCTTCAACACACATACACACAACAAAAGTCGTTGATATCAACACCCACCTTATCCATCCGTGTCTGCAGGCCTTGCTGCTGCCATGACAACAATCATCTTCACATAAATGGTAACAACCTTTCCGGCTTGCACTAGTGGCGCTCCACTCAAACGAGTGACAGTGATGAATAAAACAAACGATCCGCTGTAACTTCCGCACCTTTTGCCATTGGTAGCACATCTGTCGAGCTCGACATCCAGTCGAGACGACGACAGACTTGAAGATGTGTATGGCTGCCTCTCGGTCCGTACGGTCCAGTCTCTCGAGAGCAATCTTGTAGGTAACTCGAGTCCTTTTTGCAAACAGGTGCATCCGGCGGACAGGGTTTATTGACAGGTATCGTTTTGTCACGGAGACGGATTTGCAGAAAATTCCCCAGAGAACGTGGGCCATTTTGCCATGGTGGTTGCAGTTGTTACGATAACTTTTGGCAAATTCTCTAGTCTTCCGCATTGTCCTGTGGGTACGGAAGACATTGTTACGTCTCCGGTGGTTTCGATGGCGTCTCTGTCTGGTGTCAGGTTTTGGGCGTCTCTGATACATTCTTAACTTGAGTTTGTTTACTGTTATGACTTTTAAATATGTACAGTGATTAAAAATATGTTAACTTGTATTTTCATTTGGTACAATTTGATAAGTTGTACCAAATGAATAATTATATCTTTTAATTAATCATTTCTTTCATTATCTCTTTAGAGATTACAATCAAGTAATGCTGAAAACACTGGTTCCAGCTAGACCACCAAAGTTAAGCAGCGATAAGCCTGTTCAATACTTAATTGGGTGACCACTAAACAGCATGTAGTGTAGACAACATAAGTTCGTTTTTATCAAAAATGACTAGATTCGGCATTAAATGACCCAAAAGAGTGTTGATATACCATATAACAAATCACTTTAAAAAATCTGCTTTATCTAGAAACAGATGATACATTAAATAATTATTATTTAATATTAATTATATGTATATTTATTTTTTGTAAGTTATCTCTTTTAATTAGTAATTTCTTTGTTTATATCTTTAAAGATTACAATCAAGTAATGCTGAAAGCACTGTTTCTAGCTAGACCACCAAAGTTAAGCAGCAATGAACCTGTTCAGTACTTAATTGGGTGACCACTTAACAGCATGTAGTGAAAGCAACCAGAGTCCTTTGTTTATCAAAAATGACTTGAGTCAGCATTAAATAACCCGAAAAGGGTTGATATGCCATAAAACAAAAACTTATTTTTTAGAATCATTTGAAAAAATCTCACACTGTTTTATCAATAAACAGATACATTAAATAATCATGATTTGATATTAGTTATTAGGGCATATGATTGAAGTCTACAAATATACACATGGTTTTTATTCAACAAACTTTGATCTACTAAACATTGCTCAAAATATCAATACCAGGAAACATAAATTAAAACTCTTAAAAAAATTTGTAAAGCAAACGCAAGACAAAATTATTTTAGCAACAGAGTGGTGAATACATGGAATAAACTACCATCATCAGTAGTGAATGCCCCATCTCTAAACTCCTTTAAGGCAATGTTAGATAATCTGTGGAAAGTTTATAAATATTCTGTGGAATTAAGATGGATGTTTATAAGGAACAGCTGACAGGTCTCAGATCTAATATACTAGCTGAAAGGATATTATTATAGTTATATTTATAGGCATAGAATTTTAAGTAAAGAGTATTTTTTAAAATTATACTAACTTCATTTAAATAGCAGTAATGAATCAATCCAGTCAAATATTGTTTTGTGTTTTTTTTAAATCTCCATTCTATCACAAGAATTAAAATAATGATTTATTTCTAAATTCTTTTTTTCTTTTTTTTTTAAATCAAGCAAAAACTTGTCTACAATGAAAATATACTAAATAAATAATAATGATAATGAACTAAATATTGGTGCAGATTTTTCATTCAAATATATTAGCTTTAATAATTATTAGTTTCAGGTTTTTGGTGTCTCGGATATAATGTCAAGTTCATTTACTTTTGGGATATTTAAATATGTTAAGTGATTCAGAATATGTTAACTTGCCTTTTCGTTTGGCACAATTATCAATTAAATAATTATTTCTTTAATTATCTCACACTATTTTATCTAGAAATAGATGAAACTTTAAATAATTATGATTTAATATTAGTTATAATTATAAGCATAGAAATTGTTGATTTAGTTTTGTTTTTTTTAATTATAGACTTGGATAGCTTTAATGAATCAATAACATCAAAATTATTTTTTTAAATATCCATTCTATCACAAGAATTTGAATAATGATTTATTTCTATATATTTTTTTTTTAATCCAGCTTAAACTTGTCTAAAATTAAAATATATGAAATGAATAATAATGATAATATACTAGGTTGTGTTGCAGATTTCTTTAAAGTTTTCCTTCAAATAGATTAATTAAATAATCATTAGTTTTATGTTTTTGGCCATCTCTGTTACATTAAGTTTTTTTTCTTTCTTTTGGGACATTCGAATAATTAAAGATATGTTAACTTGCCTCTTCATTTAACACAATTTACCAAATAAATAATCATTTCTTTAATCATCTTTTTAGAATCATTAAAAAAATATCTCACACGATTTTATATAGAAACAGATGATACGTTAAATAATTATGACTAAATATTAGTTATATCATGAGTCTTCAATCTTTCACTTGTGTTGACAATGTAAAAATAAAACAGTTCCACAAAAAAGAAAGAAAAAAAAAACAATTTTAGCAATGAATTATTAACTAATAAGTACATGCAAAAATTCTTATTGGTTTGTAATTTCATTTATTTAAATTTAGTTTTCTACTTGTATTCAGTAATAGTTAAAAACTATTCAACTAATATTTAATTAAGCAGGTTTATTTTGATATTTCTCATCTTGTGATTTCTTTAACTAATTTACAAAAAATTTTAAGAAATTTCTCGAAATATTTTGATATTTAAAAAAAATTATTAACTAAGACACAAAATAAACATACATGACTTTGATAAAAAAAAAAGCTAAAAATCAAAATAAGAATTGATTGTGATTTGCTTGGTGGATGAATATTATTTCAAAAGATTGGAGGTCAGGACAAGTGTAATGATATTTAGATAAATAAATTCATATTGGTTCTACAGATCAATATCCTTATCAAATCCTACAACCTAAAGTTTGAGATTTCTTTATTTTTCAAAATTGAGATTTGGTTCAATATAAATGGAAAATTCAATTCATATTATTATATGTGTCTAAATAAATATCCATGTATTTTGATAGTGAGATGAATCTGTTTATTTCAGCAGATAATTCTGAATATAATTTGATTCCAAAATTTGAGTTTTAACTTGCTAAAAAGACACTCAAAATTTTGTTTAAACATTGAATCAAAATATATTGAATAAATAATAATGATAATGAACTAGGTAGTGATGGAAGATTTTTCAAGTTTTCATCCAAATAGATTAGCTTTAATAATTATGGTAAACTATACATGAAAAAAAAAAGTATTTATTTACCCAGATCTAAAAGCAAAAATAATTCAGTAAGAGATAACTATGCATTAACATCAAGTCAAAAGAACTATGTCATGGTATTTACAATTTTCCTTTTAGTTTTGAAAAGAAGCTCATTTATTTGATATGCTAATCTTTTCAGCAGATCAATATCAAATAAAAAAAAATCTAGTGATTCAAAAATGAATAAATAATAATGCTTACTTATACAATGAACAATGCATTCAGTTTCTTTTTCTAAAATCCACAATATACAAGATGTGTTAATACCAATTAAGTATAACAATATCAAATATAAACAATTATCAATATCATGTATACAAACACACACTATATACTTGTGTTTTTGTTTTGTCTATTTTTTCAATTATCTGCTTGGGTTTTAAAAGATCATGAGATTGTTGTCAAGTAAATACAAAAAAAAAGGTTTGTTTATATTATTCCAGAGAATTTTGTTCACTTTCCCAGGAAAAGTTTTCATTAAAAATTTTTTAAAAACTAAATTCACATGATGCTGAATAGCAAATAAAGACGACCATACAATTGTAATTAAATCTATTGTAAAAAGAATATAGTATTTTTCTTTAAGATTCATCTACTTTCTAACACATTTGTTTTTTGTTGTTGTTTTTTTAAAATCACTGAAAAAAGAGCAACATATAAATCTCCAATAGGAGGCTCATAAAAAATTTGTTAGATAAACTCTAATATATTAAAATATTATCATATATTGTGTCGCATCTAAGCTAAGCTTAGTAAATAACTATATTAAAAGGGACAGGGTTTTTTTTTGTTTTTTTTAGATTTGTTGATAATTTTAAAGAATTTTTTTCTTCAAATAAAGATGGAGGATTTTTTTTTCCAGTATCATCTAAATGGAGAATAACAGATTTTGTAATCACATTAAATAGAAATACACTGCACACAAAATAAAATCAATTACTTCCAAAGATTTAAAGATCTACTTTCTAACACAATTGTTTGTATGTTTTTTTTGGTTTTTTTTTAAATCGCCGAAATCTCCAATAGGCAACTTGTTCATCTTATAAAAATTATATAGAGTAGTTTTTAGATGAAATTTTATATAAAAAAAAGAGACTATTTATTTTAGATTTATTGATAATTTCTAAGAATTTTTTTTCCTCAAATAATCACAATTAAATCCCTTGTAAAAAGAATAAAATAAATCTTTTCTTTAAGATTTATCACCTTTCTAACACATTTGTTTTTCGTTGTTGTTTTTGTTTTGTTTTTGTGTGTGTGGGGGGGGTTGTTTTTTGGCTTGTTTTTTTTAAGTCACTGAAAAAAGGGTCAGTATAGCAACAAGAATGTAAAGAATTCTATATCAAAATGTAAATTTTTAAATTTAACCCTGAGTACCCTTAAGGCATTTTCAAAAGTCCACCATTGTCGTTCTTTCTTCTATTCATGGTAAACATCTTTCCATATTGATTAATTTTTTAAATTGGTAACTGTTTCCATAGTGACCAGGTAATAAAAAAAAAACTCCATTGAATTACATTTCATAAAAAAATGCAGAAATAAATCAAGCTCAGATTGTGATAAAACATGTTGTTCTTCCACATCTTCCTTATTGAATTTCTTCCTTTCTTCTTATACAAACTTCCAGAATACAGACAGGTTAAGTAAGAAAGAAAGGAAAGCAAAACTGAAGAGGAGAAGTAAAAGGAGAGAAGGTAAAAAAAAAAAAAAAAAAAAAAAAAGATAGGGGCATCTCAAGTTTAAGAGATAATCCCAAATTGTGACACCTAAAATCTACTACTTGTGGATTATCACTAGAGGATTAGAAGGATTTGCATAAGATTTGCATGTTCACATGAGTAAGTAGGTTGATAGATGATTACACCAGTTGGTTGAGGAGAGAGAAGAAGTAATAATTGTGTGTGTATTCTTTTGCTTTTTTTTTCTCAGGTGTTATCTATTAATAAAAGGGTTAAGTATTTTTAAATAAGATTATTTATGCAAAATAGGATGTTGGTTTCTGCAGTTTATCTCTTCCCATCCTCTCATTTGCATAAAAATCATTGAAACAAGTTTTAATCTCTAGTGGTGTGCTTTGAATGCAAACACATAATTCACTTGGTTTGAAAATCACATAGGCAAGAAACTGACAGTTACTGAGCACTGTTGACTTTGCTATCCTATATATATATATATATATATATATATATATATATATATGTGTGAGAAGAATGTGTTTGATATGGCTTTTTAGCCGACAATTTTTAGGAGAATATGTGCTTAATTGAAGTCGTACCTAATTTTGAAAATTAATTGATTGATAATTAATGAATCAGGCGGGCATACATATTCAAATGTAAGGCTAAACAAATCGAGAAAAATCAATCTGTATACATACAGAGATTGGTTTTCTCGATCCACTTTTATGGTGAAAGCAGGAGTTGCAATGCACCACAATATCAATAAAAGACCGGACTATTCCTTTCTTCTTCGCTACATTTTCTCCCTTACCGGAACCGTTTTGAGTCAGGTACATTACATTTGAATAGGTATGCCCGCCTAATTCTTAATTATCAATTAATTAATTTTCAAAATTAGGTACGACTTCAATCAAGCACACATTCTCCCAACATTTCTCCCATATATATATATATATATATATATATATATATATTATAGAAAAGACAGTCAAATGGCCTATGAATTAAACTAACATAAATGAAAGAAAATGCTGAAAAATTAAGTTAAAATAAAAGCCAAGTCAGCAGAATGGCCTATTGTCCATATCAGCTGGACAACAAGGGAGTCAATCCCCTTTTTGCTAGCACTAGACCAAGGGGATTGATCATTAAAATTTTTTTATACTTTAAATACAAGAGCAATTTTTAATCTCTAGTGGTGTGTTTTGAATACAAGTCACTTGGTTTGAAAAATCATATATGTAAGAGACTGACAGTTACTGAGCACCGTTGACTTTATTACATTGCTATCCTAACTTTATATATATATATTAGCTCAGTCGGTAGAGCGTTCGGCTAGAAACCACAAGGTTCCTAGTTCGATACTGGCCCTCGCCAACTCAGCGTATAAGTAGCACAGATCTGTGCGGTAAAGTAAGGAGCTGATGGTAGGTGTGGCGCTCCACCTCAGACGCTAAAATAATCTCCTTGGTCTAGCGCTAGTGAAAAGGGGATAGACTCCCTCGCTGTATGACTCATACCAACATTAGGCCGCCCTGTCGACTTTACTTACTTACTTTACTTATATATCATATATAAACAAAAAGGGTTTTCATAATTTGCTTGAAGCATTGCATTTTTATTGGTTTGGTGATTGGTTGTGAAGGCTATCACAATGCAAGTGTAAAGAAAAATAAGGTAACTATGGTGTTGTTTGTTAACCTTTGAATTTATTCTTAATATATCGAGATAAAAATCTCTTCGACAGAAGATTTCTGA
Organism: Doryteuthis pealeii; assembly: GCA_023376005.1. Taxonomy (NCBI): domain Eukaryota; kingdom Metazoa; phylum Mollusca; class Cephalopoda; order Myopsida; family Loliginidae; genus Doryteuthis; species Doryteuthis pealeii. Next base: position 33,198,138 of record CM042151.1, on the reverse strand, counting down.
AACTGAAGCTGTTGCTAGTAAGACACAAAGCAGAATGAACAATTACTAGCAACAGCTTCAGAAATCTTCGGTCAAAGAGATTTTTATCTCGAAATATTAAGAATAAATCAAAGGTTAACAAAAATATAAAAGTAAAAAGTAAAGTCGACGGGCAACCTAAAGTCGGTATCAGCCAGTCAGCAAGGGAGTCTATCCCCTTTTCACTAGCGTTAGACCAAAGGAGATTGTTTTAGCATCTGAGATGGAGCGCCACACCTACCATCAGCTCCTTACTTTACTGCACAGATCCTTGTGCTACTCATACGCTGATTTGGCGGGGACAGGTATCAAACTAGGAACCTTGTGGTTTCTAGCCGAACGCTCTACCGACTGAGCTAACGCAGCCCTACTACAAAAAAATATAACTATATATAAATGAATTGACATTCCTTGCATTTCTTAACAGGTACATTGTTTTGACGAGGAGTGACTAATGCTGCTTGGAAACCAATGGTAACAATTACACCTTAACTGTATTGTACACTATAAGGAATATATATATATATATATATATATATATATATATATATATATATATATATATATATATATAGAGTTAATCCTTTGTTATTATTGGAGAAATGAGAATAAAGTGCTCGATTACTTCTGTAAGAGCTGTATTTATTTATTATAGTGTACAATACATTTAAAGTGCGATTACTACCACAGGTTTCTGAGCAGCATTTTACTGCAGCTGCCAGTCTTCACGACAATGCCCTTATGAAAATAAATGGACTGTTCATTATTTTGTGTACATGACCCCTCATCTGTTGGCTGTTATTCTCTCATTCACTAATGTTTTTATTGGCCACGGCTAGTCTTCGGGTTTCATTTTATCTCCTTATCTAGATGTATGCTTCGGCTCTTGGTGTTGATTTTTTTATTATTCTTTTATTTGTTTATATATTATTATATATATATATATATATATATATATATATATATATATATATATAGATAGATAGATAGATAGATAGATAGAGACAGTCGAATGACCTATGAATTAAACTAACATAAATGAAAGAAAATGTTGAAAGATTAAAAATAAATTTACTTACTATTAAAGGGCCGAGAAAGTAAAATTATGAAAAAATAATAGAATGTCGATATGATATTTCGGACCATATTATCTTAAGGCACCCCTTTTCAATTTTGTGTCATTAGGTCATTTTTTTCATTTACACTGCAATATGTGAGATATTTGACTGGTGTTACAAACTTATTAGTAGAAAGATATTTTTTTTGATGAAAGAAAAATGTTGAAAAATTAAATTAAAATCTACTTGATATCAAAGGTTGCCCATCCTCCTGTGGTTAAAACCATATATTAGCTTCACACTTTAAAGTATTTACTTTAACTTATCAAGGGCCTGAGACAATATTATTTTCTCCCCACGTTCCCCAGAAACTTTTGGGCAACAAGTTTTGCTCCAACTGAATTTTATTTGTATCTACTCAAATCAGTGGTTCTCAACCGGGGGACCCAGGCAAGCAAAATATATTTAACTATAAAATTACTATGGGATTTTTAAACATCGAATGGCTATAGGAGGATCCCACCAGAGTAAAATAGGGTTAAAAGGGGGGTCAATAGGTAAAAAAAGGTTGAGAACTATTGACTTAAATAAATAAGTAAAATATTTGGCCGCCCTGTCGGCTGGGGTGTTAGAATGGACCAACTGCACCTCTGCAGAGGGGTAAGACTCCCCCAATGGGGCCACCTGTTGGCGACCCGTGATGCTCAAGGATAGAACCCAGGTGGATGAGCAGTTTATGACTTGCAATACTCCACTTTGGCCCTATCTTGGGCTAGACGGGCGGTCGGAGAGGCCCCCTCCGATCAATCGGCTGGTCACTTCAAGCCCTAGCACCTATATGATTTTCCCAACCCTATTGCCCTTATGGCAAGCCCCAACCCTTTTTATCATATGGGTGCTAGAAGGCGGTGGCTGCGGGTCTACATGTCTTGGGAATGACATTAAACTCTATCTGATGGTGAGGTTCCAGTTTTGGAGGTTTGGGGAATGTGGAGCACCCCATTCATTACCATTGCTCCCTGGTCCACTCTGACCCGGAGTGATAGTACCTGTTAGGGTCCCATCTATGGGTTAAATAGAAAAATGTATTTATAAAAAAATTGTATTATCCATTAAGAATTGATTTATTTCAAAACTTTATCGGCATTAAATGACCCACTGAGGTTGATATGCCGTAAAACAAAAACAAACAAAATATTTGGATTAAATAATCAATACATTGAATATGGAACAATCAATGATTTTTAAAGGATTTTTTTTTCTCTTTAAGACATAATCAGTCAACTCATTATATGACAAAGCACTATTAATCGGTCTGTCTATTAACGCTTGAAAGGTACATTAGATTCATAGAAGCGTAAAAGTAGTTATTGATAATCTTTGAATCAAAAGGAAATCGATAAAAATGTCAAGTTCATGGTTGTAGAGTAGTCCCTTCCACTCCTGGCCTCAACCTTGCCACCACCAAAGATCAATCTTTAACATTTGCGTGCACAAGTCTCAATAAGCAGCAAAGATTAAATCATAAATCCATTGAATATCCGCGACTTTAGGTTACCTGACACCTATTGAACCGTTACATAAAAACCTTGCAAATAAATCACTTATATTAAGAAAATATAAAGCGCTTGGTGTAATGGTTAAAGTCATGGGAAATGGACTCGTCGCTCCGAGTTCAAATCCTGGACGGGGTAATTGCATTTCACTTAGCGCTAATACCCTTGGGAAAGGTATGAATCCTACTCTCCCTCCAGCTATGGGCAATAGTAGGGCAGACTGGGTTCTTTAACCTTGGTTAGGCAACCGGTCTAGGAGAAGGAAAACTGAATTCAAACCTGATAACTCCGCTTAGAAAATTGACCTTGTGTCGCATCCTGCTCGTGTGGAGGGGTTGGTAAATATATATATTAAGAAAATATTATGGAGGCACATGGTCTAATGGTTAGAGTCATAGGAAATGGACACGTCAACGCGAGTTCAATTCCTGGACGAAATGTTGGAATTTCACATGGCGCTAATACCCTTGGGAAAGGTATGATCCAATTCTCCCTCCAGCTATGGGTAAATAGCAGGGCAGACTGGACTCTTTAACCAGGCTAGGTAACCAGTCTAGGAGAAGGAAAACTCTGAATTCAAACCTGTTAAACTCCGCTTAAGAAATTGACCTTGTGTCGCATCCTGCTTGTGCGGAGGGGTTGGTAAATATATATATTAAGAAAAACAAAGCACTCGTGGTGTAATGGCTATCGTAATAGGAAGTGGATGTGGTGAACAGAGTTCAAATCCCAGACAATGCTGTTTGCATTTTACATAGCGCTAATACCCTTGGTAAAGGTATGAATCCAACTATAGGTAAATAGTAGGGCAGACTGGGCTCTTTAACCTTGGTATAGCAAACCAGTTTAAGATAAGGAAAGATCTGAAATCAAACCTATTAAACTCCGCTTAAGAAATTGACCTTGTGTCACATCCTGCTCATGTGGAAGGGTTAGTAAAAATTCATAAAAGATAAATCCAGGAGGCGCTCATTGTGTAATGGTTATCATCATAGGAAATGGACCTGGTGAACAGAGTTCAAATCCTGGACGAGCTGGTTGCATTTTATATAGCGCTAATACACTTGGGAAAAGGTATGAATGCAATTATGTTCCCCTCTAGCTATAGGTATATAGTAGGGCAGACTGGGCTCTTTAACCTTGCTCTGGCAAACCAGTCTAAGAGAAGGAAAAATCTGAAATCAAACCTATTAAACTGTTTAAGAATTGATCTTCTGTCTCATCCTACTCACATGGTGGGGATAGGTAAAAATAAGTTTTGGAGGAAATTTTCAATTAAAGATCACTTGGAAGGTTCTAATGAACTACAACTTTAACTTATTAATTATTTATTATTAATATTATATTAAAAAGCTAAAAAAAAAACACCCTCCAGGCGGTGTAAAAATCAATTTTTGAAAGATATTGTCTGAGGGGGTTAGCTAAAAATTCAATATCAGAAGATTTGTATCATAAGTAAGTAAAATCAAATTTATTAAGAAAAATTGAAAGTAAAAAAAATAAAACAATTTGAAATGGAAACTCTCTCTCAAATAAAATATTGTGTACATCTATTATTTATCAATTTAAATGATTATTTTGAATACTTTACTCCTAAATTTTACAAAATCGTATGTATTTATTTATTTGTAAACTTTTTAGTTAACCTCTTGAAACTGAAAAAAAATGACGATTTCTTGTTTGTAAATAATTTTCTCGTAAAACTATATGTTAGATAACTTAGGGTAATTTTCATCTTTAGTTGTGAAAATTCCTAGCAAATAAGGCAATTAGAGTAACCTCCCTTGACTTTCACTTTGAACTAAGCCAGTAGCTATTTTGAAAGTCTCCGTGCGAAATAAACAAATCTTAGAAACTTTTTCGAAAACAATACAACTGCATGCTTTAACACAAAAATATCATAAAATGTCTTAATAACAATTAAGTTCATTTCAGATAATTTTATGCTAGGAATTCAGCCAACTGACTTTCACTTTGAAACAAGACGGTAGCTATTTTGAATGTGTCCGTGCGAAATATACAAATCTTAGAATCGTTTCAAAAACAATACAACTGCATGCTTTGACACAAAAATATCATAAAATGTGTTCTTAATAACAATTAAGTTCATTTCAGATAATGCGCACGCATAATTTTATGCTAGGAATTTTAACAACTAAAGGTGAAAATTACCTAACTTTGAATATATATTAATAAAACAAACTATATATAATACCAGGAATGTATTCATTAAAACTTGTTTTAAAAAACAATAAGGAGTGTCTCAAAAGAGTGTATAATACAAGGTTGTACTTTATTCTATGTATTGACGATTTTGGGTAATGTGACATAATTTTGGTTACAGACAAATCAGACCTAATCTCCATTATTAATATATATATATATATATATATATAATATATATATATAGTATTAATTTTTTAAATCTGCAAAAAGATAGTAATGAATGAACCATATATTAGCTTCATACTTCAAAGTGTTTACTTTAACTTCACCTCATCTCTAAGATTGGTGTCTATTGAGGAGTTAACAAAACAACCAACGAAAGATAACCATGACCGAAGATAAGTGAAAATCTAAAACCTTAAGTAATCGCAGTTTTTCAAGGTTAGTTTTAGTTTTGACACTCGATTATAATGCAATTTCCACATGCAAATAACAACTTAACAAATTAGAAAGAAAAAAGAAAGAAAGAAGAAAGAAAAGAAAGGAGGAAAAAAAGAAAAGAAAGAAAGGAGGAAGAAAAAGAAAAGAAGAAAGAAGAAAGAAAGAAGAAAGAAAGAAGAAAGAAAGAAAAAAGAAAAAAGAAAAAGAAAAAAAGAAAAAAAGAAAAAGAAAAAAAGAAAGAAAGAAAGAAGAAAGAAAAAAGAAAAAGAAAGAAAGAAAAAGAAAGTAAGAAAAAGAAAAGAAGAAGAAAAAGAAAAGAAAAAGAAAAAGAAAGAAGAAAAAAAGAAAGAGAAAAGAAGAAAAAAAGAAAAAAGAAAGAAAGAAGATAAGCAGGAAATTAGAAATTTTTAGCTGAGAAAATAGACATGACTTTGAAAATGTTTGACGGATTAAGGTTAATCTATAATTATCTAATTATTTATTGACATCTATCAATAAATAACAGGAAATAAGAATATAAACAGGATATGTAATTAAGTATAAAGTTTTTGAAAAAAAACAAAAAACAAAAAAAAACAAGAAAATAAGTCAAAGATTGACATTTAGAAAGCCAATTCTAAAGAGTTTTGGTTTTAATTAAACCATCAACAGGACTCACCTGGGTTAATAATCATAAATCATATGAAACGAAATTTGTGGAAATAAGTTTGTGAGCCTTTGTTTATGATGTTAAAGAAAGAAAGGAAGGAAGAAAGAAAAGAAAAGAAAGAAAAGAAAGAAGAAAAGAAAAAGAAAAGAAGGAAAAAAAGAAAAGAAAAGAAAGAAGAAAGGAAGAAAAGAAAAAGAAAGAAAAAAGAAAAGGAAGAAAAAGAAAAAGAAAAGAAAAAAGAAAAGGAAAGAAAGAAAAAAGAAAAGAAGAAGAAAAAAGAAAAGAAGGAAAAGAAAAAGAAAAAAGAAAGAGAAAGAAAAAGAAAAGAAAGAAGAAAGAAAGAAAAGAAAAAGAAAAGGAAGAAAAGAAAAGAAAAAAGAAAAGAAAGAAGGAAGAAAAGAAAAAGAAAAGAAGGAAGAAAAGAAAAAAGAAAAGAAGGAAGAAAAGAAAAAAGAAAAAGAAAGAAAAGAAAGAAAAAAGAAAAGAAGGAAGAAAGAAAAGAAAGAAAAGAAAAGAAAAAGAAGAAAAGAAAGAAGAAAGAAAAAAAAGAAAGAAAGAAAAAAAAGAAAGAAAGAAAAAGAAAGAAAGAAAGAAGAAAGAAAGAAAGAAGAAGAAAAGAAGAAAAAGAAAAGAAAAGGAAGAAAGAAGAAAAAGAAAAGAAAAGGAAGAAAAGAAGAAAAGAAAAGAAAAGAAAAGAAGAAAAGAAAAGAAAGAAAAGAAGAAAAGAAAAGAAGAGAAGAGAAGAAAGAAGAAAGAAGAAAGAAAGAAAAGAAGAAAGAAGAGAGGAAAGAAAGAAAGAAGAAAGAAGAGAGGAAAGAAAGAAAGAAGAAAGAAGAGAGGAAAGAAAGAAAAGAGGAAAGAAAGAAAGAAGAAGAAAAAAAGAAAGCAAAGAATGAAAAGAAGAAAGAAAGAAAAGAAAGAAAGTACTCCAGATGTAAGAAATATGTGTATGTACCAATCCTTATGAATTATGTTAAGAAGAATAGAATAACATCTGTCATAACTGATAATGGATGCAACAGCTATCAATTAATCTGAGAGATAAAAATTTCCAAATAATCCATGTTCTATTCATCGACTGTAACAGTGTTAAAATTTTTCCAACTGGAGTCTGTTCAACTGAATACAGTAATTCCTTTCGCCGTCAGCAAAGTCTCTACCAACTGAGCACGTTCCTCTCAATTCCTTCTTTCCAACACCCAAAACACAGCAGTCGCCAAATTTCACCTCTGTCCCAAACACTTGCTTTTTTGCTGACTCACAGTATCAGCCACTGTCCGTTTTTATCATCACACGGCTACCCTTTATGCAAAATCCGTCTCGTTCCATCTGGGTCTCTGGTGCATGGCACAAGCGATTCTTTGCCGTTTATGTTGGGGGTGATTGGCCATGCCCATTACAAACAGGGCTAAGCGTATAATGAATGATGATATAAAAGAATAAAACAAATCTTTGAACTCGTGACACTATTTTACTGTGCACTGTTAGCCCTCATATTTTCAGAATAGGGGCTATTCTGTGGTGTACTGTAAGCCCTCATATTTCAGAATAGGGGCTATTTTGTGGTGTACTGTAAGCCCTCAATTTCAGAATAGGGGCTATGTTACAGTATACTGTAATCCCTTATATTTCAGAATAGGGGTTATTTTACAATATTCTGTAAGTGCTCATATTTCAGATTGGGGGATATCTTACTGCACCCTCATATTTCAGATTAGGGACTATTTTACTGTACCCTGTAAATCTTCATATTTAAGACTGGGGTTATTTTTCAATTCATGATAAGCTCTTTGTGATACTATGATGGAAGAAGAACATAGTCAGAATAAATAAATGAATAAAAATAGAATATGTTAAAGCCCAGGCATAGGTAAATGGGTGGGTGGTTGTCCTTTTACGGATACAAAAGATTGGGCCGTAAAGTTTAAGAGAATTGTACGGACACCGCAAAGTTAAGCCACTTAATATCTTTAGGCATCTAGGTATTAAAAGCAAAAAGGCTATTTTTATGAGGAAATCTCTTTTGAAGAAATTAATGGTCGAAATATTGATCTCAAAAGTAATTGTTTTAATTTTAAGAGAAATCATAGTCAGAAAGTCTGAATTGAATTTAAGTGCCGAACATCTGGGTGGTCTGGCTGTAGGGAGGTGTGGGGTAGAATTTTACATAAATTCAGCTAAGCTCCAGCACTTTAGACAGTTCGACCCGGGCTGTTGAGGTGATAGTGTCGCCAATAGCAGTAGAGCTAGAAATAGATAGGAATCGACAACAGTGAAGCCAGTAGTCAGCAATTTTCTTGCCAGCTGAGATAGACTGCAGAAGTGTCACAACTTCCTCTTCCATCAGCATCCTGTTATCGAACTTTGTGTTTTGTTGTTTTGTTTTTAATCCTTGTGAACCTGTCTCTGACTCGTGCCCTTACGAATCAGCCAGCACAGAATATCACAACGGGTATTATCACACCTTATATTTCAGATATCTTTATTCAGGGTCAACACTTGAATGTACTTTCTGATTTATTTATTCAATTTTTTTTTTTAGTTAGCCCAGGTAAAGGGCAAATAACGCAAAGTATTAAAGTAAGTTTTCTCTCTTAGTTTAAATCCACTCAGGAGTAAATGAAGTCTTTTCTTTTTTCATAAATAAGAAATTTTGATGAGGATTGACAATAAATAAATCGGGTATATTCGCGGAGTTCCGTCCCTGCCTCCTGCCTCAAAAACCGCTAGCCAGTGGCTGCTGAAAAAAAAACACCAGCTACGATTGAAGTTCATAGCTGAAGCAGTGTCACTTGAAAAAAAAACTAGGGTTAGGGTTAGTTTAATGGGAAAATAAATAAATAATTTGGGCTCTGTTTTTTCTGGTCACCCTGTATACAGGGTGACCCAGAAAAAACAGAGCCCACAAATTTTGTAATAAAATTTAATTTTAACTAGGGGGGTTAAGGTTAGGGTTAGGTGGGGTTGGGGTTTCGGTAAAAATGCCCTAAGTTGGTTGTTTTTTGGGGTTTTTTTTCAAGTGACACCATTTCGCCAATGAACTTCAATCGTAGCTGGTGTTTTTTTTCAGCAGCCACTGGCTTGCGGTATTTGAGGCAGGAAGCCGGGACGGAATTCCGTGAAGAGTACCAATAAATCAAACTAATAATTAAAGTTATGAAAAGCTTTCATTACGGTCTACCTAAAATATAGAATTGTGGATACTATATTACTGTTATTCAAGTTTATAACACAATCCTCAGCTGAGGGAATAGTAAAAAGTGGTTAGTCAAGCATTTGTATTGCATGGTGTGTGTTCACATGGTCAGATCTTGTGTGTGTGTATATATATATATATATGTTGTTATGGGTCCAATGGGTGAAAATTAATAATAAAATTTATAAAAAAAGAAGGTCTGCAAAATGGATTAATTTTTTTTAAAGATTTTTTATTTTACATTAGCAACACATGTTTCAGATCTTCTGGTATTCTGTGGTTAATCGAAGCCTGACAAAGATACCAGAAGATCTGAAACATGTGTTGCTCATATAAAATAAAAAATCTTTTAAAAAATTAATCCATTTTGCAGACCTTCTTTTTATAATATATATATATATATATATATATATATATATAATACTGTTAGTTAAAATCTTCATAAAATAAGTGAATAAACAGCAAATGTTGATACTCACTCTTTGGTTTTAGATAACAAGTCATCTGCTGTTGGTTCAAAAAATGTAAGGACTTCATGGCATTGAGAAATCTTTTTGTCAAGTGTGACGAGAAGCTAAAAGGAAAGAAGAAAATAAATTGAATATCATACACAATGTTACAATTCCAATTCATTTACATAATAAATACATTAAAACCATTCCATTGTCATATATATCTATTAATAATGGGAATTCGATCTGTATTTGTCTGTAACAAAAACTATGTCACTGCTTATGTCACAATTACTAAAATTGTCAATACATAGAATAAAGAACAATTAATGTTAAATAAAAGCTGTTCCTTATATTTCAACATTTGAATCCTTTCCATTTAAATAAATAAACTATATATTATTTAACTCTTAACATCCTATACTGCCTCATTCCACCCGGCCGGAAGTCACATTCATTTTCCTAATCTACCATAAATGATAGCCTTTGTTTAAATGTAATATTAAAACATATTTAGAAGTCTTTGATTTAAGAGAAATAACACGTTACTTTAAATGAAAAGGACATTTTTAGCATTATTGATAGATCCTTATAGGAATCGGGCTCTGGACTTAGAAAATTCTCAACAGGATGTTAAGAGTTAAATAAACTATATAAACAATGAAATTAATTAAAAAATTGCATTACTCAAAATGGAAACTTCTAATCAATTTTAAAATCTATTTTTTACTCTCACCATTTTTTCAGTAACAAGAAATTAACTAAAAAGTTTACAAATGAATAAATAAATGTCTATGATTTTGTGTAAAATTTATGTGTAAAATATTCAAAATAATCATTTGATTAATAATTAATAGATATGCAAACTATTTTATTTGAGTGGGAAAGAACTAAGTTTCCATTTCAAATTGTTTAATTTTTTTTTTTTTTTTTTTTTTTTACTCCTTTAATAAATTTGATGATTTTACTTATTTATGATACAAACCCTCTGACATTGAATTTTTAACTCCCTCCCTCAGACAGTATCTTTCAAAAATTAAGTTTTACAGAGGGTGTTTTTTTGGGGGGTGGGGTTGCTAGTACTTATAAAAAAAATAATTATGCTCATTATAAGGTTGGTTGGTTTTATGGCATGTCATATACGATGGCGGAATTTATGTCCGTTAAGTAGGATTTAACCGAAAAATGTATTCTGGGAAATCTAGAATACAATAATCTAAAATCTATCCAATTAATTGGACAGTGTTCAATTGTAAAGACTAGACTCAATATTTGTGCATTGCACGAGAATGTTTTGGCCACAAGGGACATTACTGATGCTTCACCTAATTCTTTATATTTTCATGAAAAGTAAATCAATTTTTATCAATGGTCAAAAAAATTCCATCATAAAATGCAGTCAATTTATTCAAGATGAAATATAGGTAAAAAGATAAGTTTTAATAATGGTTTAATTTAATATAATCTTTGCTTTTATTTTGTGATAATAAATGCATTTTTACAACAAAAACAACATAAAACCTAAAAATCCTTTTTTGTATTTCAGTATAAATTTTTGTGATATAGATATTTTCATTACAAATAATATTCTGTTTTATTACAGTTACTAGCAAAAAAAAAAAAAATAAAAAAAAATAAACGCCTTCCAGGCTCTTTTGTAAAAAAATGTAAACAGATCTTTGAAATCTTATTGTTTTTAATAATAGACACAAGAAAAATAGTTTTGCTATCAAAATTCAAATAGACATATTTTCTTTCTAATAAAATCAAGTTTCTAACAGTTAAATTCAAATCAATTCAAATATTGGGAGGGGGGGGTTTCATCAAAACAGTTCAGTTTTGATTATCGTATGTTGTAAAACAAAATTTTATGACAGAGGATAATCAAAACAGACCACTTTTATTTTTCACAATATAATGAAATATAATTAATTGAAGCAGAAGAACATTATGTAATTATTCCTTATTTGTAAATAATTTTCTTGTAAAACTCTACGTTAGATAACTTTAAATATATATCAAAATAAAACAAACTATAAATAAATCAATGATACTGGTTATGTATTTATTAAAACTTGTTTTAACAAACAATGTGAACCATTTAATGTTGCATACTAAATTTCTCAGTACATATAATACATAGTTGTTCTTTAATCTATGTGTTAATAATTTTGACTAGAGATTAAATACTCATTGATAAACTTCCACAATTCCTGAGGGTATTGTGACATAAGCAGTGATGTAGTTTCGGTTACAGACATACACTGAATCTCCATTATATATAGAAGACTAGAAGTGGCTAACCGCATCACCTGGGTAGAAGGGGATTTTTAAAAAGTTAGTCTCGCAGATCCATTATTACTTATCACAAGTTAGATCCTCACTGGATGCCCCATAAAATCCCCACATAAATATATAACAATATAGTAAGAAAATTTAATTCAATAATTTACAATTAAAAAAAAAAAAAACAATAAATGAGGCGATTAATTCAATCAATCAACATCATGTTTCAATTAATTTCTGTTATACAAATTTTAATTTTTAAATACCGCCCTGTCGGCTGGGGCGTTAGAATGCACCGACTGCACCTCTGCAGAGGGGTAAGACTCCCCCAATGGGGCCACCTGTTGGCCGTGGGTGGCGACCCGTGATGCTTAAGGATAGAGCCCAGGTGGATGAGCAGTTCATGACATGCAATACTCCACTTTGGCCCTATCTTGGGCTAGACAGGCGGTCGGAGAGGCCCCCTCCGATCAATCGGCTGGTGACATCAAGCCCTAGCACCTATATGATTTTCCCAAGCCTATTGCCCTAATGGCAAGCCCCAACCCCTTTTTATCATATGGGTGCTAGAAGGCGGTGGCTGCGGGACTACATGTCCTGGGAATGACGTTAAACTCTATCTGATGGTGAGGTTCCAGTTTTGGAGGTTTGGGGTATGTGGAGCACCCCTTCATCACCATTGCTCCCTGGTCCACTCTGAACCGGAGTGGTAGTACCTGTTAGGGTCCCATCTATGGGTTAAATAGAAAAATGTATTTATAAAAAAATTGTATTATCCATTAAGAATTGATTTATATCAAAACTTTATCGGCATTAAATGACCCACTGAGGTTGATATGCCGTAAAACAAAACAAAACAAACCAAACCAATTTTTAAATATCTTCCCAAATATAAATAAAATCTTCATTATTTTTGCTCAAAAACCAAGCCCTGTTGATAGTGAATGTATATATAATTGTTTTATTTTCGAACTTTCCTCTGGATATACACAACTGCCCTTTGTATGTGTATAGAAGATTATGTGACTTGAGTAGTGATATAGTTTTGGTTACAGACAGACACTGAATCTCCATTATATATACAAGACAGATTTCACGGCACAATAGTAACTAGTTATAAACCGCTTCCCCCTTCCCTGACGTCCCAACAAAAAAATCTCTTTATGCCTACTGGAGAGAAGGGTTCTAGGAAGGGCGAGTCCACTGATGGCCCACGGTAGCTACGCCTCTAGCTGCTCACCCCTATCTTAAAATTAATTTTAACATAGTTAAATGTCTCTAACACAATAACTCTCCGTTCTCACTCTTACTCACATAGATAGATATATAGATTACATTTAGTGTATAAATTTTATAGTGTATAAATATAACAACTAGTATCATACAGATATAGAATTAATAATCGAAAAGGCTTATAAAATGAAATTAATTTTGACTATTATAATGAAGGTTTGTTTGTTGGTTGATGGATTTTACGGCATGTCAACCCTTGGGTTATTTTATACCAAAGACATTTTTGTTTTATTCATTTTTTGTTGGGTATTCAAGTCTTTTTTTAAAAACACATTTTAAACTCATTTTTGATCTATTTAACCCACAGGCACTTCCACTCCTGGTCAGAGTGGACCTGGGAGTAATGGCAATGAACGAGTACTCCACACTCTCCAGAGCTCCAGAATTGGAATCTCACCACTACATGCATATATATATATATATATATCTCATTTACATTGTTAAATCCCAGTCATATGGCCAGGTCCCAATGGATCAGCCTCACCACCAAGGTTTTTTCTCATTATTATTATTATTACTACAAATACTACCACCATCAACCAAAATTATCTTCCAATATCTAGTTTCAATGATTGAGTGTATAATTATATATATATATATATATATATATATATATATAATCCCAAACATTCCATTGCAAGTTTGGAACTGGCTTAATTTAATAAAGTCCTATTTGTAGTCCCAATGGCCACATACAAAAAAAAAAAAGAAGAGGGTAAGGGAATAATTTACAGTCGGTGATATCAATTTCCCCCCTATGAATTAACTGCAGACCAGTTTCTCTCTATTCGTGCAGACAGCCTTACAAAGATTGGTCTCCGAGGCGATCACTCCTGGGTAGACATATTAAACAATACATTAAATGGATAGATAAGAAATATGGATTTTAAGGGAAAAAAATTTTAAGGAAAAAAACAAACAATTTTTCCGCAGGAATCAGAAAGACTTATAAAGAAAATGATACGGAAAGAACATTATTCCCAACAGATATACAATTGAAAAGACAGGGAGAAGTGGATGAATCCCTCTTTCCCAAGGGCATTTGTCTGAAGTGAATATAAACAACTTCAGCTGGAATTTTCCATGCTGGTAACCATTATACCATCCCACTTCATGTCTCTGGCATATATATATATATATATATACATATTATATATATATATAATATATATATATATATATACAAAAATATAACTTTCAAAGAAAGAAAAACTTAAAAACCGCCATTTGACTTGAGTTTCTCGTCGAAATATATTATTATAATCAAATGACAGTTTGTTAAGTTTTTCTGATTATATGATTATATACAGAGCAATATTTAACTTTCAAAGAAAGATAAATATTGCCTTGTATATAATCAATTTATTAGTTATTATACATTGAGCTCTCTTCAGGATTTATAAAAAAAATCCTTGTATGAATCTATATGTTTGCACCTACAAGAGCATACAGGATGGTTTTACAGTGAGATTTCGAAGATCCCAAATAGAATCATCCCTTACTTACCAGTTAATTGGATTATCTTACATTTACATATATATATTCAGCCAGAAAGAAAGGGAGTCTATCCTCTTTTCACTAGTGCTAGACCAACGAGAGTTTTTTTTTAACGTCTGAGGCGGAATGCCAAACCTACTATCAGCTCTTCACTTTACCGCTCAGATTCCTGTGCTACTTATACACTGTATTGGTGAGGGCTGGTATTTAACTACGAAACTTAAGGTTCCCAGCCAAACACTCTGCCAACTGAGGTTAACCGGCCTTTAATATATATAATATATATGACTTGAGACTTAAATCTGAAAAACTGTTTTGATGACAACTCATCTCTTCAGGTCAGTTTGTTTCTATTCTCTCTCAGACAGGTGTTTGGTCTCCAGGTGATTATACCGCCAAAATAAACACTGAAGAGATGAAATAACATTGAAATATTTTGTCAGACTCTCATGAAACTATATATAAAATAAATATAGCACCCAAACACACAACCAGTGTATTAATGAACGAAGAGTAACAACCATGTTTTTGCTCTGGTTGTGACTTGCAGCTGAAATAAATTATTACATGAAGCAAATTTCAAGTTTTTTTTTTCCTTCATTTATTCACTATATTGCTCTGTCCATCTACACACCCGGAATAAGGCACATCAAGCTCTCACTATGGATAACCTGTATCATTACACTTGAACAACACATGGAATTATTCTCATTGACCAAAAAACAACAAAAAAACATATATATATATTAAATATATTAATTAAAATACACGTTCCTCATAGTATATAGTATGTACATTTCATTATACATATATCAAATGAATAATACATAAATATATAAATAGATGAAAATAATAAAATTGAAATTGAAAGAACGGCTAAATGACTATTACGGCTTCCTCGTGGCGTTTAAAAAAAAGAACACGCGTGTTTATAACATTAAAAAAAAAATAACAAAAAAAAAAAAGCGTCCATTTCTGGAATTCATCTCTGAAGATAAAGTTATACTTTGAAATCGATAAGACAAAAAATAACATCTTTTTGTTTTTAATTTTTATGTGCATTGTAATTGCTTTCAAATTATTAATATATATATATATATAAATGTGTGTAAGTTATCCAAAACTGGTAGTAAGGTATGATTCTACATGGGATCTTCAAAATCTTACTGTATAATTATTGCAAATACAAGGAGTAGGTGCAAATACAAGGATTTTTATAAATCCCTAGAGAGAGTTCAATGTATAATAATCTATAATTTACATTAAATACAGAGCAATATTTACCTTTGAAAGGAAGGAAAAACTCAATAAACCGTCATTCTGTAATAAATTTATTTTGACCAAAACTTAAAAGGCTTTTAGAAATTTAAATTTTCTTTCAAAGGTATATATATTATAATATTTTTGCTTGAAGGCAATTACAATGCGAATATCGCATAAATTCGATAATTATAGAAGATAACAATGACAAGTGAATTTCGCAAAGAATTACTTGAGGTTGAATAACACAAAACAAAGTTATTTTTATGCTCAACTGAAATTGAATATCGTGTGTGTAGAATATCGATATTCTACACACTGAGTAATTCTTTGCGAAATTCACTTGTCATTGTTATCTTCTATAATTATCAAATTTATGCAATATTCGCATTGTAATTGCCTTCAAGCAAAAAATAAAAATATTAATATATATACTTTATTCAGCAATGCTTCTAAAAAAAAAATAAATAAATAAATAAAAATAAACAAACATCCAAAAAAATCTTATATATATATATATATATTGACAGAAATATATCTTTTAAGACAGTTTCATTAAAAAACACAGAAAAGAATGTTTTTTTTTTAATTTCCTCTTATCTTTACACAAGACTACAAATATTTATTTCCAGTTTGTATAGACATCTTGAAAACATTTCTCACATGTCCAACACACTTCAGTAGTCAATTTTTAAAGTTATGCTTTGTACATTATAAAAATACAAAAAATGTTATTTATGACATCAAAAACATTACAATTCCTGTAAACCACTTTAACTGATATACTGGTTGAGTCTGCATATTTATTAGGTTCTCGGTTGAATGCTTTGCTTGTTTATTTTATTTAAATAAGTAAGTAAGTGAGACAGAAAAAAATATAAGATTTAGCCAAAAGCAGTAAGAATGAATATTCAATTTTTATCGCCAGAGACACATACTAACTTCATCATTCTACTAAAATGCAACAGGTGTATATATATATATATATATATATATTATGGACTCTCTCGTCGATTTGACACATGAGGGTTCACACACACAATGAACACCCACACAGGGATTTGTTTATAGTGGTGAAGGCTTGTGTTGGACCATCCACACTTTTTGGCACAGTCGATAGGAAAAAATTGGTGTATCAAGGGTTGCCACAAACCCAATCAACGACCGACCTCAGGAATTTTGAATTTAAAGTTATCCCTCTCCTAGACTGGTTACCTACCCAAGGCTGAAGGGCCCAGTCTGCCCTACTATTCAACCCATAGCTGGAGGGAATTTTGAATTCAGAGTTATCCCTCACCTAGACTGGTTACCTACCCAAGGCTGAAGGGCCCAGTCTGCCCTACTATTTAACCCATAGCTGGAGGGAGAATATATGGATTCATACCTTTCCCATATATATATATATATATATATATATATATATATATATATATTATTATTATTATACTAAAGCTGAGATTTTCACCTTTCAATCTCTAAAGGCTTTTTTCCTGGTGAGCTTAATCACACAAAATTTATACTAAATTATTCCTTAGTTTTAGGATTACTAAATATTTGAAAAAAAATCCACTTTAATTGGTTCTAATTAGTCGTAATTTGCAATTAAGTCAAAAACTCACCAGACTCTCTTAAATATTTGTTGCAATTTTCACCCCTCGCTAATATTGTCTAGAGAGTTAAGACAAAGAGAAGTGTCTGTGAAAAAACTTTATAAGCTGAAAAATTCAGCAGGCAGAGGGATATTTCCCTTCCCTTCTTTCTCTCTTTACAGAGAATAACTTTTGTTTTGTTTTAATAAAAAAAAAAAAAAAAGTTCTTTTTATGCTCAACTAAAATTGAATATCATGCTTTAAAATAGATTTTTTTAAATTACTTTAATTATTAATTTTTAAAATTTATAGTCAAAGGGGTAAGCACATCAAATATTTGTTGATAAAAAAATTAGGAAGATGCTATTTAGCTGGTTTCGGTAAAATATAAAAACCTACTTGCTCGGCACTGTCAAATTTGCCGCACAATCCTTATTTTACAAAATACATTAACCCCCCCCCCTATTGAGAGAAACTTACTAAAAAGCAGTGAATAATTCGGTTTCAATGAAATGTTCAGTTTTGAGTTATCAATGAATGAATTTTATAGTGCATCAGTTATTTTATTTCAAAACTTACCGATTTTTTCACGTCACTTAACACTGACCCCACCCCTTATTTTTTGGGTGCAAAATATCGGTGGGGTTGAATAAAGTTGAAACTAATTACAGTATAAATAAAAAGATTAAAAAAACTAAAGGTGTGAATAGAAGAAAAAGATTAAGGGTGGCTATCCTGGTAGAAAATAACTACTGAAAATCAAAAAATAAATTTAAAATAAAAACTAAAAAAAATAATTTTGTTGATCTTTTTTTCTTTTTTTTTTTTACTCTTTTCGACAATTATTCATTAAAATCGGATAATTCCTTGATTTTTGGTAAATTTTTCAATCGGGGGGGGGGGTGAGTTTATATTGTAAAATACAGATTTTACATCATCTTTGACGACCATGTTTACGATATATTTGAGCAAAATTGACCAAAAACATGGTTTAAAATTTATTAAAAATAAATTGCATATGTAATATTCTTTTTCTTTTTTCTTTTTTTTCTTTATTTTTACTGATGCTCATTATGTTACTACTTTTGGCCGTAGATAAAAAAAAAATTGACCTTAAATAATCGATTTAATTGATTTTAATTCATTTTTAAAATGAAAAGCAGACAACATTTTGGCAGTGCTTTTTTTTACTGGCCCTGTAAATATTTCTACTTTGAATTCAAATAATGTTAAAAATAACAACAGATTTGACACAAAAAATCATTTATATTCATTTATATCTTTATTTTGTGAAGGATAAAGATACAAAAAAATTTTCTAAATGAAAAATATAGTTACCGTCTAATAACTGATCAAAAAGGTGAATTTTTACAAAATTTTTAAAAAAATTATAGGAAATGATGAAGGTCAATTTGACTATCATGAATTTTTTCCAAAGTGGAAAAATGGCATTTTCCCCTTTTTCATTTTCAATTGTTAAAGCATAAAATTGTAACCCTAACCACAAACCCAACCCTAAAACTAACCCTAACAAGATTAAAATCTTGTCAAGTACCATTTTAAGAAATTAGATTTAAGATAGATTGTTTTAAAGTTTGTTTGAATTGCACAACTACTTTTTAAGCAATTATTTTTTAGATTGCTTGTCAAAACTATTTTAATCTTTTAGCTTTTAGATAGTTTGAAATATATTTCAAATATATTTGCTGGCAAAATAGCCTGTGGTCTATTTTATTAGGACTGGTAAAATAAACCTAAAAGTAAGTCTATTTTACTGAAACCGGCTAACTAGCCTATTCAAAAAAATTATATAAAATTACAGAATTAGATTGTTTTATTTCTAAATAAATGTAAAAAAAAAAAAATAAATAAATAGGAAACTTAATCTTCGTAAATAAAGAGATTTTCAACCATATGGTATGGCAGACAAATCTAAGCATCTACACATGCATAAAAATGATGTAGGTAAATTATAGAAGTTACAAAAAAGTACAACCCTCATTTTTTGTGTCCATTCTCAATAAAATCCAACTTATTTGGACAGTTTTGGAAAACTTTAAATTGACGAAATCCTGTGATTTTCTTTCAACAATCCAACCTGAGCTCAATGGGTGACTCAATGGGTGACCCAACAGGTCATGTTTTTTTCTAGTATATATATATATATATATATATATATATATATATATATATATATTGAAAAATTCCAACTTTGACTAACAGCGTTCTGTTTGTTCTAATGGTCATTTCATCCCGTTTTTGCTCTTGTTGAAGACCGATCTATTACATACGGTCGATACAGATATTCCGAGGGACCTCACAACAGTGAGGGGGCCGATATGCAGTTAAAACCGTTGAGAGGAAGGCCCCGAAACGGTGCACATTCTCTCCTGATGATCCCAAGCATTTGTTTTTTCAATATATCAAATTCACACTGTCGGATTAATTTCCTTTTATTTCACATATATATATATATATATATATATAAAATGAAGCACTACAAATAAGAAAGTGTATGCATAGAAAAAGTACTCAATGCTATAATAGCGGAGTAGGTTTAAAACCTAAAATTATGGATACAATATTTCCATTATTCAAGTATATACATTTTTTAACTTTCAAATGAGCTATTCTATTTTAAGTGAGTGAGTGAGTGAGTGCATTTGTGTGCAAACGTGTTTGTGAATATGAGAGAAAAAAAGATTTTGACAAAAGTAGTAAAAAAATAGTAACTTTATTATTCTACTAAAATGCAATGTAAGAAGTGTATATAATATATATATATATATATATATATATATATATATATATATATATATATATGTATAACTTGGTGTGGATATGAATTTAAATTTATTTTAACATTTATTTGTCACATCAATTTGGTCTTTGTTGATTTGAAGACCTCACACCCGGTCTCACTGGTATGATTTTCCTGTTTTCTTTGTTTTTGCAAGGTATCTATTCATTTATTCATAAAGCACCATATATGTAAAAATATATATACAAAACTTTATGTACATTTGAATTTTGGTTGAATCCTATCAAGGAAACACTTGATATCATCCATCTATATCTCATATATATATAAGGTGTGTCATAAAAGTATTGACATTGAAGCTGTATTTACCAAGATAGAAATGAACAATGAACAGAACAATTTTTTTTTTTCAGAGTACAAGTTGTATCAAAAAGTACCTTCAATCTAGATACATTTTTGACACACCTTGTATATATACATATATACAGTAATACCTCACTTTACATCATTAATTGGTTTGAGTCAAAAATGACTTATATCAAAATAGCCACATATAAATTTATAATTCTACTAAAATGCAAAGGAAGAAGTATATATATATATATATATATATATATATATATATACATACACACACACACACACACATGTGCGCATCTTTATAATAATATAACATTCAAAGATAAAGTCTGAAATATCTTAAACATCTGTTCCCAACAGAGACTCTCAGAAGAGCTTCACTGATCTAAAAGACTGGCAGAGAATCAAGAAATAAGTTAAGGGCGTTGATGAAATTCAAATGAATACAATTGAAGATACTCCAACAATCTCTTCTTAGTTCAAATCCTGCCACTTTGCAAACGGTCTGTCTGCATCAACATTCCATTTTCTTCAACAGGTTTGTTGCACCTGTACCGTGGCCTTCTTTCTGCAAATAGCAATAACAAAAAAAAATCCAGTGCTATGAAAACTATTTTCCATTTACTCTATTTTGATCATATACTTCCTTCTTTTAAGGAAGCGCATGGGGTTAGGGTTTTGTAGGAAATGGACTCGTCGACCCAAGTTCAAATCCTGGACTATTTGCATTTCCCATAGCGCTAATACCCTTGGGAAAGGTATGAATCCAATTACTCTCCCTTCATGTATGGGTAAATAGTAGATCAGACTGGGCTCTATAACCTTGGTTAGGTAACCAATCTAGGAGAAGGAAAACTGAATTTAAACCTGTTAAACTCTGCTTAAGAAATGGACCTTGTGTTGCATCCTGCTCATGTGGAGGATTTAGTAAATACAAATAGTTCCTTTTTCTCATAACCAAGAACTAAAAATTTAGTTAGCATATATATATATATAGCCCTCCTTGAGTTATGCAAAAGGACAAAAATAACATTTAGTGAATTATCAAATTTAGAGAATTAAAATTTCTCTGAATTTTTTTTAGATCAGGCTTTATAATTAGTATTATTTGGATTATTCAAACTATTGTTCTTATCTTCATTGTTATTTGTACATTGTTTTGGCCAATGTGCCCTCCGGCCTTCTCCAGAAGGCCGGAGGGCACATCGGGAACCTACTCAAACTCGGGGATCTTCTTTTCGAACTCTGGAACCTGCTTGTCATGATTGGGAGCCATCACGGAACTTCGAACCTAACCCTTTATTCAATCCACGAGGGTATCCTGTTCTCATTCCACTAACCATAACTGAGGCACAGGTGTTAAGCTGTGTTCATTATTATTCTATGTTATTGCTGCCCCTGACCTGAAGAAGACTGGAGGGCACATTATCTGAAACGTGTTACAAATAACAATGAAGATGAGGACAACAGTCCGAATAATCCAAATAATACAAGTTCCTTCTTGATTACTAAATGGTAGTCCTTTAGTAAGCTTAGCTTAGCACAAGTATAGGAGTACCCAGTGAGAATCAACCTCACTTTGGCACAGGTATGAGGTTTAAACTCATAACACTACAACTAAGTACTTGATTACAAGATGGTCTCTATAACTGAGAAAGAGAAATATTAAGAAAATAATTTAATGACTAATGTATTTGCTGGTTTAGCTCAGTCACTAGAGCATCCACCTAGGAACCACAAGGTTCCGGGTTCGATACTGGCCCTCACCAACTTAGTGCATGATTAGTACAGCTAGGATCTGTGCAGTACAGAGGAGAGTTGATGGTAGAAATGGCAATCCACCTGAGATGCAAAAATAATTTCCCTGGTCTAGTGCTAGTAAAAAGGGAATAGATTCCTTCGCTATCCAGCTGATACCGACAATAGACAACTCTGCCAACAAGAGTTTTACATAATGACCAACTCATCCACACGAGCAGGATGTGACACAAGGTCAATTTAAAAAAAATATTTTTTCAATACAATGTCTAGTAAATAAATGAGTTTAACTCTTAACATCCTATACCGCCTCATTCCACCCGACCAGAAGTCACATTCATTTCTCCACCCCAAATGATAGCCTTTGTTTCAATGTAATATTAAACATATTTAGAAGTCTTTGATTTAAGGGAATAACAGGTAACTTTAAATGAAAAGGGCCATTTTTAAATAATCCTTATAGGAATGGGGCTCTGGACTTAGAAAATTCTCAACAGACAATAATGGAAAAATACAGGAAAAATGATTGACACTTTTTAACCCTGTGTTGACCTCCTCTTCTGGTTTTCCAGCATGAACATGAGAAGAGTTTAGAAAAGTCAGAAATTTAGTTGGACGCTGAACAGGACCAATCGTAATGGCAATCTGTCTGTTGAAACTAAATTTTCACATGCGTGTTTGATTTGATCTGGATCTTATAAAATAATAAAGTGCTCTAAATAAAGCACAGTCTTGTGTTTGTTAACTAAAAACTCCATAACAACATAAGATATATTCAGTATCAAGTACAGAAGATCCAGCCCAGATTAAGAACATCTATCAGCCCAGAGAAGACCAGATAGCAAGATAACAGATAGACTAAGCCATCTACTCAAAGTTATGGAAGAAGATACACAAGATAAGTATAAATAAGATAAGTATATCTTAAATATATAATATAAAGAAGATAAGTATAGGTATGCAGGTATACTATACTGTACTGTACATATGATATGAGTGTTGGAATATTTTTACTATATAAGGTGTGCTGTGGATCACAACTTAAATTTATAGACTCTTTAAGGTTGCATGGACTGAATTGGCCAATTAACACATGTTGCATAGCATCTTCTTTACCAGCACTAAATAGGTATATGTATATATACTGGTCTTTTCACTAAGCCAAATCAGCATATAACATTATATACCTTTCTTACTTCTTACTCTGTCGTCTATTCTTCAGGCCGGCTTTGCTTCTGATCATCTATCATCTATCTTGATCTGGTATATCTTCTAAGGTCTCGTCTGGTCTTCTATTGAGGATTCCAGGTCTGGTTTCTGTTGGGGATCATTCCTTATCAGAAGCCCTGTGTCATTGTTAGTTTTTAGTAATAAACACAAGACTTCGATTTAGGTTGATGTTACTTTATTCCAAATCCCCACCCTGACAATCTGCGCAGATGAGGCTTACATGTTGCTAGCTCGGCTTCTAAGTTCTGACTCTTACTTACTTAGTATCCTTAAACGGAAGAGGGCCTTCTATGGGGTTTTCACGATTCTCCCCAGAACGCAAGGTGAGATCGAGGTCAAGCGCTGTCACTCACCCTCAAGGCCATCAGCTATACTAATCGCCATTATGATTTCTACAATACCTTATAAATGTATTAGGGTTCCAATAATTATGTAACACACACTCGAATACATGGTTGGTTAACTATTTAAATGTCTTGGTGAACAGGCATTCAGTTGCTCATGCTTAACACTGACAAACACAAGGATCATAGGATTCTAGATACACGGACCAATGGACAACCATTATAGGATTCTACTCAACGCAGATTAAAATTAATGCCACAAGGGATCTCCACTGTAATGTGCTCTCGCCTGCAGCCTAAAAATGGTCACGCAAATCTTAACAATAAGTATAGTATGCAACTCTATGATGATAACCATTACACCACAAGCTCCTGCATGATTTAATGACTTTACACTTGAAATCCAAGTAGACATTAATACAAGTAGACAATGACACAATCTCATTGAAGCCATTACATCAGTGGTTCCTAACCATTTTAGTACCATGCCCCACTTTTTTTATCACAAATTTCTTCATGTCCCCCACCCGTTAATTGTTTAGTATGATATAACAATATCAGTTTTGAAGAAGTATAACATAATAAATTGTACCTTTCAAATAAAACTAAAGGGTTTAATTTCAAATTTAATCAAATAAAATCCATTTTGTAATGTGTATAATTGTGGGGGAGGGCAACAGATGAAGAACGGCAAAGTTAAACAAGTCAGAAGCCACGCATATAGCTGGTGCCAGATGCACGATAACATTAGTGGGTAAACACTTGACTAGATTGCACAAGCTGTTGTGCTCAGCTAGGTTGTAATGACAATTTTACCCTATAGATTTATAACTTTTACCCATATAGGGTAAAATAAAATGTTGATATTACTATATTTTTCATATTGCCCCCCCCATTATTATTGAATTGCCCCTCCCCCTCAGTGGGGTGTAGGCCCCACGTTGGGAATCACTGCATTACATCAATGATCTTTATCAACTTAGCACAATGTAAACTAAGAACTTAAACTTTATGTTCTAATGACTCAGAAAAGATCACAAGTGTAACTGTCTCTATTAATTTTGTTTCTGATTTTATTGTAATCTTGATAAAAGTCAATTAACCTTAGGATTATAAATCAATCTGAAGAGGAAGTCAAAGACCCAATGACTTATGGGTAAAGAAAAAGAAAAAAAATCACACATTACACAGAAAAAGGGAAAGAAAGGAAAAGAAGAAGAGAAGAAAGAAGAAAACAACTTGTAAGGTTCAAGGTTACATTATATATACTAGCAAATATATGCACCCTCTGGGTGCAAGTATTTTAGTTAAATTTTATAATAAAATATCATATTAAATTAGAAAGGCTAATGAAACTGAATAAGAATGTAGATAAAAAGATTTTGAACAGAGGGGGTATGATTGAAAAATAGAACAACTTTGAAACTAACTCTTCCATCATTTTCCCTTACTCCCGTCTTTCATTGGTAAATTTTCCTAATTAAACTGTTTAGTTAAAATAGGAAGTAAAGAATAATATTACAGTTATTTCTTCTTGTTAAGGGATTTCTTTTAAGATTTATTGAAGAGATTTTTGCTCATATTCAATAAGATAAAACCAAACAATTAGAAATCAATAATACTAAGCATATATTTATTAAAATCAATTTTTTAAGATCAATATGCAAATTAGCCTTCCCATTCACACTGTAACCCACTATTTTGTTGTATATATAAATACAATTGCATGTTATTAGTATGTAGATATGGTCAACAGTGTAAGTAATGTAAAGCAATTTTATCAATAATTGAGGTTTAAATATAAATAAAATCATGGGGAATGTGATGTAAATAACAAAGGGAATTGTGACTTGAATAGTAATATAGTTTCGGTTACAGATAGACAAACACACAATCTCCATTATAATAAGATATATATATATATATATATATATATATATATATATATATATACTTTCTTTGGTGTGGTACCAAGTTTCTTGGTACAAGGTGATTCTAGGTGGGTCCTAATTCTCTACCCGTAGTTTGTTGTAGAGTTCATGTTCCGTATGAGAGCTCAATGTTTAATTATTGTAAACAGAGCAAAGTTATTTGGGAATAAAAAGGCCTTAAATACCATGGGTATCGTGATTATGGACCATTTCCACTCGAGAGCATGCTCAAGAGCTTCTTCAGATCACTGATATATTTTTATCAGTGATCTGAAGAAGCTCTTGAGCATGCTCTCGAGTGGAAATGGTCCATAATCACGATACCCATGGTATTTAAGGCCTTTTTATTCCCAAATATATATATATATATATATATATATATGCTCCCATAAATTTGGTAATGAGCTCTCTAATTGGTAATTTAAATTAACTCTCACTACTAAGCAAATAAGCAATGATCATTTCTCCGGAAATTTGATCTCTTAGTGACCGAAAGATACATACATTCTTATGTATTTAATAGTTTAAAAACACCAGTCCCCGCATCAGCTGTCAGTGGGCGAGGGGATAAGACATCGGACTACCATGCGGTCAGTCGGAGTTCGAACCCTACCCAAGGATAGTTGTGTCTAGCCACACTGAAGAGGCATGATATGCCGAAACACGTATCTGTGGATGACTTTATATATATATATATATATATATTATAACTGGTTGAAACAAACAACTCCGACAAGGGTGTTAAACATACATTAACGGACTTTAATAAATTGGACAGCACATGGAGTACATATAACATGAAATACACATACAAGGAAACAAGATACATCTTATTATAATGGAGATTGTGTTTTTCTGTCTGTAACCGAAACTATATTACTAATCGAGTCACAATTAACAGTTATTTACGTCACATTCTCCATGATTTTATTTTTATTTAAACCTCAATTTTCTAATAAAATTGTTTTACATTATTAATACTGTTAATCATATCTACAAATAAATAATATGCAATTGTATTTATATATACACTAAAATAGCAGTTTACAGTGTGAACAGTAAGGCTTATTTGCATATTGAAATTAAAAATTTGATTTTAATAAAGATGTGCTTAGTATTATTGATTTTTAATCGTATGGTTTTATCTTAATGAATATGATCAAAAATCTCTTCAATAAATCTTAAAAGAAATCGATTCACGAGAAGAAATAATTCTGATTTTATTCTTTACTTCCTATTTTAACTAAGTTATTAAATTAGGAAAATTTAGTAATGAAAGACAAAAGTGATAGAAGTGTAAGTTTCAGTTGTTCTCTTTTTCGATTATACACCCCTCTGTTTCAAATCATTTTATCTGCATTCTTATTTAGTTTCATTAGCCTTTCTAATTTAATATATTCTATTACATTAAAACTTAAATACTTGCACCCGGAGGGTGCATATATTTGCTAGTAATAGATAATATACGCATACTAGATACATAAGAAGAGTTACATAGAAGATATATTTAGTTATGGAGAGTCCATAGACTAAGGTCACTTATTAGTGTCTGTAATGGGGGCCGAAGCCCCACATGAGAAGGTGTAGACATAAATGTCTAATCCATTGTAGTCACGTCTCGAGAAGCAAGAGAGAGTTTGAAACAGGCGCTTAAATACAACAGACCCCTGGTGGTCAAAACGGGAACCCAGAGGGAAGATAACTCTTCCAGGCAAAGGGCAGACAACCCAACAAACTTACTACTACCAGAGATGCTGATAAGTACATGTCCTGCATTACTGACACATAAAAATCTAAAAGAACACATTAAAATTGTATCTATGCATCCCAGTGTTTTTTGGGTTTTTTTCTTTCCACACCATTTCCAGCTTACTGTAAATACATTTCAATATTTTCTTGGAAATAAATTACAAGGTAGGGGTTAGAGAGCTTTAGTTGTTCATAGATAAAAACTCTACAATTTATTAAGAAATTTTAGTTGGGACCCATCAAATTTCCCGGGGACTCGTTCAAATCAAATCCATGCGTCCCAGGACACATTAAATTAAAAAGCTATCAGCATCACTGTACTACCATTACTACTAATTCTTTCATGGTTTTATGTATTCCAGTACTTACTTTTATATCTATAGTTGGGGGTGAGGTTAATTAAACAGGTGACTAATTCAAATTAGTAAAATCTCTAATTGCACTAGCAGAGCTACTCCATGCTGCCTGGAATTTAAAAAGTTAAAAAATAACTCATATCTTTATATCATTTGGATTATTAAGACTATTGTCCTCATCTTTATCTGTACAACATTTCGGTCAATGTGCCCTCTGGCCTTCTTCAGGTATTTCTTGTCCAATTTGACACATAGCATAATGGATATCGGTGTTGGTTTAAGACAGTTCTAAGAGACAATTATCTCTAGGCTGCAGGTTCAATCCTGGTCAAAAGGCAACAGTAACATAATAGTTTAACATGATTTGTGTGATAGGAGGTAAGTGGTCGTACAGCTGTCTTTTGGTGGCGTGCTGCTTCCAGGATTTGTTCAGAACAGCACACAGCATCCTTATGTAGTTCCCATGAAGCTTTTTCTCTTAAGTGTTTTGTTAAAAATCGAAGTGGTACAGCCATACAGTAGCACTGACATGGTTTTTTTTCTCTAAGTGTTTTGATAAGAGTTCAAGTGGTGTAGCTATACAGTAGAGCTGACATGGCTACAGCTTGGAATAATCCTCACTTTATCTTATTAGATAGGTCATTTTACTGTCCTTATAACCATCTCTGATTCAAGGCTTCAGCTGTTACCCCATCATAAATGGGTACTTCGGCTAGTAAGTATTTTTGATTTTAGACTCCTTCGCTATCCAGCTGATACTGACAATAGACAATTCTGCCAACTTTAGTTTTAGATAATGACCAACTCATCCACATGAGCAGGATGTTTTCAATACAATGTCTAGTAAATAAAAGAGTCTAAAAAAAAGATTTGTATAGCTTAAATTCAAATCTAACAGTAATGGAAAAATACAGGAAAAATGATTGACACTTTTTAACCCTGTGTTGACCTCCTCTTCTGGTTTTCCAGCATGAACATGAGAAAGTTTAGAAAAGTCAGAAATTTAGTTGGGCACTGAACAGGACCAATCGTAATGGCAATCTGTCTGTTGAAACTAAATTTTCATATGCGTGTTTGATTTGATCTGGATCTTATAAAATAATAAAGTGCTCTAAATAAAGCACAGTCTTGTGTTTGTTAACTAAAAACTCCATAATAACATAAGATATCTCAGTATCAAGTACAGAAGATCCAGCCCAGATTAAGAACATCTATCAGCCCAGAGAAGACCAGATAGCAAGATAACAGATATGTTTAGAAATAAGTTTTAGAATAATCATTATTCTCCTGTTTGGAAAGATTCATACATAGGCAGACGAAGTGTTAATTTAAATTCTACATTCACCACCACACACACCAAAAATTTACTTTGATCTCTATTTGTCAGATAGGCATTTACTAAACATAGGCTATTTTTGGCACTAAACCAAAACTTGTGGCTAACCTTCTACTACTACTATACTACTACTACTACGTAAGTAAGTAAAGTCGTTGCGATGGCCTAAATTTGGTATCAGCCAGACTGCGAGGATGTCTATCCCCTTTTCACTAGTGCTAGATCAAGGAGATTATTTTAGTGTCTGAAGTGGAGTGCCACGCCTACCATCAGCTCCTTACTTTACCTTGTGGCTAACCTACTACTACTACTACTACTACTATGTAAGTAAAGTCGTTGCGATGGCCTAAATTTGGTATCAGCCAGACTGCGAGGATGTCTATCCCCTTTTCACTAGTGTCTGAAGTGGAGTGACATGCCTACCATCAGCTCCTTACTTTTACCGCACAGATCCCTGTGCTATTGATACTATAATTGCACTAGCAGAGCTACCCCATGTTGCCTGGAATCTAAAAAGTTGAAAATAACTCCTGTGTATTATTTGGGTTATTCAGACTACTGTCCTCATCTTTATTGTTATCTGTACAACATTTCGGTCAATGTGCCCTCTGGCCTTCTTCAGGTATTTCTTGTCCAATTTGACACATAGCGTAATGGATATAGGTGTTGAGTTAAGACAGTTCTAAGAGACAGTTATCTCTATCTAGCAAGGGCTGGTATTGAACCCAGAACCTTGTGGTTTCTAGTTGAACACTCTACCGACTGAGCTAAACCAGCCCTACTCACTACTCAATGGTAATGATCAGTGAGACCAGTTTGCTAACCATGATGAGGTGCATTCTCTTCCTTTGTCAAAAAGGAGATATAGTTATTTACTAAGCTTGTGGCACAAGACCAGAAATATGGTCCATCCAGTGAGAATCAAACTTACTAGTAATGGTCTGTGAGATGTGTTATTTACTAAGCTTTGTCTTTTTACTAATTGTAAATTAATAAAATTTTACAAAAATGTTAAGCTCTTGTCAAAATTGTGCCAAAAATGGGTAAATAGTAGGGTGGACTGCTATGTGAAATGAGAACAGCCTTGTGCAGGTGCATTCTTTACTTATAAATATAGCAAGTTATATTATCAATATTGATATACATAATAATTCTGTAGATAACTAATATATATATATATATATATATATATATATATATATATAAAGGGAATGACTTACCGGTAAAAATATTGGGTTGGTCTCAATATTTGGTTGGTATAAGTGTTACTCAGATAAGTCAGCGTTATAACAAAAATAAAGTGCTCAATACATAAGTTGAGTGGATTTAGTATTATAGTGTGTACAGAAATAACCTACTCGAGTTATATATATATATATATATATATATGAACAAATTTTTAGTACAAGAAAACTTATAAAGTACCAAAAGTAGAGGAATCATATGTATGTTGGGAGATCATACAAGTTGCGGGATGGTAGAATAAAACAATATTTTATTATGAAATAAAGAAAGAAAATACAAAGGCCATTTTATCCGGTTCTTTTTCAAGTATAATCACTGCGACAATTAAAAGTCAGATTGTATAAGAAATATTCTTTTGGAACGAATGGGGGTGAGCCAGAGGGGGACGAAAAAAAGGGGGAGGGGGGTATGTATATAAACTCCTAAGGTCACACCAGGATTGGAAATGTCTCCCAACAAGTAAAGGGAGTGTTTGGTTTTTTTGTCTGCACAAAGTGGGATGAAGGAATAAGATGTAAACAGCTTCAAGAATGTTTAGGTGCTGCTTAGACCTAGCTCTGTGCAAGACGGAGAAACACTCATCAGTGTAGTCGGCCCTACAAGCATTTATAGATAGTAAATGTTCGCCTATGGCTGAATCATATGCTTGTGAATGCCCAGATGTTGAGGAAATGGCGTTGCATAGAGTGTGAGGAACATGTTGTTTTATTCTAATATCCAGTCTTTGAGATGTACAGCCTATGTATACCAAATTTCATCAGCATTTAAATTTATAAATGAGGTTACTCTGTTGGAAGATAGGGAGAACATCTTATATATATATATATATATATATATATATATTGATTTAAGAGTAATGAAATGAATCCAACGGTATATGTATAGATAAAAGGGTATGAAAAACACAATATGTTGTTAAAATGATATTGACAATATTTCGATTTATTAAAAAATCATCATCAGAGCATAATGATAGTTAGGTTCGTTTTTGGACATACATTTTTTTTTTTTATCCGATGATGATTTTTAATAAATCGAAATATTGTCAATATCAGCAATGAGAAAAAAATATTAAATATTTTTCATTTTAACAACATATTGTGTTTTTCATACCCTTTTATATATATATATATATATATATATATAATATATATATATATATATATATGTGTGTGTGTGTTGTAATGGGTGTAACAGAGAAAATTGAATATTTTATAAAAAAAGAAGGTCCGCAAAATAAATTTTGTTCTTCAAAATATTTATTTTATTTTACTTCAGCAACACATGTTTCAGATCTTCTCATATCTTCTTCAGGCTTCGTTTATATATACTAGCAAATATATGCACCCTCCGGGTGCAAGTATTTAAGTTTTAATGTAATAGAATATATTAAATTAGAAAGGCTAATGAAACTAAATAAGAATGCAGATAAAATGATTTGAAACAGAGGGGTGTATAATCGAAAAAGAGAACAACTGAAACTTACACTTCTATCACTCTCGTCTTTCATTACTAAATTTTCCTAATTTAATAACTTAGTTAAAATAGGAAGTAAAGAATAAAATCAGAATTATTTCTTCTCGTGAATCGATTTCTTTTAAGATTTATTGAAGAGATTTTTGATCATATTCATTAAGATAAAACCATACGATTAAAAATCAATAATACTAAGCACATCTTTATTAAAATCAAATTTTTAATTTCAATATGCAAATAAGCCTTACTGTTCACACTGTAAACTGCTATTTTAGTGTATATATAAATACAATTGCATATTATTTATTTGTAGATATGATTAACAGTATTAATAATGTAAAACAATTTTATTAGAAAATTGAGGTTTAAATAAAAATAAAATCATGGAGAATGTGACGTAAATAACTATGTTAATTGTGACTCGATTAGTAATATAGTTTCGGTTACAGACAGAAAAACACAATCTCCATTATAATAAGATATTACAAAATGTATTATATGTTGATAATATAGATTGCTATATTTATAAGTAAAGAATACACCTGAAGGAGGTTGTTTGCATTTCACATAGCCCTAATACCAGCTATGGAGTAAATAGTCGGGCAGACAAGCTCTTTAACCTTGTTTAGGTAACCCGTCTAGGAGAAGAAAGACTCTAAATTCAAACCTGTTAAACTCCATTTAAGAAATTGACCATGTGTCACATCCTACTCGTGTGGAGAGGTTGGTAAATATACATAATCAACGTTAATGACAATACAATAGTTGTCTATGTGTGGATGTTGTCAAAGCAGGTGTGTGTATTTGTTCTTATTAAGAAAA
Source organism: Doryteuthis pealeii (assembly GCA_023376005.1). Classification (NCBI taxonomy): domain Eukaryota; kingdom Metazoa; phylum Mollusca; class Cephalopoda; order Myopsida; family Loliginidae; genus Doryteuthis; species Doryteuthis pealeii. Next base: position 33,165,309 of record CM042151.1, on the reverse strand, counting down.
TTAAAAGAATCACTAACATTTTCTTTGTCTGATTTACCAGAGATAGGTAATTGTAACTATTATGCACCAATTTATCCCGACTGGTGTCATTATTGTCGGGTGGGTGACAATTTGTATTAGAGAATGAATCTTTACTCTATCAAAACAAAACACAAAAAAACCCACCTCACCCCTCCTGTTTCCAGGGGTCCAGTGAGCTTTGGCTGCTAGACCGATAAAGTAATTAAAAACGTTGATCCCAGGGTGGCTATCCGCCCAGGCAATACCTGCCCCTTCGATTTAAAGGGGCAGCGCTGGGTTTATTGCCCACTGCCTGAGGCACCCCCTTGAAGGGGAATGCCAACAGGATCACCGCATTTTTTGCACCTACCACCCTTGAGTCTGAGCTCATGGGTGGGCTCACTTTAAAATGTCCTTGTGTCACACCCTCATAAGTGGGATGAGTGGTTTATGAGACTGATAAAAAGAAATATTAAAAAAACACTTATGAATCCACAATAAACATGAGTGGATTTTTGTAACGTATTTGTCTGTTCTTTTGTGACCAAGATCAAGCGACAACCATGTTTATTGGGAGTGGAAGCAGTCCCCCATGGTGTAGTGGCTAATGCGCTTGGCTGCAATATCATAAAGTAAGTTAAGTCGATGGGGTGGCCTAATGTCGGTATCAGCCAGACAGTGAGGGAGACTATCCCGTTTACACAAGCACTAAACCAAGGAGATTGTTTATGCATCTGAGGTGGAGCGCCACACCTACTATCAGCTCCTCACTTTACTGCACAGATCCCTGTGCTACTCATGCTGTGTTGGCGAGGGACGGTATTTTTCTTTACTGAGTATGTGTAAAAGTAAGTAAATAAAGTTGGCGGAGTGGCCTAATGTCGGTATCAGCCAGACAGCAAGGGAGTCGATCACCTTTTCACAAGCGACAACCATGTTTATTGGGAGATGAGAGCAGTCCCCATGGTATAGTGGCTAATGTGCTTCACTGCGAACATCATAAAGTAAAGTCAACGGGGAAGCCTAATGTTTTGTATCAGCAAGACAGCAAGAGAGTCTATCCCCTTTACACTAGCGCTAAACCAAGGAGATTGTTTATGCATCTGAGGTGGAGCGCCATACCTACTATCAGCTCCTCACTTTACTGCACAGATCCCTGTGCTACTCATACACTGAGTTCACAAGGGTTGGTATTGAACTAGCAACCTTGCGATTCCTAGGCCAGTTCTCTATCAACTGAGCTAAACTGGCTCCTAAACATCATAGTAAGTGATTTTAAACTTTAGTTGATAGTTGGGACCATATGACCTTTAGGCACCCCTTTTTGATCTCAATTCAGAAGGACATGTTTTCATTTACACTGTCGATATCCGGTTGTTTGTTAACAGACGATTTTTTTTTAAATCATAAAACTAACCCCTAACTCTAACCCTAACAAACAACCGGATATTGACGGTGTAAATAAAAAACATGTCCTTGTGAATCGAGATCAAAAAGGGGTGCCTAAAGATCATATGGTCTGATAGTTGTCCAGGCAAATCATGGATGACTCCTCTGGGACAAATAATAACTGTTTAAAAAGGAACAGTTCATTAAGTTGGTTGGTTGATTTTTATGGCATGTCAACCCTTGTTGGATTATTTTAAGCTGAAGACATTTTGTTTTATTAGTTCTTGATGGGTATTCAATTTTTTTTTTATTTAAACAGTGATGCTGATAGCTTTTTGGGACCATATGGCCTTTAGGCACCCCTTTTGCGATCTTGTTTCATAGAGACATTTTTTTCATTAACACCATCAATATCCAGTTGTTTGTTAGGGGTTAGTGTTAGGGCTTTAGGGTTAGGGTTAATTTTATAATTTAACAAAAAAAAAAACTCTAAAAATCATCTGTTAATAAACAACCGGATTTTGATGGTGTAAATGAAAAAAATTTCCCTATTAAACGAGATTGCAAAAGGGGTGCCTAAAGGTCATATGGTCCGCTTTTTGATTTAGTGCATCCTGGGACACACATATTTGCTTTGAATGAGTCCCCAGGAAAATTTATAGGTCTCAACTAAAGTTTCATAATAGATTGAGGAAACAACTAAAGCTGTCTAACACCTACCTTGTAACCTATCCTGTGTAATTCATTTCAAAGAAACTATTGAAATGTTTTTACAGTTAGCTTGAAATGGTTGGGGAAGAAAAAAATAAAAACACTGGGACACATGGATAAGATTTTACTGCATCCTTTTAGATTTTTGTGCATCAGGGACACAGGATGTGTACCTATCAGCATCACTGTTTAAACTCTTCTTTTTTTTTAAAACAATTTAAAAAAACTTTTTATCTATTTAATCCATAGATGGAACCCTAACAAGTACTCCCACTCTGGGTCAGAGTGGACCTGAGAGTAATGGCGATGAAGGGGTACTCCATACTCCCCAGAGCTCCAAAATGGGAACTTCACTTTTAGAGGACACTAGAGGAATTTAAGAAATGGACTACGCAACATTAATAATGACAGATAGGTTTCATTTAAAAAAATAAAAAAATAGATTGAGAATCTATTATTATACTAAAGCTGAGCGAATCAACTTTTTGTTCCCTAAAGCTTTTTCCTTATTTAGTTTAATGACATGAAAATTATACTAAATTATTCCTTACTTTTAGGATTGAATTAGGTTTTTAAAAAAATCCATTTTAATTGGTTCTAATTAGTCATAATTTGCAATTAAGTCAAAAACTGACCAATCCCTTACTTTACTTTCTATCTATCACCTTTTTCCCTCTATATTTCTCTTGATTACCCCCTCGTTATATAATCTTAGTTTCTCTGGCAGAGGAGAGAGAGAGACATACACATAGGAGAATTTGAAATGTATTTCTATGTTAAATTTCACAAGCAATAACCAGTAGCTTAAATTATGTCGAACATTCCCTTTCTTAGAAATCTTAACATACAAAATGATTTTAATGTTTTGTCCGGCCATATTTATTTATTTATATTTTAAATTTTATTTTGCTTTGCAAACTCACTTTTCCCTAATCTCAGTTATCTACCCAGAGCTCAATGGTGACCCAACGGGTCATGTTGGTCTAGTCTTATTATAAAAACAGGACTACAATTCCACATACCTTGCATTATTTATCAATAGGTCCAAGAGTCTTTCTGCGACTTCTCTAATTGACTTCGGCCAAAATATTTCTTGCCTGAAAAAAAAAATAAAGGTAAACTCATTTAATATAAACAGGATGAATATAAACACATTATATACTTGAATTTGAATAAACCTTCATCAGTTAAATCCTATTTAATGAGACCTAAATTCCACCATCGTATGTCACCCCCGCCAGAAAAAAAATACTAAAAATCAAGATTTAACCGAATTTAATGAAATTTCAGTGTTGATATATTAATGAATAAACATATAATGCACCATTATTTCATTTAAAAATTTTACATTTTTTCAGTCAGTTAACTTTGAATCACGTTTGTTTGTAATCTGTGTATAACCTCAAAGATATGTTAGTTCAAAGTTAACTACCTGAAAAATCTAAGAGTTTTCAAATGAAATAAACTGGTGCATATATTGTTATTCATTATATATCTCAACACTGAAAAATTTCATTAAATTCGGTTAAATCCTTATTTTTAGTATTTTTTTCTTCAGCGTACATACGATGGTTGAATTTATGTCGTTAAATAGGATTAACCCTTAATCTATTGCACCATCATTTTTATTGAATGCATACAATTCTAACAGAATTATTACTAACTAGGACCTTGGATATACCACAGTATGATAATTCAATTATCACGTTTGATATGTTTACTTAAGAGCTATTGCAAATAGTTCAATAGTTAAAATGTATAATAATCTTGATTTGACTCACTCTCCCGTCTCTTCCTTTTCCTTATGTTCGATTGAAAACAGATTAGCATTATCGATTCTGCATGCTCCACCCCCTTCTCTATCTTTCCCTTACTCTCTTTCTAATATTTTTCTGTGTAGCATCCTTTCTTCCCTTTCTTCTTTATAATTAAAATTTAAAAAAAAAAAAAAAAAAAAAAGAATGTCCATTATTTAGCTGAGGTGATGACATTCATTGGACGGTCTCATTTTAACCAAAGGTGTTGCAAGATGATAACGGTCATATTTGTAGGAACACCAGTTAACGTTTGCTTGTTATTATTGAATCTATTCGTTGTGGGTACCAGTTCGTGTATAACCTTAGTGCCTTTCCTTCTTCGGCACTACTACTCGTATATTCGTACGTACGGAGTTTCTTTGTTTACATACACAGACTAGCGTCATCTAGCTAGCCCCAAAATCCTCTTCCCACTTCTTTTGGTCAAGGAAAGGTATCACGTTTACGCACGCCGCGTGCTCCTCGTTACGGCCAATTGACGTGTGACAAGTTTACACTTTAATGACTTCATTCATGAGTACGATTTCTTTGCGATAGTGACTTTTTACTATCTTGTTTGTTTCGTTAGTCCACATAAAAAAAAATCTTCGTTGTAAATAGAGCAGACAACAACACTGGAATTAACTTCTCAAAAGTTATTATGTTTCAAACTTCTTCTAACTTTTGAGAGAGAGAGAGCCCCGAATAATCTGTCTTAGCAAAGAGTGTATTTTAACTGGATTCAACTGCGAGTTTTTAGTCCTTAGTAAACTTCTCGGTGAACAAGCTTTTCTCAGCCTCTCCTTATCGTCCTGAGCGACTACAGTTCCCTACGATCACTCGCCCGATTTCTGCCTGGCTCTCCTCCTCCGAACGCAAACCAACTGCCCTGCTCGCAGACTCCCAACTAACTGACCTTTTTGATTCTATTCGTGTGTCTTAAATAGCATTTCAAACAATCCTCCAGAAGTTCCACCTAGAACGTTTCGAGACCTTTCGATTCTTTCTATTTTGTTCCAATCTCTCTGTCACACAGAGTTCACTAACCTAAACATCAAAGCTTCTTGGAGTCCAGAGACTGGTTTTTCCTTAATCCTAGACTTATCGTCTGCTTTCTCTCGTTAAAGAGATGTTATCTATCCTAACTACCTTTTTCGGTGATTCCACAAAGACCACCCAGCAACTCAAGATAATCGGTAGTACATTTTTCTAAGGTTCTTTCCAAGTCCGCACAAGGCCACAAATATAGGTGCTGAAGGGCGATTACATACATACCTCCTTATCATCGCCGATAAAAATATATGTAATATAATTTCAAAACTAGCCCTAATCATCATTCATTTTCTTTCTTCTTGATTTTGATTTTTTTTCTAAAATACACTATCTAACTCCTCTCTCTCTTACATGTTTACAAAAATAAAACAAATCATAAAACAAAATACAACAACATTAAGCAAAAATCAATTTATACAGCGAATTTGAACATGAAATTAAAATGATCAAACAAATTTAAAAAAAAAAATTTCTTTCCTGTACAAACTTCCCAAACCATTTCCCTCTCTCTCTATTTTTGTACACATCGTATTCTCTTCATTTTATTTTATTTATTATTCATTATTTACTATAGACAATAAAAACAAAACATGTTTACGACCGCTCTTATTCTCAAACTTAGAATCGGCGAAGAATTTTCACATAATTCTTCAATTACCTTTATGGGTTACAGATTACATTTAATAATAATTAATTTCAACAGCACCTAGCGGAATATCACCGTCTAGCGACAATAACAATATCTACAATTTTTAAAAATGAATCTGTCTTTTTTTTTTTTTTTTTTTTAAATTAAATATACGGAGAAAAAAAAAAACATCGTCGTCAATAGTATCCATTCCACTGGGTCGATAACTAATTCGTCCCCTAAAATCTTCTATCTCTCTAGCTGAAAATATCAGAAATTGCGTCCTTTAATCCTTTCTTTCCTTTTCCTCATCTATTCCTTCTCTTACTGTCGATTCGAGACTTTCCTTCAGGTTTAATTTTAATATCACATTGCTACTTTCCCATGTCTTTTAACTTTTTTTCGGCCTCATACTAACCTTAACACGCGAATTCGTTTTACAACTTACAGAATCTAACATTGCCTCCTCCTGACGCATAATCCTATTCTTTCTAAATTTCTATACATAGCTATCTTTCGCGTTCTGAGGGGCACGAAAAATCATCCCTATCAGAGTCACCAGACTCTCTCGTATTCAGAATTTTCCGAGGGCATCTTTAATTACAGCGTTTTTTGTATCTGGACTAACTTTCTCTACTGGATTTGTTCTATGTTCCGGTTATTGGCCCGTTTTCTCCGCGCTTTCTCAATTTCATACAATTCTTAAACTGTCACTGCTATCTATCTTCCTATAACGTAAAATTATTCATAAACCCTCTATATATTGTTTATCCTCGATTATCCCTTCTTCTTAAGATCTTTTTGATAACCTATCCTATTCGTCGAGTCTATCGCACTGATAGTGTACGTCTTCTCTTTATTTCGTCGGGAGCTGTCTATAAACTGGCACTCGCCTTTATTTTTCAGCATTCTCTGGGGCAATTCCACCTCAAGATCTTGTTCGACCTGCATATCCAGCCATAGTCGATTCCTTATCCACTGTTTCTTACTGGATGTGTCGCTCTATGATCGGTCCTGCATCACACCTAGCGGCTTTTCATCATGCCCTATTGCATTGATATGCACCTCGCCTTCATGCATGGCAAATCCACTGTTGCTGCAGGTCAATATGGGAGGAGTCCTAACTCTCGCTCATGTTATCCTCTGAGAGTGCTAATTGATAGGCGCTCTCGACTTGGGATCACTTCTAATACAAATACCTTTACCTCGGGTCCTCAATCCGTCTAAAAACAGCACTTAATCTGCTGTTGCACTATCGCTAAATTTTTATCTCTCTTAGAATAGCCTGATCTATCAGTTTTTTGTATTCTTAACATGTAATTCTGCACATTCTCCTTGCTGTACTGTTTAATATCACTAATTGCCTTTAATAATAATGGCAGTATGTGACCCAATATATTCCCTAATCACTTTGTCAATCCTATCCATGAAAATACTCTTTTGCCTTCTATAATTTTGTATATAATATTCCTATCTCCTCCCGTGCTAATGAGTCACCCTACATTTATCCATTCTTTAACATCTATCAAAGTAAAATAATTTCCATACTTTGAGCCATACCTCAAATTTGCTTTCTCCTTACTAACAACGGTTCAATCTGCTGCAAGAAAAAATCACTTTTCCAATGTATTTACAGGATTTTGCCGTATTCATTAATTTCATCTTGGAGCTGAAGAATCCCTAAATGTGATTCCATCAATAATATTAACAAGTATCAAACAAACAAGAGAGCAAAAAAAAGAAAATGGCCAAAAAAAAAAATGGGGAACGTACTTACGTATATGTGTAAAAAGTTCAATTTCTCTTCTCTTTCCTTTTAACAAAATGTCCTTTGTTACAATTTGGACTTCTTTTTTTTTTTTTGTTCTTTTTTTGTTTATGTCCTAATAAACTTTTCTTGTTTTTTTTTTTTTTTTCAAAAGTCCTATAAAAGTTCTTTTTTTTTTTTTGTTTTCCGTTCGGTGTTCGTTTTCCTTTCCGTGTATCAGAACTTTTCCTGTTGATTTTCGTTTGTTTTCGTTGTTTTTTTTTTTTCTCTTCTGTTTGTTTTCCTTCTCTTTCTTTTACGTTCTATTTTCCGTAAAAAAAAATTCCGGCCATCTGTTCTCTCCTTACGTTGTGTTTTGTGGCAACCATGTTCTACAATTCCTTGCGGAACTATCCTGTCTCACGGCACCAAATCGCAATATGTAACGTTAATGCCGTTATTATTATGAATCTATCGTTGTGGTACCAGTTCGTGTATAACCTTAGTGCCTTTCTTCTTCGGCACTACTACTCGTATATTCGTACGTACGGAGTTTCGTTTTGTTTACATACACCGATCTAGCAGTCAGTCTTAGCTAGCCCAAAATCCTTCTCCCACTTCTTTGGTCAAGGGAAAGTATCACGTTTACGCACGCCGCGTGCTCCTCGTACGGCAAATGACTGTTGACAAGTACACTTTAATACTTCATCATGAGTACGATTCTTTCAGATAGGACTTTTACATCTTGTTTGTTTGCGTGAGTCCATCATAAAAAAGAATTTCTTTCGTTGTAAATAGAGCAGACAACAACACTGGTTAACTTCTCAAAAGTATTATGTTTCAAACTTCTTTCTAACTTTGAGAGAAAAGCCCCGAATAATCTGTCTTAGCAAAGGTGTATTGAACTGATTCAACTGCGAGTTGTTTAGTCCGTTAGTAAACTTCTCGGGGAACAACTTTCTCAAGCCTCTCCTTATCGTCCTGAGCGACTACAGTTCCCTACGATCACTCGCCCGATTTCTGCCTGGCTCTCCTCCTCCGAACGCAAACCAACTGCCCTGCTCGCAGACTCCCAACTAACTGACCTTTTTTGATTCTATTCGTGTGTCTTAAATAGCATTTCCAAACAATCCTCCAGAAGGTTCCACCCTAGAACGTTCGAGACCTTTCGATTCTTTCTATTTTGTTCCAATCTCTCTGGTCACACAGAGTTCACTAACCTAAACATCAAAGGCTTCTTGGAGTCCAGAGGACTGGTTTTTCCTTAATCCTAGACTTATCGTCTGCTTTCTCTCGTTAAAGAGATGTTATCTATCCTAACTACCTTTTTCGGTGATTCCACAAAGACCACCCAGCAACTCAAGATAATCGGTAGTACATTTTTCTAAGGTTCTTTTCCAAGTCCGGCACAAGGCCACAAATATAGGTGCTGAAGGGGCGATTACATAACACCAGTATTATTAGATAGATTTAAGGCCACATCTGCACAAGCTGAATCAATGCAGCGACAATAAGCATTGACGTCTATGTTATATTTATAACACAGCATTTTTTTTTTTCATTTCATTGAATGGTCTACATTTTATTTTATTTGCGGCATGAAGTTTCAACCAGTTTTATGTCTAAAATTAACATTTGGGATGGGGGGGGGGGGGGTAATTGGTAGATCTTGGATTTTTTTTTTTTTTTTTTTTTTTTTTTAAGAACATGTCTCAGACATTATCTGATGGCCAACTGTATTATAAATAGTTTTTACGTCCTGGGGTTTCACTGGGTTAATAGTGATTTAGATTTCAATTTCTGTTTCCACTATTTTACTTCATGAACCATAATTTCTTTCCCAGCATAGGTAGATAGATAGATAGAGAGATAGATAGAGAGATAGAAATGGACATAAATAGAAAGAAAGAAAGATATAGGAATAGATAGACAGAAATGGGCATATATCGAAGGAAATAATGAAAGAAAGAAAGGAATAGATAGATAGATGGTTGGATAGAAACAGACATAGATAGAAACAGACGATAGAAACGATAGATAGATAGATAGATAGAAACAGACATAAATAAAAGTGATAGATAGATAGATAGATAGAAACAGACATAAATAAAAAGTGATAGATAGATAGATAGATAGAAACAGACATAAATAAAAGTGATAGATAGATAGATAGATAGAAACAGACATAAATAAAAAGTGATAGATAGATAGATAGATAGAAACAGACATAAATAAAAAGTGATAGATAGATAGATAGATAGAAACAGACATAAATAAAAAAATAGATAGATAGATAGATAAATAGATAGATAGATAATAGATAGATAGATAGATAGAAACAGACATAAATAAAAAGTAATAGATAGATAGATAGATAGATAGATAGAAACAGACATAAATAAAAAGTAATAGATAGATAGATAGATAGAAACAGACATAAATAAAAGTGATAGATAGATAGATAGAAACAGACATAAATAAAAAGTAATAGATAGATAGATAGATAGAAACAGACATAAATAAAAAGTGATAGATAGATAGATAGAAACAGACATAAATAAAAAGTAATAGATAGATAGATAGATAGATAGATAGAAACAGACATAAATAAAAAGTAATAGATAGATAGATAGATAGATAGATAGAAACAGACAGATAGATAGATAGATAGATAGATAGAAACAACATAAATAAAAAGTAATAGATAGATAGATAGATAGATAGATAGATAGAAACAGACATAAATAAAAAGTAATAGATAGATAGATAGATAGATAGATAGAAACAGACATAAATAGAAAGGATAGATAGATAGATAGATAGATAGATAGAAACAGACATAAATAAAGATAGATAGAGATAGATAGCTATATAGATGAATGGATTGAAACAGACATAAATAGAAAGGAATAGATAGATAGATAGCTATATAGATGAATGGATTGAAACAGACATAAATAGAAAGGAATAGATAGATAGATAGATAGCTAGATAGATGAATGGATTGAAACAGACATAAATAGAAAGGAATAGATAGATAGATAGATAGATAGATAGATGAATATGAAACAGACATAATAGAAAGGAATAGATAGATAGATAGATGAGATAGAAACAGACATAAATAGAAAGATAGATAGATAGCTAGATAGAAACAGACATAAATAGAAAGGAATAGATAGATAGATACAGGTATACATAGAAGGAAAGAAAGAAATAAAGAAAAAAGAAATGAATGTTTTGTCAAAGAAAGAAAGAAAACAGAGAGAAAACTGGCATAGATAGATAGATAGATAGATAGAAACAGATATAAATGGCCAAGTCTCCCTCCCTTATCCTCCAACAAAATGATGAACACACCATTTTATACTCTACTAGACAACCTTTGGGAAATGACAAAGCCGATTCAGATTCAAAATATGTCATGAATAAAGAAATTGATAAAAACTTCAAGAACCTACATACAGATCTGAAGAACCAAATGACAGTGTTCCATGGAGATTTTTATGTTTCTGTTTAGGATGAAGTGAAAGATTCTAATTAGCATTTTATTGTTTTCTCCATTATAATATCAAAAATTTAGTTTATTTAAAATGCCATTCAGCAGAAATACAGATACACGAAACTATCATTCTGTTTCAAATTTTGACTAAGAGGATTTTGAGTTTATTGCTGTAATAATTCTGTAAAAAAAATACCGTAATAACAAAAATAAAAACTTTAATTAAAAATAAAATAAACATTAAATAAAATTAATCCGAACACACACACACATACACACACCTTACCTATCAGTCATTTGAACTAGTGTCAGTTTGACATTTTTTATATCTAGAACACGCGTTCCGTTTCAGCGTCTCTGTATACATTATCAAAAAAGCATTGTTGTCTTGAAGTTTTCTTATTTTTCTGTGATATTTTTTATATTTTTTCCCTCAAACTAACAAAAGCCCTGATGAAGATCTATTGAAACAGATCGAAACACTGCACTCATTTAAGAATTTGTGTTTTTCAATTTTTTTTCTTAATATTACTTACTGTTGGATTCACTTCCACTTTTTTCCTCACAATAATAATCTTACTAGGATGTACTATTTTTGGTGGACTATGGTCGTGTGTGTGTGGGGGGGGGGTGTATGTGTGTACGAGTAAAATTTGGAATTAAATCCAATGGAATGAGAAAGAAAAAGATAGATTGACATTTTAGCTTTGTTTATATAATGGCATATCAACCCCTTATGGGATCTTTAATGTTAAAATCTGTAAATGTTTGTTAATAACCATAACTATTATCTGCGTTATTCGGACTATTGTCCTCATCTTCATTGTTATCTGTACAACGTTTCGACCCATACGCCCTCTGGCCTTCTTCAGGTATTTCTTGTCGGATTCGGGAACCTTCTCGGACTCGTGAACCTTCTTGATGTAATTGGGAACCTTCTTGTCGTAATCTGGAGCCATCACGGAACTTTGAATCTAACCCTTTATTCAGTCCATGGGGTATCCTGTTCTTATTCCGCTAACCATAGTTGGAGTAGGGGTGTTAAGCTGTGTTAATTATTATTCTATGTTACTGCTGCCCTTGATCAGGATTGAACCTGCAATCTAGAGATAACTGTCACTTAACCATAACCATTTATATTTTCAACATTGCATTGCAATCATTTTTTTTTTATTTGTCTATGAGGATGCAGCTTCGAAGGGGGGAAAAATCTCCTCACCCACCCAAAAGCTTGTATTGCTATAACATTGAAACATATTGCCTAACTTTTCCCCACTATAGTCTTGGACTATGAATGCATAGAATTTGGAAGTGGGCAGGTTGGTGAAGCTTTGAAATAGTATTTATCAGCCACTAGAGGAGGCACTAGGCCAAGCTCTTGCATCCCCACCCCACCCAGATCACACCATAGATACATATACAGTAATGTGCCAATGTGTGAAAAGTTTGGAAATGGAATGGGAAAGAAAAAGACGGTTTGTGAATTCAGAATTCAGATTGACACGTTAATTAGGTTTGGTTTATTTAATGGCATATCAACTTCATGTGGGTTATTTAAATGCTGAATTTTTATATTTGTTTCTATTTAGGATGAAGTGAAATATTCTAATTAGCCTTTCATTGTTATGAATTTAGATTATTAAATGTCTTACCAATATATATATATACAGGTCATAATTAGCCTTTCATTATGAATTTAGACTATTAAATACGTCTCACCAATAACAAATACCGTCCATAACTTTTTTACTTTATATATAAAAAAACAAATATAATAAA
>CM042151.1:33125204-33150204 GCA_023376005.1 Doryteuthis pealeii | reverse complement strand
GTGAATAAATAGTGAACTTTGAAATATCCCATCATACAGTTCAATCCTCGCTGGATGTCCCATAAAAAAATTTTTTTTTAATATACGTAAAAAAGACCTTGTGTTAATCCAGCCTGGTGGGAGGTCAGGAATTTTTTTTTTAAATACTAGCAAAATAAAAAAACGCCCCCCCGGCGATGTAAAAATAAATTTTTTAAACCTATTGCCTGAGGGATGGGAGTTAAAAATTAAATGTCAGCGAGTTTGTACCCTAATTAAGTAAAATTATCAAATTCATTAAAGGATTAAAAAATAAAACAATTTGAAATGTAAACTTTAAATATGTATTAAAATAAAACAAACTATATATAGATATATAATACCAGTCATGTATTTATCAAAACTTGTTTTAAAAAACAATGAGGACTGTCTAATGTTGCATGTTCAAATTTTGAGTGTATCTATTCTATGTTATGATGATTTTGGGTAATGTGATGTAAGCATTGACGTAGTTTTTGTTACAGACAAAAAAGCGGAAGTGAATCTCCATTATTAATAGATAACCAACAAGGGTTAACAGCATGTTAACCCAACCAAGAAGAATCCCCATGGTGTAATGACTAACTTGCTGGACTGCAACATCGTAGTACGTGAATTTGGACTCCAGTCACGCTATTACATTCACTTTCTAACTAATACCCTTGGGAAAGGTATTATGGTGGTGGAGCTGATGGCAGTTGTATATATTTGGGTAATTTACTCATCACACCATAAGGTCACATGTATTGAGACAGAAAAACAAAGAACTCATCAATATAACAAAATTAAATGTGTATTGAAACAAAGATTACAATAATCAAGAATACTGATCAATGTCCTGCAGAAAATATTTTTTTAAATGTTCATGTAATAAGATAATAAGAATTGTTGAGTTGACTCTAACTGAGAAAGAAAGGGTAATGTTCAAAATCAAAATCAGCAGTCAAGTTACTGAGAGAGAGAGAGAGAGAGAGAGAGAGAGAGAGAGAGAGAGAAAGAGAGAGAGAAAGAGAGAGAGCTTATAATACCTTATGCAGTAAGGAAATATTTCTTATAACAAAAGGCGTAGAGTATTTAGGCAAGTTGGTTCTTTCTTTTCTGTTCTTTGGAAAACCTTCGTTTACATATGGTTCAGATAGGCTCTCAAAAAGGGTCCGTTTGATAAACTTATTTTTAGGCGCAAACGCCTCTGATTGGTTGAAAATTATCATTTTTAATATTTCTATTTTTCTTTCTTTCTAGCTGCACCGAGCCAATGCCCAAAGCATTTATTTTCGTCATTTTATTTTTGCTTTCAGAGCGTTAACTTCCAGCTCACTACAATATAATACCCTCATGCCTCAGGTTGAAAATAAGGATGGGTTTTGCATTAAATAACACACAAAGGGTTGTATGCCATTAAACAAATAAATCAAACCAAAACCAACCAAGAAAGAACCTGGCAAGTTTTGGCTGCAGACAGACTCCCCTGTAAACTACTTTACAGTGAACTCACAGATGGCACGCGGAGGACAAGAGCCCCCCAAAAGTGGTTCAAAGACCATATTAAGACAATGCTGAAGAAATGTAACATCACACCTTCAAGCGTGGAAGATCTGGTCTCCAACAGACAGGGTTGGTGAGACGCCTGCCACACAGGAGCTAAGCAGCTCAATAATGAGATAAACAGGACTGCAAAACGGCGATGTCTTAGTCATCATGAACAACTAAATGTAGATGGGAATTTCCTCTGCAATGTGTGTGACTGCATCTGCAAGTCCAGAGTTGGACTAATGAGCCACCATGGATGTTCACAAAGAAAGACATGGAGTGACGTCATCGTCGTCTGTGACAGACTTCGATAAGAAAGAAGGAAGTGCTGTTTTGTTTTGTTTTGCTTTGTTTAGTTTGAGAGCTGAATCCTGACATATTTGTTCCACAGGGATCATTTTTTATCAAACAACACTTATTTTCTATATAAATTTCAGTTATAACCTTTATACTAATTTAAACCTTTTAAACAATTCATAAGATGAACAAGACATGCCGGAAATTGCTGGAGAAGTAAGGAGGAACTCATAACCAATGTCCTGTTGGAATATTTTTTTAATATAGGTTGTCCTGCAATACACCACCTAGATTTATAGACTAGGCGAAGTCACGTGGTTTATTCCTGCACCAATCAACAGCCATAATGCATGGCTGATTCACTACTTAAACACTGATACTTGCCACAGTTCATTTGCAACCATTGAGGAGGAACTTACAATACTAAGGAGAACCAAAGGATACTTTATCAAGGATTTCCATTGGACAAGCACTCTTCCTTAAAGCCTAACAGATGGCCCATAAGATTCTAGCATGTCCTTCTATGGAAACCAGAACATGGACATGCTAGTGCGGCTCATCCAGCAAAGATCCACACAGACCAGCTCTGTGTGATTACTACATGCTGTGTGGAGGACCTACCAGGGTCAATAAATGATAGGGATGGTTGGAGAGAGATCGTCATGGATATCCGTACTGTTAGCATAACATGATGATGATGTTGATGATGATGATGCAGAGGAGGAGGATTTTTCATTTGAAATAAAAGTAATAATGTTACCACACAGACCAGCTCTGTGCGATTACTACATGCTGTGTGGAGGACCTACCAGGGTCAATAAATGATAGGGATGGTTGGAGAGAGATTGTCATGGATATCCGCACTGTTAGCATAACATGATGATGATGTTGATGATGATGATGCAGAGGAGGAGGATTTTTCATTTGAAATAAAAGTAATAATGTTACCACACAGACCAGCTCTGTGCGATTACTACATGCTGTGTGGAGGACCTACCAGGGTCAATAAATGATAGGGATGGTTGGAGAGAGATTGTCATGGATATCCGCACTGTTAGCATAACATGATGATGATGTTGATGATGATGATGCAGAGGAGGAGGATTTTTCATTTGAAATAAAAGTAATAATGTTACCTAATGTTTTTCTTTTAATGTAGTTATTCTCTAAAAACTAATCCCCAATTTGTCCTTTTAGGATTTACTTTTTATAATACCAAAATATCTGATATTGCTGCAAATTTTGTTTTAAAATGGCACAAGAAGGAGAAGTTACACAAATAAAAATGTGAATACTAATATAAATCACAAATTTCCATATAGGTAGAATAGAAATAACTACTTGACATTAGTAATATTATCTTGCATTTCTATTATTATTATTAGATGAAAACAATGTTTAAAAAATGTTGCTAACCAATCTTTCAATAGGGAAAGTGAGTAGGTGAGGAGAAAACAAGGAATTGTGGGTAAGAAAAATGGCTACATAAGTCAATAGGGGTTTGATTGTGAGAGCAAGTGTCAACAAACACATTAAGGAAGGAAGGAAGAAAGAAAGGAAAGGAAGGAAAGAATTAAAAGGAAAGAAAGAAAGAAAGAAAGGAAAGAAGAAAGAAGGAAAGGAAAAGGAAAATTAAAGAAAGAAGGAAAGAAAGAAAGAAAGAAAGAAAGAAGGAAAAAAAAGGAAAGGAAGGAAAGAAAAGGAAGGAAAGAAAGAAAGGAAAGGAAGAAGGAAGGAAGGAAAGAAAGGAAGAAGGAAGGAAGAAGGAAGGAAAGGAAGGAAGAAGGAAGGAAGGAAGGAATGAAGGAAGGAAAGGAAAGGAATTGAAGGAAGGAAGGAAGGAATTGAAGGAAGAAGGAAGGAAGGAAGGAAGGAAAGGAATGAAGGAAGGAAAGGAAAGGAAGGAAGGAAGGAAGGAAGGAAGGAAGGAAAGAAAGGAAAGAAGAAAGGAAGGAAGAAAGGAATTGAAGGAAGGAAAAAAGGAATTGAAGGAAGGAAGGAAGGAAGGAAAGGAAAGGAATTGAAGGAAAAGAAAGGAATTGGAAGGAAGGAAATAAGGAAATAAGGAAGGAAGGAAATAAGGAAAGAAATGAAAGGAAGAAGGGGGAAATAAGGAAAGAAATGAAGGAAGAGGGGAAATAAGGAAAGAAATGAAAGGAAGAGGGAAATAAGGAAAGAAATGAAGGAAGAGGGGAAATAAAGGAAGAAATAAGGAAAGAAATGAAAGTTAAGAAATAAGGAAAGAAATGAAGTTAGGAAAGAAAAAGGAAAGAAATGAGTTAGGAGGAGGAAAGAAGAAAAGAATTGAATGAGGAAGGAAAGAACTGAAGGGAGGAGGGAAAAAATGAAAGAACTGAAGGGAGGAGGGAAAGAAGTAAAAAAAAACTAAAGGACAGAAAGAAGGAAAGAACTGAAGAAGGAATGAAAGAAGCAAGAAGAAAGTAAAAGAAGGAAAGAAAGAAAGCAGTGAGCGTGAACATCTCAGTATTTGTTTGTCCGTTTTAAACCACAAGTTATTTCAGCAAAAATGAAGAGAGAAGTAACAATGAATAGTAATATGATAAAGCCATTTAACCGTGACAGAAGCTTAGTCACATGGCTAAAAAAAAAAGTGAAGTTAGTCAATTGGCAACCAATAGGAAAACCTTGGTATGGCAACCAGTTAAGGAGAGGGAAAACCTTGGTATGGCAACCAGTTGAAAACCTTGTATGGCAACCAGTTAAGGAGAGGGAAAACCTTGGTATGGCAACCATTAAGGAGAGGGAAAACCTTGGTATGGCAACCAGTTAAGGAGAAGGAAAACCTTGGTATGGCAACCAGTTAAGGAGAAGGAAAACCTTGGTATGGCAACCAGTTAAGGAGAAGGAAAACCTTGGTATGGCAACCAGTTAAGGAGAGGGAAAGGAGAAAAACCTTGGTATGGCAACCAGTTTAAGGAGAAGGAAAACCTTGGTATGGCAACCAGTTAAGGAGAAGGAAAACCTTGGTATGGCAACCAGTTAAGGAGAAGGAAAACCTTGGTATGGCAACCAGTTAAGAGAAGGAAAACCTTGGTATGGCAACCAGTTAAGGAGAGGAAAACCTTGGTATGGCAACCAGTTAAGGAGAAGGAAAACCTTGGTATGGCAACCAGTTAAGGAGAAGGAAAACCTTGGTATGGCAACCAGTTAAGGAGAAGGAAAACCTTGGTTGGCAACCAGTTAAGGAGAAGGAAAACCTTGGCAACCAATTAAGGAGAAGGAAAACCTTGGTATGGCAACCAATTAAGGAGAAGGAAACCTTGGTTGGCAACCAGTTACCTTGGTTTGGCAACCAATTAAGGAGAAGGAAACCTTGGTATTAAGGAGAAGGAAAACCTTGGTATGGCAACCATTAAGGAGAAGGAAAACCTTGGTATGGCAACCAGTTAAGGAGAAGGAAAACCTTGGTATGGCAACCAGTTAAGGAGAAGGAAAACCTTGTATGGCAACCAAATTAAGGAGAAGGAAAACCTTGGTATGGCAACAGTTAAGGAGAAGGAAAACCTTGGTATGGCAACCAGTTAAGGAGAAGGAAAACCTTGGTAGGCAACCATTGGAAAAAACCTTGGTATGGCAACCAGTTAAGGAGAAGGAAAACCTTGGTATGGCAACCAATTAAGGAGAAGGAAAACCTTGGTATGGCAACCAGTTAAGGAGAAGAAAACCGTAAGAGAAGGAAACCTTGGTATGGCAACCTTAAGGAGAAGGAAAACCGCCAATTAAGGAGAAGGAAAACCTTGGTATGGCAACCAGTTAAGGAGAAGGAAAACCTTGGTTTGGCAACCAATTAAGGAGAAGGAAAACCTTGGTATGGCAACCAGTTAAGGAGAAGGAAAACCTTGGTTTGGCAACCAGTTAAGGAGAGGAAAACCTTGGTTTGGCAACCAGTTAAGGAGAAAACCTTGGGCAACCAGTTAAGGAGAGGAAAACCTTGGTTTGGCATGGCAACCATTAAGGAGAAGGAAAACCTTGGCATGGCAACCAGTTAAGGAGAAGGAAAACCTTGGCATGGCAACCATTAAGAGAAGGAAAACCTTGGCATGGCAACCAGTTAAGGAGAAGGAAAACCTTGGCATGGCAACCAGTTAAGGAGAAGGAAACCTTGGTATGGCAACCATTAAGGAGAAGGAAAACCAGTTAAGGAATTAAAACCTATTAAACTCAGCTTAGCAGTGGGGTTAGGTAAATACATATGAGGATTTTTTATTTACTTACCTGTAGATCAAAGAAATTACTGTACCGTCGGTAAATTGTAATTTTACTACCATCATCCCAAGTAACTTCAATTACATAAACCTGAAGAAAAAAAAAAGAAAACATTTTAAATACCACTACTAATTTAGACATGCAACATAAGGACAGTTTGAATATATGATCACAAATATACAAAGTGTGTTAAAAAGAAATGTATCAAAACTGAAGCTGTATTTACTAAGACTGAAATTAACAATGAATGAAACATTAATTTTCTTCAAAACATTATTTGGCATCAACACACTCCAGGGAGTTTTACATTGATTGAAGCATTTCTGAAATCACTCTTTTTGATAGGGTGTGAACCATGCCATCATATTACTGCATACTCAAACAATGGTTAAATCCTACTTGACGGCTATAAATTCACCCCCGTATGTCACCCTGCCGAAAGAAAAAAAAAAATACTAAAAATCAGGGAATTAACTGAATTTAATGAAATTTTCAGTGTTGATACATTAATGAATAAAAGATGTAATGCATCAGTTATTTTGTTTAAAAACTTTTACATTTTTTCAGGTCAATTAACTTTGAACCACAGATGTTTGTGAATTTGTGTTACGCCTCAAAGATGTGCCATTTCTTTCTTGTTTTCTATTTCTTTGAAAAGTATTTGCTGTTATCTTTTTATTGAATGTTATTTGTTTTTCCTTGTACAGTTTTAGGGTGTGTATTGAAATAAACTTGACAACATCAGTAAGTGTCAGCGTAGATTTTTATGAAAATTAGCAGCAGTAAAAATTGATTTACAACCGACAACCAACTAAGAAGTTTACAGGGTATCCCACAAAAATGTCCCCTATCTTTGTATAAATTATACCTCCAGTTCAAATTGAGATATTTTGAGTGTTTGTTTCATGTTATTGAAAATTTTGTTTTTATTCAGATAAAATAAAATTGTTAATATCTGTTCGATAAACCGTTTTCTTATCGGGGGGGGGGGGAGTTTCTTTCAGGGAACTTTTCGTTAAAAGCTCTTCAAACTTGTTCACAGCTTTTAGTTGCTTTGAATTCTAAGAATGAAAATTCTAGGATCTTTAGTCAGCTGCATTTTAGGGGTCCTCAACCATTGAAGATAAAAAATTAAATTTCTAACTCACAAATGGTTTAAATACTCGTGCATATGTAGGATACAATTTTCATATATTATTAATAACCATTGAAATTACGTTTTAAGGTTTGTGCCATATTTCTATGATTTTCTTGTCACAAAGCATGTTGTACCCCTGTTCATTCAACTTTCTACTGTGCAGTAGATATTCTGAAGATATTAACAATTTTATTTTATCTGAATAAAAAACAAAATTTTCAATAACATGAAACAAACAGACTGAAAATATCTCAATTTGAACTGGAGGTATAATTTATACAAAAATAGAGGACATTTTTGTGGGACACCCTGTACACAGCCCTACCACGATGTTCAACAACTCTGCATGTATATCCCAGTCAGTGGAAGGAGATGCCCTTGTTTGCAACAGATTTTCCATAGACGCAGTGACAAGTACGCCAAAAGCCGTTGATTCCTGATTATGATAGAGATGCCTTTTGGATTTTTGCCAGAGCCCCCCTTGGCCTGGTTGTGGCCCTAATACCCCTGGTTTCCAGACCAGTCCCCCTTGGGTGACCCTACAAGGAACTTAAGTTCCTGAGGACAGGGTTCGGATACTACTGTTGGGATTATCTTCCCTTTGACTGGAAGAGTTATCTTCCTGCGGGGTTTCAGAACCGACCACCAGGGGACCTCTGGTATTTAAGCGCAGGTTTTGAAACTCCCTGCCTCTTTTAGTTACATCTTCTGGAATGACCACATGGGTTAGACCATTGTCACAACCTTCTCAGTGGGTTTATCTCCCACAAGCGTGTCGGATTTGTATGATGAATCTTACACTATCAAGTTTAACAGCCACAAGGATCAACAACATATTTTTATTTAATAAGAATTAATATAAAATTCAAAGTATAAACCTTCTTAAAAAGTGAGAAGCGAATAAAAAAAGAGCAGAAAAGTTATTGTTGGTCATGAATCAGAAATGAAAGGAAGTTTTAGAATACCACCATCTGACCTTTACTTTTTTTGCTTGACTTTAGGGATATAATATCATTCACTGTATATTAGTTCATTTTTTTACACTAATGAGTCCTCCTCCTCATTCTCCTCCCTCTCCTCTTATGGGTAAGGAGCATGATTCAGTCAATTCCTTAAATGTCGAGAAAATGACAACCAGAAAAAAAGGGGTTGAATCATTAACATGAAGGTCATGTGGGGAGGGGGTTGAGATTTAGTTTCAAAGCAGTAAATAAGGGACAAAGACAAAAAATATATATATATATATATATATATATATATATATATATATATATATATGTGTGTATGTGTGTGTGTTGTGTGTGTGTGTGTGTGTGTGTGTGGAGGTGCATGGTGAAATCGCTAGTCATAGGAAATGGACACATCAACCCGAGTTCAAATCCTGGATGAAGCTACAGTTCACATAGCGCTAATACCCTTGGGAAAGGTATGAATCCAACCATTCTCCCTCCAGCTATGGGTAAATAGTAGGGCAGACTCGGCTCTTTAAACCTTGGTTCGGTAACCAGTGTAGAAAGAAAACCCTGAATTCAAACCTGTTAAAATACAAAAGGGTGGTCACTACTAGAATAGGCTCAGTCCTAATTAGTGATCTATTTTCACTAACTAATTACCATCGTAGTAAATGGACATGATGAGACGAGTTCAAATCCTGGATGAGGCTGTTTGCATTTCACAGGAATACAACTATTCTACCTCCAGTTATGAGTAAATAGTAGGGCAAACTGGACTCTTTAACCTTGATTAGGCAAGCAGTCTAGGAAAAGGAAAACTCTGAATTCAGACCTGTTAAACTCTGCTTAAGAAATTGACAATGTGTCATATTCTGCCCATAGAGGGGTTGGTGTGTGTGTGTGTATATATATATATATATATATATATATATATATATATATATATATATATACATATATTAGCATATATATGCACCCTCCGGGTGCAAGTATTTTAGTTAAATTTCATAATAAAATATGATACTAAATTAGAAAGGCTAATGAAACTGAATAAGAATGTAGATAAAAAGATTTTGAACAGAGGGGGTATGATTGAAAAATAGAACAACTTTGAAACTAACTCTTCCATCATTTTACGTTACTCCCATCATTCATTGGTAAATTTTCCTAATTAAACTGTTTAGTTAAAATAGGAAGTAAAGAATAATATTACAGTTATTTCTTCTTGTTAAGGGATTTCTTTTAAGATTTATTGAAGAGATGTTTGCTCATATTCAATAAGATAAAACCAAACAATTAGAAATCAATAATACTAAGCATATATTTATTAAAATCCAATTTTTTAAGATCAATATGCAAATTAGCCTTCCCATTCATACTGTAAACCTCTATTTTGTTGTATATATAAATACAATTGCATGTTATTAGCATGTAGATATGGTCAACAGTGTAAGTAATGTAAAACAATTTTATTAATAATTGAGGTTTAAATAAAAATAAAATCATGGAGAATATGATGTAAATAACTGTGACTTGCATAGTAATATAGTTTCGGTTACAGACAGACAAACCCACAATCTCCATTATAATAAGATATATACTTGCAGTGGTACTTTGACTTATGAGTGCCCCAAAATGTATGAGTTTTCCATATTACAAGCTATTGATTTTTTTTGCCTTTTGTTTTAGAGGTAAAATTTGAAGTACAAGCAAGCTTCAGATATGCTTATGTTAAAAACATTCACTAAAAACATTAGGTTTCCAAATTTTTTAAGCCACAGAAAAATATTATTTATAAAAAAAAATTTAAAAAAAAAAAAAAAAAAAAAAATCAAACATTTTTTAAAACGTTTTTATCATGTTTTTATACAATGCAATACTATTTTCCTTATTTAAAAAAAACAAAGCAAAAAAAAACATGTAACAAAAAAAAAAAAATTAGGGTGTTTTTGTCAGAGGCTCAAAATGGATTAATGGTCTTTCAGTTTATTTCAATGGGAAAAACTGATTTTATATACGAGAAAATTGACTTATGACCAAGCAGAACGAATTAAACTCGTCAATGTACCACTGTGTATAGCTTTCCAGCCTTTCCATTTTTTTTTTTTTTTTTCAAATAAAAAGTTAATTTTTCTTCTAATAGAGAATGAAGTTAATCACAATCAACTTTGTCAATGACAGACTTTTTTTTTTTCAAACATTAACCGTTGATGCACCATGGGTGTTTATTGCATCTTGAGGACAGATGACAACTAAGCACGCATAAGTGCACAGGCCCAAATGACATGTTAACATGCAAACCTATATGACTGCTTTCTATGTCACATACATGACCAGCTGATTGATCAGAGGGAGCCCCTCTGACTGCCTGTCTAGCCTAAGTAAGGGCCAAAGTAGAGTGTTGTATGTCATGGATTGCTCAGCCACCAGGGTTCTATCCTTATGAGTATTCAGCCACGGCCAACAGATGGCCTCTATTGGGGGAATTTTACCTCTAGTAAAAAATAAAAACACTCTCCAGCAATTACTAACCAGTCAAACGTGCTGGTCATTGTGTCAGGCATTCAGTTTCTGGTATAGTATTTTATTTATTATATATATTATTTATAGTAATTATTTATTATATCTGTTTCATTTAATTGCCATAAAATAACTGAAGGAAAAAGGTTTACTTAGTGAACCATTCAAAAATACATCCAATTTTTAGAATTATATCATCTGATTAAAGAGAAATTAGAAATTTGTTACTTTCAAACGCGGACTAAAATGTAAATTAACTAAAATGTTCTTCTTGTCTTGAATATAATTACTTTTAATTTTCCTCTCTTCATACAATTTTCTGTACTTGTCCGTGTCACCTGTTTTAATTTCTCTTTAATTTCAACTCATTCTCTCTCTCATTCTTTCTTCTGTTTACTTATGCAATCTGAAAGGATTTTAGTCAGGAAAAATTCTTTTGCATTCTCATATCATAGAATGTTAAGTCCTAATAGCTGAAAATGACTTATCTTGGCTATTTTTTAAATCATATACAAATATATGATACATATATATGTCAGGCAACTGCAACTCCTTCATCCATTGACCGTTTGTGAGCTCATTCATGACTCTTTAATCCCGCATATCCTAGAAGATATCTGGCACACATAACGATTGGTGTTGACTGCGTTGACAGGTGTTGTATACTAATCATTGTCCTCGTGTCAGGGATCATGCTGGGTCTTAGAGTGTGGCATGGTAGAGACAACAATTGCAGTCGGGTAGCTCTCATGTGATTTCATGTGATTGACCAAGCCCACCTTTGACAATAGGGCCCGGTCACACTCCTCACAGATCCACACATCACCAGAAAGGACTTTCGACAAATATATGTATTTAAAATAGAAATTAGAAGGCAATCGACAATGCAATGGAATAGGTGTTGAAAATGATGTTTATTTACCCGTTTCCTAAATATTTTCGGGATAAATCCCATCTTCAGAGGTTTTAGAAGTACTTGTGTTGTTTTTTTTAGTACTTATCTTATGGTACTGGCGTAAACGTTTGTTGTTTATTAAGTTAGATAAAGGAATGCCGGATGTTTGAAAATGTTCGTGTTTTTCCATGGTGAATCGTCAACCCGTTCGTGCATGCGCGCGTGCAGTTTCAAATATGGATCTTCGAAATTCTTTTAATTCTTTGACTATGGCAAATTACACCAGCGCCGTAAGATAAGTACTAAAAAAAAACATAAGTATTTCTAAAACCTCTGAAGATGGGATTTATCCCGAAAATATTTAGGAAACAGGTTGTCAATTGCCTTCTAATTTCTATTTTAAACACATACATACAATGCAATGCTTCAAGCAAACTATAAAAATATATGTATGTACCTATCTAGATATTTCTTTCATTTATTTCTTAATAATACATACATACATACATACACAGTGATGCTGATAGCTTTTTTATTTAGTGCGTCCTGGGACACACATATTTGTTTTGAATGAGTCCCCGGGAAAACTTATGGGTCCAAACTAACAGCCAGCTAAGTCCTACCTTGTAGCTTATCCTGTGTAATTCATTTCTAAGAAACTATTGAAATGTATTAACAGTTAGCTTGAAATGGTGAGGGAAGAAAAAAGAAAAACACTAGGACACATGGATACAATTTTACTGCATCCTATTAGATTTTTGTACATCAAGGACACAGGATGCGTACCTATCAGCATCTTTGCATACATATATATTTTGATTGCTTTTTCGATCCTGTCTGGAGGTAGTCTGCTAAGTCTAGCCACACTGAGGAGACGGGATACAACAAAACACTGTGCTTGTGGATGACTCTCCTGTGAGCAATTGTGTACAAATTATTTGTACTAGCAAATATATGCACCCTCCGGGTGCAAGTATTTTAGTTAAATTTTATATTAAAATATCATATTAAATTAGAAAGGCTAATGAAACTGAATAAGAATGTAGATAAAAAGATTTTGAACAGAGGGGGTATGATTGAAAAATAGAACAACTTGGAAACTAACTCTTCCATCATTTTCCGTTACTCCCGTCTTTCATTGGTAAATTTTCCTAATTAAGCTGTTTAGTTAAAATAGGAAGTAAAGAATAATATTACAGTTATTCTCTTTGTTAAGGGATTTCTTTTTAAGATTTATTGAAGAGATTTTTGCTCATATTCAATAAGATAAAACCAAACAATTAGAAATCAATAATACTAAGCATATATTTATTAAAATCCAATTTTTAAGATCAATATGCAAATTAGCCTTCCCATTCATACTGTAAACCTCTATTTTGTTGTATATATAAATACAATTGCATGTGATTAGTATGTAGATATGGTCAACAGTGTAAGTAATGTAAAACAATTTTATTAATAATTGAGGTTTAAATATAAATAAAATCATGGAGAATGTGATGTAAATAACAAAGGGAATTGTGACTTGAATAGTAATATAGTTTCGGTTACAGACAGACAAACACATAATCTCCATTATAATAAGATTAGATCAGAATATTTCCTCCTAGATGGAACCCTAACATGTACTACCAACCCGGATCAGAGTGGACCTGAGAGTAATATCCTCAAAGGGGTACTCCACACTAATCTCCAGAGCTAGAGCCTTAATACTGGATGCAGTTTAGTATTATATATAGAACACCCCCTTTTGGGGGTAGTCTTACCCCCTCTATAGGGGATGCAGTCAGTGAGTTCTAAGCCATACCAACAGGGCCCCACAAATAGTGGGGCCCTAGGTAACAAAATCAAATTATCAAAATTTTTTTTTTTCTTATAAATTATTTCATCTTTTATATTTTAAAAAAGATTTTAAAGAAAGAGAGATGCTCATTAGGGTAGGTCGATTTTTCACTTTTTTGAAAATTGTTGCATAGGGGCCAAGTTGGGTTGTAGTAGCCGTCGTTAGTTCAGTAACAACATATGAAAGTCATATAGTCAAAAAGGGGGTGTTTATTTATTTCTAGGCTCATGGGTTCTTTTTCAGAGAGAGAGAGAGAGAGAGAGAGAGAGAGAGGTCAAGCTGTTCTATTGTAAATCACATTCATGTGCGCTGTTTGTTGCTACCCTAGACATGTCACAACGGAGCTCCAACAAATACATTCGACCCTTCTCAGGGCCAACGAAAGAGAGACCGAATTTTCTTTACTTCTGGGACTTCCGTTTTTATTTTTAAATGTAGTTCTGGGGTCATTGGTCGGTCAATGGCTTGCACCAATTGAGTTTAAGTTTACCCTTCCAAACTTTAACCTCTTTTTGTTCTTATTTCTTTTTCTTCTCTTTCTCCAGAATCCAATTAACGTTTTCTTTTCAATCCCCAAATTCTCTGTAGACCATAATAATTACGCTACAAAATATCAAATTGTCCAGGGACGTGAAAGTTGTAGGTTAGTATACTAAATACTAATACCAAAAATTAGGTGTCTTACTTGCACCATTGTTTGAGGAAATAGCATCAAAAATCGTCTACTAAAATGCACCAAATATCCTCGTTTTCACAACATTTAGCTTAGAAAATATAGCAAATTCGATATTTAAAACAAAAAATGGTTGTCATTTTAAACAAAACGAATATCATAACTAGAAGTCAAATTGAAAATATGTCTCCTATCACCACTGACACCTCCGATATGCTGCTTTTTACCTAACAATTAACCTGTAACAGTGATAACACTTTAAAAGATTGAAATCTATTTCCTCAAACAAAGGCAAAGTTTTGAGGAAAAATACTCTTATGACTTTTGTATGTTAATTTGCAACTTTCGCTACTTTGGAGATATTACAGTTCCAAAATCAACCTACCCTAATGCTCATCAACAAAAAAAACTACACACATTTGTTGAATTTGTTAAAAAAAAAAAAAAAAAAAAAAAAATACAAATACCAATAAAAATAAAAATAAAAGGAGAAAACATGTTTACATTTATCAATGGTAGCAAAATGCAAGAATCTGACATTTCAAATAACAATACATGTCCCGTGTCCCAAGTCACAAGAATACAATTCAAGAGACTTATTTTGGAAGTGGAATCACATAGGTTGCTGAGTCAGAGAAGACTGTGGGGGTCGGGATGGCCCTAAACAATGAGAGACAGACGGGAGGGGGTGGGAGAGGGGTATGGTATATACATAAAGTCAGAGTGTATACATGACAACATTCCCATTGAACAAGAATGATGTAAAAACAAATATTTTAAGAAAAAAAAAATGTCAATATGGAGAGACAGGCACTAAAACAAGGTTAAGTAAACAATCTTTAGGTTTAAAAACAAATACATGATACAACAACACATGACATGCACATTATATATATATATATATATATATATATATATATATATATATAATAGTAGAAAATAGTTATGGGTCTACCATGGTTTTGATCTATACCCATAACCCTTTCCTACTATTATTATAATTATATCTCAATGTTTATGATATACTGAACACTCTTGGATAAATTACTAAATGTAAAATATACTGTATTCTTAATCTCTGTTATTTACAGATATGAGCTCTCTAAGTGACCATAACATATGTACCTATGTATGTATTTATCAGTTAAAATTCTGCTTCTGGCCGGTAGGTACTGATAGCCAAGGGGATAGGGAATAAGACTGATGAAAAATCAGTCAGGTTTCGCTCTCAGCTGGAAGTACTCTGCTAAGTCTAGCCATACTGAAGACACATCGAAACACGGTGTCTGTGGATGACTTATATATATATATATATATATGCTCCCATTCATTCTGCTCGTAACTCAATTTCCTAGTATATCAAATCAATTTTTTCTACTGAAATAAATTGAAATGCCATTAATCCATTCCAGACCCACCCCAAAACACCCTAGGTTTTTTTTTTGTTACACTTTTTAGATAAAAAATAAAAAATAAAAAAAATAAAAAATAGCACTGTATTGTTTAAAAACATGATAAGATAGAATGTAATGAATTATGTGCCGTAATATGTTTTAATGTTTTGTTTTTTATTTTATAAATCATATTTTTCGTTGGTGTAATTAATTTAGATATCTAAATATTTTTTACTGAAGGGCATATGAAACTCACTCTTAACACAAAGCAACAAATTTTAGCTCTCTAAATATGAATAAATTTGGAAACTTAAATTTTTTAGTGACCTAATCAACACAAGTGTATCTGAAACTTATTCGTACCTCAAATTTTAGTTCTCAACACAAACCAAAAAGTTGACCGAGTGACAGTTCGTAACTTGGAAAACTCGTCAGTTCAGGCACTTATAAGTCAAGGTACACTGCATTTTGTATGTGAGGAGGTGACCCAATGTCAGTTTTTGAGTGGAGTGCAACTGGTTTGAATTCAGAGTTTTCCTTCTCCCAGATCAATTGCTGTACCAATGCAAAAGAGCCCTGTCTGCCCTACTATTTACATAACTCACAATCCACCAGCTTTCTATAAACTGTACTTCTACAAATAATGCTAACAACAACCAAACTCTTTCTACAAAGAATGATTCTTTTATAATTCTGTTTCTGTCAGCATTAAATGACCCACTTAGGTTGATGTGCCATAAAACAAACCAAACCTTGAATAACCTAGGAAGATTGATATGCCATTAAACAAAGAAACCAAACCAAAATAATTTGCAGTAATGATTTTATGTAACTTCCTATTTTATAATAATTTTCTTACAATTATATATATAAAATTAACTATTCCTATCTAATCTTATTATAATGGAGATTGTGTGTCTGTCTGTAAAGCTAATTTGTATATTGATCTTACAAATTTGATTTTACTAAATATGTGCTTAGTATTATTGATTTCTAATTGTTTCGTTTTATTTTAATAAATATGAACAAATATCTCAATGATAAATCTTAAAAGAAATGCATTAACAAGAAGAAATAACTGTCATTTTATTCTTTACTTCCTAATTTAACTAAATAGTTTAATTAGGAAAATTCAGTCATGAAAGACAGGAGTGATGGAAAATGATGGAAAAGTTAGTTTCAAAGTTGTTGTATTTTTCAATTATACCTCCCTCTGTTTCAAATTATTCTATCTGCTTTCTTATTTAGTCTCATTAGTCTTTCTAATTTAATATATTTCATTACATTAAAACAAATACCAGAGGGTGCATATTCTTGCTAGTACTAATAATTTACAAACCTTTATCTAGCTTTGAGTAATTATTTTGAACTAAATACAAATAATTTGTAAAGGGGCCAGGTTAGCTCAGTCGGTAGAGCGTTCGGCTAGAAACTACAAGGTTCCTAGTTCGATACCGGTCCCCGCCAACTCAGCGTATGAGTAGCACAGGGATCTGTGCGGTAAAGTAAGGAGCTGATGGTAGGTGTGGTGCTCCACCTCAGATGCTAAAACAATCTCCTTGGTCTAGCGCTATTGAAAAGGGGATAGACTCCCTCGCTGACTGGCTGATACCGACTTTAGGCCGCCCCGTCGACTTTACTTTACTTATATGGTATCAAGGAGCTAATTTACTTCACTTGGTAGAGCATCTGCCTAGGAGCCACAAGGTTCCAGGTTCAATACCAGCTCTCGCCAACTCAATGCACGAGTAGCACAGTTTGAGCAGTAAAATGGGGAGCTGATAGTAGGTGTGGTGCTTCACCTCAGATACATAAACAATCTCCCTACACTAGCACTAGTAAAAAGGGGATAGACTCCCTTGCTTTTCACTTGATACCGACAATAGGTCACTCCACAAACTTTACTTTTACAAATGATTTGTACACAATTATATGGATGTGCTCGTAGTGTAGTGGTTGTCGAAGGAAATGTACACGTTGATACGAGTTCAAATCCTGGTCAAGGCTGGTTGCATTTCATATGGCACTTATACCCTTGGGAAAGGTATGAATCCAACTATTCTCCCTTCAACTATGGAATAATAGTAGGGTAGACTAGGCTCTTCAACTTTGGTATGGCAACTGGTCTAGGAGAAGGAAAACTCTGAATTCAAACCTGGTAAACTCTGCTTAAAATTTGATCTTGTATCATATCCTGCTTGTGCGGAGGAGTTGGTAAATATATATATATATATGGTTTCAAGTATTCCTATCTAATACAAATAATTTGCAACTGATTAAATTTAGTTCACAGTTGTTTTAAATCAGTAATCATTTCATACTTAGTGTGACAGAGAACACGAGGTGAGTGGCGAACGTCAAGGCCTGCCGTATTCTCGAAGGAAGCGGGCTAGGCTTTGCCTGACATGTAGGACTGTAGAATCGAACCCACTTGCTTCAGAATGCAAACATTGTCACCGAAGTCGAGAAGCTACAGTCCCGGATGTAAGCGCCAGGTGCCCGGATGTAAACGCCAGGTGCCCGGATGTAAACGCCAGGTGCCCGGATGATAGCTATGAGGATTCCGGCGGCCGGGTTTGACTCGAGAATCTCGTGTGTGGGGCACAGACACCTGGATGTTGAGGAGAAACTAGTATAAGTAGAAGTGGGGTGACGACAGGAGTCGAGTCGCGATTTTGAGTTGCTGAAGATTTTACGACGGCGGATTTTTCAGCTGCTGAAGATTTTTGAGTTGATAAGGATTTTTTGACAGCAACGACATTGTCAACAAGTCGAATATTTATTATTTTTCCCCTCAATTTTTTTTTTTTTCATTCTAGATTTAGTTAAAATAATAATGTTTTAAGAACCAACATACAAATGTAATTCAAAATCATTCTAAACAACATCTCAAACAAATCTATTTTAACATCATTCCAACCAGTCCTGGGTCATTTTATGCCTAGAGGTTAGGGAATTGCATTCATTCATAGAGAGGATACCATTGCTAAGAGAAGAAAATTATCTGCGTGTTCAAATATTTATGAGCAGTACTGATTAGTTGGTTGGTTTTACGGCATGTTAGCGTATGAGTAGCACAGGGATCTGTGCGGCAAAGTAAGGAGCTGATGGTAGGTGTGGCGCTCCACCTCAAACGCTAAAAAAATAATCTTCTTGGTCTAGCACTAGTGAAAAGGGGATAGACTCCCTCGCTGTCTGGCTGATACCGACATTAGGCCACCCCGACGACTTTGCTTTACTTTTACGGCATGTTAACCCTTGTTGGGTTCTTTTTTATTTGTGACTAATTAATTGATTGATTTTGAAGGCATGTCAACATATTCGGGGTCATTTCATGCCTAGAGGTTAGGGAATTGCCTTCACTCAAGACGAGAGCCTAACAGAGAGGACCCGTGAGTAATGGCATCAAAGGGATGAGTTCAAGAACTGTAGCCTCACCAGTTGGCAGAAGTTTAGTGTCGTATTCAGGTCAGATTGGAGAAAGATGCATATTTTTATTCCTTAAGAATTTACAAATTATATCTTGCACTAGCAGGTCATTCTGTTTCTGAAAGATACATTACGTATGGATGTAAGAATGGGAGAGATGGAAGTGGGTAGAGAGAGAGAGAGAGAGTGAAAGAGAGAGGAAGTGTGGAAAGAGGGAGGGAAGAAATATGGAAAGAGGCGGGTGGAGAGGAAA
The DNA here is from genome assembly GCA_023376005.1 of Doryteuthis pealeii. NCBI lineage: Eukaryota > Metazoa > Mollusca > Cephalopoda > Myopsida > Loliginidae > Doryteuthis > Doryteuthis pealeii. Next base: position 33,131,034 of record CM042151.1, on the reverse strand, counting down.
TGTGGAAAGTAGGGTGTGTGTGGGGGAAAAGGTGGGCATGGTATTAGAAAGAGGTAAGAGGGGGTGAAGAAATACGGAAAGAAAGAGGGTTGGGAGAGAAAGAAATGTGTAAAGAGGAGAGAGAGAGAAAAGAGAGAGAGAGAGAAAGAGAGACAAATGTGAAGATCAGAGAGAGAGAGAGAGAGAGAGAGGAGAGACAAAGAGAGAAGAGGAGAGAGAGAAAAGAGAGAAGAGAGAGAGAGAGAGAGAGAGAGAGAGAGAGAGACAAACGTGGAAAGAGAGAGAGTGAGAGAGAGACAAACAGAGACGTGGAAAGAGAGAGAGAGAGAGAGAGACGAGAAACGTGGAAGAGAGAGAGAGAGAGAGAGAGAGAGAGACAAACGTGAAAGAGAGAGGAGAGAGAGAGAGAGGACAAACGTGGGAACAAGAGAGAGAGAGAGAGAGAGAGACAAACGTGGAAAGAGAGAGAGAGAGAGAGAGAGAGAGAGAGAGAGACGAAATGTGAGAGAGAGAGAGAGAGAGAGAGAGAGAGAGACAAATGTGGAGAAAGAGAGAGAGAGAGAGAGAACAAATGTGGAAAGAGAGAGAGAGAGAGAGACAAATGTGAAAAGAGAAGAGAGAGAGAGAGAGACAAATGTGAAAGAGAGAGAGAGAGAGACAAATGTGAAAAGAGAGAGAGAGAGAGAAAATGTGAAAGAGAGAGAGAGAGAGACAAATGTGAAAAGAGAGAGAGAGAGACAAATGTAAAGAGAGAGAGAGAGACAAATGTGAAGAGAGAGAGAGACATATAGAGAGGGGGAGAATTATGAGAGAAAGTCATGTGGAAAGAGAGAGAGAGGGAGAGAGTTATGAGAGAAAGAAAAAGGGGAGAGACTTGGGAGAGAAATGTGAAGAGAGGAGAGTAAAGGTTTCTAGATTTAGACAAAGAAAAATGGAAGTCAGGAGAGAAGAGAAAGCCAACAAAAAAAAAAAAAAAATGAATGATGAATGTGTTAAAATGAATGTTGACAGACAAAAAGAAAGACTACTTGTAGAGAGAGAGAGGGGGGAGAGGGAGGGGGAAGAGAGATTTCCCATAAGCTTTGAGAGATTTCTCACAAGTTAAAGAGTTGAGCATATTCTTGTAAAGAAAGAAGCAGGCAAATGAGGTTGGGATGCTTTCATTTTTCTTGTGCCTCAAACGAAAAAAGGGAGGAGCTTACCCTAGGCTGACCTAGACATAATGGTATTAACTGTTGCCTGGCTTTTCAAAAAAAAAATTCTTAGGAATGTACAGTGGCTAGAAAGAATCACAATATTTGACTCCAAGAGTTCATTATTATATGCTATTGTGTGTGTGGGGGGGGGGGGTTTTAAAAAAACAAAGGATATCCAATCAAACTATAAAATAAGACATACTCAAAAAATTATATTTCATGTGTAAAATGATAGATACTACTGTTCTTTTACAGGTTGTTTAGTTGGGTGGTTGGATTTTGACTCCAAGAGTTCATTATTATATGCCTAAATATAATTTTTTTTTTTTGGGGGGGGGTTTACTAAAAGGAAAAAAAAACAATATCCAATCAAAACTATGAAATAAAGCATTTTCATAGGAAATCATCTACAATGATATTTTTCATAGGAAATCAACTACAATGATATTTTTCATAGGAAATCAACTACAATGATATTTTTCATAGGAAATCAACTACAATGATATTTTTCATAGGAAATCATACAATGATATTTCATAGGAATCATCTACAATGATATTTTTCATAGGAAATCATCTACAATGATATTTTGATATCTACAATTTTCATAGGAAATCATCTACAATGATATTTTTCATAGGAAATTCATCTACATGATATTTTTCATAGGAAATCATCTACATTTTTCATAGGAAATCATCTACAATGATATTTTTCATAGGAAACATCTACAATGATATTTTTCATAGGAAATCATCTACAATGATATTTTTTCATAGGAAAATCATCTACAATGCATTTTCATAGTAAATTACCTACAATGCATTTTCATAGTAAATTACCTACAATGCATTTTCATAGTAAATTACCTACAATGCATTTTTCATAGTAAATCACCTACAATGCATTTTTCATAGTAAATCAACTACAATGCATTTTCATAGGAAATCAACCACAATGATATTTCATGTGCAAAATGATATATACTACTGTTCTTTTACAGGTTGATTAGCTAGTTCAGTGGTTGGATTTTACAACATATGACAATATTACACATTAATAATATGGGCTCTTCGGGGCCTGTGGGTCCGGTGGCTTCAGCCACTGGACTATTCATGAAATTAATGGTGTGATCCGAGTTGGCCGTCCCCCCAGGCATCACTTGCCTCCTTGATTTAAAGAGGTAGGGCTAGGTTTATTGCCCAGTACCTGAGGCACCTCCCTTGAGGAATGCCAAGGCGATCCATGTATTTTTTGTGTCTGTTATCCCATGAGCTTCAGTTCATGGGTGCCCCCACATTAATTGGACCTTGTGTCTGACTGGCATAAGTGGGATGCGCGGTAAATAACATATTACAATAACCAAGAATAAATTGTGCATGTTTAGTAATATTACGTATATGAAATTAAATAAAAAGTCAAAAGTGCTTATCTCACTTGTTCTCATGGAACTCTTAGGACCTATAATATACATTATGTAAACAGAACATGTTTAGTAATATTATGTATATATGAAATTAAATAAAAAGTCAAAAGTGCATTAGCTTATCTCACTTGTTCTCATGGAACTCTTAGGACCTATAATATACATTATGTAAACAGAACATGTTTAGTAATATTACTTATATGAAATTAAATAAAAAGTCAAAAGTGCATTAGCTTATCTTGCAGAACCTTTAGCGACCTTTTTGCAGAAACTTAGGATGCTGGGAACCCCGGTTGAGAAACACTGGTCTAGGGGAATAAATTCAATTTATAAAGTGATTTAAGATTATTCTACATATCAATGCCTGCCTCTTCTTGTTCTTCTACCACAAAATATATTAAGGTTCTTGGGAAAGCATTAAAATCAAGCGAATCCTAAATCAGTGGTCAACATCTTAAGTTCATACAAACCAAAGTGGAGAAGGCTCTGGCCTTCTTCGGGTATTTCTTGTCAGACTAAGGAACTTACGACAAGAAGGTTCCTGAGTCTGAGAAAGTTCTTGATTTATTTCTAAATAATGGAAAATTAAAAGATGTTTATGTATATATTCTTTCTATTATTATCAAGTTCAAATAGGTTCTCTCTAAATTTCATAGTAATATTTTAGAGATTCTTATATTCTTTTTATTTTATTTATTTTTATCTATTATATTTATCTTATTATTTATCTATTTTATTCATTTATTTTATTTATTTATTTTATTCATTTTATTTATTTATTTTATTCATTTTATTTATTTATTTTATTCATTTTATTTATCTATTTTATTCATTTTATTTAACTATTTTATTCATATTATTTTTATCATAATTTATTTTTATATTATTTTTTATTCATTTTATTTATTCATTTTATTATTTATATTTTTTATTCATATTATTTTATATATAATTTATTTTTTATATTATTTTTATTCATCTATTTATTCATTTTATTATTTATTTTTTTATTCATATTATTTTATATCATAATTTTTATTTTTATATTATTTTTATTCATCTTATTTATTTCATTTTATTATTTATATTTTTTATTTATTTCGTTATTTCATTATTATTTATTTCATTATTTATTTATTTATTTCATTACTATTTATTTATTTTGTTATTTATTTTATTCTTATTCATTTATTTTATTCTTATTTGTTTTATTTATCTATTTTATTATCTATTCATTTTATTATTTATTCATATCTTATTTTTATAATTTTTTTTAATATTATCTTTATTCATCTTTTTTATTTATCTCATTCATCTTTTTTATTTATCTCATTTTATTCATATTATTTTTATATTATAGATTTTGATTTTTATAAATCTATTTTTATATCATTTTTATATTCTTTTTATTGTCATCAAGTTCAAAATGGTTCTTTCTAAATCTCTCAGTAATATTTTAGGGATTACTTTTTCATATCATAAAAAAGGGTGGAGACTCCTATTATATTCAACAATCAACACATTACAATAATGCACCCTTGCAAATATACCAAAGTGCTTAGAAGACTATTTAAAAAAACAAAAAATCAAACAAGATGTAAATCAACTGCAGCCATAAAACCATATGTGAAGGACACCTCTATCATTTATCAATATGTCACTCAACCCATTCAGTTTGATAGACATGTGTTGAAGTCACACACTCAGAGCAGCTAGCTTTCCATGCTGACCCACACTCTCTAAATATATGACAGTATTTTGCCACTTGACTAAGGTAGAATAAAAAATGAAAAGTAAAATCAGTGAAAACACAGGATGAAAGTAGGTGAATGGTAATAAAGAGAAAAATGACAGAGGGAAAGTTTTTTCTTTTTTCCTCTCTTACCCCAAACTAGTCTGGGATTTATTGAAAGTGTGGGTAAACTCTTGTTTAAACATAGGACAAAAAAAAACACACACACAAGAGCATTGGGCTGTAGACTGAGAGAGAGTTAGGGATAAAAGAGCAAATGAAATTATATAACTAGCAAATAATGCGCCCTTTGGCCACAAGTATTTAAGTTTTGATGTAATAGTTGGTGGTATAATGGTTAGAGTTGTTAGGGAAATGGATTCGTCGACCCGAGTTCAAATCCTGGACAAAGCTACAGTTCACATAGCGCTAATACCCTTGGGAAAGGTATGAATCCAACTACTCTCCCTTCAGCTATGCGGTAAATAGTAGGGTAGACTGGCTTTTTAACCTTGGTAGGCAACCAGTCTAGGCAAAGGAAAACTCTGAATTCAAACCTATTAAATCCACTCGAGCTCGGGTCACTACGAGAATAGGCTCAGTCCTAATTAGTGATCTATTTCACTAATTAATTTAATAAAAATCATCAATTAAATTAGAAAGGCTAATGAAACTAAATAAGAATGCCAAGATTAAAAGAGATTTGAACAGAGTGGGGTATAATTGAAAAAATAGAACAACTGAAACTTACTTTCTTCCATCACTCCCATCCTTCTCATTGCCTAAATTTTTCCGATTTAACTTATTTAGTTAAAATAGGAAGCTAAAGAATTAAAAATTACATGTTATTTCTTTCTTGTTAATGGTTTTCTCTTTAAGATTTATCCCCAAAATTGTTACTCCATATTCATTAAGTTAAAACCAAAACAATTGAAATCAATAAGTACACTATACAAGTACATATTTATTAAAATCCATATTGTTAATATCAATATGCAAAAATTAGCCTTCCCGCTTTCACACTTTAAACACTATTTTGCCTGTATATATAAATACAATTTCATATTTATTAGTATTGTAGATATGGTCAAAAGTATTAATAATGCGTAAAAATGTTATTTATAATTGGGTTGAATGAAAAATAAAATTATGAAAATGTGACCGTAAATAACTAAAGGGGAATTGTGACACACAATCTCCATTTAGTAGACTAGCAACCAACAATAAAAAAAAACACCCTCTGGGTGGTGTAAAATAAATATAATTTTTTGGAACAAAAATAATAATATTGTCTTGGAGGTGGGAATTCTCCCTCCTTCTTGCTCGCTTCATGTGCCGCCTTGCTGTCGTCGTACGTCGCGTCTGCAGCGTGGTCGTGCTGTGTCAACTAACTCTGACCTACCTGTGTCGATACCCTCCTTCATCATGCTACGTCCTCTGCGCATAACAGAACTCTTACGTACGCCATAGACTTCT
>CM042151.1:33104828-33125104 GCA_023376005.1 Doryteuthis pealeii | reverse complement strand
AGTGTGACGTCGACCCGTCGTGCATGCGCGCGTGCAGTTTCAAATATGGATCTTCGAAATTCTTTTAATTCTTTGACTATGGCAAATTACACCAGCGCCGTAAGATAAGTACTAAAAAAAACAAAAAAACATAAGTATTTCTAAAACCTCTGAAGATGGGATTTATCCCGAAAATATTTAGGAAACAGGTTGTCAATTGCCTTCTAATTTCTATTTTAAACACATACGTACAATGCTTCAAGCAAACTATAAAAATATATGTATGTACCTATCTAGATATTTCTTTCATTTATTTCTTAATAATGAATATATACATACATACACACATACATAGTGATGCTGATAGCTTTTTTATTTAGTGCGTCCTGGGACACACATTTGTTTTGAATGAGTCCCCGTGAAAACTTATGGGTCCAAACTAACAGCCGGCTAAGTCCTACCTTGTAGCTTATCCTGTGTAATTCATTTCTAAGAAACTATTGAAATGTATTAACAGTTAGCTTGAAATGGTGAGGGAAGAAAAAAGAAAAACACTAGGACACAGGATGCGTACCTATCAGCATCTCTGCATACATATATATTTTGATTGCTTTTTCGATCCTGTCTGGAGGTAGTCTGCTAAGTCTAGCCACACTGAGGAGACGGGATACAACAAAACACTGTGCTTGTGGATGACTCTCCTGTGAGCAATTGTGTACAAATTATTTGTATTAGATCAGAATATTTCCTCCTAGATGGAACCCTAACATGTACTACCAACCCGGATCAGAGTGGACCTGAGAGTAATATCCTCAAAGGGGTACTCCACACTAATCTCCAGAGCTAGAGCCTTAATACTGGATGCAGTTTAGTAATATATATAGAACACCCCCTTTTGGGGGTAGTCTTACCCCCTCTATAGGGGATGCAGTCAGTGAGTTCTAAGCCATACCAACAGGGCCACAAATAGTGGGGCCCTAGATAACAAAATCAAATTATCAAAATTTTTTTTTTTTCTTATAAATTATTTTATCTTTTATATTTTAAAAAAGATTTCAAAGAAAGAGAGATGCTCATTAGGGTAGGTCGATTTTTCACTTTTTTGAAAATTGTTGCATAGGGCCAAGTTGGGTTGTAGTAGTAGTCGTTAGTAGTAGTAGCTGTCGTTAATTTAGTAGCAACATACGAAAGTCGTTGAGTCAAAAAGGGGGTGTATATTTCTTTCTAGTCTCATGGGTTCTTTTTCAGAGAGGAGGAGAGAGAGAGAGAGAGAGAGAGAGGTCAAGCTGTTCTATTGTAAATCACATTCATGTGCGCTGTTTGTTGCTACCCTAGACATGTCACAACGGAGCTCCAACAAATACATTCGACCCTTCTCAGGGCCAACGAAAGAGAGACCGAATTTTCTTTACTTCTGGGACTTCCGTTTTTATTTTTAAATGTAGTTCTGGGGTCATTGGTCGGTCAATGGCTTGCACCAATTGAGTTTAAGTTTACCCTTCCAAACTTTAACCTCTTTTTGTTCTTATTTCTTTTTCTTTTCTTTCTCCAGAATCCAATTAACATTTTCTTTTCAATCCCCAAATTCTCTGTAGACCATAATAATTACGCTACAAAATATCAAATTGTCCAGGGACATGAAAGTTGTATGTTAGTATACTAAATACTAATACCAAAAATTAGGTGTCTTACTTGCACCATTGTTTGAGGAAATAGCAAAAAATAGAAAAAAATCGTCTACTAAAATGCACCAAAAATCCTCGTTTTCACAACATTTAGCTTAGAAAATATAGCAAATTTGATATTTAAAACGAAAAATGGTGGTCATTTTAAACGAAACAAATATCATAACTAGAATTCAAATTGAAAATATGTCTCCTATCACCACTGACACCTCCGATATGCTGCTTTTTACCTAACAATTAACCTGTAACAGTGATAACACTTTAAAAGATTGAAATCTATTTCCTCAAACGAAGGCAAAGTTTTGAGGAAAAATACTCTTATGACTTTTGTATGTTAATTTGCAACTTTCGCTACTTTGGAGATATTACAGTTCCAAAATCAACCTACCCTAATGCTCATCAACAAAAAACTACACACATTTGTTGAATTTGTTAAAAAAAATTTTTTAAATACAAATACCAATAGAAATAAGAATAAAAGGAGAAAACATGTTTACATTTATCAATGGTAGCGAAATGCAAGAATCTGACATTTCAAATAACAATACATGTCCCGTGTCCCAAGTCACAAGAATACAATTCAAGAGACTTATTTTGGAAGTGGAATCACATAGGTTGCTGAGTCAGAGAAGACTGTGGGGGTCAGGATGGCCCTAAACAATGAGAGACAGACGGGAGGGGGTGGGAGGAGGGGTATGGTAGATACATAAAGTCGGAGTGTATACATGACAACATTCCCATTGAACAAGAATGATGTAAAAACAAATATTTTAAGAAAAAAAATGTCAATATGGAGAGACAGGCACTAAAACAAGGTTAAGTAAACAATCTTTAGGTTTAAAAACAAATACATGATACAACAGCACATGACATGCACATTTTATATATATATATATATATATATATATATATAAATAAATATAATAGTAGAAAATAGTTATGGGTCTACCATGGTTTTGATCTATACCCATAACCCTTTCCTACTATTATTATAATTATATCTCAATGTTTATGATATACTGAACACTCTTGGATAAATTACTAAATGTAAAATATACTGTATTCTTAATCTCTGTTATTTACAGATATGAGCTCTCTAAGTGACCATAACATATGTACCTATGTATGTATTTATCAGTTAAAATTCTGCTTCTGGCCGGTAGGTACTGATAGCCAAGGGGATAGGGAATAAGACTGATGAAAAATCAGTCAGGTTTCGCTCTCAGCTGGAAGTACTCTGCTAAGTCTAGCCATACTGAAGACACATCGAAACACAGTGTCTGTGGATGACTAATATATATATATATATATATATATATATATATATGCTCCCATTCATTCTGCTCGTAACTCAATTTCCTAGTATATCAAATCAATTTTTTCTACTGAAATAAATTGAAATGCCATTAATCCATTCCAGCCCCACCCCAAAACACCCTAGGTTTTTTTTTGTTACACTTTTTAGATAAAAAAAAAATTAAAAAAATAAAAAATAAAAAATAGCACTGTATTGTTTAAAAACATAATAAGATAGAATGTAATGAATTATGTGCCGTAATATGTTTTAATGTTTTGTTTTTTATTTTATAAATTATATTTTTCATTGGTGTAATTAATTTAGATATCTAAATATTTTTTACTGAAGGGCATATGAAACTCACTCGTAACACAAAGCAAAAAATTTTAGCTCTCAAGATATGAATAAATTTGGAAACTTAAATTTTTTAGTGACCTAATCAACACAAGTGTATCTGAAACTTATTCGTACCTCAAATTTTAGTTCTCAACACAAACCAAAAAGTTGACCGAGTGACAGTTCGTAACTTGGAAAACTCGTCAGTTCGGGCACTTATAAGTCAAGGTACACTGCATTTTGTGTGTGAGGAGGTGACACAATGTCAGTTTTTGAGTGAAGTGCAACTGGTTTGAATTCAGAGTTTTCCTTCTCCCAGATCAGTTGCTGTACCAATACAAAAGAGCCCTGTCTGCCCTACTATTTACATAACTCACAATCCACCAGCTTTCTACAAACTGTTCTTCTACAAATAATGCTAACAACAACCAAACTCTTTCTACAAAGAATGATTCTTTTATAATTCTGTTTCTGTCAGCATTAAATGACCCACTGAGGTTGATGTGCCATAAAACAAACCAAACCTTGAATAACCTAGGAAGATTGATATGCCATTAAACAAAGAAACCAAACCAAAATAATTTGCAGTAATGATTTTATGTAACTTCCTATTTTATAATAATTTTCTTACAATTATATATATAAAATTAACTATTCCTATCTAATCTTATTATAATGGAGATTGTGTGTCTGTAACCAAAATTATATCAGTACCCAAGTTACAATTCCTTATTATTCTCCATGATTTTATCTTTATTTAAATCAGAATTATTAATAAAGTTAGTACTGTTGGCCTCATAACCATACTGATAACATGTAATCGTATTTATATATACAACAAAATAGCGGTTTAACGGGAAAGCTAATATGCATATTGATCTTACAATTTGATTTTACTAAATATGTGCTTAGTATTATTGATTTCTAATTGTTTCGTTTTATTTTAATAAATATGAACAAATATCTCAATGATAAATCTTAAAAGAAATGCATTAACAAGAAGAAATAACTGTCATTTTATTCTTTACTTCCTAATTTAACTAAATAGTTTAATTAGGAAAATTCAGTCATGAAAGACAGGAGTGATGGAAAATGATGGAAGAGTTAGTTTCAAAGTTGTTGTATTTTTCGATTATACCCCCCTCTGTTTCAAATCATTCTATCTGCATTCTTATTTAGTCTCATTAGTCTTTCTAATTTAATATATTTCATTACATTAAAATAAATACCAGAGGGTGCATATTCTTGCTAGTACTAATAATTTACAAACCTTTATATAGCTTTGAGTAATTATTTTGAACTAAATACAAATAATTTGTAAAGGGGCCAGGTTACCTCAGTCGGTAGAGCGTTCGGCTAGAAACCACAAGGTTCCTAGTTTGATACCGGTCCCCGCCAACTCAGCGTATGAGTAGCACAGGGATCTGTGCGGTAAAGTAAGGAGCTGATGGTAGGTGTGGCGCTCCACCTCAGATGCTAAAACAATCTCCTTGGTCTAGCGCTATTGAAAAGGGGATAGACTCCCTCGCTGACTGGCTGATACCGACTTTAGGCCGCCCTGTCGACTTTACTTTACTTATATGGTTTCAAGGAGCTAATTTACTTCACTTGGTAGAGCATCTGCCTAGGAGCCACAAGGTTCCAGGTTCGATACCAGCTCTCGCCAAATCAATGCACGAGTAGCACAGTTTGAGCAGTAAAATGGGGAGCTGATAGTAGGTGTGGTGCTTCACCTCAGATACATAAACAATCTCCCTACACTAGCGCTAGTAAAAAGGGGATAGACTCCCTTGCTTTTCACTTGATACCGACAATAGGTCACTCCACAAACTTTACATTTACAAATGATTTGTACACAATTATATGGATGTGCTCGTAGTGTAGTGGTTGTCGAAGGAAATGTACACGTTGATATGAGTTCAAATCCTGGTCAAGGCTGGTTGCATTTCATATGGCACTAATACCCTTGGGAAAGGTATGAATCCAACTATTCTCCCTTCAACTATGGAATAATAGTAGGGTAGACTAGGCTCTTCAACTTTGGTATGGCAACTGGTCTAGGAGAAGGAAAACTCTGAATTCAAACCTGGTAAACTCTGCTTAAAATTTGATCTTGTATCATATCCTGCTTGTGCGGAGGAGTTGGTAAATATATATATATATGGTTTCAAGTATTCCTATCTAATACAAATAATTTGCAACTGATTAAATTTAGTTCACAGTTGTTTTAAATCAGTAATCATTTCATACTTAGTGTGACAGAGAACACGAGGTGAATGGCAAACGTCAAGGCCTGCCATATTCTCGAAGGAAGCAGGCTAGGATTTGCCCGACATGTAGGACTGTAGAATAGAACCCGCTTCCTTCAGAATGCAAACATTGTCACCGAAGTCGAGAAGCTACAGTCCCGGATGTAAGCGCCAGGTGCCCGGATGATAGCTATGAGGATTCCGGCGGCCGGGTTTGAGTCGAGAATCTCGTGTGTGGGGCACAGACACCTGGATGTTGAGGAGAAACTAGTATAAGTAGAAGTGGGGTGACGACAGGAGTCGAGTCGCGATTTTGAGTTGCTGAAGATTTTATGACGGCGGATTTTTCAGCTGCTGAAGATTTTTGAGTTGATAAGGATTTTTTGACAGCAACGACATTGTCAACAAGTCGAATATTTATTATTTTTCCCCTCAATTTTTTTTTTTTTTTTTCATTCTAGACTTAGTTAAAATAATACTGTTTTAAGAACCAACATACAAATGTAATTCAAAATCATTCTAAACAACATCTCAAACAAATCTATTTTAACATCATTCCAATCCATCCTGGGTCATTTTATGCCTAGAGGTTAGGGAATTGCATTCATTCATAGAGAGGATACCATTGCTAAGAGAAGAAAATTATCTGCGTGTTCAAATATTTATGAGCAGTACTGATTAGTTGGTTGGTTTTACGGCATGTTTGCGTATGAGTAACACAGGGATCTGTGCGGCAAAGTAAGGAGCTGATGGTAGGTGTGGCGCTCCACCTCAAACGCTAACAAAATAATCTCCTTTGTCTAGCACTAGTGAAAAGGGGATAGACTCCCTCGCTGTCTGGCTGATACCGACATTAGGCCACCCCAACGACTTTGCTTTACTTTTACGGCATGTTAACCCTTGTTGGGTTCTTTTTTATTTGTGACTGATTAATTGATTGATTTTGAAGGCATGTCAACATATTCGGGGTCATTTCATGCCTAGAGGTTAGGGAATTGCCTTCACTCAAGACGAGAGCCTAACAGAGAGGACCCGTGAGTAATGGCATCAAAGGGATGAGTTCAAGAACTGTAGCCTCACCAGTTGGCGGAAGTTTAGTGTCGTATTCAGGTCAGATTGGAGAAAGATGCATATTTTTATTCTTTAAGAATTTACAAATTATATCTTGCACTAGCAGGTCATTCTGTTTCTGAAAGATACATTACATATGGATGTAAGAATGGGAGAGATGGAAGTGGGGAGAGAGAGAGAGAAAGTGAAGAGAGAGGAAGTGTGGAAAGAGGGAGGGAAAAAATATGGAAAGAGGCGGTGGAGAGGAAATGTGGAAAGTAGGGTGTGTGGGGGAAAAGGTGGGCATGGTATAGAAAGAGGTAGGAGGGGGTGAAGAAATATGGAAAGAAAGGGGGTTGGGAGAGAAAGAAATGTGTAAAGAGGAGGGAGACAGAGACAAGTGTGGAGAGAGAGAGAGAAGAGAGACAAATGTGGAGAGAGAGAGAGAGAAGAGGGACAAATGTGGAAAGAGAGAGAGAGACAAATGTGGAAAAGAGAGAGAAAGAGAGAGAGAGAAGAGGGACAAATGTGGAAAGAGAGAGAGAGAAGAGGGGACAAATGTGGAAAGAGAGAGAGAGAGAAAGAGGGACAAATGTGGAAAGAGAGAGAGAGAAGAGGGACAAATGTGGAAAGAGAGAGAGAGAAGAGGGACAAATGTGGAAAGAGAGAGAGAGAGAGGGACAAATGTGGAAAGAGAGAGAGAGAAGAGGGACAAATGTGGAAAGAGAGAGAGAGAGAAGAGACAAAGAGAGAGAGAGAGAGACAAATGTGGAGAGAGAGAGAGAGAAGAGAGACAAATGTGGAGAGAGAGAGAGAGAGAGAGACAAATGTGGAGAGAGAGAGAGAGAGAGAAGAGAGACAAATGTGAGAGAGAGAGAGAGAGAGAGAAGAGAGACAAATGTGAGAGAGAGAGAGAGAGAGAGAGAGAAGAGAGACAAATGTGGAGAGAGAGAGAGAAGAGAGACAAATGTGGAGAGAGAGAGAGAGAGAAGAGAGACAAATGTGGCGAGAGAGAGAGAGAGAGAAGAGAGAAGAGAGACAAATGTGGCGAGAGAGAGAGAGAGAGACAGAAATGTGGCGAGAGAGAGAGAGAGAGAGACAGACAAATGTGGCGAGAGAGAGAGAGAGAGAGAGAGACAGACAAATGTGGCGAGAGAGAGAGAGAGAGACAAATGTGGAGAGAGAGAGAGAGAGACAGACAAATGTGGAGAGAGAGAGAGAGAGACAGACAAATGTGGAGAGAGAGAGAGAGAGACAGACAAATGTGGAGAGAGAGAGAGAGAGAGAGAGAGAGAGACAAATGTGGAAAGAGAGAGAAGAGAGACAAGAGAGAGAGAGAGAGAGACAAATGTGGAGAGAGAGAGAGAGAGAGACAAATGTGGAAAGAGAGAGAGAGAGAGAGACAAATGTGGAAAGAGAGAGAGAGAGAGAGACAAATGTGAAAAGAGAGAGAGAGAGACAAATGTGAAAAGAGAGAGAGAGACAAATGTGAGAGAGAGAGAGAGAGACAAATGTGAAAAGAGAAAGAGAGAGAGACAAATGTGAAAAGAGAGAGAGAGAGAGAGACAAATGTGAAAGAGAGAGAGAGAGAGAGACAAATGTGAAAAGAGAGAGAGAGAGAGAGACAAATGTGAAAAGAGAGAGAGAGAGAGAGACAAATGTGAAAAGAGAGAGAGGAGAGAGACAAATGTGAGAGAGAGACAATGTGAAAAGAGAGTGAGAGAGACAAATGTGGAAAGAGAGAGAGAGAGACAAATGTGGAAAGAGAAAGAGAGACACATGTTGAGAGAGAGACATATAGAGAGGGGGAGAATTATGAGAGAAAGTCGTGTGGAAAGAGAGAGAGGGAGAGAGTTATGAGAGAAAGAAAAGTGGAGAGACTTGGGAGAGAAATGTGAAGAGAGGAGAGTAAAGGTTTCTAGATTTAGACAAAGAAAAAATGGAAGTCAGGAGAGAAGAGAAAGCAACAACAAAAAAAAATGAATGATGAATGTGTTAAAATGAATGTTGACAGACAAAAAGAAAGACTACTTGTAGAGAGAGAGGGGGGAGAGAGAGGGGGGGGGGAGAGGGAGGGGGAAAGAGAGATTTCCCATAAGTTAAAGAGTTGAGCATATTCTTGTAAAGAAAGAAGCAGGCAAATGAGGTTGGGATGCTTTCATTTTTCTTGTGCCTCAAACGAAAAAAGGGAGGAGCTTACCCTAGGCTGACCTAGACATAATGGTATTAACTGTTGCCTGGCTTTTCAAAAAAAAAATTCTTAGGAATGTACCAGTGGCTAGAAAGAAGCACAATATTTGACTCCAAGAGTTCATTATTATATGCCTATTGTGCGTGTGTGTGTGTGTGGGGGGTACTAAAAGAAAACAAAAGGATATCCAATCAAACTATAAAATAAAACATACTCAAAAAATTATATTTCATGTATAAAATGATAGATACTACTGTTCTTTTACAGGTTGTTTAGTTGGGTGGTTGGATTTTGACTCCAAGAGTATATTATTATATGCCTAAATATAATTTTTTTTTTGATTTCCTATGAAAAATGATTTATTTCATAGTTTGATTGGATATTGTTTTTTTTTTCTTTTAGTACCCCACTAAAAAAAAAAACAATATCCAATCAAACTATGAAATAAAGCATTTTTCATAGTAATTACCTACAATGCATTTTTCATAGGAAATCAACTACAATGCATTTTCATAGGAAATCAACTACAATGCATTTTTCATAGGAAATCAACTACAATGCATTTTTCATAGGAAATCAACTACAATGCATTTTTCATAGGAAATCAACTACAATGCATTTTTCATAGGCAATGCATTTTCATAGGAAATCAACTACAATGCATTTTTCAATAGGAAATCAACTACAATGCATTTTCATAGGAAATCCTACAATGCATTTTCATAGGAAATCAACTACAATGCATTTTCATAGGAATCAACTACAATGCATTTTCATAGGAAATCAACTACAATGCATTTTCATAGGAAATCAACTACAATGATATTTTGTGTGCAAAATTATATATACTACTGTTCTTTTACAGGTTGATTGACTGGTTCAGTGGTTGGATTTTGCAGCATAACACTATATTACAATATTACACATTAATAATATGGGCTCTTCGGGGCCTGTGGGTCCGGTGGCTTCAGCCACTGGACTATTCATGAAATTAATGGTGTGATCCGAGTTGGCCGTCCCCCCAGGCATCACTTGCCTCCTTGATTTAAAGAGGTAGGGCTAGGTTTATTGCCCAGTGCCTGAGGCACCTCCCTTGAGGAATGCCAAGGCGATCCATGTATTTTTTGTGTCTTATCCCATGAGCTTCAGTTCATGGGTGCCCCCACATTAATTGGACCTTGTGTCTGACTGGCATAAGTGGGATGTGCGGTAAATAGCATATTACAATAACCAAGAATAAATTGTGCATGTTTAGTAATATTACGTATATGAAATTAAATAAAAAGTCAAAAGTGCATTAGCTTATCTCACTTGTTCTCATGGAACTCTTAGGACCTATAATATACATTATGTAAACAGAACATGTTTAGTAATATTATGTATATGAAATTAAATAAAAAGTCAAAAGTGCATTAGCTTATCACACTTGTTCTCATGGAACTCTTAGGACCTATAATATACATTATGTAAACAGAACATGTTTAGTAAATATTACGTATATGAAATTAAATAAAAAGTCAAAAGTGCATTAGCTTATCTCGCAGAACCTTTAGTGACCTTTTTGCGGAAACTTAGGATGCTGGGAACCCCGGTTGAGAAACACTGGTCTAGGGGAATAAATTCAATTTATAAAGTGGTTTAAGATTATTCTACATATCAATGCCTGCCTCTTCTTGTTCTTCTACTGCAAAATATATTAAGGTTCTTGGGAAAGCATTAAAATCAAGCGAATCCTAAATCAGTGGTCAACATCTTAAGTTCATACAAACCAAAGTGGAGAAGGCTCTGGCCTTCTTCAGGTATTTCTTGTCAGACTAAGGAACTTACGACAAGAAGGTTCCCGAGTCTGAGAAAGTTCTTGATTTATTTCTAAATAATGGAAAATTAAAAGATGTTTATGTATATATTCTTTCTATTATTATCAAGTTCAAATAGGTTCTCTCTAAATTTCATAGTAATATTTTAGAGATTCTTATATTCTTTTTATTTTATTTATTTTTATTTATTATATTTATCTTATTATTTATCTATTTTATTCATTTATTTTATTTATTTATATTATTCATTTTATTTATTTATTTTATTCATTTTATTTATCTATTTTATTCATATTATTTTTATATCATAATTTATTTTTATATTATTTTTTTTATTCACTTATTTATTCATTTTTATTTTATATTTTTTATTCATATTATTTATATCATAATTTTTTTTATATTTTTTATTCATCTTATTTATTCATTTTATTATTTATATTTATTTATTTCGTTATTTTATTTCATTACTTATTTATTTTCATTATTTATTTTTATTTATTTTTATTTATTTATTTATTATTTATTTATTTCATTATTTATTTATTTCATTATATTTATTTCTTATTTATTTATTTCATTATTTTTATTTATTTCATTATTTATTTATTTATTACTATTTATTTCATTATTTATTTATTTCATTACTATTTATTTCTTATTTATTTATTTATTTATTTATTTATTATTATTATTTATTTATTTATTTATTATTTATTTTTATTTTCATTACTATTTATTTCATTATTTATTATTTATTTATTCATTAATTTATTTCATTTATTTCATTACTATTTATTTCATTTATTTATTTATTTATTTATTTATTTCATTATTTATTTATTTATTTATTTCATTACTATTTATTTATTTTGTTATTTATTTTATTCTTATTCATTTATTTTATTATTTATTTTATTCTTATTTGTTTTATTTATCTATTTTATTATCTATTCATTTTATTATTTATTCATATCTTATTTTTATAATTTTTTTAATATTATCTTTATTCATCTTTTTTATTTATCTCATTTTATTCATATTATTTTTATATTATAGATTTTGATTTTTATAAATCTATTTTTATATCATTTTTATATTCTTTTTATTGTCATCAAGTTCAAAATGGTTCTTTCTAAATCTCTCAGTAATATTTTAGGGATTACTTTTTCATATCATAAAAAAGGGTGGAGACTCCTATTATATTCAACAATCAACACATTACAATAATGCACCCTTGCAAATATACCAAAGTGCTTAGAAGACTATTTAAAAAATTTAAAAAATCAAACAAGATGTAAATCAACTGCAGCCATAAAACCATATGTGAAGGACACCTCTATCATTATCAATATGTCACTCAACCCATTCAGTTTGATAGACATGTGTGAAGTCACACACTCAGAGCAGTTAGCTTTCCATGCTGACCCACACTCTCTAAATATATGACAGATATTTGCCACTTGACTAAGGTAGAATAAAATAAAAAGTAAATCAGTGAAAAACAACAGGATGAAAGTAGGTTGAATGGTAATTAAAGAGAAAAATTGACAGAGGAAAGTTTTCTTTTTCCTCTCTTACCCCAAACTAGTCTGGGATTTATTGAAAGTGTGGGTACAACTCTTGTTTAAACATAGGACAAAAAAAAACACACACAAGAGGCATTGGTTGTAGACTGACAGAGTTGGGATAAAGAGCAAATGAAATTAATATAACTAGCAAATAAATGCACCCTTTGGCCACAAGTATTTAAGTTTTGATGTAATAGTTGGTGGTATAATGGTTAGAGTTGTAGGAAATGGATTCGTCGACCCGAGTTCAAATCCTGGACAAAGCTACAGTTCACATACCCTTGAGAAAGGTATGAATCCAACTACTCTCCCTTCAGCTATGGGTAAATAGTAGGGTAGACTGGGCTTTTTAACCTTGGGTAGGCAACCAGTCTAGGCAAAGGAAAACTCTGAATTCAAACCTATTAAATCCACTAGAGCTGGTCACTACTAGAATAGGCTCAGTCCTAATTAGTGATCTATTTCACTAATAATTTAATAAAATATCATATTAAATTAGAAAGGCTAATGAAACTAAATAAGAATGCAGATAAAAAGATTTGAAACAGAGTGGGGTATAATTGAAAAAATAGAACAACTGAAACTTACTCTTCCATCACTCCCATCTTTCATTGCTAAATTTTCCGATTTAACTGTCTAGTTAAAATAGGAAGTAAAGAATAAAATTACAGTTATTTCTTCTTGTTAATGGATTTCTTTTAAGTTGTATCTCCGAGATTTTTGCTCATATTCATTAAGATAAAACCAAACAATTTGAAATCAATAATACAAAGTACATATTTATTAAAATCAAATTTTTAATATCAATATGCAAATTAGCCTTCCCGTTCACACTGTAAACCACTATTTTGCTGTATATATAAATACAATTTCATATAATTAGTATGTAGATATGGTCAAAAGTATTAATAATGTAAAAAATTTTATTATAATTGAGGTTTGAATAAAGATAAAATTATGGAGAATGTGATGTAAATAACTAAGGGAATTGTGACTTGAGTAGTGATTAGTTTCGGTTACAGACTAACAAAAAAAAAAACACACAATCTCCATTATAGTAAGACTAGCAACAAAAAAACAAAAAAACACCCTCTGGGTGGTGTAAAAATTAATTTTTGAAAAATATTGTCTGAGGTGGGTAGGAGTTAAAAATTCAATGTCAGAGGTTTTGTATCATAAATAAGTAAACTCAAATTTATGAAAGAAGTAAAAAAAAAAATAAAATAAAATAAAAATAAATTGAAATGAAAACTCCCCTCAAATAAAATGTTGCATGGATCTATCAATTATTAATTGAATAATTATTTTGAATATTTTACACATAAATTTTACACAAAATCGTAGGTATTTATTTATTTATAAACTTTTTAGTTAACTTCTTGTTACAAAAAAAAAAAAAAAAAAAAAAAAAAAAAGTGGGGGCATAAAAAAAACATTTTTTAAAATTGCTTACTCAAATTTTGAGTGTATATAAAACAGGGTTGTTTTTATTCTATGTATTAATGATTTTGACTATAAATTAAATACTCATTAATAGACTTACATAATCATTGAGAATATTGTAACGCAAGCTGTGATGTAGTTTTGGTTACAGACTGAAATACACCCAATCTCCATTATTAATAGAAGATAATATGACTGAATGAGATGTGATCAAAAGTATTGAGACTGAAGCTTTTTAAAAATTTCAAATGAAGCTGGGCAACTTAATTTCTTATTATGTCAGGGAGTTGGAGTTGGAAGTCAGAATTATAGGAATCCTAGGAGTCCGAGTCTGCATCCTAGGTATACTAGGAGTTAGAGCCAGACCTTATAACTTCCGACTCTGCAACCCTGCCTATGAATTCAGAATAACCAATTTGGATAATTAGGGGTTGTCAGGTTTAAAAACCTAACACCACAGGGACTCCTCCCATTGTTCATAATTATTTAGTGTAAATGAATTAGTTATTGTTAAAGAAATAATTTGAAAACATTTTGTTTATTTACTTGTTAGTGTCACCATGTTTTATTTTGTGGCCCAGATTTTGACTTCTTATTCAGTATAATATTTTTATATTTTTAACTTTTTTTTTCTTTTTTGTTTTAAACCATACTATCTTTTCTGGTTTCTTTATTTCAAAACCCAATCCTGTGGCATCTAGGGAGTTTCTACAGTCAAAGTGAAACCTACCCACAGCAAATGGGAAAATACCAAATCAAGATGTCAAACTAATTCAAAGTAATTCTCTAAATTCAAAACAGCTGTTGGTTTTATTCAACAATGTCAGAACTAGAAGAAAAAGTTGGGTAAAACTTGCAAATCATACTCAAAATCCCACGACCCAGAAAAAACAGAACCCACAAATATTGTAATAAAACTTAATTTTAACTAGGGAGGGTTAGGGTTAGGGTTGGGTTTAGGGTTAGTTTAATGGGAAAATGAATAATTTGGGTTCTGTTTTTTTCTGGGTCACTCTGTAATATGGGATTTTGAGTATGATTTGCAAGTTTTAGCAAAAGTTGTCCTTATTGAATATTTTTTAAAATAATAGTCAAATAAAAAAAAACAAATTATGTTACAGTAATTAAAAAATAAAGTTAAAAAAGTGTGTGCTGTTTTTTTTTTTTTTTTTTTTTTTTTTGTATCTAGAACTAATAAAAGTGCTAATACCCTTGGGAAAGGTATGCATCCAAATATTCTGCCTCCAAGCTGTTGGCAAATAGTAGGGACTAAGTGGACTCTTTAGCCTTGGTTAGACAAGAAGGAGAAATTAAACTTTGAATTGAAACCTGTTAAACTCCACTTAAGAAATTGACCTTGTGTCACATAATATTTTTCAACTTATACTGACTATACAAATACATCTGGTAGGTGTGTGATGTAATGTTTATTGTCAAAGGAAATGGACTCAGTGACCCAAATTCAAATCCTGGATGAGACTGTTTGCATAGTGCTAATACCCTTGCCAAATATTCTGCCTCCAGCTAGTAGTTAAATAGTAGGGGCAGAGTGGGCTCTTGGTTAGATGAGAAGGAGAAGGAAAACTTTGAATTGAAACCTATTAAATTCCACTTAAGAAATTGACCTTGGGTCACATCCTACTCATGCAGAGGGGTTGGTATATATATATATATATATATATATATATATATATATTATATATATATATATATATATTATATAGGCTGAAATGTACATACAGAGATCGACTTTTTCTCGATTTGTTTACGCTTTACATTTAAACCGATATGCACGCCTAATTCATTTAATTATAATTAATTAACAAATTAGGTATGACTTTAATTAAGCACATAATCTCCCAAAAAATTGTTGGCATTTGCCTTTGTTTGTCCACTTCATTATATATATATATATATATATATATATATATACATACATACATACATACATACATGTACGTATGTTGGTATACTTACTATACAACTGAATTTATTAAAATATTCAACTGTTAAAAAAATTTTTAATCGATGGTTTGGTTTCGTTGTTTAATGGCATATCAACCTTTGGGGGTTATTAAAAGGCAAAACCATCCTTGCAGAAGTAATAGTAGTTATTTATATATAGTCATCTATCTTCAAGAAAATCAGTTGACTCATTTGGATAAAAAGTTGACTATTTGCAGTCATGAAAGAAAAAAAATTAGTTATTTCCTATAAGTCTAACAAAAACAAAGGGGAACCACTCTTGACTGATATATCATTTATTTATTTGTTGATCTACTAAGAAAAAAGAAGACGGGCTTAGGGTTAGGGTTAGGGTTAGTTTAATGGGGAAATAAATAAATAATTTATCAGTCAAGAGTGGTTCCCCTTTGTTTATGTTAGACTTATAGGAAATAACCAAAAACTCATTATTGTTACACTGAGTTTATTAAAGACACATGGCACAGTGGCTATTGATATAGGAAATATAATCAAATTCCAGTGGAGATTATTTCACTTAGAAAATACATTAATCTACCCCACCTCCACTTGTGGGTGGGGGGAGTCTTGTGGGGCATATTGGGTAACATGCTGGACTGAGAAATCATATTAAGTGGGTTCATACACCAGTCGTGTTATTATATTCATTTTTGGACTAATACACTAGGAAAAGGTATGAACTTCATCCCCCTAGTTATGGGTTAAATAGTACCACTACTGTTCTTCTACAAGGATGGATTTGGCATTAAATAACCCACAAAGGTTGATATGCCATTAACAAAGAGACCAAACTAAACAAATCTAGAAAATGAAGTGTTTAAATCAGCAGTGCTCAAAGGAGGATTTCTAAGCCCGTGAGCAGTTAGGTACTAAAAGATCATAAATTGGATAGCTTTTGTTTTTTGACAGGTACTGCTACTCTGGGTCAGAGTGGACCTGGGAGTAATGGTGATGAAGGGGTACTCCACATTCCCCAGAGCTCCAGAATTGGAACTTCACCATCAGATAGAGTTTAACGTCATACCCAGGATACTAAGACCCTTAGTCACCACCTTCTAGTACATATATGATTAAAACGGTTGAGGATTGTCATAAGGGCAATAGGGGTTGGGACAATCATATATGTCCTAGGGCTTGACATGACCAGCCAATTGAAATTCTTTTATCAATAATTAAATTGTATAACCTTGTGTATACTCCTTATATTGGAAGAAAAATACGGTTTTAACTTGCCGTAAAAAAATAACGCAATGGATAAAAACACATAAAAATTACATATTTAGAAAGATTATTTTCTTTTCTTTCCAGCCATATAAATATTCTTAAGCTTGGGTCTGTGAAATGCAAGAAATTGCAATTTAAACTGATTACGGTTGGAATTTGGAAATGTCCAACACAATCAACGAAACAGCTGGTGTTGCTACTTATAATGTTTATGTATTTTAGTCAGGGTTGCTATTAGAGCCGATATGATGCGCAAGAACCGTAATCGGTGATGAAGATGACCAACCTGTATGCATTCAAAAGATGTATCTTACAACTAATACTTATGCATTTTAAAGTGTCACAATTCTATTCACTACTTTTTTTAAAGATAAATTTATTTTTTGTTTTTTTTGGAGCTATTTGCAGATTTGCATCCCGCCCTCCTGCCTTAAAAAACGCTAAGCGGTGATAGCTGAAAAAACAACCCCACCTACTAATGAAGTCTCTAGCTGAAGTGGTGCTTGCTGAAAAAAAAACAACAAAAAAAACAACCAGCGCTTAAGGCATTTTTCCCAAAAAGTCAATGCAATATTTTTTTCCAGTCTTTTTTTCGACAAGTAAATGTAAATATTTCAACACTCCCCCTCTTTAAATATTTTAAGGTGGGCAGGCTACATATTTACATTTACTTGTCGATAAAAATATGGCTTAATTTTAACGCCTTCAAACCACAAAAAAAAAAAAAAAAAAAAAAAAATTTAATAATAAATTGTCGATAAAAACGCCTTCAATCCGCTAAAAAATGTTTTTTTGTTTTTTTTTTCAGTATTTTCATTTGATTTTTTTTCTTCGACAATCAATTACAAATAAAAAAACAAAACATTCAGCTAGGGACTTCATTCGTAGGTGGGGTTTGTTTTTTTCAGCTATCACCACTAAGCGTTTTTTTAAGGCAGGAGGCTGGGACGCAATTCTGTGAATAGCACCGGGTTTTTTTTTAATACACTGCAGCCTCATCCATGATTTGAACTCGTGTCACCGAGTACATTTTCAACCATGATAACCATTACTCTACAAGCGCCTCCTCAAGAGAAATATTTAATAATTTTTTTTTCATTGCAGCTAATTAAAAAGAAATTCAAATGACAAAAAGGTTCTAAACAATAGATATTATTAATTATTATTATTAACATTTGCCTTAGTCATCAATTCTTTATAAAAAGACAATTGCAATGCAAAACATTTAATATGCAGTTAGGACAATAATTTATATATATTATATATATATATATATATTATATATATATATATATATATATATATAAATGAGAAGAGAGAGAGAGAGAGAGAGAGAGATATGAACAGACTAAGATAGATTAACCGACTAAGATAGATTAACCAACTGAGATAGACAGACAGATAGATAATTGGCAATAGCATAATCTTTACAGATCATTGCCGTCCCTCACAATCACACAACTCCACCACCAGAACCCTTCCTTGCATGAGCCCTCAAATGACTCATCAAACCTGCTGCAGATCTACAAAGTTTGACGCAAATATGACATTGAAAAGACTTCTTCCCCGTTGAATGAGATGATTCAGATGAATCAGATGAGTCAGATGATAAAATTTGATGCTTATGCACCACCATATGTCTCTTAAGACCAGAAGCCGACTTACAGACCTTGCCACATATAGCACAAGACACATTATTTACTCCTGGAATCTGCATGGATTGACCCAGGTGAGATTTCCTATCATTGACATAGCCAGCCAATCATACATACATACATACAAAGACAGATAGATATGAACAGACTAAGATAGATAGAGAACGATGTGATGGAGAACGAGAACTGCCATATGCATTAAGGAAAAGAGCAAGACATTGTCTTGCCTGCCGGAGTCGAACCCGTATCCTCCCGAATGCAAGAAAGTGAGACTTAGTCATTGCATGGATGCAAGGTTCAACTCAGGTGCCCAGATGTTGGGGGCCTACTTGCGTCCGCTCAAATGCAACAAAGTGAGACTTGGGCGTTGCACGGACATGAGGTTCGTTTCAGGTGCCTGGATGTTGGGAGGCTACTTCCATAAGTAGCTGGAATCTAAGGAGAACGACAGAATCAGAGCGGTGCGCGCACCGGCAGAGACTAAACGACGTAAGACTTTAGTTGAAACTAGTGAGAAAAGACAAAAGAACAGAGACGAACTTAACCAGTTTGCGACAGACTTGATTGCGGACCCCGCTCAACACAATATTTTTTTTTTAATTCAACAAAGACAATAATCTATTCAGACTTTTCAATGGAAATTCATTCTGCTCTACTAAATCTAAGAGGGACATGATCTCATCTTTGGGAATTTGGTTGGTTGGATTTTACGGCATGTCAATCCTTGTTGGGTTATTTCATACCGAGAACATTTTGTTCATTCCTTCTTGATGCGTGGTACTGAACTTACAAGCTGAGGTTATATCAGTGCTGCTATATGGCTGCACCACTTGGACCCTAACAAGGCGCCTCGAGAATAAGCTAGATTGGAGCTGTACAAGAATGCTGCATGTGGTCTTGAACAAGTCGTGGAAACAGCACCCCACGGCCAATTGCCCCCTATCTCACAAACCATCCAAGTGAGACAGACAAGACATGCTGGAAACTGCTGGAGGAGCAAGGATGAACTCATAAGCGACGTTCTCTGTGGAAGCCAACACATGGACATGCTAATGGGGGCCGCCCAGCAAGGACCTACATTGACCAGTTTCTGCGCAGATACAGGATGCTGCACAGAGACCTCCCTAGGGCAATGAATGATAGGAAGGTTGGCGAGAGATTGTCATGGATATCCATGCTAACTGCATGATATGATGATGATGAGTGGTACTATTTAACCCACAGCTTGGGAGAGGGGTTAATTAAGGCTGCCTAGATATATCTATGCACTTCTCGGTAGCAGTTCATAGACCAACCACTTGGGTTCTAAGGACTGAGATGTATCAAAAGAATTCCATTTTTTACTAATCTTTAATAGATGGAGTGGATTCATACCTTTCCCAAGGGTATTAGTCCAAAAGTGAACATAATAGTACAAGTGGAGTTCAAACTTGCAAAGATGTCGCAGTCCAGCATGTTAGCCCCTATGCCATGGGAGCTACCCTTGACCTTGTGTCACATTCAGCCCATGTTTGGAGGGGCTAGGTAAATACTAGCTTTTGGTTTCTTTGTTTAATGGCATATCAACCTTTGTGGGTTATTTAATGCCAAAGCCATCCTTGTAGAAGAACAGTAGTGGTACAATTTAACACCTATATGACTATAGAATCTATATCATAACTAAGTACAAATAAAAAAAAAATCATTTAACATAATTAAGTCATGTATATAACACACATTTGCATATAATATGCCCATCTAA
This sequence comes from Doryteuthis pealeii, assembly GCA_023376005.1. Classification (NCBI taxonomy): domain Eukaryota; kingdom Metazoa; phylum Mollusca; class Cephalopoda; order Myopsida; family Loliginidae; genus Doryteuthis; species Doryteuthis pealeii. Next base: position 33,104,883 of record CM042151.1, on the reverse strand, counting down.
ATTTTCAGCAACAAAATTCTGGAAAAAAATACTATGGTCTCTTTGGTTTAAATGG
>CM042151.1:33009190-33104818 GCA_023376005.1 Doryteuthis pealeii | reverse complement strand
TTCTACATTATCAATGACCTGCCTTCTTCTTGTTCTTCTACCACAAAATATATTAAGGTTCTTGGAAAGCATTAAAATAAGCGAATCCTAAATCAGTGGTCAACATCTTAAGTTCATACAAACCAAAGTGAGAAGCTCTGGGCCTTCTTCGGGTAATTTCTTGTCAGACTAAGAAACTTACGACAAAGAAGGTTCCTGAGTCTGAGAAAGTTCTTGATTTATTTGTAAATAATGGAAAATTAAAAGATGTTTATTATATATTCATTCTATTATTATCAAGTTCAAATAGGTTCTCTCTAATTTCATAGTAATATTTTAGAGATTCTTATATTCTTTTATTTATTTATTATCTATATATTTATTCTAATTATCATTTTAATATTATTTTATTTATGTTTTATTCTTTATTTATTTATTTATTCATTTATTATTTATTTTATTCATTTTATTTATCTATTCTTATTCATTTTATTTAACTATTTTATTCATATTATTTTTATATCATAATTTATTTTTATATATTTTTATTTATTCTTATTTATCATTTTATTATTTATATTTATTCATATTATTTTATATAATAATTTATTTTTATATATTTTATTCATCTTATTATTCATTTATTATTTATATTTTTTCATATATTTTTATATCATAATTTATTTTTTATTATTTTTATTCATCTTATTTATCATTTATTATTTATATTTTTATTTATTTCGTATATTCATTATATTATTTCATTATTTATTTATTTATTCATTACTATTTATTATTTTGTATTTATTTTATTCTTATTCATTTATTTATTCTTATTTGTTTATTTATCTATTTTATTATCTATTCATATTATTTATTCATATCTTATTTATAAATTTTTATATTATCTTTATTCATCCTTTTTATTTATCTTCTATTATTTTTTATTATATTCTATTCATATTATTTTTATTATAGATTTGTTGTTATTTATATAATCTATTCATTTTATATATCTTTTATTGATCAATCAAAAATGGTGTCTTTCTAAATCTCTCAGTAATATTTTAGGGATTACTTTTCATATCATAAAAAAGGGTGGAGACTCCCTATTATATTCAACAATCAACACATTACAATAATGCCACCTTGCAAATATACCAAAGTGCTTAGAAGACTATTTAAAAAAACAAAAAATCAAACCAAGATGTAAATCAACTGCAGCCATAAAAACCATATGTGAAGGACACCTCTATCATTATCATATGTCACTCAACCCATTCAGTTTGTAGACATGTGTGAAGTCACACACTCAGAGCAGTTACGTTGTCCATGCTGACCCACACTCTCTAAATATATGACAGATATTTGCACTTGACTAATTAGAATAAAATAAAAAGTAAATCAGTGAAAACAACAGGATGAAGTAGGTTGAATGGTAATTAAAGAGAAAAAAATGACAGAGGAAAGTTTCTTTTTTCCTCTCTTACCCCAAACTAGTCTGGATTTATTGAAAGTGTGGGACAAATTGTTTAAACATAGGACAAAAAAAAACACCACACACAAGAGGCATTGGCTGTAGACTGAGAGAGTTGGGATAAAGAGCAAATGAAATTCAATATAACTAGCAAATAAATGCGCCCTTTGGCCACAAGTATTTAAGTTTGATGTAATAGTTGGTGGTAAATGGTTAGAGTTGGAGGAAATCGGATTCGTCGACCGAGTTCAAATCCTGGACAAAGCTACAGTTCACATAGCGCTAATACCCTTGGGAAAGGTAATGAATCCAACTACTCTCCCTTCAGCTATGGGTAAATAGTAGGGTAGACTGGGCTTTTTAACCTTGGGTAGGCAACCAGTCTAGGCAAAGGAAAACTCTGAATTCAAACCTATTAAATCCACTCGAGCTGGTCACTACGAGAATAGGCTCAGTCCTAATTAGGTGATCTATTTCACTAATAATTTAATAAAATATCATATTAAATTAGAAAGGCTAATGAAACTAAATAAGAATGCAGATAAAAGATTTGAAACAGAGTGGGGTATAATTGAAAATAGAACAACTGAAACTTACTCCCATCACTCCCATCTTTCATTGCTAAAATTTTCCCGATTTAACATTAGTTAAAATAGGAAGTAATGATACAAATTACAGTTATTTCTCGTTGGTATGGTTTTCTCTTAAGACTTTATCACCCAAAATTGTTTACTCATATTCATTAGATAAAAACAAACAATTTGAAATCAATAAGACCTATACAAGTACATATTATTAAATCCAATTTTAATATCAATATGCAAATTAGCCTTCCGTTCACACTTAAACCACTATTTTGCTGTATATATAAATACAATTTCATATTATTAGTATGAGATATGGTCAAAAGTATTAATAATGTAAAAATGTGTATTATATTGAGGTTTGAATAAAATAAAATTATGGAAAATGTGACGTAAATAACTAAGGGAATTGTGACACACAATCTTCCATTATAGTAAGACTAGCAACACACAAAAAACACCCTCTGGGTGTGTAAAAATTATATTTTGAAAAATATTTGTCTGAGGTGGGTAGGAGTTAAAAATTTATGTCAGAGGTTTTGTATCATAAATAAGCAAACTAATCAAATTTATGAAAGAAGTTAAAAAAAAAATAAAAAATAAAAATTGAAAAAATAAAACAATTTGAAATCAAAACTTGTACTATCCCCCTCGAATAAATGTTGCATGGATCTTCTACAATTATTAATTGAATAATTATTTTGAATATTTACACATAAATTTTACACAAAATCGTAGGATTTATTTATTTATATACTTTTTAGTTAACTTCTGTTACTTAAAAAAAAAAAAAAAAAAAAAAAAAAAAAAGGGGGGGCATAAAAACAATTTTTTAAAATTGCTTACTAAATTTTGAGTGTATATAAAACAGGTTTGTTTTTATCTATGTATTAATGATTTTGACTATAAATTAATACTCATTATAGACTTACATATCATTGAGAATATTGTAACGTAAGCTGTGATGTAGTTTTGGTTACAGACAAAATACACCCAATCTCCATTATTAATAGAAGATAGTAGACTGTATGAGATGTGATCAAAAGTATTGAGACTGAAGCTTTTTAAAAATTTCAAATGAAGATGTACGCACAACGGGCAAACTTAATTTCTTATTATGTCAGGGAGTTGGAGTTGGAAGTCAGAATTATAGGAATCCTAGGAGTCCGAGTGTTACATAATCTATTGCAGTTGCATATAGATCATTGTCAATCCCTGTATTTCTAAGGGATGCCCTTTTCATATCACGGGCGGGACTTTCATGAATAGTACAGAAAGCCGTGAAAACGTGAAGTCACGTGGGACCTGGTGGTCCTCAGTTTCAGTTTGATGTCAGGCGAAGAAGAAGATGTACTAGCCTTAACTGGAACTCACACTGCATGAGCGCGGTCTATGTAGTCAGATATTTAGTTACATGAAATGTATAGTTAAGTAATATAAAAGTTTAAGAAAAATAACACGGTCTTGTGATTAATGAATGTCTTTAACAGATGATCTAGAAGAAGAAATGAGTTAAGTGCAACGACCGACCAAGACAAAGTCCAGATCTAGAAGAGACGCTAGAAGAAGACGTAAATAGAAAAGACATCAGAAGAAGAATAGAAGTAAGTAATGAAAAGGTATACAACAAGAGTCTGCATCCTAGGTATACTAGGAGTTAGGCCAGACCTTATAACTTCCGACTCTGCAACCCTGCCTATGAATTCAGAATAACCAATTTGATAATTAGGGGTTGTCAGGTTTAAAAACCTAACACCACAGGGACTCCTCCCATTGTTCATAATTATTTAGTGTAAATGAATTAGTTATTGTTAAAGAAATAATTTGAAAACATTTTGTTTATTTACTTGTTAGTGTCACCATGTTTTATTTTGTGGCCCAGATTTGACTTCTTATTCAGTATAGTATTTTTATATTTTTAACTTTTTTTTTCTTTTTTTGTTTTAATCATACTATCTTTTCTGGTCTTTATTCAAAAACCATCCTCTGACATTCTAGGGAGTTTCTACAGTCAAAGTGAAACTACCACAGGAAAAGGGAATAATACCAAATCAAGATCGTCCAAACTAATCAAAGTACATTCTCCAAATTCCAAACAGCTGTGTTTTATTCAACAATGTCAGAACTAGAAGAAAAAGTTGGGTTAACTTGCAATTCATACTCAAAATCCCACGACCAGAAAAAACAGAACCACAAATATTGTAATAAAACTTAATTGTAACTAGGGGGTTTTAGGGTTAGGTTGGGTGGGTTGTTGGGTATAGTTAATGGGAAAAATAAATAATTTGGGTTCTGTTTTTTTTCTGGGTCACTCTGTAATATCACAGGATTTTGAGTATGATTTGCAAGTTTTACCAAAATTGTCCTTATTGAATATTTAAAAAACAAATAATGGTCAAATAAAAAAACAATATGTTACAGTAATTAAAAAAAATAAAGTTAAAAAATTTAGTGTGTGCTGTTTTTGGGGATTCTTTTTGTATCTAGGACTAATATAAAGTGCTAATACCCTTGGGAAAGGTATGCTCCAAATATTCTGCCTCCAATGTTGGTAAATAGTAGGACTAAGTGACTTAGACTTGGTTAGACAAGGAGAAATTAAACTTGAATTGAAACCTGTTTTAAACTCCACTTAAGAAATTGACCTTGTGTCACATCAAATTTTTAGCTTATACTGACTATACAAAACACTCGGTAGGGTTTGATGGATTAATGTTTATTGTCAAAGGGAATGGACTCAGTGACCCAAATTCAAATCCTGGATGAGACTGTTTGCATAGTGCTAATACCCTTCCAAATATTCTGCTCCAGCTAGTAGTTAAATAGTAGGGGCAGAGTGGGCTCTTGGTTAGATGAGGAGAAGGAAAACTTTGAATTGAAACTATTAAATTCCACTTAAGAAATTGACCTTGTGTCACATCCTACTCATGCAGAGGGGTTGATATATACTATAATATATATATATATATATTATTATAAAATAATATATGGCTGAAATGTACATACAGAGATCGACTTTTCTCGATTTGTTACGCTTTACATTTTAACTGATATGCACGCCTAATTCATAATTAATTAATTAACAAATTAGGTAATGACTTTAATTAAGCACAAATCTCCCCCAAAATTGTCGGCATTCGCCATTTCAAAACCATTGTTTATGTCCATACTATACATACATACTACATACACAACACAACATACAATGTACGTGATGTGGCATCTACATTACTATATCAACTGAATTTATTAAAATATTCAATGTTAAAAAAATTTTAATTGATGGTTTGTTTCGTTTGTTTAATGATGCATATCAACCTTTGGGGGTTATAAAAGGCAAAACCATTCCTTGCAAAAGTAATGGTCGTATTTATATATAGTCATCTATCTTCAGAAAATCAGTTGGACTATTTGCAGTCATGGATAAGAAAAAAATTCAGTATTTCCTATAAGTCTAACAAAAACAAAGGGGAACCACTCTTGACTGATAATCATTTAATTATTTATTGATCTACTAAAAAAAAGAAGACAGGCTTAGGTTAGGGTTTAGAGGGTGGAGGGTTAGGTTAATGGGAAAATAGAATAAATAATTTATCAGTCAAGATTTTCCCCTTTGTGTTTGTGTTGACTTATAGGAATATACCAAAAATCATATTATTTGTTACACTGAGGTTATTAAAGACACATGCACAGTGGCTATTGATGTAGAAATATAATCAATTCCAGTGGAGATTATTTCACTTAGAAAATACATTAATCTACCCACCTCCACTTGTGGGTGGGAGATGTTGTTGGGCATATTGGGTAACATGCTGACTGAGAAATCGTATTAAGCGAGTTCATACACCAGTCGTTTATTACATTCACTTTGGACTAATACACTAGGAAAAGTATTAACTTCATCCCCTAGTTATGGGTTAAATAGTAGCACTACTATTCTTCTACAAGGATGGATTTGGCTATTGAATAACCCACAAAGGTTTGATATGCCATTAGACAAAGAGACCAGACTAAACAAATCTAGAAAATGAAGGTTTAAATCAGCTGTGCTCAAAGGAGGATTCTAAGCCCTGTGAGCAGTTAGGTACTAAAAGATCATAAATTGGATAGCTTTTGTTTTTTTTCTTTGACAGGTACTGCTACTCTGGGTCAGAGTGGACTTGATAATGGTGATGAAGGGTACTCCACATTCCCCAGAGCTCCAGAATTGGAACTTCACCAACAGATAGAGTTTAACGTCATACCCAGGATACTTAAGACCCTTAGTCACCACCTTCTAGTACATATATGATTAAAACTTTGGGATTGTCATAAGGGCAATAGGGGTGGACAATCATATATGTCCTAGGCTTGACATGACCAGCCAATGAAATTCTTTTATCAATAATTAAATTGATAACCTTGTGTATACTCCTATAACTGATCTTTGCACATATTGTGTATACTCCATTATTGAAGAAAAAACCTTTTTAACTTGCCATAAAATAAAAACGCAATGGATAAAAACACATAAAAATACATATTTAGAAAGATTATTTTTCTTTTCTTTCCAGAAATTTTTTTTTTTCTTTATATAAATATTTTTAGCTTGGGTCTGTGAATGCAAGAAATTGCAATTAAAGTGATTAAGGTTGGAATTTGGAAATGTCCAACACAATCAATGAAACAGCTGGTTTCTTATTACTTATAATGTTTATGTATTTTAGTCAGGGTTGCTACAGAGCCGATATGATGCACAAGAATGGTAATCGGCGATGAAGATAGTGCATCACTGACGACCAGCCTGTATGCATTCAAAAGATGTATCTTACAACTAAACTTATGCATTTAAAGTGTCACAATCTAATTCACTACTTTTCTTTTAAATAAATTTGTTTTTTGTTTTTTTTTGAGCTATTCCAGATTTGCGTCCTGCCCTCCTGCTTAAAAACGCTAGGCGGTGATAGCTGAAAAAAACAACCCACCTACTAATGAAGTCTTAGCTGAAGTGGTGCTTGCTTGAAAAAAAAAAAAAAAAAAATACAAAAAAAAAAAAAAACAACCAGCGCTTTTAAGGCGTTTTTCCCAAAAAGTCAATGCTACATATTTACATTATTATGGCATACTTTTAACGCCTTCACAACACTACAAAAAAAAAAAAATTGATAATAAATTGTCAATAAAAACGCCTTCAATCCGCTAAAAATATCTTTTTTTTTCTTTTTTTGGTATTTTCATTTAATTTTTTTTTTTTTTTTCGACAATCAATTACAAATAAAAAATCAAACATTCAGCTAGGGACTTCATTCGTAGGTGGGGTTTGTTTTTTTCAGCTACACGGCAAGCGTTTTTAAGGCAGGAGCCGGGACGCAATTCTGTGAATAGCCACTTGTTTTTTTTAATACACTGCAGCCTCATCCATGATTGAACTCGTGTCACCGAGTACATTTTCAACCATGATAACATTACTCCACAAGCGCCTCCTCAAGAGATAAATTTAATAATTTTTTTTTCATTGCAGCTAATTAAAAGAAATTCAAATGACAAATGGTTCTAACAATAGATTATTAATATTATTATTAACATTTGCCTTATTCATCAATTCTTTATAAAAGACAATTGCAATGCAAAACATTTAATATGCAGTTAGGATATAATTAATTATATATATATATATATATTATATATATAAATGAGAGAGAGAGAGAGAGAGTAGAGAGAGAGAGAGAGAATATGAACAGACTAAGATAGATAACCAACTGAGATAGACAGACAGATAGATTGATAGATAGATAGATTAATTGGCAATAGCATAATCTTTACAGATCCATGCCGTCCCTCACAATCACACAACTCCACCACCAGAACCCTTCCTTGCATGAGCCCTCAAATGACTCATCAAACCTGCTGCAGATCTACAAAGTTTGACGGCAAATATGACATTGAAAGACTTCTTCCCCGTTGAATGAGATGATTCAGATGAGTCAGATGATAAAATTTGATGCTTATGCACCACCATATGTCTCTTAAGACAGAAGCCGACTTACAGACCTTGCCACATATAGCACAAGACACATTATTTACTCCTGGAATCTGCATGGATTGACCCAGGTGAGATTTCCTATCATTGACATAGCCAGCCAATCATACATACATACATACATACATACAAAGACAGATAGATATGAACAGACTAAGATAGATAGAGAACGATGTGATGGAGAACGAGAACTGCCATATGCATTAAGGAAAAGAGCAAGACATTGTCTTGCCTGCTGGAGTCAAACCCGTATCCTCCCGAATGCAAGAAAGTGAGACTTAGTCATTGCATGGATGCATGGTTCGACTCAGGTGCCCAGATGTTGGGGGCCTACCTGCGTCCACTCAAATGCAACAAAGTGAGACTTGGGCGTTGCACGGACGTGAGGTTCGGTTCAGGTGGCTGGATGTTGGGAGGCTACTTCCATAAGTAGCTGGAATCTAAGGAGAACGACAGAATCAGAAAGGCGCGCGCACTGCCAGAGACTAAACAACGTAAGACTTTAGTTGAAACTAGTGAGAAAAGACAAAAGAACAGAGACGAACTCAACCAGTTTGCGGCAGACTTGATAGTGGACCCCCCTCAACACAATATTTTTTTTTTTAATTTAACAAAGACAATAATCTATTCAGACTTTTCAATGGAAATTCATTCTGCTCTACTAAATCTAAGAGGGACATGATCTCATCTTTGGGAATTTGGTTGGTTGGATTTTACGGCATGTCAATCCTTGTTGGGTTATTTCATACTGAGAACATTTTGTTCATTCCTTCTTGATGCGTGGTACTGAACTTACAAGCTGAGGTTATATCAGTGCTGCTATATGGCTGCACCACTTGCACCCTAACAAGGCGCCTCGAGAATAAGCTAGATTGGAGCTGTACAAGAATGCTGCATGTGGTCTTGAACAAGTCGTGGAAACAGCACCCCATGGCCAATTGCCCCCTATCTCACAAACCATCCAAGTGCGACAGACAAGACATGCTGGAAACTGCTGGAGGAGCAAGGACGAACTCATAAGTGACGTTCTCCTGTGGAAGCCAACACATGGACATGCTAATGGGGGCCGCCCAGCAAGGACCTACATTGACCAGTTCTGCGCAGATACAGGATGCTGCACAGAGGACCTCCCTAGGGCAATGAATGATAGGGAAGGTTGGCGAGAGATTGTCATGGATATCCATGCTAACTGCATGATATGATGATGATGAGTGGTACTATTTAACCCACAGCTTGGGAGAGGGATTAATTAAGGCTGCCTAGATATATCTATGCACTTCTCGGTAGCAGTTCATAGACCAACCACTTGGGTTCTAAGGACTGAGATGTATCAAAAGAATTCCATTTTTTACTAATCTTTAATAGATGGAGTGGATTCATACCTTTCCCAAGGGTATTAGTCCAAAAGTGAACATAATAGTACAAGTGGAGTTCAAACTTGCAAAGATGTCGCAGTCCAGCATGTTAGCCCCTATGCCATGGGAGCTACCCTTGACATTGTGTCACATTCAGCCCATGTTTGGAGGGGCTAGGTAAATACTAGCTTTTGGTTTCTTTGTTTAATGGCATATCAACCTTTGTGATTATTTAATGCCAAAGCCATCCTTGTAGAAGAACAGTAGTGGTACAATTTAACCCCTATATGACTATAGAATCTATATCATAACTAAGTACAAATAAAAAAAAATCATTTAACATAATTAAGTCATGTATAACACACATTTGCATATAATATGCCCATCTAAATTTTCAGCAACAAAATTCTGGAAAAAAATATCTCTTGGTCTCTTTGTTTAATGGCATATCAACATTTGTGGGTTATTCAATGCCAAAGCTACCCTTGTAGAGGAAATGTAAAGTCGTCGGGGCGGCCTAATGTCAGTATCAGCCAATCAGCGAGGGAGTCTATCCCCTTTTCAATAGTACTAGACCAAGATTATTTAAGCATCTGGGGTGGGGTGCCACACCTACCATCAGCTGGACAAGTATGCTGTGCACAATATTAAACAAATTGTGGAGACAGCACCCTATGAGAAAGAAGCTGTTCTTCCACCTGCTCCCTATCACACAGACCATCCGAGCGAGATGAACAAGACATACTGGGCACTGCTGGAGAAGCAAGGACAAACTAATAAATGATGTTCTCCTGTGCCACACAGCAAAGACATACATTGACCAGCTCTGCACAGATACTGGATGCAGTGCAGAGGACCTCCCTGGAGCAATGAATAATAGGAACATTTGGCAAGAGATTGTCATGGATATCCTACTAGCACGACATGATGATGATATATATTAATGGTGATTCTAGGTAATCAATGTTTGTCAGGCTCATTACAATATTTAACAAATTATACTATTTGTACAAGTTAGATGCTAAAATATTCCTTTACTCTAACTAAAATAAATCATTTTTTGAATGGGAAAGGTATGGATCCACCAACTCTCTCTCCGGCTATGGGCAAATAGTAAGGCAGACTGGGCTCTTTAACCTTGGTTAGGTAACAAGTCGAGGAGAAGGAAAACTCTAAATTCAAACTTGTTAAACTCCACTTAAGAAATTGACCTTGTGTCACATCCTATTCATGCAGAGGCGTTGGTGAATATATATATATCATTTTTTAAATCAGTTCATAAAATAAAATAAGAAAAGAAAGAAAACAGAGAGGGAATTAAAGATCATTATACTTTTTACATATTAAAGCATTTTGCAATAACTCTTAAGTAAACATATCAAATGTTGTAATGATTAAATTTTCATACTGTGGTATATCCACAGGTCCTGCTAGTATCTAAATATAATAATGACCAACAGAGTCGCATAATGTTGACTTTAAATTGCTAACCTGATCTATTGAGAATTCTGGGGTATGGGGGTTATCGTCCTTTGTCTGCGAGCCACTGTTTCAAACCAACCAATCATGAGCCAGCATACTTTGGCGGCAAAGCCAAATGAGCAAACTCAGGTCTCTTCTGAGCCAGCCCTCACCAGAGACAGACCTAAAAAAGGGTCGCTCCTATTCTTCAACAGACAACCAGAATCGAAGTCAGACGCAAAACAGAAATCCATCATATCCGAACTATCAGAAGGCCGTAGCAAAGGGCTCCGTTAATACCCCATATCTCTGCATACACCAGTTAAATGACAAATATTATTTGTGCGGACGAACTAAAGTTTGCAATCCTTTTTGTTATTCTGTAATACAAGTCTTTTATTCAATTCTAGTTGTTCGTTTTATTTCTTTGACTCTTAACCTGTCTGCCACACTCGTGGTTAACTCCATTACAAACCTAGGAGTACTGCCATTAGTTTGTCTTCTCATTTCTTTATAGATCAGCCAGGACTGACTGTAGATAAAAGAGAAGTTGACCAATCAGGAAGGAGATTAAAAACAAAACACAGAAATCTCAGTTTTTATCATAATCCTGATGAGCACAGAGGTGGATTTGGGGGAGGGGTAAAAGTTATTATCGTAGTATTAACGTTTAATAGATACAATCCGTAATTGACTAAGATTTTGGCTTAGTCATTTTCTTTAAAACAAAGAGAGTAGGTATTACTCCAGCCCATTCATCACAGGTAGGATGTGACCAAGGTCACAAGTAATGTGCATCCAGCAAGGATCGAACTCGCTATTCAGTAGTAATGTATCTGCAAGACTAGCTTGCTAACCATTACACCACAATGGTATGCTCTTAGGCAAAGAGAGTAGGTATTTACTTGGCCCTGTTCTTCACGAGTAGGAAGTGACACAAGGTTGAAAGTAAAGGCATCCAGCGAGGATCAAAGTGGCTATTCAGTAGTAATGGATATGTGAGACTAGCTTACTAACCATTACACCATGATAGGATGCCCTTATTTTCCCTTACACCATTCATATTTTACATAAAAAGTAATTTTTTTAAATGATTAAATAAAAACATTTCTTTTCTGAAAAAATCCGTTACTAACCAAGCATGAACAGGTTAAAACTCTCCTTTTAAAAAAAAAAAAAAAGAAAAAGAGAATTTTTCTATTTTTGAATTTGAAGTATTTCTTTTTCTTTTAAAAACTGTTACACTGAAGGAACACGACGTAACAAAAGAACGAGACACAGCGAATGAACAAGACGAAGCGATCACACAGGATACACGCTTTTTGGGAAAAACAATGCTTGAATTTAAATTATTTCTGCTTCTCTCTTGATGAGTCTGGATTAAAAACATTTACATCTAAAAACGGACCTAATTATCATTATGCTCTGATGAGGATTTTTTATGAATCGAAATATTGATCAATATCAGCAATGAAAAAATATAAAAATATATTCATTTTAACAACAAAGTGTGTTTTTCATACCCTTATATATATATATATATATATATATATATATATATATATATATATATATATATATATATGGTTAATTAATGTCGGAAGAAGATATCAGAAAATCTTAAACATATGTCGCAAATGTAAAATAAACATTTAAAAAAAAAATATAATCCGTTTTGCGGACCTTCTTTTTTATAAGATCTTTAATTTCTCCCATTGGCCCTAAACAACACACACACATAATTGAAAATTGAGGAAATACGGATAAAACACAAAATAACTTCATTCAACTGATATTTCGCCTCTGAGGTAAAATATCAATTGAATGAAGTTGTTTTGTATTTTATCCGTTTTTCCTCAATTTTCAATCGCATTTTGTTGGATTTACCCAGTCTGTTACTCCTCTATATATATATATATATATATATATATATATATATATATATATATATATTTTATTAAACAATGCAGCCATTTTTTGTCTGCAAATTTTGTTCCTTGTCCTTTCATATTGCCGGATTGATCAAATTATATCTGATATATTTGCCATAAGTAATTTCCCGATTAACACTAATAATATTAACAATAATTAGAACAAAATAAAATAAATACTACCTCTATATAAATAAAATAGCGGAATGGAACAACCCATTGTTGTATGGTTTATGATCTACCCCTGAAAATGGCCCGCAATAGGGCGGAAAGTACTAGGGAAATTACCTATGGCAAATATATCAGCCAATTTTCGCCAGATATCATTAGAATAATCCGGCAATTTGAAAGGACGCAGAACAAGATTTGCAGACAAAAAATGGCTGCATTGCTCAATAATATATGCCTTAAAGAAGAAATGCTGCCTAACTAAACATACATATATATATATATATATATATATGACACACATCCATAATAGGCAAAGTAGTCATGACTCAAATATTCATTCATAAATAAATACATTATATGAAAGGAGAGATACAAGTACATTACAATTATGTAAAGACATATGTAAGTATGATTGAATGTTTAACAAAACAAACAAACAAAAACATACAAATAAAGTTTTGTGTTCCTAATTTAACTGTCTGTGATGAACAGATGAAAGTACAACATTTAATAAATACCAAGACAAACAAATTGAGCTTGCCAGTAGTAGGTATTTTCCCAACCTGTTCACCACAGGTAGGATGTGACACAAGAGAAAAAAAGAGAGAAAAGATAGGGGTAAGAGAGAAAGAGAGGGGCATATAGAGAGACAGAGAGAGAAATACAGAAAACAGAGACAGGCAGAGATAGGAATATACAAAAGACTGAAACAGAGGCAGAAAGATACAGAAAGAGAGAGAGAGAGAAGAGAGAGAGAGAGAGAGAGAGAGAGAGAGATGGGGGATTGTGACACTATGGGATGCATTAGGTATTTTCCCAACCTGTTCACCACAGGTAAGATGTAACAAGAGAAAAAAAGAGAGGGAGGAAGGAAAGATAGGGTAAGAGAGAAAGAGAGAAACAGGCAGATATAGGGATATACAAAAGACTGAAACAGAGGCAGAAAGATACAGAGAGAGAGAGAGAGAGAGAGAGAGAGAGAGAGAGAGAAACAAAGTCTAGATAGAGAGACAAGTAAAGAGAAAGAGTTGGAGAGAAAGGTAGGCAGGCAAACAGAGAGAGAGAGAGAGAGATTGGGGGACTGTGACACTATGAGATGCATTAGGTATTTTCCCAGCCTGTTCATCACAGGTAGGATTTGACACAAGAGAAAGACAGGGGTGAGAGAGAGAGGGGGGGCATATAGAGACAGAGGAGACCGAGAGAGAAATACAAAAACAGAGACAGGCAGAGATAGGAAGACAGAAAAGACTGAGACAGAGAGAGAGAGAAACACAGTAAGAGAGAGACAGACAAGTAGAGGCAGGTAGGCAGACAGACAGACAGGAGAGAGAGAGAGAGAGAGAGAGAGAGAGAGAGAGAGAGACTGGCAGACTGTGATACCATGGGATGTGTTAGGTATTTTCCCAACCAGTCCACCATGGGTAGGATGTCACACAAGGTCACAAGTATGGGGCATTGCACCGAGGATCAAACTCACTATTTAGTAATAATAGATGTGCCAAATTAGCTTGCTACACCATGATGGGATGCCCAAGGCATTTACCCAACCTATTCATCATAGGTAGGTCACAAGTATGCACACCTTAGGTATTTACCCAATATGCTCACCACAGGTAGGATAACAAGATCGCAAGCAGGCCCCAACACTAACTTTTTTCATGACCGTCCCGAACAAAAATTATCAAAAATTATTCATTAGCATCATTTATACTTGTCAGTCATCAGTAGCATAATAACATGTAATAAAACATTAAGAAAAGCTGAAGCAGTGATAATTCTGGATATTTGGACAAAAAATCCATTTCCTAGTGTGTTTTGAGCTAAAAAAATACTTTTTTACTTTAAGTTACCCTGAGTTTGATTTATTCATAACAGAATTGCTTTAAAACCCTAATAAATATGTTTACTGGTTTAAATAATTTGGTCCTTTTAAACTATCTCCTTCCACCATTATTCATTACATGGCTTTGAGAATAGACCTGCGGCGCCGTAGCCTCATTTTGAGGTCTGCATTCAGTCAATCACTGGACGGCCAATATTGGAATGTAGTACTAACTTTTAGGAAACATTTTTACAGTCCCCGGCAAACTGTCCCGGATGATGTATTGATCGTCCCGGATGTAATTTTTATCGTCCCTGGGACGACAGGACAGCATTAATGTCGAGCCTTTCCATAAAAATAAAATAATAATAATAATAATAGAGGAGTATACAAAACAGCGGTCATCTTCAGGGCAAGATATTTTGATATTTCCTTTTATCTTTCAACATAATTGTCAGATTCACTTCCATTTTTCAACTTATACACACACACACACACACAACACACACATTATATATTATATATATATATATATATATATATATATATATATATATATATATATAATCATCAATTAGTGCTGACAGCACAGATTCCCATAACTCTCACTTGCTAAACCTTGGTTGTCTTTGAAAGATCTTTTTGTCTCCATATTTTTTTCTTAAGTCTACTGAAAGCTAAAGAATCTAAAATTAACCTTCTTTTTACATCAGATGAACTTCCTGGTTTTACTGATCCCCCAAAAAAAATCTAAGTATATTGACCTTTTCAACTTCCGCATAATTCAAAGTTGATGTTATTATCATCACCAGAAATTATGTTGCACTTTTGAATGCTTTGCAACTGATTATCAACCAACTTCCTACACTGCCGCAGCCATTCAGGTTTCATAACTTAATTGGGAGGTATTTACCCAACCCATTCACCACGGCACAAGGTCACAAGTGTGGAGCATCCAGCAAGGCTGCTAATCAGTTGCAATGGATCTGTAAGATTACCTTGCTAACCATTACACCACAATAAAAGTAAAGTCGTCGGGGCGGCCTAAAGTCGATATCAGCCAGTCAGCGAGGGAGTCTATGCCCTTTTCAATAGCGCTAGACCAAGGAGATTGTTTTGGCATCTGAGGTGGGGCGCCAAACCTACCATCAGCTCCTTACTTTACCGCACAGATCCCTGTGCTACTCATACGCCGAGTTGGCGAGGACCGGTATCGAACTAGGAACCTTGTGGTTTCTAGCCGAACGCTCTACCGACTGAGCTAACTCGGCCCTGTGACACAAGATCAAAAGTGTGGAGCATCCAGCAAGGCTGCTAATCAGTTGCAATCGAACTGTGAGATTGTTGGATGATTTTGGACATATAAGGTGTGCTGTGACCCAACACTTAAACTGATAGACTCCACGTCGGTGGGTGTATTAAAGCCAGCCAATCAATATGCTCGAATATGTGGTTAGTTAACTATTTAATCACCGATCTTGAAAGCCGTTCAGTTGCTGGTATTTGACATGGATGAACAGGTCAACAACCAAGTGCTCAGCTTAACACAAGGATTCTTCACTAAGGAACACAAGGGATTCTGCCTAACACTAAGGAACACAAGGGAACTCCACTGTAAAGTGCTCTCACCTGCAGCCTAAAAATGACCACAAAAATCATAACAGAGATTAGTTTGCTAATCATTACACCACAATGGGATGCCTTTTATCTATCCAACCCATTCACCACGGCTAGGATGTGACACAAGATCACAAGTGTGGAGCATCCAGTAAGGCTGCTAATTAGTTGCAATGGATCTGTAAGATTAGCTTGCTAACCATTACACCACAATAGGATGCCTTTATCTACCCAACCTATTCACCATGGTTAGGTAATTGTTTCAACAATTTTTTGGTATGATAAATTTTATAACTTGAAAATAAATTTGGAAATAATCAAGAGCCCTCTGCAATAGCTAGCTTAATTTGCACCCATTAGGGTGGCTTTTAAGCTAATTTTTGATAAACTCATAATCTATCCATCTTCTATACGTATATAAAGGGCAGTTGTGTATATGTGTATGTCTGGAGGAAACTTTGAAAATAAAACAATTAATGACAAAGTAAATATATATACACATTAAATATCACCAGGGCTTGGTTTTTTGAGCAAAAAATAATGAAGATTTGATTTATATTTAAGATATTCAAAAATTTAAATTTGAAAAGTAACAGAAGAGAAAGTCATTTGCATGTTATTTTGTTTATCTTCATTTTTTGTATGTTTTTTTTGTTTTGAATATAATATTGATTGAATTGCATCATTTTATATATATATATATATATATATATATATTATATATATATATATATATATATATATATATATATATTTTTTTTTTTTTTTTTTAAATCATTGAATGGAAATTTCTTACCATATTGTTATATATTTCCGTGGGGATTTTTAAGGGGCAACCAGCGAGGATCTCACTCGCAATAAGTAATAATGGATCTGCGAGACTAACTTTTTAAAAATTCCCCCTCTACCAAGGTGATGCCGGGTAGCCACTTCTAGTACTAACTAAAGGATTATTTAAAAGAAAGAAGAAAACAAACACAAATGAAGATTTGGATTACTATGCACATACATAATGCAAATACAATCAAGCATTTCCATTTGTGCATCTACACAAAAGTAGATGCACACTAATGTGCATACAATATGTACATATAAAAAAAAAAAGCATACAAAAATGTATGCACACTTGTCTCTGCTATGAGTAACTACCAAACATTCCAAGCTGAAGAGGACCCTTTGTAAATAAACCACCAGTTTTGTTTTTAGCCTAAGTCCACTTGATGAGTCACATAACGAGCCTTCATATATTATCTATCATTAGACAAGTAGTAGTAGAAGTACTAGTAAGTAAGTAAAGTTGGTAGCAAATCCTACTGGGGTGGAGCACCACACCTACCATCAGTCACATAACGAGCCTTCATATACTATCTATCATTAGACTAGTAGTAGTAAGTAAAGTTGGTAGCAAATCCTACTGGGGTGGAGTACCACACCTACCATCAGTCACATAACAAGCCTTCATATACTATCTATCATTAGACTAGTAGTAGTAGTAGTAAGTAAAGTTGGTAGCAAATCCTACTGGGGTGGAGTTCCACACCTACCATCAGTGACATAACGAGCCTTCATATACTACCTATCATTAGACTAGTAGTAGTAGTAGTAGTAAGTAAAGTTGGTAGCAAATCCTACTGGGGTGGAGTACCACACCTACCATCAGTCACATACTAGCCTTCATATACTATCATTAGACAAGTAGTAGTAGTAAGTAAAGTTGCTAGAAAATCCTACTGGGGTGGAGCACCACACCAACCATCAGTCACATAACTAGCCTTCATATACTATCTATCACTAGACAAGTAGTAGTAGTAGTAGTAGTAAGTAAAGTTGGTAGCATATCCTACTGGGGTGGAGTTCCACACCTACCATCAGTCATATACTAGCCTTCATATACTATCTACCATTAGACAAGTAGTAGTAGTAGTATTAGTATTACGTAAGTAAGTAAAGTTGGTGGCAAAGCCTATTGTCAGTATCAGCCAGACAACAAGGAAGTCTATCCCATTTTCACTAGCACAAGACCAGAAAGATTATTTCTGGGTCTTGAGTGAAGTGCCACACCTACCATCAGCTCCCCACTTTACCACACAGATGCAAGCTGCTCATGCTTCTAGTTATCAAACCTGGAACCTTGTGGTTCCAAGATGGATGCTTTTCCGACTGAACAAGTAGTCGTAGTAAGTAGGTAGAGTGGCCACTTTTTGTTATCAGCCAGACAACAAGGAAGTCTATCCGGTTTTCACTAGCACGAGACCAGGAAGATCATTTGTGTGTCTGGCGTGGAGAGCCACACCTACCATCAGCTCCCCACTTTACCATACAGATCCAAGCTGAGCTAACCATGCACTGCATTGGTAAGGGCCAGTATCGAACCTGGAACTTTGTGGTTCACAGGCAGATGCTCTACAAGTTGTAGTAGTAAGTTAAGTCAGTAGAGTGGCCTCTTGTCTGTATCAGCCAGACAGTGAGGGACTCTATCCCCTTTTCACTAGCACTAAACCAGGAAGATTGTTTTGCAGGTGGATTTGATTGATTGATTGATTGAATAATTTTAACGACATGTCAACCCATCCAGGGTTATTTTATGCTAAGCAGTAGGTTGCGAGAGATGGTCAAATTTAGTGTTATGTCTTTATTCAAGGATTTTTCTTGATTTTGAATATAGGTTGTTTGCAGTTGTTTGTTGCTAAGTGGATTGGAAATCAGTTTAAGGGATAAGTTTATAGGATAAAGTTAAAGTGTGTTATAAGCGGTAGTTTGGTTGAAAGTTTTTTTTTAACACAATTTTTATAAACAGATTTTTTCTATTTAACCCATAGATGGAACCCTAACAAGTACTACCACTCCAGGTCAGTGCTGACCTGGGAGCAATGGTGATAAAGGGGTGCTCCACATTCCCCAGACTTCCAGAACTGGAACCTCACCATCAGATAGAGTTTAACGTCATTCCCAGGACATGAAGACCCTCAACCACCATATTCTAGCATCTCAGATGGAGTTACAAAACCTACCATCATCTTCCAAGAATTTCTCAAGTAACAACTTCAACAGAAAGAAAAGTCAATGAAAATGAAAAAACAAATTCAGAATAACAAAACTGATCTTTGGCAGGTATAAGTTTTAAAGGTGTTGTAACTCAAGTACCAAGAGTTACCAGAGAAATAATACGAGTATTAAGTATAGGGGAAAAGGTTTACTAAGCAAAGATACAAGGTGAACAGAGTAATTAGCAATTGCTAAGGTTGAATTAACAAGTTATGTGATATCTAAGGTTTACTAAGCAAAGGTATATATAAGGTTTACTAAGCAAAGATACAAGGTGAACAGAGTAATTAGCAATTGCTATGGTTGAATTAACTAATCATGTGATATCTCATTGTTTCTCTCTTCTGAGGTTTTGTTAGACATAATTTCTAGGAAAAACAGACGATTCCAGTCTCAATATTTAAAAGGAAATGGACTTGGAAAAGGTATGAATCCTACTATTCTCTCTCCAGCTATAGGTAAATAGTAGGGCAAACTGGTCTCTTTAACCTTGGTTAGGCTACCAGTCGAGAAGGAAAACTCTGAATTGAAACCTGTTAAACTCTGCTTAAGAAATTGACCTTGTGTCACATGCTACTCATGCGGAGGGGTTGGTAAATATGTATATGACAAAAGTGTGTTGTATTTTAATTTTTATAAAGAAGAAAATAAATGAATAATAAATAAAAATAAATAAATATGAATATAATATGAATAAAATAAAAATAAATATAATAAAAAAAAATAATAAATAAAAAATAATAAAAAATAATAAAATAATAATAAAAAATAATAAAATAAAAAAAAAAAAATAATAACTTAAAAAATAATAATAAAAATAATAAAAAAAATAATAAAATAAAAAAAAAATAATAATAAAAATAATAACTTAAAAAATAATAAAATAAAAATAATAAAAAATAATAAAAAAAATAATAAAAAATAATAACTTAAAAAATAATAACTTAAAAAATAATAATAAATAAAAAAAAATAAATAAAAAATAATAAAAAAAATAATAATAAAAATAATAAATAATAATAAATAAAAATAATAAATAAATAAAATAAAAAATAAATAAAAAATAATTAAATATTGAATAGATAAAAAAAAAAAACAACTGAATGAATAGAACTACCCAATGAGGAAATCATGTTCAGATTAAAAAGAAAGCTAGAAATACTTCTTTTTTTCTTTTTTCTTTTTTTGTTAGACATTATATCTAGGAAAAACAGATGATTCCATTCTTATTATTTAAAAGAATCTGAAGTTTTCTTTAATCTTTTTTGTTTCAAATGATTAAAAGATTTTTAGAATAAAAAAAACTTTTAGAAACATTTTGTAACTTTTCCCCGTCATGTGTACATCTATTGCACAAAATTGATTGGACATCCCTCAGCGTATTTGGCATAGTTATTGATATCTCAAGGGACAAAAAAAACAACAAAAAAAACACAGTTCAGATTATGAATTATCATCTTCATCTTCTGAAACCCGATGACCTTATTCACTTCTGAGCACAGCAAAAAAATTTTCCATTTGAACAGAAATCGACAGATGGGTAGATCGATGGACAAACAGACAGACAATTAGGAAGATGAAATAAGACAGATTCTATTTTATCAATAATTGTGTATGAAATAAAAATCAAATCCATCAAAAGTATTTTCTTGAAAAAAAAAAAAAAATTCTAACGAAATATAAAGTAAAGTCGTCAGGTGGCCTAAAGTCGGTATCAGCCAGACAGTGAGGGAGTCAATCCCCTTTTCACTAGTAATAGCCCATCAGCTCCTCACTTTACCGCACAGATCCCTGTGCTACTCATACGCCGAGTTGGCGAGGGCCGGTATCAAACCCGGGAACTTGTGGTTCCTAGTCCAACGCTCTACCGACTGAGCTAAACCGGCCCTTGAAAAAAAAGTAGTAAAAGGTGTTAAAATCAATTAATTAATCTCACATATGTTAACCTTAAGGGGAAGAGAGTGAGAGTGATCGTAACGGTAATGTTATGTTCATTGGATGATTTTGAGCACTTATTTGCCAAAAATGTAACTTTTTAAAACAGATTAATTTGCCAATCTTAAAAGATATTTTTGGCAGATTTCCCTCTCAAATTTAGAACTCTTTTTTTTTCCCTCTCAGGACTCATAACTAAAAAGAAACAAGACAATAAATGTTTGAAAAAAAAAAATAAAATAAAATATTGAAGACAATTTATAATCACAATTTAACCTTTTTTTCCCTGGTAAATAAATTCAATTTACAATCTCAAGAGGAATTTAAATTGTACTTTTATAAATACCGGTAGTGAGGGTTGGTTAGTTAGATTTTACAGCATGTCAACCCTTTTTGGGTTATTTTATGCCAAAGACATTTTGTTTTATTCATTCTTCATGGGTATTCGATTTTTTTTTTTTCTTTAAACCCGATTTTTTTTAAAACAATTTATTCTAAACTCATTTTTTCTATTTAACCCATAGATGTAATCCTATCAGGTACTACTACTCTGGGTTAGAGTGGACCTGGGAGTAATTGCAGATTTTTTGGTTGGTGAATAGACAAAGCTTCATGTCTACTTCACACACATATATGTTAGAGTAGCGAAGACATAAAGTCAACAGCACTTGATAACAGACAGTTTCTTACCCTATGGGATCTTCAAAGCAAGCACTAGATTTTTTTTTTAAAAACCCATAGGTGAAAAACTGTTAGTTACCAACACCATAGACTTTATGTCTTCACTACTTTCACTTAGATTTACATGCTCTATCAATGATATTGAGCACTATTTACTTATTTTGTCTAATGGCATATCAACATTAACGGATTATTTAATGCCAAAGTTATCTTTGTAGAAGAACGGTAGTGGTACTATTTAACTCATAGCCAGGGCGATGAGGGGGTTCATACCTTTCCCAAGAGTATTAGTCTGAAAGTGAATTTAATAGCATGACTGAAGTTCAAACTCATGATATCACAGTCAAGCACATTAACAACTACACTATGGAGACACTCCTCTTTACTATATATAATATATATATATCATATATATAAATAATGGGTACTTCACATGTAAATGGTCAGGAAGCTAGATTTGCAGACCATTGATAGTAAGTTCGATTCTCACTAGGTGCCCCATACTTCTAGCCTTGTGCCACATCTAAACTAAGCTTAGTAAATAACTGTGTGTGTGTGTGTGTGTGTGTGTGTGTGTGTGTGTGTTGCATAGGGCCAAATTCGAGTTGTAGTAGTAGTCATTTAGTAGCAGTGGTTGTCATTAGTTCAGAAACAACATACGCAAGTCATATAGTCACAAAGGGGTCATTTATTCCTTTCTAGGCTCGTGGGTTCTTTTTCAGAGAGAAGGAAAGAGAGAGCGAGGGTAAGGTCAAATCATTCTATCGTAAATCATGTTCAGTACTACTATGTGAAACCCATATGGGGGAACCCCAAAAGCCCCGTCTGCCTCCCACAAAGCCTAGACGAAAAAGATTTGTCATCCCGTGGGTGGGAGGGTCACTTCCACTCCTCAGCAGAAACTAGAACTTCAGAAACTAGAACTTTTATCTTCAACTTTAGTTCTTGAGTCATTGGTCAGTCAATTGAGTTCCAAACTTTAACCTCTTTTTGTTCTTATTTCTTTTTCCTCTCTTTCTCCAGAAATCCGAATACCATTTTATTTTCAATCCCCAAATTTCCCATAGACCATAATAATTATGCTACCGATATATATATATATATAATGAAATTTTTTACAGACTCCAAACAATTTCTAATATCACATTAAAATTATTTGTCCCCATATAATGTCATTACACAATCATAACAGTATGTACTCTTAAAATGTATGCAATGATTTACTGTGGATTGTTTTGTAGCTAGTGTTTCTTTCTCCAAGCAGCTGTAATCTTTCCATTTCCAAAAATCATTGGAGATTTCATTAGCAGTCCCAGATAAAATCCATTCGTTGATAACTCGGATCTTTCCTTCATAGCAGTGAATCTAAAACTTTATTGTATGACAGACAGCACACACAAGAAATTATATTTGACTTGATTTACAGTCAAGTCAAATATAAAAAGTTTCCACTATCACCCAAAAAAAAAAAACCTAATCCCCACACATTTAAAGTTAATTCATTGATAAAAAATGTTGATTGAGATATATTTATTGCCACAATAATTTATGCCCATAATAATTTATAGTAAAACAAAATTATTTAATAATTTAGATGAAAAACAATGATTTTATCTTCCTGAATAAAGTAGATCAAAAGAGCATACGAGGCTGACTCCTACTAATTTGAAGAGAGCATTAATTAAATAAATAAATAATAATAATATCTTTTCAGCTAGTATATTAGGTCTGAAACCTGTCAGCTATTCCTTATAAACATTCATCTTAATTCCACAGAATATTTATAATCTTTCCACAGATTATCTAACATTGCTTAAAGGAGTTTAGAGATGAGGCATTTCACTATTGATGATGGTAGTTTATTCCATGTATTCACCACTCTGTTACTAAAATAATTTTGTCTTGGATTTACTTTACAAAATTTTTTTTAATAGATAAATTGATAAAAAAAGCTTAAAAATTTGGAAGTGTGTATCCTGAAGATAAATAAATTTTGGTTTTGCTCGTGTAATTTCCTACTTCTGTTGTGTAGGATTACAAAAAAGAAAAAAAGTCCAACTTCATAGCTTTTTAAGGACCAAAAGTAAAGGACCAAAATAATCATTGAACCAAAAACGAACTTCTCAATGACATTAATCTACAAAACAGGTTATAAATTGGATCATGAACTTTCCGATTTAACTACAACCACATGTTCATAGTACAAAACCTACAACTTCAATGTAAAACAGTTTTTTTTTTTAATTTGGAGGTGCCGTTTACTGTTTTTCCCATGTCTTCAAATTACTACGGATCGCAAAAGACACATTTTCTTGAATAGGCTTCTCGCATACTTTTTCAGAGATTCCGTCAACAAGTAAAGTTTGAAACAAAATGTTTTTTTGTTTTTTTTTTTTTTTTTTTTTTTTTTTTAATGTAACATGATAGAAATATACCGACATTATTCCTACTAATTGGAGAGGGGTATCAATTTAAAAAAAAAAAAAAAAAAATACCGAAATAGCCCTAAAATATTTGTCTGCTCTCTGGCAAATTGGGTAACGCACTTTTCAATGATATCGGTAAAAGAATATTTTGTTTTTTCTTTCATGACAAAGGAAAAGATGTGAAGAATTTAGAAAAATAAATTAATTGAATAAATAAATAAATATATCTTTTTTTTTTCTTTCAAGTAGCATGCTTATGCGATCGATGGAAAACTGTTAAATTTCCACTTCCAGCCTTGAAACAACATTGAAGTTAAAACAAAATTAATAATGAAAAGGCAATGTGGAAAAGTTCAGATTGAAATAAATAAATTATATATATATATATATATACTTACATAATGTTTGCTTGGTAGTCGACGTTTTTCAACATCAACGACTTGGACAGCTGCTACTGATCTGTGCATTTTCTTCTTGGGTTTTCTGTTATTTTTGTAATTCAATAAAAAAAGAAAAAAATGATTTACATTAGAAAATGTTGTGGCAATTAATTTCCTCATATTTGTAATATTGAATTACTGGATATTTTTCAAATAAATTGGAGTTAGTATGAAATTCAAGAGTTTTCTTAAGTACAATAATGGCATTGCATCTTTTAACATTCAAATGCTGGTACCATTATAGTATGAGGTCTACCTTTTGAATGTGGACTACGAAATCATGTCTCTCTTATAGTATGTGGCCTACCATATAAAGCATGGTTATTTCCTATAAGTTTAACATGATCAAAGGGGAACCACTCTTGACTGATAAATTATTTATTTATTTTCCCTTTAAACTAACTCTAAACCCAACCCAGTCTTCTTTTTTCCTAGTTGATTAATAAATAAATAAATAATTTATCAGTCAAGAGTGGTTCCCTTTGATCATGCTAGACTTATAGGAAATAACCAAAAGCATATTATAAGGTTATAATAATAATAAATGCTAATCCTAACCCTAACCCTATTTCAGAATTTTAGAATTAAATAGATCTCTGATTCATGTAAATTATGGATAAATTCTTTTTTAATTATTCTTGATTACTATATACAGCTTATGACTGAATTGCATTTCTTTAAATTGAATATATGTGAAAAATAATTAATTTCAATAAATTGCCTACTACTTATATCTATAAATATACTCTACTGAGGTAGGACACATTCAAACCGGATAGGCCACATACTATAACAGAATCAAACAGGTAGGCCACATACTATAACGGCACCCAAATACTTAATTCATTTCCTTAAAAATAAAATGCATATTTAATAATAATGAATTTATTGTGTTCAGTGCTCAGATGCACCACAACTCATCTAAGTCTCATGTCTAGTACACAGAATAATGTATTAGTGTCAGGAACATGTATAGCGCACAGTAATAATATACATGTATGTATGCGCGTGCATGCATATGTGTATGGATGGGAGTATCAGGTATAGTGTTAGTGGACTACAGGAAACATGGAGGCTTTGAAAGATGCACTGTTTGGCAGCCTACAATGGATGCAGGCAGTTTATTCCATGCCTCAGCAACTCTGAGCTTGAAAAAAATGTTTCTGAAAGTCATGTGAGCTATGCTGTTTTCTGACTTTGTAGGCATGCCCACGTGTGTTAGAAACATGGAGATCAAAAAGGTGCTCAAGGTTGCTGTTGTTTATGTTTTTTTATTTAAAATACCAGCTTTTTGTTAACGTAATTTAACGTTGAAAATTGAATTTTCACTATTATTTTCTCTTCTTTGTGGTGCATTTATGAGTAACAAAAATATTGATAGTTGTTGTGTTTTTTTGACCAATGGATATTTTACATTATTTTATTTATTTTTTTTTATTTTTTTTACTACTAAGTGGGGTGAATTTTCGTAAATTTTGTTCCAGTTAATAAAATTAGATAAAATACAAAAAGCGAAGCAAAGTTATTATCACTTACCAGTAGTAACAAACAAAAATACAAAATCTAATCTTAATTCTAACCTTAAGGTCTTCAAATAATCACCACAAACCCCTCACATAAAGGGTTTTTTGTTCTTTTTAATACATTATTCCTGTTGCTTCTTATATTTTGACAGGGCCTGACCTAAACCATATGGTGTATTTATAAGTAACAAAAAAATATTGATAGTTGTTACATTTTTAAACAATGGATATTTTTCAATATTTTATTTTATTTTTATAGGAGATAAAAACAGTTTATTTGTAATTCTTTTATTATTTTTTTTTCCAATTACTGGGGGGGGGGATTTGTTCCAGTTGATAAAATTAGATAAAATACAAAAAGCGAAGCAAAATTATCATCACTTACCAGTATTAACAAACAAAAACACAAAATCTTATCTTTAATTCTTAATGTGGAACATGTCAAACACCTTTGACAGTTAAACACTTATTCATGGAATGCAGGTTTTTTGCTCACATCAGAAACCGTTATTTTAAAGCAAACAATATGAAAGATCTGTTTGAAAATGTCAACATGGAGGATATTCTCTCCTTTTTGAGGGAAATAAAATTATACCATAGAATATAGACATGAAACAAATCAATACCATACAACATAATCCCCAATAATGCCAACACATTGTTAAAACCAATTACTAAAAAGTATAAATACAAATACACGATATGTATAACTTCCTAACCGTTAGGCATGACATAACCAAGATGGGTTGATATGCCGTTAAAAATCAATAAACAAACAAACAAATTTAATTATTTTACTAAGGTCTTCAAATGATCACAACAAACCTCTCACTTATAATAATGTGGTGGAGATGTGAGGAACAAAAGAACAAAACTCAGACAAAAGTATGTAGGATATATTTCGCTAGAGCTTTGAGCTCAGCATCATCAGTCGATGCCGAGTTCAAAGCTCTAGCGAAATATATCCTACACACTTTTGTCTGAGTTTTGTTCTTTTGTTCCTCACATCTCCACCACATTCTGTCGGATTCATTCCAATCCTCTTTCCACACACCATAATAAATGTATAAGAAGCAACAGGAATAATGATTATTCCTGTTGATTCTTATACTTTGACAGTGTCCAACCTAAACCTTTCTTTTATTATTTGATAGCTCCTTTGTCAACCTAGAGCCATTGATTGCTTAGAGGCATATCATATAGCTAATTCAATCACACTTGTTGCATCATAATTAAAAGAAACTAAAGCCATACCGTCGGCAATATTGTACTGGTTGAAAAGAACTTCAAGATACAAATGATCGACTATTTATTTTTAGCTTTTCCTTTTTTTATGAGCCAACACAGGACATCATTTTAAATCGATTTAAGATGGAAGTGTGAAAAAAAAAAAAGTATACTGTTAAGATTAGCTTAGTTGTGGCACAGGGCCAGAAGTATAAGACGCTGAAATGTTTGTCTGTTTCAGGAGATCTTGATAATAATAGAGCTTGACAAATGGTAATCATGAACTTTAGTTAAGTAAATTCCTACCATAAAATTATGCTTGCGCATTATCTGAAATGAACTTAATTGTTATTAAGAACACATTTTATAATATTTTTGTGTTAAAACATGGAGTTGTATTGATTCGAACAAGTAAATTTTTTTTTTGTTTATATCGTATGATAATTCAAAATGTGTTCTTAATAACAATTAAGTTCATTTCAGATAATGCGCAAACACAATTGAGAACACATTTTATAATATTTTTGTGTTAAAATATGCAGTTGTATTTATTCAAACAAGTAAATTTTTTTTAATTTTTTTATATATCGTATGATAATTCAACATGTGTTCTTAATAACAATTAAGTTCATTTCAGATAATGCGCAAGCATAATTTTTTTAAATTATCGTACGATATAAACAAAAAAAATATAAATTTGTTCGAATCAATACAACTGCATGTTTTAACACAAAAATATTATAAAATGTGTTCTTAATTGTGTTTGCACATTATCTGAAATGAACTTAATTGTTATTAAGAACACATTTTGAATTATCATACAAAATAGAAAAAACAAAAAAATTTGTTCAAATCAATACAACTGCATGTTTTAACACAAAAATATCATAAAATGTGTTCTCAATAACAATTAAGTTCATTTCAGATAATGCGCAAGCATAATTTTATGGTAGTGCAGGGGCAGATAATTGCTACAGTAGGAATTTACTAAACCAAAGTTCATGATTACCTGAAAAATGATGAGGTGTCTGACAACAACTTTTTGTTTATTACACAAAATTTATATGGCATTAAATAACCCACAGGAATTGATAGGCCATTTAACAAAATAACCCTTGCTAAGTTTCTACAAAAATACAATAATAAAACTAGATTCTTTCTACAAATTGTCCCTCTTCAATGAATACTAAAAAAATAATTTGTTTGTTTTGTTTTACGGCATATCAACCTCAGTGGGTCATTTAATGCCGATAAAGTTTTGAAATAAATCAATTCTTAATGGATAATACAATTTTTTTATAAATACATTTTTCTATTCAACCCATAGATGGGACCCTAACAGGTACTACCACTCCGGGTCAGAGTGGACCAGGGAGCAATGGTGATGAATGGGGTGCTCCACATTCCCCTAAACCTCCAAAACTGGAACCTCACCATCAGATAGAGTTTAACATCATTCCCAGGACATGTAGACTCTCAGCCACCACCTTCTAGCACCCATATGATAAAAAAGGGCTGGGGTTGCCATAAGGGGTAATAGGATTGGGACAATAATATAGGTGCTAGGGCTTGATGTGACCAGCCGATTGATCAGAGGGGGCCTCTCCAATCACCCGTCTAGCCTAAGAAAGGGCCAGAGTGGAGTATTGCAAGTCATGGACTGCTCAACCACCTGGGTTCTATACTTAAGTATCACGGGTCACCACCCACGGCCAATAGGGGGGGAGTCTTACCCCTCTGCAGAGGTGCAGTTGGTGTATTCTAACGCCCCAGCCGACATACTTAAATTTAAAATTAGACTAAATTTAGTAAATAAATAATTGCGTACTTGTCCACTGGGAATTTTTCAATAAATATGTCTGAATTAACGTTTTCAAATGTTATTACTGAAAGACAAAAAGTTGGCTAAACTTGCAAATTGGTTGGAAAATTAAAATATATTACAGGGTGACCCAGAAAAAACAGAACCCAAATTATTTATTTATTTTCGCATTTAACTCTTTTAACACCCCCTAGTTTAAATTAGCAATTTTAGAACAAAATTTGTGTGTTCTGTTTTTTCTGGGTCACCCTAATTTTCCGACCGATTTGCAAGTTTAGCTAAAAAGTTAATTCATTATAAAAAAAAAAAAATTATTTAAAATTCAGATGAAAAACAATAGTTTATTTTCCCGGAAAAAACCACATCAACACAGCATACGAGGCTCGCTCCTGCTGCTAATTTGAAGGGGGCATTCCTTAAATAAATAAATAAGCTGCAAAAAAAAAAATTGGGAATGTGCATCTAGAAGATAACCGATTTTTGGTTGCATAGCTGGAACGTTCCATAAGGAGGACTGAACCTGCAATGATGCGACTAGGCTGACCAATTACTCCACTACATCGAATCTTATACCAATATCAGTATGGAGTATGAAAGCAGTCTTTAATTTATGATTGATTGATTGAAAATAAAAACCATAACTTGGTTTTAATGGCCTGACCTGAGTGATACTGATCATCAATATAAAAGTTTTGGCGTCTGTATAAAACTAATATGTGAAGTGTCCTATGGTTGGTATCAGCTGAACAGTGCGGGAGTCTATCCCCTTTTTGCTAGCGATAGACCAGGAAGACTGTTTTGCTGAGATGAAACGTCACACTAACCGTCAGCTCCCGGATGCTCAGATAAGATTACTCAATCTGTGCTACTGATACGCTAAGTGGATGGAGACCGGTATCGAACCCGGAACCTTGCAATTCCTAGACAGAATGAACATTTCCGTTATTTCTGCGGTAATGTAAATATATATATATATATATTTACCAACCCCTCCGCATGAGCAGGATGTAACACAAGGTCAATTTCTTAAGCGGAGTTCAACAGGTTTGTATTCAGAGTTTTCCTTCTCCTAGACCAGTTGCCTAACCAAGGTTAAAGAGCCTAGTCTGCCCTACTATTTATCCATAGCTGGAGGGAGAGTAGGATTCATACCTTTCCCAACGGTATTGGCGCTAAGTGAACTCGAGGCGACGAGTCCATTTCCCATGACTAACCAATACACCAGATGCTATATATATATATATATATATATATATATATATATATATATTGTATAAAATATCTGGTAAAGAAGAACAATTTCCTTGTAAATTCCTACCATAAAATAAACTGAACCTCATTCTATGTCCGTGTTTTTGCAATAAATGTTTTATTTTTCTTGCACCCGTTATTTTACAATACTAAATATATTTTCTTTATTCTTTAACAAATAAAGAAAAAAAATATTTAGTATTGTAAAATAACGGGTGCAAGAAAAATAAATATTTATTGCAAAAACACGGACATAGAATGAGGGTTCAGTTTATTTTATGGTAGGAATTTACGAGGAAATTGTTCTTCTTTACCAAATATCTTACAATCACCAACCAGATCATTTGTTTCATTCATTTTTTAAACCCTAAAATTATATATCAGGCATCCGCCATAACTCGAAATGTTCTAAGTGGTTGAGGAGGGAAAGACTAAAGAAAGAAATATAGTAACTGGATTAATTCTGGCGTTTTGAGTTGTTTTTTTTTTCCTCCCCTTCAACGTAAATTCAGAAAGATGTGATCTCAAAGTAGTTTTGACAAACGAGAAGAGAACCCTTTTGGTTTGAATTCAGAGTTTTCCTTCTCTAAAGACCGGTTGGTTGCCATACCAAAATTAAATAGCTCAGTCTGTCCTACTATTTACCCATGGCTGAAGGGAGAATATAGTTGGATTCGTACCTTTCCCAAGGGTATTATTAGCGCTATGTGAAATTCAAAAAAATGCGTTCAGGATTTGAACTCGTCTTATTTCCTACGACGGTAACCATACCCCACGCGTCTCCAAAAGACGTACTTTTTGGTGTTCATTGCTCATTAAAAAGATGAAGCAAAAATCACTGAATCTTACAATATTTTCACCATTAGACATTTAGATATATATTAATATTTCTATATTTGTTTTTTCTGTGCTTATTTTCTACTAGTCTTTCCTTTAATTTTTTTTCTTCTATTCACACCTTCGGTATTTTTTTTTTTTTTAATTTATACAGTATTTTAGGGACTGGCAAACTGAGCCTAAAATGTGTTTTTGACAAAATGACTTTAGCCCCCCTACAGAAAATAATTTACAAAAATCAGGGAATTATCGGATTTTAATGAAATTTTCAGTGTTTATTTATCAATGAATGATCTTTATAATGCATTATTTATTTTATTTCAAAACTTTCTCATTTTTTCCAGGTCGCTTAATTTTGACCCTTATGTTTGGGGCGTAAAATGTTTTTCAAGTTGGTCATATATTGTACTAATTACAGTATAAATAATGAGATAAAAGACCGAACTTATGAATAGAAACAAAAAAAATTTACGGTTGCGCTTCTATGAGAAAATAAGTACCGAAAATCGAAAAATAAAATATAAAAAAATAATAAATAATTAATTTTTAAGAGATTTCTTTTTTACTCATTTCGATAATTATTTAATTGGCTATTATTTTATAAAAGAAAAAATTATACATCGATGTTTTTTTCTGCTTAAAAAGGGGAGGGGGTACATTTTCAATTGAGTTTTTCTTCAAAACATTACTTTTGGCACCTAAAATAAGGTTTGCATTAAGTAGATATTTATTTTTAGAATCTAAAAATATAACATTTTAAACTTAAAATCCGCAATTTTTTTTATTTTAAATGAATTTTATATATTAATTTTTCATAGCAAAAATACTAAATTAAAGTTTTGAAATAAAATAACTGATGCATTATAAAATTCATTAAAAATCAATACTGGAAATTTCATTAAAATCGGATAATTACCTCATTTTTGATTAAAAATATTTTCCATCCCAAATTTACGTTAAAATTGTAAACAAGCCCCTAAAACCATTGAAAAACAGCCAAAATGGCGGAACGCGTCGAAATTGACCAAAACAAATAGTTTTAAATCTTTTAAAAATAAACTGCATATGTAATTATATTTTTCTTTTTTAATGATGGTTATTATGTTACTACTTATCGTTTTAGACAAAGTTTAACCTTAAATAATAGATTTAATTATTCTTAATTCGCTTTTAAAACTCGTAGTATCCGATTTTTTTTTGCCAGTCCCTACAGTGTTTAGTTTCGAAATTATAACCCCACCGATATTATGCGCCCCCAAAATAAGGGAGAGTAAAATTTAAGTGACCTGAAAAAAAAATCAGTTTTGAAATAAAATAAGTGGTGCATTATAAAATCCATTCATTGATAAATTAACAATGAAAATTTCATCAAAATCGGATGATTCATTGATTTTTTTTTTTTTTTTTAATCGGGGGATTAAATTTCTTTTGTAAATGACAACAAAATTGGGCTAAACTTGCAAATCGGTCGGAAAATTAAAACATTGGTGTGGCCTAGAAAAAAAACAAAAAAACAGAACCAAAATTATTTATTTATTTTCCCATTAAACTAACCCTAAACCCCAACCCTAAAACCCCCTAATTTAAATTAACAGTTTTATTACAAAATTTGTGGGTTCTATTTTTTCTGGGTCACTCTAATTTTCCGAGCAATTTGCAAGTTTAGCCCAAAATTGGTAGTCCCTAAGTTATTCTATACAAGCACAAAAGTTGTGGGGTTTTTTTAAGAGAACTCAGCTGGAAAGTGTTAATGGAGGACGGAGAGTTAACACGTTTTTTAATTAACTTTTTTAAAAATTAACTTTTCAAAACAAGTTCGGTCAAAAGACAGTCTTGTTCTCCCCGCAACAAGTGTGTGTGACCCTTCTTACCTCTGATCTCGAGATATTAACTCGCATATACTGTGTTACTTTGCTCGAAACCTTTAAAGTGCAAAGGTTTTTCACAAGAAAGGGTAAGTGAATGAATCTAATCACCTGATTCTTTGGAGTCAAAGGAGCAGAGAGTCACTTTAAAAATAAAATAAATCCGATCATAACAAAACTAAATGTAATACTGCTTCTGTACTACTAACCAAGGCCGCATTTATAAGGGAGCAAAGGGGTAATTATTCCGGGGGTCTATCAGAGGAGTGCCCAAACTTCCTTTAGAAACAGTATAATATACAGAGTTTCTAAAGTCTGGCTACCATTATTTTTTTCAATAATAAAACTAATATCATATACAATGTATTATAATATTAGTTTTATTATTGAAAAAAATAACGGTGATTTGCTACAAGCTGGAAATAATAATTATTTCAATATGACTGTCGTTAATAATACTAACTAAAAAAACGCAGTAAAGATTTAACAGACTGTAAGAATAAAAACATTTACTATGCTTTTTTACAGTCAATATAATCGAGAAAAATAAAATAAAACATTTTCATCGGAACCTAACTGATATATTTTTCTTTTAATGACTTAATTTTACTTCATTTTTTTTTTTTTAGTTAAATGTACCTAATTTAATTTCTATGTTCAGGCAACTTGAAGGGACCCCTAACCAGAAGTGTCCCGGACCCCCAAGTTCTAAATCTGGCTCTGCTACTAACGATGATCTTAAAACTAACACTTGCTAAAGAAAAGAAAAAACAGTTGTCATTAATAACAAGAAAAAAATTCCATTCCTCTCAACACCCCCGGGGGATCAAGAAAAAAATATTGCATTATATAAAAAATAAAATACGAGAAAAAATAGCAAGGTGATTTAAATGCAGTAGTTTTGTTTTTGATTTTTTTTTTCGTGTTTGTTTGTTTGTTTTCGTTTTTTTCCAAAACTGGTGTTGGTCATGATTTGAATTGTATATGTAGTTTTTGTATCGTTAACAGATTTGTTCTACTTTAGTTTATCTAGAAATTTACATCGTAAAAAAGAAAGAAAAAAAAAACCCTAGAAAACTAAGAACTTGAGAAAGCATCACAAAACGAGGACATTACTGTGTTTTGCTAATATTGTCTTTGTTTATTAACTTTAGTTAAAAGAAAACAGTAACAAAAAATTACTTTAGATGTTTTTGTTTTTAACGTCCATAGTGATAGCGATAATGTATTCATTCATTTTACTACACAATAATATTGATATAACATTGTTCTATTTTTCCTCTGTGCCACAGTCCTCGTTGATTCACTAATAATAAGAATAAACGTACTACCACACTAACTATAAGATTAAATGTCCGCTAAGTATATATATAAAAACAAAATAGAACAAACAAAAAAAAAAAAGAGCAATAAAAATTCCGTAGAAAGCCCTTAAATTTTGCTAGTATCATAATGACACATAAAATCGGAATTAAACATTTTTCATCCCATTCATTTTATGAATAAAAATATTCTAAATCAAGTCAATTTCTGAAATTTCTTAGTCAAATTCAATTTATAGATAAATAAATAAAATGAAAAAAAAAAAGAATACTTTCAATAACATTTTAACTGTTAGTACATTTTTTTTCTCTCGGAAAGGATTGTTTTTAAAGGGGTAGGGTACTTTTTGTTTTACAGAAAATGGGAGTTCCATCTAAACTTTGTCATAGTTTAAATATCTGTCTATGTAAATAAATGTCTATGTACACAACAACTCTAGTTTTAACCATAATCTTGATATTTAGTCTGAGTAAGTTTCATCAATTAAAATTTAAAGTCATCATCACGTGTAAGATTGTCTTTAATTATTTATAAACTTGTCTTCTTTCTCCCAGTGTCTATAAACAGTAAACACTAAAGGTATTAATCACAATAACCTAGCTGCTCTCTCACACACTTGTTATTTATTTCATTTTAGAAAACGTTAATAATAACTCAACTGAAGGCGATCTATAACATTTTCTTTCTTTTTTTTTTATGTGACATATGTATCAAATTTTTATATACGAAATAAACAAGGAATACAAGAAAATAATTTTCTTGTATTTCTTCTTTTTTGTGTGTGAAATTTTCTAAAATAAAATGTTGTCGCACGGACCGGGCCTATCCTTGGAATTTACTAGCAATTTGAGCGAAATTAGTAATTAATATTTACAAAGCGAAAGATAACAAACACATGGACAGAGACGAAAATAACTAAAATAATACTTACTAAAAATGATTATCAATTTAACATATAAAAAAAGGTTAGTATTTTTTTTTTTTTTTTTTTTTTTTTGTAATAATCCTGGTCACTGAGTTGAGTTGGTGTTTAAGTTGAAATGATGATTTCAAAATATTTACAATAAAAATGAAGGTTTCAATTTTTTTTTAAAATACAAATTCCAGAGATGGGAAGTAAGATGCATACACATATACCCGGGTTTTGGCCGTATGGTACCGAATTCGTTTTCTTTTTGAAGCAGCCACTTTCGCTGTCGGGGTAGAGACAAATCAAACAATATATATTTTATATATGTATATAGCAGGAATATGAAGTTTTGTGGGCGATTATTTCCTGTGTCGTTTCTGTCAGGTCTGGGCTCTCTGAAAATGTGCCACTGCGTTCAGTTGACTTGTTATTCGTTTACTGACTGATTGTAACTGAGTGTGAGTTACTTAAAGCTTAGCCTCATTTTTCCAATGCGTAAAGGTAAGTGGGTGGGGACTGGGACACCGCACAACAGGTCCTCTCGACACACTCGGGTTGTAAATGACTCATTTGAATTGTTTATTTATCTATTTTACTTTTGTATTAATATTATTTTAAGGTGCCTACTGTGATTAAACAAGAATAGTATAAGTATACTAACGAGATCCCACTATTCCCGGGGGAGTCCCCGAAGCGCAGTGGCTAGCGTACCGGATTTTGACATTATAGTAAGCGAATTCGCCTTTGGACAAACTAATACCCCTGGGAAAAGTATGGACGGTCATCAAACCAGCTATGGGTTAAAAAATAGTACCACTACTGTTCTTCTACAAGGATGGCTTTGACATTAAATAACCCACAAAAGTTTATATACCATTTAAAAAAAAGAAATCAAACACTATATCCCAATCTGGCATTTCACTAATTTTTGGCCTTATACCAGGCAAAGGGCACCCCATCGTGGTGTAATGGTTAGCAAGCTACTCTCGCAAATCCATTACTTCGCCCTGTCAGCTGAGACAGAAGAATACAATACATACACCGACTGCACGTCTGCAGAGGCGTAAACCCCCTCCCTGTTGGCTGTGGGTGGCGACCTGTGATGCTTAATGACGGAATCTTGGTGGCTGTGCAATCTATGACATGCAACATTCCACTTTGACCCTTACTTAGGCTAGACGGGCAGTCGGAGAGGGCCCCTCCGATTAATCGGCTGGTCACGTCAAGCTCTAGCACCTATGTGATTGTCCCAACCCTATTACCCTTATGGCAAACCCCCACCCCTTTTTATCATATATGTACTAGAAGGCGGTGGCTGTGGGTCTTAGTATCCTGGGTATGATGTTAAACTACATCAAATTATGGAACATTGGGGAGTGTGGAGTACCCTTCACCATTACTCCCAGGTCCACCCGACACGGAGTGGTAGTACCTGTTAGGGTCCCATC
The DNA here is from genome assembly GCA_023376005.1 of Doryteuthis pealeii. Lineage (NCBI taxonomy): Eukaryota > Metazoa > Mollusca > Cephalopoda > Myopsida > Loliginidae > Doryteuthis > Doryteuthis pealeii. The sequence goes on along the minus strand of CM042151.1, from coordinate 33,067,666 downwards.
TATGTATGGGTTAAATAGAAAAAAATATGAGTTTAAAAAAATGTGTTTAGAAAAACTGAATTTTAAGAATAGATAAAACAAAACATCTTCAGCATAAATTAACACAACAAGGGTTGACATGCCGTAAAATCTAACCAACCAACTAATATCCACTACTAATAGCGAGTTCGATCCTCGCTGGACGCCTTATTCTTGTGACCTTGTGTCACATGCCACCCGTGCCGAACAGCATGGGTAAATACGTACACATTTAACATGGTAACCAATATCTATCTATCTATCTATCTATGATCTATCTATGAATAAATTTTCTCTCTTCTTTTTTACCTTTGCTTTATAACTTTTGTATATATATATTTTTTAAATTTTTGTTGTGTTTTATTCTAAAAAATGTGGCTTCGGCATTTTCATTAAAATTTTCAGCACTCTACAAATAAGCAGCTGTCTGGCCACTTGCCTCCTATCACACAAACTATCCAAGTGACACGAACAAGAAATGCTAGATACCAGCAAAAACCTACATTATTCATCTCTGTACGGATTCTGGATGCTGTGTGGTGGATCTACCAGGAGCGATGAGAGAGAGAGAGAGGGGGGGTAATGGGTATCCGTGCTGTCAGCACAACCTCATGATCATGATCATGAGACGGAACCACGTGTGAACGTACATTCTTGCTTTTTTATGTTTGTTCGTTCATCTATTTGGTTTAGGATGAGGACTCCTGAATTTTTCAGATTTTTTTAAGAATGCTCCCTTCAAATTAGCAGCAAGAGCCAGCCGATCTGGGGGTTTTTTTGTTTGTTTTTTTTTTTTTTTTTTGGTTTATTGTTGTTGTTGTTGTTTTTGTTTTTGTTTTTGTTTTGTTTTTTCGGGTAAATAAACTTGTTTTTCATCTGAATTATTAAATAATTTTGTTTTACAATAAGTTATAATGGACATTTTTCAATAAATATGTCTTGAAATTATTTGGGGCATTCATTTTTAAATAAATATGTCTCAAGGAATTTTTAAAAAAAAATTTTTTTTTTTTTCAATTATAAAATTTGAAAACTTTTTTTTAACAATGAATTGAAAACGTTTTAACAATGAATTCAAAATAAATCAAAAATTTAAGAATTCAGATGAAAAACAACATGTTTATTTTCCAGGATAAGGCAGATCAAAAGAGTGTACGAGGTTGGCTCCTGTTGCTAATTTGAAGGGAGCATTATTTAAAAAATAAAAAATAAAAAAGATGAAAAATACATGAGTATTTAAAATTTATTTAAAATTTCGGAAAATTTCAGTATCTCCTTTCTCCATGTGCATAATCCACCCCACCCACCAAAAAAAAATAAACAATAAAAAACGAGATCGCAAAAAAAGCACATTGTCAACAAACGTGTATCATTGAATAAGTGCGTACCAGTTGATCAGTTTAGGCCATCTTGAATAAAACGGAAATAAATATTTCCGAACTTTGTTTATCAAAAATCTCGTAAAAAACAATTAAAGATTGTACAGGGTCGTTATAAAGAAAAATAGTTAATTCAAAGATCAAATTATCCGAGTGGGAAAAATTACATCGTTATCTTAAAAAATAAACAAACCTATCCGTATTACATGCGAAAGGGTAATTTTCAGACCGCAATATAGACAGAAACAATACATATTATTACCCTCTTACGGTTATGCATCTAAGTACGGATGGGTGTAACGGACATACTTTTTTAGCCAAAATTTACTATTAAAAATGAATAAAATTTTTAAAAACTTTAATATTAAAATTTACTATTAAAATGAATAAAAACTTGAAAAAATTTGACCTTAAAATTTCGTAGTGAAATTGTCTTTAAAAAAATGTCTTCGGTTTTAGTATTAATTTTTAAAATCGAAAATAAAATAAAAATTTGAATATTTTTTTTCTAAGAGAAAAACTGATAAAATAATCAATATATACTTTTTATTCTAATTGGTCGAAAAAGTTAAATAAAATATTTTTTACGCTAAGAAAAACAAAGTTTGGTTACTGAGAAGCGTCTTGTCTCTTTGTATAAAAACAAAACAAATATGTCAGTTTTGTTCTTCCGTATATTCTAAGAATCACACATTACTATTCAACAATAAAAATTACAAATTCTTTTTAAAATATTAATCGAGCTCAGATCGGACCAATTTTTAGTTCACCTGAATTATAAAATTCATATATTTAAATATTCATGAAAAATTCGATTTTTTGACGCAGAAAAAAAAATTTAATTTATTTCACGCAGAAAATAAAAATATTTAATCACACAAAAGATTGAAAATCTCTAAAAAATTAATTTCTTAAAATTTTTTTTTTTTTTTTTGACAATTTAATAGAATATAGTATATACCAATTACAAAAGCAAAAAAAAAGTTTTCAAATATTAATATTATGACATTTTTTTGCACTTTTTATTTCCGATTTCATTAATTTTTCCTAAAAAAACTACAGCTCGGTACGTTATAGAATTTCATTGATATAGTTATTCAGACTCTTATCTTTATAGAAAAAAAAGTACAAAATTTTTCAGACGCGTCATTTTTTTTTTTATCTCATAAAATAAAATGGGGAGGGGGTGATAGACCTCGTAAAAAAATATTTCCCCTATATGGAAATTTTCGTGAAAATCAGATAATTAATTGATTTTTCATAGAATTCTTTAAAAAACCTCTTATCTGTAATTTGTTTTTAGCTACGTTAAATTTCAGTTGATTTAACAGTGCAAAAATGAAAACATTGTTTTTCAATCATAATTTTCATTATTTCCGTAAGCTGAATTTTTTTTTTAAATCATCAGGAGTTTATTTAATGTTCTTTCTTTCGAATGGAAAAAATTTTTTCCAGAAAATATTAATTTTTCTGCAAGTTTCATAGTATTAAATATAGGGGGGGGGGTAAATTTCACAGGGGAAAATTGGTGGTACCTACCACCTTACACGTGTGTTTGTATACTTTTGTATGTAAACAAAAATACCATATATTAAAACACCGTTATTTATTTAGTATAGTATATTTATTTATTTATTTATTTATTTCATTTAATTTATCTATTTATTTATTATTATTTTATCTTATTTATTTATTTATTTATTTATTTTAGGGACTGGCAAACGGAGCCTAATATGTGTTTTTGACAAAATGACTTTAGCCCCGCTACAGAAAATAATTTACCAAAAATCAGAAAATTATTGGATTTTAATGAAATTTTCAGTGTTTATTTATAAATGAATGATCTTTATAATGCATTATTTATTTTATTTCAAAATTTCTCATTTTTTCAGGTCGCTTAATTTTGACCCCCCCCCCCCCCCATTATGTTGGGGGCGTAAAATGTTTTGCAAGTTGATCATATTTGATACTAATTACAGTATAAATAATGAGATAAAAGACCGAACTTATGAAGAGAAACAAAATAAATGTTTACGGTTGCGCTTCTATGAGAAAATAAGTACCGAAAATCGAAAAATAAAATGTAAAAAAATAATAAATAATTTATTTTTTGGGGATTTCTTTTTTATTAATTTCGATAATTATTTAATTGGCTATTATTTTATAAAAGAAAACATTATACATCGATGTTTTTTTCTGCTTAAAAAGGGGAGGGGTACATCTTCAATCGAGTTTTTCTTCAAAACTTATTACTTTTGGCACCTAAAATAAGGTTTGCATTAAGTAGATATTTATTTTTAGAATCTAAAAATATAACATTTTAAACTTAACATCGGGATTTTCATATTTTAAATGAATTTTATATATTAATTTTTCATAGCAAAAATACTAAATTAAAGTTTTGAAATAGAATAACTGATGCATTATAAAATTCATTAATTGTTAAATCAATACTGGAAATTTCATTAAAATCGGATAATTACCTGATTTTTGGTAAAAAGATTTTCCATCCCAAATGTTACGTTAAAATTGTAAACAAGCCCCTAAAACCATTGAAAAACAGCCAAAATGGCGGAACGCGTCGAAATTGACCAAAACAAATAGTTTAAAATCTTTTAAAAATAAACTGCATAGGTAATTATATTTTTCTTTTTTTAATGATGGTTATTATGCTACTACTTATCGATTTAGACAAAGTTTAACCTTAAATAATAGATTTAATTATTCTTAATTCGATTTTAAAACTCGTAGTATCCAATTTTTTTTGCTACACCCTATATTATTTTATTTTATTTATTCATTTTTATTTTTTTTGCATTCATTCATTCATTCATTCATTGAATCATTCATTAGGAAATTCCATGTTGTTGATGCACTCAGTCAACATGTGCGTCTTCCAGTCAGTCACACTGTTCAATGCAATTTATGACTGTCTCTCTACGTGCACACCACACCACACACAACTATCAAAACATTCACTCATCATAACACTTTTAGACGTACACCTGATTTTCCGGTCCGAGTGTGTATGTGTAGGTGTGTGTGTATGTTAACTTTGTGTGTATGTGCGTGCTGCCGTTGATGCCACCAACAGTATCTATCTCTCTCTCTCTCTCTCTCTCTCTCTCTCTATCTATCTATCTATCTATCTATCTATCACACACACACACACACACACACACACACACAACACACACACACACACACACCCAATAAATTGAAATTAATTAACATTTATTTTATTGCTATAATATGCGAGTGTGTGTATGTGCGTACTACCGTTATAATGTTAAACGCTACCGATAGTACACCCCCTCTCTCTCTCTCTCTCTCTCTCTCTCTCTCTCTCTCTCTCTCTATCTATCTATCTATCTATCTATCTATCTATCACACACACACACACACCCACACACAATAAATTGAAATTTATTAACATATTTATTTTATAGCTATAATATTCGAGTGTGTGTATGTGCGTGCTACCGTTATAATGTTAAACGCTACCAACAGTACCCCCCTCTCTCTCTCCCCCTCTCTCTCTCCCCTCTCTCTCTCCCCCTCTCTCTCTCCCCCCTCTCTCTCTCTCACACACACACACACGTAAACATCATAAATTAACATATTTATTTATTTATTATTGCTATAAATTTGACCTACCCAAAACTTTTTTTCTTTTTGTTGATATTCTCCAAATTAAACTTGTAGTCATGTCTTAGTTTGTGGCACAAGGCCAAAAGTATATGACACTCAGTGAGAATCGAGCCCTCGTAAGTAATGGTCTGATTGCTTGCTTAGCTTGGCTCGTTAACCATTACAGTATGATGCCCCTATTCACTTGTAAGTAGCTTCTTTATATTATTCAATTATTACTTTTTAATATACTTTTCAATTTCTCTCTCTCTCTCTCTCTCTCTCTCTCTCTCTCTCTCTCTCTCTCTCTCTCTCTCTCTTTCTCTCTCTCTTGTAAGTAGCTTCTTTATATTATTCAATTATTACTTTTTAATATACTTTTCAATCTCTCTCTCTCTCTCTCTCTCTCTCTCTCTCTCTCTCTCTCTCTCTTGTAAGTAGCTTCTTTATATTATTCAATTATTACTTTTTAATATACTTTTCAATCTCTCTCTCTCTCTCTCTCTCTCTCTCTCTCTCTCTCTCTCTCTCTCTCTCTTGTAAGTAGCTTCTTTATATTATTCAATTATTACTTTTTAATATACTTTTCAATCTCTCTCTCTCTCTCTCTCTCTCTCTCTCTCTCTCTCTCTCTCTTGTAAGTAGCTTCTTTATATTATTCAATTATTACTTTTTAATATACTTTTCAATCTCTCTCTCTCTCTCTCTCTCTCTCTCTCTCTCTCTCTCTCTCTCTCTCTCTCTCTCTCTTGTAAGTAGCTTCTTTATATTATTCAATTATTACTTTTTAATATACTTTTCAATTTCTCTCTCTCTCTCTCTCTCTCTCTCTCTCTCTCTCTCTCTCTCTTGTAAGTAGCTTCTTTATATTATTCAATTATTACTTTTAATATACTCTCTCTCTCTCTCTCTCTCTCTCTCTCTCTCTCTCTCTCTCTTGTAAGTAGCTTCTTTTATATTATTCAATTATTACTTTTTAATATACTTTTCAATCTCTCTATCTCTCTCTCTCTCTCTCTCTCTCTCTCTCTCTCTCTCTCTTGTAAGTAGCTTCTTTATAGTATTTCAATTATTACTTTTTTATATACTTTTCAATCTCTCTCTCTCTCTCTCTCTCTCTCTCTCTCTCTCTCTCTCTCTCTCTCTCTCTCTCTCTGGTAATTATGAACTTTTATTTAGTAAATTAGGGTGTCCCAGAAAAAACAGAACCTATAAATGTTGTAATAAATAGGTACCACCAATTTTACCCCCCCCCCTACATTTAACACAATGAAACTTTCAGAAAAATTAATATTTTCTTGAAATTTTTTTTCCATTAGAAAGAAAAAGCATTAAATAAACTCCTGATGATTATTTTTAAATTTTTTCAGCTTACGGAAATAATGAAAATTATGATTGGAAAACAATGTTTTCATTTTTGCACTGATAAATCAACTGAAATTTAACGTAGCTAAAAACAAGTTACGATAAGAGGTTTTTTAAAAATTTCTAATGAAAAATCAATTAATTATCTGATTTTCACGAAAATTTCTATAAATGTTTACCTTTGGATGTAAATATATCTGAAATAGTTTTTCCTAAAATATATTAGAGGAAATATTTATCTACCCACCCACCCCCCCATTTTATTTTATGAGATAAAAAAAATGACGCATCAGAAAACTTTTTTACTTTTTTTCTATAAAGATAAGAGTATGAATAACTATATCAATGAAATTCTATAACATACAACGCAGTAGATTTTTTAGGAAAAAATAATTAAGAGATTTTCAATCTTTTGTGTGGTTAATTTTTCTTTTTCTCGTGAAATAAGTTTTTAGCTCGATTAATATTTTAAAAAGAATTTGTAATTTTTATTGTTGAATAGTAATAGGTGATTCTTAAAATATACGGAAGAGCAAAACTGACATATTTGTTTTGTTTTTATACAAAGAGACGAGACGCTTCTCAGTAACTATTGTTTGTTTTTCTTTGCGTTAAAAATTATTTTTCAATTTTTTCGACCAATTAGAATAAAAAAGTAAGTATATATTGATTATTTTATCAGTTTTTCTCTTAGAAAAATATTCAAATTTTCATTTCATTTCATTTTCGATTTTAAAAATTAATACCAAAACCGAAGACATTTTTTTTAAAGACAATTTCACTGTGAAATTTTAATATCAAATTTTTTCAAGTTTTTATTCATTTTAATAGTAAATTTTGATATTAAAGTTTTTTAAAGATTTTATTCATTTTAATAGTAAATTTTGGCTAAAAAAAGTATGTCCGTTACAACCATCCATATTAGATGCATAATCGTAAGAGGGTAATAATATGTAATTTTTTCTGTCTAAATTGCGGCCTGAAAATTACCCTTTCGCATGTAATACGGATAGGTTTGTTTATTTTTTAAGATAACGATGTAATTTTTCCCAATCGGATAATTTGATCTTTGAATAAACTGTTTTTTTTTTCTTTGTAACAACCCTGTACGATCTTTAATTGTTTTTTACGAGATTTTTGATAAATAAAGTTCGGAAATATTTATTTCCGTTTTATTCAAGATGGCCTAAACTGAACACGAGACCTTTTTGGTGATACCTAGTAATAAAACTGTTAATTTTAACTAGGGGGTTTAGGGTTGGGGTTTAGGGTTAGTTTAATGGGAAAATAAATAATTTGGGTTCTGTTTTTTCTGGGTCACCCTGTACAGAGTGAACCAGAAAAAACAGAACCCTAACCATAACCATAACCCCAACCATAACCCTAAAACCCTTACGGACTCTTCGCAGAGAACCGTCCCGGCATCCTGCCTCAAAAATCGCTAGCCGGTAACTGCTGAAAAAAAACACCAGCTATGATTAAAGTCCGTGGCCGAAGCGGTGTCACTTATTAAAAAAAAAAAACAACCAACTTAGGGCGTTTTTCCCGAAAACCCAACCCTAACCCTAACCGTAAACCTTAACCCTAACCCTAAACCCCCTAGTTAAAATTAAGTTTTATTACAAAATTTGTGTTTTTTCTGGGACACCCTAATTTACTAAACTAAAATTCATAATTACCCCATTTCTTTTCTTTTTTTTTCTTTTCTATGTCCGAGATCGGTGAGTAAAAAAAAAATTTTTTTTTTTTAAATAAAAATCAGGAAAAAGGAAAATACTTAATAATTTCTTTAGATTCATTCGATTGGATATTGAATATCCAATTGAATGAATTTAAAGAAACTTCTAAAAGAAAATAGTCGATATTTCCTTTCGATTTTTTTTTTTTTTTTTTGTGCGTACGTGTGTTTGTGTGTGTTTATGATTACAGAACAATTCATAAAAAAATGTCTTCCTTATTTCTTACTTACTTTTTTCTTCTCTTCGTTCTTTCTTTTTCTCGTTTTTTCTCTTTTTCTTTTCTTTCTTTTTTTTTTCTTTTCTTTTTTTTTTTTCTCTCTCGTTTGGTCAGTCTTTTGTTTTTTTGGGTTTTTTTTTTTTTACTATTATAATTTTATTTTCGATTGTCTCAAACAAGAAAAAAAGCCACACGTTTATTTTAATCTTCAAATAGGCGTCTCGTCATTATGTAAAAAGGCTAGCAAGCTAGTCTCACAGATCCAGTATTGAATAGTGAGTTTGATCCTCGTTAGATGTCACATAAAACAAAAAATCCCCACGTTAAAAAAAAACTTAATCCTGTCTGGTGGGAGGTCAGGATTTTTTTAATCATCATTTTAATCTTAAATAGAGTAGGAAGTTTTTTTGTTTTGTTTTGTTTGGGGGGGGGGAGTTCTTGTTACATTTTTTTTCTTCTCAGAAATTTGGATGATATATATAGTTCAAGTGGAACCTATTTCAAGTGTTTTGTTCTCTCCCCGGTTCGTAGAACATCCGTCTAGTAAACCATAAGGTTCCGGGTTCAATACCGGTCCTCGCCAACCCTGCTCATGAGTAGCACGGCTTGGATCTGTGCGGTAAAGTGGGGATCTGGTGGTAGGTGTGGCGCTCCACCTCAGGTGCATAAATAATCTCCTGGTCTAGCGCTAGCGAAAAGGGTATAGACTCCCTCACTGTCTGGCTAATACCGACAATGAGCCAGTCTACCTGCTTTACCTTTTACTTTACAGTCTGCTCATATCATCAGGCAACGTCGTTATTCCATCCTCCCAGAACTTTCATCCGTCGGAATTTCTAGGAGACAGTTATGCGAAAGGCATTAGCCAAATAAATTGGCCAACCACAACGCTTCTGGTGGTCACGTGAGGCTAGCTATAAAAGAAGGAGCACCCAAGAATTCGGCCTCTTTTTTTTGCCACTAACCCTGGCAAGCAGTGCTAAGACCGCATCTGTTAGAAGCCCCTGAAGGCGACGATTCGGTAGCAGTTCATCAGGTGTGGAAGATTAGAGCGACAAACGCACACCACTACGAACTTTTTCAACGGGGTTCAACAAGTTACGAGGAATAAGACCTAACAAGGCTATCAGCTAAGTTCCGCGGAATTCAGACTTTTCCTTCTCCTAGATACCAAGGTTAACTATTTACCTACTTTTAACCGCTCACAGCGGCTCTTCCAAGCAAAGTACAAAAAACTGGATGGTTAGTTCATTGTAATTGAGCAGAATGACTCAGATTACAATAATAATAGGACTTTATTTGAATAGAAGGATTTCTGAGGTGAATAGATATTTGAACTTTGAAATATCCCATCATACAGGTAAAAAAATACCAAGAAAATTTGGTACAGATGTAGTGTACATTTGGTAGAAGAATGATGGCTGGTTGAATATCATTTCCTCGTACAGAATAAATGTGAGAACAATTTCCGACGAAGTAATAACGACAATACGTTATTGCCTGAGAAAACTTAACAACAGAGTACAAACATGACAATGAGATACAAGGGGGCGCTTATTGAAAGTTTTATGTGCGAAATGTCTTAATATGAAAAGGGCTCTTTAGTAGAGAACGTGTTGAGTCCTTGATACGAAGCTGGAGGAAAATGAAAGGGCAAAGGCTTACATGTTAAGCATACAAGTGTGTGCCGTGCGACACGAGGTTGCTGGGGTATAAAGTCCAGTTGGTAGACAGAGGGATGCTTGTTAATGTGAGTCTTGCTTGTAGAGACCGAAAGAGTATTTACGGTGTTTTGTTGGAGCCCTTATTCTCCGTAGTTAGTTATTATTCGAACGAAAGAAGGAAACAAACACGAATATAAAATGCAGACACTAGACATAGAATGAATAAAAGATATAATGTACCGGTCATTCTATTTAAAAACTTTTACATTTTTTCAGGTCAGTTAATTTCAACCACGTATCTTTGATGCGTAACACAGGTCTTCAAAGATACGTGGTTCAAAGTTAACTGACCTGAAAAAATGTAAAAGTTTTTAAAATAAAATATCCGGTGCATTATATCTTTTATTCATTAATATATCAACACTGAAAATTTCATTAAATTCGGTAATTCCCAGATTTTTGGTATTTTTTTTTTCTTTCTATACGATAGTGGAATTTAGGTCCGTTATGTTCGATTTAACCCGTTTGATGATCTGACCAGAAATTAGGAAGTAATTGGCCGTACAGCTGCTTTTTTTGTAGGGTGCTGCTTCCAAGATTTGTTGAAGCTAGACAAATCACGAAAGAAGGAAACAAACACGAATATAAAATGCAGACACTTATATTATCAAAAAGTACAGAAATGTTGTTGCAAATTTTAATGGCATTTGCTACCAGACTTATCTGTGAGGTGAAATACTGTTCGTTTGAGAAGTGGCACTAACAAGGATATTCTGGTCGCTGGTTGTAGAGTTCTGTAGAGACGCGTCCGTTTTGTCGGTTTTCTCGTCCGATAAGTAAAAGTAGGGGATGCTATTTTAGAAGCTTCTCGCCTGGGTAACTGTTCCTTTAAATGACGGTGGATGGGGCCCTCTTCAAGTTGACTATTTAGGTCCTCAGCCTTCTGATAAGTATGCTGTCGAAACGGCCTTCAGAAAGTATGCTGTTAAAAACGCCTCCGTCCAGGTCGACGGCCTACAGACAAGTTCAGCCCTTTTGGGGCCAGTTGGTGAGAGCGCTTATTTTTGCGTGTCTCCTCGATAACTGCTCCCTAATAAGTCCCAGGGTTTGGATTTGGCGCCAACCTTCTGTTGGCGATTCGCCCTCTAGTGGCAGGGGAAGATAAATCTCTATTAGATTTACGCTACTAAGAGAGAGAGTTTTTACTACTTTGCCGCTTCTTCCTTTATAATGCTGCTGGATATACTATAAGAAAAAATACTTACCCTCTTTTGTTTTGTTTTTTTCTAAATCGTTAGCTTATTTTCTAAAGAATTTTATATTAAAAGTTACAGTTATCTACTTTTCAAATTTTTTTCTATGGATTTTTTTTAAATTTATGAATTGTAAAATAAATACTCCCGTTAATTGTATAACAAAATCGTATTTCACTTAAAAAATATGTAGCTAAAAATAATGAGTATACAATCATCGGTCTTTATATACAAAAATATTGAAAATAATGTCTGAATTAAAAATAGTCGTCATTTTTTTTATGGAAGTATATAGGGGACATAATATTCTATTCTTGTTTCGATAGTTGCTGCTACTATGAATAAGTTAAATATGTTCAAATCTGTGGGACTATACTACTAACAACACAAAGGCCCCCTAGTGGCTATTTGGCAGACACAGGAGGTGATTACTTATCGTGTCCCCTAACGTAAAAATAGGAGAACTATGGCAAGTAAGGAATCTAATCCCTATATTGACTTTTCGGGATAACAAAGCGATGTAGCGGTTATGTAAGCGGATTACGTAAATGTTTGCCAAAATAGCTTACCCACCGATTCAAGAAGGCTTATGCCCCAGTAATCTCCACCAATGGATTTAGGTCTCTTCCTTTTGGAACAATGAAATTTAAAATAGCATCAACTCAGTCCCGGGGGGGACAGGATCACAAAACCATCTGATATCAGATGATGGGTCTCTACAGCCAGCTTCTCATCGCCATGGGGTAGGTTTGGTTTCTTTGTTTAATGGCATATCAACCCGCGTGGGTTATTCAATGCCAAAGCCATCCTTGTATATATTTACCAACCCGTCTGCACGAGAAGGGTGCGATACAAGGTCAATTTTCTTAAGCATAGTTTAACAGTTTGAATTCAGAGTTTTCCTTCTAGACTGGTTACCAATCCAAGGTTAAAGAGCCCAATCTGTCGTACTATTTACCCATACCCGGAGGGAAAGTTGTTGGATGCATACCTTTCCCACGGGTATTATCGCTATGTGAAATGCAAACAGCCTTGTTCCGGATTGAACTCGCCTCGACGAGTCCATTTCTTACGACTCTAACCACTACACCACTACACACGCACCTTTATCCTTGTAAAAGAGCAGTAGTCGTATTATTTAAACCATAGCTGGGTTTTATACCTTTCCCAATGATATTAGTTCAAATATTGATAAATAATTTTTTGAAGATTTTCACATACATTAGAATCCTTCAATTTTGACACATCAATATGTTTAGTTTAGTCGGTAGAGCATCCGCCTAGAAACCACAAGGTTCCTGGTTCGTTACCGACCCTCGCCTACTCAGTGTATGAGTAGCACAAGGGTCTGTGCGGTAAAGTGAAGAGTTGATGGTTGGTGTGGTGCTCCACCTCAGACGCAAAAACAATTTCCTTGGTCCTACACCAGTGAAAAAGGGATAGACTCCTTCGCTGTCTGGCTGATACCGACTTATGTCACCCCGACGATTTTACTTTTTATTTCCTCATGCTACAGTTCGATTCGCCACGTACGAACATATGGTCAGTGTAGTGTTGTGGCTTAGACTAGCATCTGGTTGACTTGCAGACCAGATGAACTGGCCTATTTCGTCTATAAGACACACGTTGTGAAGAAAATACTTCGGACAACAAATTATTGTGAATATCGTTTTATTGTCAGCAACAGCTCCTATTTAACACAGACTGAGGCAGAGTAGAAGTGCAGTGATTTGTCTCAGCATACTTTCTGAAGGCCGTTTCGACAGCATACTTATCAGAAGGCTGAGGACCTAAATAGTCAACTTGAAAGAGGGCCCCATCCACCGTCATTTAAAGGAACAGTTACCCAGGAGAGAAGCTTCTAAAATAGCATTCCCTACTTTTACTTATCGGACGAGAACCGACAAAACGGACGCGTCTCTACAGAACTCTACAACCAGCGACCAGAATACCCTTGTTAGTGCCACTTCTCAAACGAACAGTATTTCACCTCACAGATAAGTCTGGTAGCAAATGCCATTAAAACTTGCAACAACATTTCTGTACTTTTTGATAATACAAGTGTCTGCATTTTATATTCGTGTTTGTTTCCTTCTTTCGTGATTTGTCTAGCTTCAACAAATCTTGGAAGCAGCACCCTACAAAAAAAAGCAGCTGTACGGCCAATTACATCCTATCATACAAATCATCCCAGTAAAATGAACAAAGATATGCTTTTTAGATCATTGTTTTGTGGCTGGACACAGAATCAGATGAAATGGCTGATTTCGTCTAGAAAAACACATGTTGTGAAGATAATACCTCGGACGACAAATTATAGTGAATACCGTTTCATTGTCAGTAACAGTTTCGAGTTAACACAGTCTTGGGAGGGAGAGAGACAGAGAGAGACAGAGAGAGAGAGAGAGAGGGGTGGCGGATTGTTTCAGCAAGAACCCTGGCGAGCCTCTACGTTTCGGTTGACCGTCAGACTACTGCATGAAAATGTGTGCTGCTTCTTAGATCATTGTTTGTGGTAGGACACAGAATCAGATGAAATGGCCAATTTCGTCTATAAAACACGTTTTGAAGAAAATACCTCAGACGACAAATTATAGTGAATATGGTTTTATTGTCAGCAACAGCTCCTAGTTAACACAGACTTAGGGAGAGAGAGGGGAGAGGGAGAGAGGAGAGAGAGAAAGAGGGAGAGAAAAAGAGAGAGGCTCTGGCGGATTATTTCAGCAAGAACCCTGGTCAGCCTCTATGCTTTCGTTGACCATGCGACTACTGCATGTGTGCTGCCTTTGCGTAGGTTTCCCTCCTCTTTTTTCTTGTCAGATCATCAAAAGGGTTAAATCGAACATAACGGACCTAAATTCCACTATCGTATGTCACCCCGCTGAAAGAAGAAAAAAATACCAAAAATCTGGGAATTACCAAATTTAATGAAATTTTCAGTGTTGATATATTAATGAATAAAAGATATAATGCACCGGATATTTTATTTTAAAAACTTTTACATTTTTTCAGGTCAGTTAACTTTGAACCACGTATCTTTGAAGACCTGTGTTACGCATCAAAGATACGTGGTTGAAATTAACTGACCTGAAAAAATGTAAAAGTTTTTAAATAGAATGACCGGTGCATTATATATTTTATTCATTAATATATCAACAACGAAAATTTCATTAAATTCGGTTAATTCCCTGATTTTTGGTATTTTTTTGTCTTTCGGCGGGGTGACATACGATGGTGGAATTTAGGTCCGTTAAGTTCTATTTAACCCATAAAAAGCCCCTTAATCATGCGTACGTTCGATTTGACCTAGTTTCAGCAAAAGTTCTCTCGACACAAGATGCTGACACCTCATATCGTCACATCAGACCACGCTCTGTTTCCCGCATCATTCGAACAGTACAAACAACCCGTAGGTCTCGTTTCCAGGTGATACTCTAATCGATAATATATCCATGTTTGGATATTTTTCTGTATCCAAGTAACCTTATACACACCCTTGTTGGGCACCACATGCCGTGTAATGGTTAGCAAGCTAGATTAGCAAACCATTGTTAATGAGTTCGATTCTCACTGGGTGCACCATGCTTCTGGCCTTGTACCGCATCTAAGCTACGCTTAGTAAATAACTAAAGAGAAATCACTTTTATATTCATAACATCACTCAGTAAGTCCCAGACCTGACGTATAGATGGTGCCACTAATTTTTTTTAAATCCATATGATTTTTATGAAGTACTAACCTTCAAATGGCACGTGTCAAAATTTGAGTCCTATCGAATGATTAGTTTTCAAGTTACAGCTTAAAGCTGTTGGTGTAATCATTGTGATAAATAAAGCCATGTTTAAATCCTGGACGAGGTTGTTTGCATTTCGCATAGCACCAATACAATTGCGAAAAGCATGCTTCTAACTATCCTCTTGCCAACTATGGGTAAATAGTAGTATCACTTGGGCACCTCATGACGTGTAATGGTTAGCAAACCAATGTTAGTGAGTTCGATTCTCACTGGGTGCCCCATACTTCTGGCTTTGTGCCACATCTAAGCTACACTTAGTAAATAACTATACCTTCAATAATCGGCAGCTCGTGTGGTTTAATGGTTAGCAAGCTAGATTAGCAGACCATTGTTAGTGAGTTCGATTCTCACTGGGTGCCCCATACTTCTGGCCTTGTGCCACATCTAATCTACACTTAGTAAATAACTATACCTTCAATAATCGGCAGCTCATGTGGTTTAATGGTTAGCAAGCTAGATTAGCAAATCATTGTTAGTGAGTTCGATTCTCACTGGGTGCCCCATACTTCTGGCCTTGTGCCACATCTAATCTACACTTAGTAAATAACTATACCTTCAATAATCGGCAGCTCGTGTGGTTTAATGGTTAGCAAGCTAGATTAGCAAACCATTGTTAGTGAGTTCGATTCTCACTGGGTGCCCCATACTTCTGGCCTTGTGTCACATCTAAGCTACGCTTAGTAAATAACTATATCTTTAATAATCGGCAGCCCATGTGGTTTAATGGTTAGCACGCTAGATTAGCAGACCATTGTTAGTGAGTTCGATTCTCACTGGGTGCCCCTTACTTCTGGCTTTGTGCCACATCTAAGCTACGCTTAGTAAATAACTTCAATAATCGGCAGCTCATGTGGTTTAGTGGTTAGCACGCTAGATTAGCAGACCATTGTTAGTGAGTTCGATTCTCACTGGGTGCCTCATACTTCTGGCCTTGTGCCACATCTAAGCTACACTTAGTAAATAACTATACCTTCAATAATCGGCAGCTCATGTGGTTTAATGGTTAGCAAGCTAGATTGTTAATGAGTTCGATTCTCAAACCATTGCTAATGAGTTCGATTCTCACTGGGTGCTCCATACTTCTGACCTTGTGCCGCATCTAAGCTAAGCTAAGTAAATAACTATAAACATCCTTATGATATAAAAGAAAACAGCGTTGCAAATGACGAGTGCAAATTCTGTGCAAATCTGAAGTCGGCTAAAACCATTACTGTTTATCTTGGAGATACCATAATTCCCTTTTTGGGTGTGCTGTTAACCTTTTAGCACCCCTCGTATCGTAATATTTATAAATATATGTCTCAGATATAATATGTATAAATATAACAGTAGATGATACAGCTAATCTCCTAAAGGCGTTGATTCGGCTTTTGTTTTTTCATTAATTTCCTATCAAGGTCACCTGGACAAATTGATCTCCTTCATATACCCGGAAGTCTGAATCACCTTTCTGCGTTACCTGTCGTACCTGCTGTCAGCTAATATCTGGTCATCACATGTTTATTGGGAAAAGAAAAAAATGTGATTGAAATGTAAAATCCCAAAACTAAAAACTAATTACCAGATGATGGATTTGTATTAGAGTATCAGTACGAATTGAGCCACACGATACATTTACTTTATACTTTATGGAAGCGCGTGGTGTAATGGTTAAAGGCATGGGAAATGGACTTGTCGCCCCGAGTTCAAATCCTGGGCGTGGTAATTGCATTTCACTTAGCGCTAATACCCTTGGGAAAGGTATGAATCCTACTCTCCCTCCAGCTATGGATAAATAGTAGGACAGACTGGGCTCTTTAACCTTGGTTAGGCAACCGGTATAGGAGAAGGAAAACTCAAACCTGTTGAACTCTGCTTAAAAAATTGACCTTGTGTCACATCCTGCCCGTGCGGAGGGGTTGGTAAATATATATATTTACTTTATACTATACTATTACAGTGCGTCCTGGGACACTCATTTGCTTTGAATGAGTCCCCGGGAGAATTTATGGGTCCCAACTAAAGCTGTGTAACTCCTACCTTGTAACCTATCCTGTGTAATTCGTTTCTAAGAAACTATTGAAATGTATTTACAATTAGCTTGAAATGGTGAGGGAAGAAAAAAGAAAAACACTGGGATGCATGGATACGATTTTACTGCGTCCTTTTAGATTTTTGTACCTAAGGGACGCAGGATGCGTACCTATCAGCATCTTTGCTATTATTTCTCACTGTATAACTATTTTTTTTTGGGGGGGGGCGGTCTCCGTGGTCTAGTGGTTAATGTGCTAGATTGCGACATCATTGTAAGTGAGTTCGAACTCCATTCATGTTATTACATTCGCTTTCAGGCTAATATTCGTGTGGAAAGGTATAAACCCCCTCACTCCCCCAGCTATGGGTTAAATAGTACCACTTCTGTTCTTTTACACATGTAGCATAGCTCCAGAACGATATCTGTATCAGAACGATAGGCCAACTCAAGTTGTAGTATTAGTCGTCGTTAGTAGTAGTAAGAGTTGTTAGTTCAGAACAACATACACGCAAGTGGTATTGTCCCAAGGGGATGTGTATCTATTTTTGGCTCGTGGGTTTTTTTTTCAGAGAGAAGGAAAGATAGAGAGAAATAGAGGGAGTATCGTCAAATTATTCTATCTTCATAGTATCATGCTCTGTACCACTGTCCCACACCCACAAGAGGGGCCGGAACCAACGTCTGACTCCTACTCGCGCCGAAATGAAAAGAGGCAGATTTTTTCTTCTTTTGTTTCTCGTCCATGCGTCACATCCGTTTCCGGTCAACACCCGGAACTTCCGTTTTTATTTTTAAATCTATTTCCGGGGTCATTCTTCAGTCAAATTACTGACACACCTGTTCTTATTTTTCTTCCTCTTTTTCTCTTGAAATCCCAACACAGTTTTATTTTTAATCCCAAATTCCCGGTAGACCCTAATAATTACGCTACACACAGTGGTGGGGAACAAAGGGGTGTCGGGAAGGGACAGCTTTAAATGGGGGGGCAGAATCGCCCTTACCCAAAAGCTACAACGTTAAAATATATTGCCTAAATTTTGCCACTATACTCCTGAACAGAAATGAGTAAAATTTGAAAGTGAAGTCATTGGAGGGGACGCCTGGCCTAGCTGTTGCTCCATATCCCCCTCCCTAGTCACGACGTTGGCATGCCACTGCTTCTACAAGGACGATTTTGGCGTTAAATAACTCACGAAGGTTAGTATGCCATTAAACAAAGAAGCACAAACAGAACTTTTGAAGTATTATTGAATTTTATTGCAGAATGATAGTACACTTTAATTCATCTAGCTAGTGAATATATATATATATATATATATATATATATATATATATATATATATATAATTTTAAAAAGTATCATACTTTATTGATTAGCAATTTTAAACGAGTAAAAAGAAAAGAGAGCGAAAGAGAGGAGAAACTTAAGGGCCCTTTTGACCGGTGCTTTTTCAAAAGTAACGACCGGTAGATCGTTTAAAAGTCACACTGTATATATATTGAAGTAAAAGAGGGGTTTAGACCATGTAAATGTTGGGGCAACATGAAGGAAGGAAAAAAAAAAATATTTGTATATTATACCTTTACGTTACCCCACTTCAGCTGTCACGTCCTCAGCCAAAATTACCAGGGAGTGTTTTAAGTGTCTTTGTCTACACAAGGACGGGCAGTAAAAAAATGGTGACTGCCTCGAGGATATTAAGGTGGTGGTTTGTCCTAGCCCTGTATAGAACAGAAAATTGCTGATCACTACAGTTGATTTTACAACTATTTATACCACAAAAGTGGTCACCGGTGGCAGAATATTGTGCATGTGAGAGCCCGGATGGGGTTTGGGGAATGCTTCTTATTCCCCTAGGGACGTGTTGGTTAATTCGTACGCTCAACCGTTGTGTCGTCCTGCCAATATAACTGGCAGCACACCAGCAATGATATTTGTTTTGTAATTTATAAATATCATTGCTGATGTGCTGCCAGTTATATTGGCAGGACGACACAATGGTTGAGCGTACGAATTAACCAACACGTCCCTAGGGGAATAAGAAGCATATCCCAAACCACATCCCTGCTCTCGGATATTTTTCAGATGTTATAAGTAACCTAAGGAAATTGAAAATGTCAAGTTACGATGTGAAACAAGAAATTAAGAGGATAGAATTTTACTATTCAACAGATTAAGAATATTTGCACTGCGAATATTTGCACGACAAAGGAACAAGTTTAAAATGTACAATATTTTGAACTAAAAGAAAAACAAAATGTGAAAGGAAAGAAGTAAGAAAATGTTAAGAAAGTTAAAAAAAAAAAAATAATCAAAGATTGTTTTTAATAGAGAAATTTGCTGTGGCTAAAGTTTTTGAAATAATTTTTTTTTTAAAGACTAAAGGAATGAAGTGCGAAAGAAGAAAGAGGTGAAGAGAAGAAAGAAGAGAAGAAATTATGAGAGGGAAGGGAAGAGAAAGAAGAAAAGAATTGAAGAGTAGAAAGATAAGAAAAAAGAGGAAAGAAGAAGAGAGAAGAAAAAGAAAAGAAAAGAAAAGAAAAGAAGAGAAGAGAACATTTTTTTCAATGGAAAAATTTTTTTTAAAGCAGAAAATATCCTACCTGTTCGTTTTTACCTTAATTCCTTTTTTGTATGTGTGTGTGTGGGGGGGGGGACAAAATTCCTAAAGTGAAAAAGATTCAATTGTTTTGTTTCCACTTCGTTAATTCAATTAACCTGTTCGCTTTTCTTTATACAGAGTGGACCACAGGAAGCGTCCCATTGTGCTGTAATGGTTAGCAAGCTAGTCTCGCACATCCATTACTACTGAAAAGCGTGTCTGATTCTTGTTGGATGCCCCATACTTGCGACCTTGGGTTACGTTTGTTTGTTTGTTTACTAATTGATCTTAACGGCATATCAACCCATCTGGGGTTATGTCATGCCTAACGGTTAGGAAGTTATACATATCGTGTATTTATATTTATACTTTTTTAGTAATTGGTTTTAACAATGTGTTAGCATTATCGGGGATTATGTTGTATGGTATTGATTTGTATTATCTACGTTATTCATCTTTATTGTTATTTGTACAACGTTTCGGCCGATATACCCTCCGGCTTTCTTCAGGTATTTCTTGTCGGAACTCGGGAACCTTCTTTTCGAACTCGGGAACTTTCTTGTCGTAATCGGGAGCCATCGAAACGTTGTACAAATAACAATAAAGATGAGGACAATAGTCCGAATAACGCAGATAATACTAATCATCAAGCCTCATCTCAAACATTCAGAGAAATGTTATTGATTTGTTTCATGTCTATATTTTATGGTATCATTTTATTTCCCTCAAAAAGGACAGAATGTCCTTCATGTTCACATTTTCAAATAGATCTTTCATATTGTTTGCTTTAAAATAACGGTTTCTGATGTGAGCAAAAAAACCTGCAGTACATGAATAAGTGTTTAACTGTCAAAGGTGTTTGACATGTTTCACATTGTGGTTGTTGTTCTTGTTTGAGTATATAGGAGTGCGTTAGTTTTGTATGACCAATGTATAATCGGGACACAATGACTTGTTCCTTTCTAGACTTCCTTAAAGTTGGTCTCCAGCCTCCCAAAGTGGGTTTGATTCGGAAGAGTTTATTGTGGATGTTGTTATTCCAGTGCTGTTGCTATTTCCTACCCGAAACAAACGGGTTGGGTATATACCTGTTTGATGGCCCCAAAAATACTGCAACATTTAAAAAGTCTTACCTTTCTTGTTTTTAATTAATTTCTTTTTTTTCAGATATTATAAGTAAAAAAATAAGCAAATTGAAAATCTCAAGTTACAAAGTCAAACAACAAATTAAAATAAGAGAAATTAACTATTTAATTGAGAGGTTTATAATTTCAGCAAAAATATATTTTTGGTGGCAGAATAATTTTAAAAAAAACACAAATTTCAAATGATCTTGTGGGGATTAAAAAAACGAAAATAAAAATAAAATTAAAATTAAATTGAAAAAGAAAACCAACAAACTCCCATGGGGCCTTCACCGGAAAAACCCTTTGCGCATGTCCGACAAAAAGAACTGACTCCCTACCCCCAAAAGGATACCTTGGCCATTTGAATTTAGGCCGCAACTGAGTGTAGTTGCTTCCTGGCCATGGGGATATCCTCTTGCCACGGCCGACTATGACCGGGTCAATAAAGCCTAAGTCATAAAACTACCTCTTTCCTTTCTCGTTCTTTGAATACCTTCCTTTCAGCGCGACCAACAAAAAAGATATGGGGTTAAAGGAAAACCTGAGGAACACGCACCAAGAATATTCAGATACCTACATTTAACCTTAAAACACCCAAAACCACTTATACCCCATAATTTACTTAAACTCCATAATCTTCCCATTCACCTGCTTTGTTTGCCAACAGCCTTAAAACTTTACTTATAAAAGACTCTAATCCTATTAGAACATTTCTTCTGTATACATATGCATAAGCTCTTCTTTGTATCTTCTATCATGATTTGTATTCTAATTCTATTAAGTTTGCTCAAGCAATACATATCTTTGTTGTCACTTTGTCGTGATTTGTTCTTATATTTACTCCGTCCGAGATTATACTCAACTAACTGTCGTTCTTCTACACACCTGAAGGATACTTTCCACTTCATGCTTAGACATAAAAGGGATTGTTTTGACAATATTTTGGCTAAACTTGCAAATCGTCGTCAAAATTTTCCGTTTTAATTTTGACGACGGTTTGCAACACATCAAACTAAATTTTGAAATTAAAATTAATTTTAAAAATCCGATTCAAAATACTTGACTTTTTTCTTTTTTTTTTTTTTTTTTTTTTTTTTTTTGGTAAGTCAGGTTAGTAATTATTTTATTTCATTTATTTAACGAATCTTGAAATATTTTCCTAAACTAAAATATTTATGTGCAGTTTAGAAAATATTTCAAGAATCGTTAAATAAATTAAATAAAACAATTACTAACCTGACTTTAGTTTGATGTGTTGCAAATCGTCGTCAAAATTTTCCGTTTTAATTTTGACGACAATTTGCAAGTTTTTCCCAATATCTATTTATATTTATATCGATGACAGATAGCAATGGGAAGTAGAGCCGGATGTCATTCATTAAAGTTAAAAACGTAAAGCAAAGGAAGAGAAATAAAGAAGAGACCAACTTGTGATATCGAAAACGTCTAAGTTGACAAAATATTTTGAAGTTCGTGATACTAGTACGATAATAGCTGAAGCTAGACACATTAATTCAACAAGAATTAGTGGTGCGGTAGAAGGAGTGGCGTGCCAACGCCGTGAACCGGAGCGTGGGAAGGGCATGAGCTTGGGCCGGCGCTCCTTCCAGTTGGCCAATACATATTGAATACAATTTTGAAAAGCTTCACATACCCGCCCACTTTCTATGCATTCATAGTTCAGGAGTATTGCAGTAATAGTTAAGCAATATATTTCTCATGTTATAGAAATGCAAAGGCTTTTGGGTTCTGACGATTTTGCGCCCCGGGGAAGCTGCTCTCCCTTAACCCCCCTCCCCTTGTTCCGCCACTGGGTAAAAGGTACATCATTAGATTTGTGGGGATTAAAATAAAATTAAAATCAAAATAAATTTTTTTTAACTCAAAAAAAAAAAAAATTCCCATGGGGCCTTCACCGGAAGAACGCTCTGCGCAAGTCCGACAAAAAGGACTGGATCCCTACCCCCAAAAGTATATCTCGGCCATTTGAATTTAAGTCGCAACCGAGTGTAGTCGCTTCCTGGCCAGGGGGATATCCCCTTACCACGATCGACTATGACCTGGTCAATAAAGCCTAAGTTATAAAGTCACCTTTTGCTTTTGTCTCTTTCCTTTTTCGTTCCTTAAATTCCATTTCAGCTTAGCAGCCCACAAGAAGGAAAAAACAGCTTTATTGTGGATAGGATACAAGAACGAACGAACTTAACCAGTCCCCATTGATTATTGATCATATGGAAATTAATCTCTCTGATAAGATAAAACAAGAATTCTTTCAAGCTCTAGCCGTTTCAGTGTTAATGTATGGCTGCACCACTTGGACTTTAAGATACGCTTAGAGAAAAGCTGGATGAGAAATACATAAGGATGTTGCGAGCTGTCTTGAACAAATCATAGAAGTAACTAACTGTTGGAAATTTATCAACTTAATCCCACAGAAAAAAAGAAACATGCCTTTTTTAATCTCTGGCAAGCGCAGTTATTCATCTATATTGAAATCAGTCAGTCAGTCACTCAGTCTACTATTGGTTTGAACAACAGCAACTGGCCAAGCACAACTGAACCAGTGTCAAGACAACTGGTACTTATGGGAATTCAGAATAGTCCTTATAATGATCTTTACATATTTGTGTATACTCCTTATAATGATCTTTACATATTTGTGTATACTCCTTATAATGTTTGTGTATACTCCTTATAATGATCTCTACACATTTGTGTATACTCCATACTCCTTATAATGATCTTCTACATATTTGTATATACTCTTTATAATGATCTCTACATATTTGTATATATTCCTTATAATGATCTTTACATATTTGTGTATACTCCTATAATGATCTCTACATATTTGTGTATACTCCTTATAATGATCTCTACATATTGTATATACTCCTTATAATGATCTCTACATATTTAGGTATACTCCTTATAATGATCTTTACATATTTGTATACACTCCTATGATAATCTACATATCTGTGTATACTCCTTATAATGATCTTTACATATTTGTGTATACTCCTTATAATGATCTCTACATATTTGTATATACTCCTTATAATGATCTCTACATATTTGTGTATACTCCTTATAATGATCTTTACATATTTGTATATACTCCTTATGATAATCTCTACATATTTGTGTATACTCCTTATAATGATCTTTACATATTTGTGTATACTCCTTATAATGATCCCTACATATTTGTCTATACTCCTTATAATGATCTTTACATATTTGTATATACTCCTTATAATGATCTCTACATATTTGAGTATACTCCTTATAATGATCTCTACATATTTGTGTATACTCCTTATAATGATCACTACATATTTGTATATACTCCTTATAATGATCTCTACATATTTAGGTATACTCCTTATAATGATCTTTACAATTTGTATATACTCCTTATGATAATCTCTACATATTTGTGTATACTCCTTATAATGATTTTTACATATTTGTGTATACTCCTTATAATGATCTCTACATATTTGTGTATATTATGTGAATACTCCTTATAATGATCTCTACATATTTGTGTATACTCCTTTTAATGATCTCTACATATTTGTATATACTCCTTATAATGATCTCTACATATTTTTATATCCTTATGATCTCTACATATTTGTGTATACTACTCTTATAATGATCTCTACATATTTGTGTATACTCCTTATAATGATCTCTACATATTTGTGTATACTCCTTATAATGATCTCTACATATTTGTGTATACTCCTTATAATGATCTTTACATATTTGTATATACTCCTTATAATGATCTTATTTGTGTAATGATCTCTACTACATATTTGTATATACTCCTTATGATCTACTATACTCCATGATCTTTACATATTTGTATATACTCCTTATAATGATCTCTACATATTTGTATACTCCTTATATTGCTTATGTATTTTAAAGTGTCCCAATGTTATTTACTATTCTTTTAGATTTGTTTTTGGGGGGTTTTTTTTTGGTTTTTTTGCTTTTGTTACATTTTTAATTCATTTTTAAAAATTGATGCTTTTATTTTTTTCTCTCTTCATAATAAACATTGTAAAACTATGAGATGATAAATAAATTGTACTTTTTTGAGAAATGACGTCATTACACGGCCATTATTAATTTTTGGCAGCTGTCGCAAATATTCAGCCTCGATTTGACTTTTATTGTGTCGAAATAAACAGGAAACTTTATGTTACTAAATATTTTTTCAGATTTTAATAAAATAAAATTTTCTAGATGAACTTTATTTCTTGCTCTATTTAGTTTACCCAACAAAAGGGCAAGACATGTCCGGACTTACTCGCCCTCGTGGTGGGGGTCCAGTGGCTTCAGTCCTGGATCTTTACAAGTTAAAAGCGTCGTTCCAGGGGCTATCTCTCCAGGCAATACTTGCCCCCTTGATTTAAAGGGGCAGGGCTGGGTTTATTGCCCAACGCCTGAGTCGCCCCCCTTGAGGGGGATGCCGACGGGATCGACGCAATTTTTGTGCTTACCACCCATGAGCTTCGGCTTATGGGTGGGCCCACGTTAAAACGAGACCTTGTGTCCAGCGCTCATAAGTGGGATAAGAGGCAAATACCTGTCCGGAGTTACAGATTTGTGGGGATTAAGATAAAATTAAGATTAAAAAAAAAAAAGAAAAAAAAACAAATTCCCATGGGGCCTTCACCGGAAGAACGCTCTGCGCAAGTCTGACAAAAAGGACTGAATCCCTACCCCTAAAAGGATACCTCGGCCATTTGAATTTAGGCCGCAACTGAGTGTAGTCACTTCCTGGTCAGGGGGATATCCCCTTACCATGGTCGACTATGACCTGGTCATTAAAGCCTAAGTCATAAAGCCACCTTCTGCTTTTGTCTTTTCCTTTTTTCGTTCCTTAAATTCCATTTCAGCTTAGCAGCCCACAAGAAGGAAAAAACAGCTTTATTGTGGATAGGATGCGAACTTAGCGATCGCCTAGGGTGCCAATATCTGGGGCGCCATAAATTTGTGCAAATTTGGATAAATTAAAAATGAAGGAAAATCTGTGGTGAACACTGTTTCATTGACTTTTATGTCAAGGATTTATTGATTTGATATAATAACAATAATTGGTTATTTGTATGGATGAAGCAATAAAACCACAAGATGAAAATTATGTTATCAATGGTGTTTCAACAGTTAGAAACAATATTGTAATGGGTTACTGTACCAACGTTAGCTCATGGAAACTTTCAAAGGCGCGCATCTAAAGGCCTGCGAGGGCGTATGGGGACAAGTTTGGTTCGTCTTGTATTTTACCCCAATAAAGCTGGTTCTTTCTTCTTGTGGGCTGCTAAGCTGAAATGAAATTTAAGGAACGAAAAGGAACGAGAAAGGAAAGAGACAAAGGCAAGAGGTAGTTTTATGACTTAGGCTTTATTGGGCGGGTCATCGTCGCCTGTAGCAAGGGTACACGCCCCCTGGCTAGCAGGCGCGACTACACTCAGTTGCGACCTAGATTCAAAATGCGCGGCATCCTTTTGGGTTGGGACTCAGTCCTTTTTGTCGGACCTACGCAGAGGGTTCTCCCGGTCAAGGCCCAATGGAAGTTTGTTGTTTTTTAATTTTTTGATTTTTGTTTTATTTTCGTTTTTTTTTTTTTTTTTTTTTTAAAATTCCCACAGCGCCAAATCATTTTGCACCGGCCCTGGTTGAAAAAAAATTGAAAATTTCTGTTTTGAATTTTACAAGGTGTGTTCAAATAGTATCATGACTGAAGCTTTATTTGCAGAAATGATTAATGAATGAAACGTTTTCTTCAAATAGCCCGCTTGTCATTCAACACTTATTCCAGCGGATTTTCCAATGGTCGAAGCACCTCTGAAATCCCTCTATTGTGACGCTGCGCAGCCTTATTGCTTTTCATGTACTTAACATTCTCATGGGGAGTCCCTCGTGGCGTAGTTACCTTTTTGAAAGGTATGAACCACCTCATCCCCCAGTTATAGGTTAAATAGTACGATTACGATTACTGTTCTTCTACAAGGGTGGATTTGGCATTGAATAACTCACGAAAGTTGATATGCCATTAAACAAAGGAACCAAACCTTCTCCATGACGATGACAAGCTTTTTGTAGAGGCCCATTATCTTATATATATATATATGTGTGTGTGTGTGTGTGTGGTGTGTGTGTGTAAAAAGGATTGGAATGAATCCGACAATGTGGTGAAGATGTGAGGAACAAAAGAACAAAACTTTCCGACAGTTTCAATATTAATTTTAATTTTATGTTCATGGGTGATAGTTTTTGCGACAGATAAGTCCATAAGTTAAACCTAAGACCCGGATCTTTTTAACCTGGACTTATCTGTCGCAAAAACTATCACACATAAACATAAAATTAAAATTAATATTGAAAATGGGTAATTCAAAAAATTTTTAAAAAAACTTCACCCATAATTTGACTTTCTGCCTATGTTTCAAATTTTCCTCCTTACCCTTCCCTTTCACCTAACCACTTTCCCCAATCCCCTACAACTAACCAAACTTCCTCTCCTGACCCCTTCCCTCACACTCAGTGACCTACTCTGCCCTAACCCTTCCCCACCCAACCACTCCCCTTTTATTACTCCCTTTTGCTGCTGCTTTGATCAAATTTCTCTCCAAGAAGACCACCCACCTCTGCTTCTAACCTATTTCTTTTACAATATATCTCTCTACTTTCTCCCTGCTCACTATCTCTATCCCTCCTCCTTCTGATTTCCTTCTCTTCCTCTCCAATGATTCCTGCTTAACCATTCAAAACCTCTCCTCACTAACGCCTATCCACCCACTTGACCTCCTCTCCTATCCACCTCCTCCTGCCACACTACCCCTTCTATAAAACACTTGTATGAAAACCTGGTAATTCATTAAAACGACTGATGTTGCCGAGCTCAAAGCTCTAGCGAAATATATCCTACACGCTCCTGTCTGGATTTTGTTCTTTTGTTCCTCACATCTCCACCCACCCACCCACCCACATATATATATATATATATATATATATATATATATACTAATCCACCCCCACACGAGTAGGATACGATACAAGGCCAATTTCTTGAATGGAGTTTAACAGGTTTGAATTCAGACTTTTCCTAGCCATGGTTAAAGTGTTTACCTAGCCCAGTCTGCCCTGCTATTTACCCATAGGTGGAGGGAGAATTGGATTCAAGGTACTGTGAAATGCAAACAGCTTCGTCCAGGAATTGAACTCGGGTCGCCGAGTCCACTTCCTTCGTCTTTAACCATTATACCACGCACCTCATTATTTCGCCAAACATTTCTGATAAAAAAATATGCAGAATTAGCACTGACTCATCTCAACGACAAGACCCAATACAGACATTATTCTATTGTTTAAGTCGCTCAGTTGTGGACATGACTTCATGTAAATTTTAAATTTAAAAAAAGAATAAATACTTTTTCAAACTCACTTGTTTTGTTTTGTTGTTACTGTTTTCTATTTATTTATTTTTATTTTTATTTTATTTTATTTCATTTTTTTTTTTCTTTGGGTGTGTAATTTTGTATCAATTTCTTCGTATCACTTATGAAAATTGAAGATACTAGGATCTTATTATTTCTAGTGGAATATTATACAACAAGTTGCTCAGTTGTGAACACGCCTTCATGTAAATTTTAAATTTGGTTTCAATACTTTTTCAACAACTACCTTTTATTTTTATTTTTTTTTTCTTTGTTTGTTTATTGTTTGTTTGTTTGTTTTTTTGTTTTTGTTTTTTTTTAACTTTTTGTTTTAGTGTTTTTTTGGGTTTTTTTTTAGGGGTGAGGGGTAATTATGTATCAGTTTGTTGACTTTCTGTGTTCATAATCCATGTTGAACAAACAAAGGGTTTGAAATAAGAAAAATACGACAAGGATGAAAATGGAGAATACACGAGTTTCTCGGTTAAATTCTATATTTGAACTCAACATATACCGTTTAAAAAGGCGCCAAAAAGGAGTTGGCGTAACATCATAATAAAGTAAAAGTAAAGTCGTCGGGGTGGCCTAAAGTCGGTATCAGCCAATCAGCGAGGGAGTCTATCCCCAAGCGCTAGACGAACGAGATTGTTTTTGCGTCTGAGGTGGAGCGCCACACCTACCAACATTATAATAATTCAACACAATTTCTTCGAATTATTTATTGAAGATACCAAGATCTTATTGTTTTGAGTACAAACAACTGTGACGTCACAGACGTATTTTACAGTACTAAATCACTACCCCCGATTGAAAAAAAAAATACCAAAAATCAAGGAATTATCCGATTTTTAAAAAACTTTTTAGGCTAATTTAATGTTTAAAGTGTATTTAAAATAAATTACATATGTAATGTTATTTTGCTTCTTTTTTTTTCTTTTTTTTACTGATGCTCATTATGTTACCACTTTTCCACTTTAAACTTAAATAACCGATTTAATTAATTTTAATTCGTTTTTAAAATGAAAATAAGCGCACATATTGGTAGTACCTTGAGTAAGACGAACAAGATATGCAAAACACTGCTGGAAAAGTATGGACGAACTCATAAGTGATATTCTCCTGTGGACACCTACACATGGAAACACCAGAGGCGCCATTGGAATAGCACTGCCTAATTTTTACATTTCTAGAAAGATCAAATCTAGAAGACCACATTAAAAGATCAAAAAAGAAAAGAAAAAAAATCAACAACGGAAAAAGTTATTTGAAAGTTATTTTCTAAATACTCAAAAATATTTTTTGTAGCGTGATTCCTCTTTTCGTAGTTTTAAAAACAATATTTTTCTTTGCATTGATATAAAAACATCTTTTCTCTGATTCAGTTGAACTATTTTTATTTACTTAAAAATTTAATAGTGAACTTTGAATGTGTGGAATGTGGCATATTGTAAACAATATTTTTGTTATGAATAAAGATTTATCTAATCTATCTAAAAATGTATGATTAAAAATGCGCAATTTTGCGCAACATATTTTCCGAGATTTTTATATATATATAAATTAAAATGGGTTAACGGGGGTAGCAGTGAGAAAGGCGGGTTATGACTTCAAGGAACGAGAGATACAACGATATGAAATGCAACAGGTTTTAATACAAATATGCACATTTAAAGGGTACAACAAAGAATAGAATGTTCGTAGTTTTGGTCGGACAAGCAACCCGAGGTTTAGTAACAGTTCATTTAAAGTTAGCGGCACATATTCGTGAGGTATAGCCGTATGTTATATTTTAGTTCTCAGCTCCTTAAGGTCTTAGCCGAGTCATTAGTTTAGTTGAGTTTGGGTTTTTGGTTACAGCACTGTTCGAGGTAAGCTGTAATTAATTGGTTATGGGTTTGTTTAGGAGAGCAAAAAGTTTATTCCTGCTAACAGCCTTTCGACTTTTACGAGGTCTACCCCACCCTATTTTATTTTATGAAATATGAAAAAATAAACCGACAAAAAACGATTTTTACTTTTTTTTCTATAAAGATAAGAGTCTGAATAATTATATCAGAAGATTTTTATAAGTTTCTATGCGTGAGTTCTTTTAGTAAAAGAACCATGAATATAGAATTCTGCTAAAATAAAATATCAATAAAGAAACTGATGGTGTTGTAAAAAAAAAAAAAAATGTTTTACTTATTTTCAAGATAGCGGTGAGTAATTTTTTCTCAATCGGATAATTTGATCTTTGAATTAGCTGTTTTTCTTTGTTACAACTCTTTATGTTTGTTATTTCTTTTTTGTGAGTTTTTTTTTAGTTCAAAAATATTTATTTCTTTCTCCAATATGGCCTAAGCTGATCACGTGACGTATTTTGGTGGTACCAAGTGCTCTGCTAAATAGATACCTAAGAATAACTTAAAAAATACTTTGGTTTGTTTGTTTATAATCGAACCCTGGGGAATATTATTGTTTTTGTATTTTCACTTATGGCAGCCACATCTGTCTTGGGCACACTGAACATCTGACAGTATCGTATGAGAACCTGGTGGAAGTCTATCTTTCCCTTCACCCGTTGTATATAATATAAGTTTTGTTTAGATAACGCTACTTATTTATCGCTTAACCCTGCAGTGTTAATTTTCGTTTAAATAAACCCCAACAACGCCCTTTTCTTTTGCTTTGTTTGTTCTTATCTTATTTTAGGAAGTGATGAAAAATAAATTAAAAAATAATACTATAAAGAATCCCATATTGGTGCAATGGTTAATAAGCTAGTCTCTCAGATCCGTTACTACTGAAAAGTGAGTTCGATTTTCTCTGGATGCCCTATACTTGTAACCTTGTGTCAAATCCTACCCGTAGGTTAGGTACCACCAAAATCACGTCACGTGATAAAAAAATAGGCTATATTGAAGAAAGAAACGTAAATATTTTTGAACCTTTACAAAAATCTCGCAAAAAAAATAACGAACATAAAGAGTTGTTACAAAGAAACACAGTTAATTCAAATATCAAAGTATCCGATTGAGAAAAAATTACTCACCGTTATCTTGAAAAATAAGTAAAACAGTCCGGGGTTTTTTTTTGGGTTTTGGGGGTGGGGGGGTTGTTGTTGTTTTTTTTTTTTGTTGTTTGTTTTTTTTACAACAAGGATAATTTCTTTATTGATATTTTTAGCAGAATTCTGTATTCATGGTTCTTTTACTTAAAAAAAAAATCCCGTATAGAAACTTATAAAAATCTTCTGATATAATTATTCAGACTCTTATCTTTATGAATAAAAAGTTTTAAAAAATCGTTTTCTATCGGTTCATCTATTTTATGAAATCTGAAAAAATGAACCGATAAAAAACGATTTTTAATTTTTTTTTTCTATAAGAGTCTGAAGAATTATATCAAAAGATTTTTATAAGTTTCCATACGGGATTTTTTGTTTGTTTGTTTTTTTATGCGAGAGCTTTTTAGTAAAAGAACCATGAATACAGAATTTTGCTAAAAATATCAATAAAGCAACTGACCTTGTTGTAAAAGAAAAACAGACTGTTTTACTTATTTTTCTAGATAATGGTGAGTAATTTTTTGAGACCTCGTAAAAAAAATTCCCATATATATTTTAAGAAAAACTTATTTTAAACATAATTTCATCGACAGGTAAATAGTTATTGAAATCTTCGTAAAAATGTGATTATTAGTTGATTAGATATTTTTTTTAAGCCAGTAGTCATAATTTGTTTTTGGCTACGTTAAATTTCAATTGATTTAATGGTGCGAAAATGTAAATATTATTTTTGTTCATAATTTTCATTATTTCCGTAAGCTGATTTTTTTTAATCATCAAGAGTTTTATTTATTTTTTATTTTTTTTATTTTAATATTTCTTCTTTTGAATGGTGACAGTTATCTCTAGGCTGCAGGTTCAATCTTGGTCAAGGGTGACAGCAACATAATATAATTAACACAGCTTAACACTTGTATCCAGTCATGGTTAGCGGAATGAGAACAGGATACCCTCATGGATTGAAAAAATGGGTTAGGTTCGAAGTTCCGTGAAGGCTCCCGATTACGACAAGAAGGTTTGAAGAGAAGATTCCCCAGTTCGAGGAGGGGGGCGGGGGTCCCGAGTCCGACAAGAAGGCTGGAGGGCACATCGGCTGAAACGCTGTACAGATAACAATAAAGATGAGGAAAATAGTCCGAATAATCCAAATAATACACATTGTGAAGCCTTATCTGAAACATTAGAGGGGTATATTCGCAGAGTTCCGTCCCGGCCTCCTGCCTCAAAAACCGCTAGCCGGTGGCTGCGGGAAAAAAAAAACACCAGCTACGATTGAAGTCCGTAGCCGAAGCGGTGTCACTTGAAAAAAAAATAGGTTAGGGTTTAGGGTTTAGGGTTAAGGTTAGGGTTGGGGTTGGGGTGTAGGGTTAGTTTAGTGGGAAAATAAATAAATAATTTGCGCTCTGTTTTTTCTGGGTCACCTTGTATACAGGGTGACCCAGAAAAAAAACACAAATTTTGTAATAAAACTGTTAATTTTAACTATGGGGGTTTAAGGTTAAGGTTAGGGTTAGGGTTTAGGTTTAGGGTTAGGTTTAGGGTTAGGGTTGGGGTTGGGGTTGGGATTTCGGGGAAAACGCCCTAAGTTAGTTGTTTTTTTGTCTTTGTTTTTTGGGGGGTTTTTGTTGGGGTTTTTTTGCAAGTAGCCGAAGCCGAAGCGGTGTCACTTGAAAAAAAACTATAGTTAGGGTTAGGGTTTAGGGTTAAGTTTAGGGGGTTGGGGTTGGGGTGTAGGATTAGTTTAGTGGGAAAATAAATAAATAATTAATAATAATAGCTTCGGCTACGGACTTCAATCGTATCTGGGTTTTTTTTCCAGCAGCCACCGGCTGGCGGTTTTTGAGGCAGGAGACCGGGACGGAACTCCGCGAATATAACCCATTAGAGAAATAGTCATATAGTCATCTTAATTACAAATTCAATTTATTTGTTTGTTTTTTATTCTTATTTTAAACGATTTTTCGCTGCAGATACACGTGTGTATTGATTCAAACTTATTTGTGTGTGTTCTTGCAAATCTGTTGTTTTTTCTTCGATGCATTTTCGTATTGTTTCCTGCATGATTTTAATAGCGAAGCCTCGTTCAAGATTTTAATTTTATTTATTTCCAGGTATCATTTATTTAATTTACTTATATAAATAAACATAGATTTTTTTTTATCTATTCATTTATTTATGAATAAACAATTACATTTTATTTAAACGGTCGTAACCTTGCAATGACACCTACAATCACATGATATTTTTTAAAATTCTATTTCAATTGATTTAAGAATTTTTACTTCGCCTTTGTTTGGCTCGGCCAAGATTAAAGCCAATATCTCCATTTTCTTACAAAAAAAAAAGAACAAAACGAAAAAGAACAAAAAAGAAAAAGAACCCACACCCACAAAAAAAAATATAAAAGAAAAAGAAAGAAAGAAAAGAAACAACA
This sequence comes from Doryteuthis pealeii, assembly GCA_023376005.1. NCBI lineage: Eukaryota > Metazoa > Mollusca > Cephalopoda > Myopsida > Loliginidae > Doryteuthis > Doryteuthis pealeii. The sequence continues at coordinate 33,033,918 of CM042151.1, read as the reverse complement.
TTGTATTGATTATAAGTTAACCGAATTTAATGAAATTTTCAGTGTTGATAAATTTTATCAATAAATAAATAAATAAATAAATAAATAAATTTTAAAATAAAATAACTAATGCATTATATCTTTTATTTTTTTATCAGATAAAAGAATAAAAGATATATAGCACTTGTTATTTTATTTTAAAATTTATTTTATTTAAAATTATTTATTTATTTTATTTATTTATTTTTATTTTATTTATTTTATTTATTTTATTTTAAAATTTTCAGTGCTGATAAATGAATAAAATATATAATGCACTAGTTATTTTATTTTTTTTTTAAATTTTACATTTTTTCAGGTCAGTTAACTTTAAACCGCGTATCTTTGAGGCGTAGCACAGATTCCCAAAGATACATGGTTCAAAGTTAACTTTAAGTTTTTAAATAAGATAACTGGTGCATTATATCTTTCATTCATTAATATATCAACACTGAAAATTTCATTAAATTTGGTTAATTCCCTGATTTTTGGGTATTTTTCTTTCTTTTGGAGGGGTGACATACAATGGTGGGATTTAGATCCGTTAAGTTCGATCTAACCATAAAATGACCCAAGGGTAGACATGCCATAAAACACCGACCAACCAACTTTCTTTTTTCTTTACCTCCTTTACTTTTTAGGTTGCATGATTTACGAGACACGGGGTACAAGTGAAAATAAAGGAACATATTTGGTACAGAGGTCTTTGACCAAAGACATATGTCAGTCTTCATGCATGGTCAAACAAACATGTTCTTCGCTGGCCGTATTGAGGCATTAGTATTGAACACAGAGGAAGCAATGTCCTCTGCGATGGTTCTGACACGAAGGGACGTGATCGTCCGGTGCTGGTATCGTACACAACTTATAAATCCGTGTTAGGAACACGTATCTTTGAAGATTCCAAAGACGCAGAAGCCGTTGTAGTTGCTGGTCACTTATCTGTTCTTCCACAAATTGTTGGCATTCCAAGCTCGGGTCAAGCAAAAGTGCTACGAGACGTGGTGTCTGCGGGTACAATGTCGATTCCTTTAATGAAACAGATATCTGAAGCAGTGGCTTACCTAGTGTTACATAATTTATGAGCAATTATAAATTATGAACGTACCTGCTGCTACGATTTTATGGGTCATCCTTTAGTCTTCAAGTAAGAGCGCTTGTCCAGCGGATATCCTTGGTAAAGAATCCTTTGGTTGTTCCTTGGTGCTACTCAGCATTGCAAGTTCCTTCGTCAATGATTGCAAATGGACGTCTGTCAGTATCAGTGATTAAATAGTCAACTAGCCACGCATTATAGCTGCTGATTGGCGGAGGAATAAACTACGTGACCCCGCCTAGTCTATAAATTTAGGTGGTGTATTGTAGCACACCTTAAATACCAGAATATTCCAACACCTGTAGTTAGAATTTTGAATTAGGGTCCGTTAATTTAAAATGACGGGGTCCATGGAAAATTACTCGACAGCTATGGACGGGTAATACCTTTTGATTTGACCCCTTGAAAGCGCGCGATTAGACGTGTGAGATAGTTTAGTTAGATGCGACGCAGATTTCGGAGCGAGTGGACCTATGGGTCGCCGCTCTGATGTTGTTACTCCCCCGCGCGGCGGAATCAAATGGGCAGCGTTGAAAATAAAGTTGGAACACCAAGTCTTGTTGTGTTAATAAAATGTTAAGAACAATGATCAGACCAGTCCAAAGAAGAATCAATCCCCAGCAGAGAAGTCAGCCCAACCAGATAACATGGCGTCTAGACGAGTAGACGAAGTAAGCAGAATGTAAAGTAAAACTATCTGGTTATTTCCTATAAGTCTATCATAAACAAAGGGAAACCATTCTTGACTGATAAATTATTTATTTATTTTCCCATTAAACTAATCCTAACCCTAACCCCGTCTTCTTTTTTTCCTAGTAGATCAATAGATAAATATATAATTTATCAGTCAAGAGTGGTTCCCCTTTGTTTATGTTATACTTATAGGAAATAACCGACTATAAACTATTATCATCTAATCTCTCTCTCTCTCTCTCTCTCTCTCTCTCTCTCTCTCTCTCTCATATGCCCAACGTATAATGTGGGTATATATGAGTTTATAACACTAGTACAATATAGATGTTTATTTAGCCGGCCCTTAAACGTCATAGTAACATTTCAAAAAGCCGAAAACAGAATAATACATGTTTTTGACGGCATATAAGACGCACCAGCATATAAGACGCACCCCCATTTCAGTAGGTCAGATTTAGGAAAAAAAGTCAAACAATTCAAAACCTGTGTTTGTTTTTGTTTTGTTTTTTTCCTCGCCACCATACGCTCCAGTTAACCTTGATTATAACAATACCAGCAATAAAATAAGGATGAATGGCGTCTAGGGTAGATAAAAGTACTGAGCGAGCGTAAGCTGGATTAGTGAGCATCATAGAGAAGATTAGCCTAGGCCTACGGGAGGTCTCAAACATCACCTATGATGTATAAGACGGAGGGCAAATTTTGAGCAAAAATTTGGGAAAAAAAAGTGTGTCCTATATGCCGTCAAATACGGTATATATAGTTCTCGGAATTTTCAAATTCAGAGTTTTCCTTCTCCTAGAATGGTTACCTATTCAAGGTTAAAGAACCCAGTCTGTTCGCCTATTTTAGCCATTGCTGGAGGGAGAATATATGGATTCATACCTCTCCTAAGGGCATTAGCGCTATGTCTAGGATTTGAACTCGGGTTGACGAGTCTATTTCCTACGACTCTCTCTCTCTCTCTCTCTCTCTCTCTTCTCTCTCACACACACACACACACACACACACTTGTCCCTATCGGTCATCACCCTTGTCAGATCTTTCCATGTAGCATCCAGAATCCGCACAAAGCTGATTGATGTAGGTTTTTGCTGGTCGGCCTACACTGGTGTTTCCATGTGTAGGTGTCCACAAGAGAACGTCACTTATGAATTCGCTCTTGCTTCTCTAGCAGTGTCCGACATGTCTTGTTTGTCTTACTCTGATGGGTTGTGTGATGGGGGAAATGGCCGTACAGGTGCTTTCTTGTTGGGTGCTGCTTCCAAGATTTGTTCAAGACAGCACGCAGCATCCTAGTGCAGCTCCCATGTAGCTTTTTCTCTAAGCGCTTAGTAAGAGTCCAAGTGGTGCAGCCGTATAATAGCACTGATACGGCTACAGCTGTGAAAAGAGGACAGGTATACATCAAACTTTATTATCCACTTTCAGTTTGTGGTCAAGTGTGCCGACTGTCGATGACAAAACAGAACGAGCGAAATTTCTCTGATAATTTCCACCATTACTCCCAGGTCTACTGTGATCCGGAGTGGTAGTATCTGTTAGGGTCCCATCTATGGGTTAAATAGAAAATTAGTTTACAAAAAAGTGATACCCCTGTGGATTGAATAAAGGGTTGGGTTCAAAGTTCCGTGATGGCTCCCGATTACAAGAAGGTTCCCGATTTCGAAAAGTCTCCCGAGTCCGACAAGAAATACCCGAAGAAGGCCGGAAGGCATATCGATCGAAACGTTGTGCAGATAACAATAGAGATGAGAAAAATAATCCGAATAATCCAAATAATTCTTTAAAAGAAATGAGTTAATTTTTTTTTTTTCTTCCAAACCATCGCTACGAATCTTTCAAAAAGTTTGCCGGCATTAAATGACCCAACATGGTTGATATGCCATAAAACAAAACAAACAAACAAATCAGATAATTTCATGTTTTAAAATTGATTTTCTTGGCCAACACGCGTCAGTTTGAAAATATTGAAAAAAAAAAAAAAAAAAAAAAACAGCCAGTGCTTAAGCTTTTTTTTTTTTTTTTTAAAGTTAATGCGATATTTTACCACCAGTCTTTATTCGACGAGTAAATGTAAATATTTTAACCTTTTAAAAATTTTAACGCCTTCAAACCACAAAATAAAAAATGTCGATAAAAACGCCTTCAACCGACAAATTATTTTTTCATATACAACAGGCACCGCTTCAGCTAGGGACTTCATTCATAGGTGGGTTTGTTTTTTGAGCTATCACCGACTAGCGTTTTTTTTAGGTAGAAGGCCGGGACGGAACTCTGCGAATAGTACCGATTTTCTTGGCCATCACGAGTCAGTGAGTGGGTGGCCTATTGTAAATACTACCCCCCCCCCGGGACTTGATGAATTACTAATTACTTTCGCATGTGTGCAATTGTGACCAGCTGATTGAAATTGAATTATCGGATATTTATTCATTATATTTACGTATATTATATTATAAACTTGTTTGCTGCAAAGGGAATTTCGTTTAGATTTATTGTAAATTGTTATTATTTGTAAATTGAGCGAAGTTCATTACTGAAATGTCCAGATGTGATCGTTATTCTTTTGTAAGCTTCGTGTTTATTTAGTGTAGGGGGGGGGGAAGGTGATCCACAATTATTTACTTTTGACAAATAAAACTAAGTTGGGAGGTCCCTAAGGTCGAAGGTCTTGTTTCGTTGACAGGGGCGGATTACCAACAGCAATCATCATCATCATCATCAGCAGCAGCATAAGATTGCACAGAAAGCTCTGATACCCATGACTCAGAAAAAACGAGAGTCCGGATAGCAGAGAGACAGACAGACAAACAGACAGACAAACAGACAGACAGAGATAGGGACAGAGACAGAGAGAGTAAAAGAGAGAAAGGGTGGACAAGTAAGAAGATAATGATAAGAGTTAAGATAAAAAGGGTATGCAACATCTCTCTCTCTCTCTCTCTCTCTCTCTCTCTCTCTCTCTCTCTCTCTCTCTCTCTCTATCATCATCATCATCATCATCATCATCAGGTCACGCTGACAGCACGGCTACCCATGATACAGAAAACGAGAAAAGAGAGCACAACCAAGACTTTCTAAAACATAAGGCCTATTGCTTCGAGTCTGACGTCACTGTGATATCATCAAATGTAGGCCGACTTTTGATTTTAACCGAATACGACACGATTGAAGTGATATCTTAAAGGGTCTTGGAACAACCCGGATAGCAGAGAGAGGCAGACAGCTAGACAAACGGTGAGAGAGAGAGAGAGAGAGAGAGAGAGAGAGAGAGAGAGAGAGAGGGGGTAGAAAATGAGAAGATAATGATAAGAATAATAATAAAGAAGCTATGCAGCACCACCACCCCTCTCTCTCTCTCTCTCTCTCTCTCTCTCTCTCTCTCTCTCTCTCTCTCTCTCTCTCTCTAACAGTTACCTATTGGTCATCGCCCGGGTAGGGTCCACTGATGATTTCGGCAGGCTCGTTTTTTAGTTCGATTTCTTAAGGATGATAACTATTAGTGTTTGTTATAGAATATCACAATTTCATCAATTCTCCGGTAATGTATTACAAATATTTAGAAATCTATTTCTTACTTTATTTACCATCCACTTAAGAGTAAGTTTCGGCCATTTGTTTCGTTTTTTTGTTCTTTGCTGTTGCAATTAATCTAAAAAATTAACCCATGCCTTGATAGATTCTTAAAAGTTGGGGAGAGAAAGATTAAAGAAATATGACCGATGACCGACTTGTAGTTAGTTGAAGATGTACTTTTGGGATTTAACTGTTCAGTAATACAACAAAAAAAAGAAGAAAAACAAAAAAGCAAACTTACTCTTATATGAATGATGAACGTAAGATTTACATCTCTCCCCCCCTCTCTCTCTCCCTCTCTCTCTCACACACACACTCTCTCTCTCTCTCTCTCTCTCTCTCTCTCTCTCTCTCTCTCTCTCTCTCTCTCTTTATATATATATATATATATATATATATATAATCCAAAAGTCCAGAGAAGAAATCGTCCTTACGACATAGGAGTTTTTTAAAACAACCTGACGCAGTTTGAGAGCTCAATGTGTGCTCTTATTGTTAGAGTCACAGACCAAATTTATAAGTAAAGAAATAACAAAAGACTTAGTGATTTTGCATTATAGCCTATTTCGGGGAGGTTAGACAAAGGGTCTAATTCTCCCAGCTCATCAGATGCGAATGGTGAATTCTTTATTACTTTTAAGGCATTTGAAAACAGATTTTTTGGGGTTTTTTTTGTTTATATTGTCCTGTCTGCTCAGCTGTAAGGTAATAAATAAATATATATATATATATATATATATATATTAAATTTTTACTTGAAGGCACTTACAACGCATGTATCGCATAAAATTCGATACTTTTTCTTATAGAAAATGAAATTGACAAGTGTAATCCCGGCAAAGGATATATACTTTATTCAGCAACGTTTCTAAAAATAAACAAACATCCAAAAATCTTATTCATTTCGCCGAATGGCATACGGTCTGTTTGTTGTTATTATTCTCTCAAAAACGCCCCCCCTTACCTATTATGGTAGAAGTATCATTTGACAAGCTTAATTTCGCTAGGATCGTTAGCTGTGTACTGTGGTCGAGGCGATATAGTGGTTCACTATGCTCGCTGAGGTCCCTTTCGATTCTGTCGGAGGGAAATCGTTAGTATATGTCGCTGATGAGACTTAATAAAGTCGAAACAGTCTGTACGACATTCTACACACCGAGCGATCCTTTGCCGGATTACACTTGTTAATTCATTTTCTATAAGAAAAAGTATCGAATTTTATGCGATACATGCGTTGTAAGTGCCTTCAAGTAAAAATTTAATATATACTTTAATCAGCAACGTTTCTAAAAATAAACAAACATCCAAAAATCTTATATATATATATATATATATATATATATATATATATCACTAAAGCTGGGCGAATCAATCTTTGTCTCCTAAAGGCTTTTTTCCTGTTTATGTTTGGAAAAAATCCCATTTTAACTGGTTCTAATTAAAAATTCTGTCTATCACGTTCCCTCTCTCTATGTATATCTTGATTACCTCCTCGTTATATATATTAGTTTCTCTGCATGAGTAAGAGAGAGATGGGAGTGGGGTTTGGGAGAAACACATTTAACTACTCTCTTTATTTGTATGTTAATATTCAGTAGCAGCGACGAGCCCGTAGCTTAATAAAATTCCATGATCCATTTCAATTTAAATTAGGTCAAACGGAACGTCTATCTTAGAAATCATGCAAAATAATTTAAATTGTTTTTTGCTTTTGGGGGTTTTTTGTTTGTTTGTTTGTTTTTTTTACTCTCCGGCTGTATTTATTTCTTTTAAAAAGAAAAATTAATTCATTCAGAAAACTCTCTTTTCCCTAATCCCAATTATCTACCGAGAACTCAATGGCTGGTTCAAAGGGTCATGTTGTGTCTCATATGTTATAAAAATGTGTATCAAACAAAAGAATTAGACTGACCATGTCGTGGCAAATTAACAGAAAACTTCACCGCTCATCAGGGAAAGAGAGTTTTACTGCCTACTGGTCTCGAAGAAAGGGATGGCGTGACGATTCTTTACTGATGTCATTAAGTTTATTTAATAAACACCGTGAAACTGTACAAGGAAAAACAAATAACATTTAATTACGGATAACAGTGAATATTTTTAAAAAGAAATAGAAAATCCTCAAAGAAATGTGAAAGCACTTAACGTTGTTGCCTATACCAGACCAGTAACGTAAACTCTAAAGACTTGTCCCTGACTTCCCCTTACCCTTTTCCGGTTAGGGTTCATAGACAGCAGAAACTAGTGGTCGGGATAAAAGGGTATTAATAAACCTATTAAATTACTCTAAATTGGATACTGTGGTTGTAGTTAATTTTTATAAACAAAAATAACTATATACAAATAGGATATAATTAACTGGACGGTTTAGCAGCAGTTACAGAGAGGAGTCTACACTATAAGAGTCAGGGTACTTTTCTTACTACTTTCTCGACATCGCCCCTCCCAATAAGTAAACAACAACTTGAAAACTTCAGTGCACTCTCAGATGCCGACCTGTAAAGCAGAAAAAGAGATAGCTTGCAGAAAGGTGGTCACTCGCTCCTTTGACCGTTAAAACGAAACTAAATTGTTAAGGAGTTTCGGAAAAATTATAGATAAATTATCTGCCCTTGGCACCAGAGGGCGAATCGCCAATATATGATTTTAATATAGCCGAATTTAATAGCTGGACCAAGTAACCAATAGGCACCCTATCCGAGATCAGTTTTGAAAGGAACTGAATTTTACTTTTCCCCGGTTGTTAGCAAACAAAATCAACAGCCGATACAAACCAAAGACAAGGTTTTATACTAAAATAATTTTTGATTTTAATAAAACAGTTTAAAATATTAATTCTTAATTTGATCACATACACGTAATCAAATTAAAATTTGATCGCGAAATCTTTTTTTTAATAAATAATTTTTATTTCTCTGAATGTTTGAGATGAGGCTTGAAGATTAGTATTATCTGCGTTATTCGGACTCTTGTCCCCATCTTCATTGTTATTTGTACAACGTTTCGGCCGATATGCCCTCCGGCCTTCTTCAGGTATTTCTATTATTATTCAAGAAATACCTGAAGAAGGCCGGAGAGCATATCGGCCGAAACGTTGTACAAATAACAATGAAGATGGGAACAATAGTCCGAATAACGCAGATAATACTAAATAATTTTTAATTTTAAACTAATATTGTTATTGTTGTTTTGTTGGGTATTTTTGTTTCTTTTTTGTTTTTTGTTTGTTGTTGTTTTCTTAATTATAAAACTTTAAACGAAAGACAAGTTTTTTTTTTTTTAAATAACAATATTAGTTTATCTTTAGTGCAAAAATTATTTTTTTCACATATGCTAACGACAATAACATCACATAACTAATTTTTTAAAATTAAAAATCAAAAACTATTTTAGTATAAAACCGTATCTTTGTTTTGTATCGGCTGTTGATTTTGTTTACTAACAACCGGTGAAAAGCAAAATTCAGTTCCTTTCAAAACTGATCTCGGCTAGGGTGCCTATTGGTGACTTGGTCCTAATAGCTTATAACCTGGGAATTATATGGGTCCCGCGAAAAAATCATAGGATCTATCTGAGAAATTCAACTAAAATTCTAGGAAAGAGAAAATTCACTTAAATTCAACTTAACAAGAAAACTAAACTGAACAGAAAATCAACTAAAATTCAACGAAACCACAAAATACTACTAAAATTCAAAGAACTTTGTTTACCGGACACACACACACACACACACACTCTCTCTCTCTCTCTCTCTCTCTCTCTCTCTCTCTCTCTCTCTCTCTCTCTCTCTCTCTGGTAAGTTCCCGCAAATCAAAACAAATTTGCAACACTTTCTCTTTCATAAGGAAGTGCCGAAAATAAGTACCTAAAATCGGAAAATAAAATGAAAATAAAAACTAAAAAAATAATTTTTTGGAAATTTTTTAAAACTCATCTCGAGAATTATTTAATTGGCTATTATCTTATAAAAGAACAAATATACATCAAAATTTGTTCTGTTTAAAAGTGGGGTGGTAAATTTCAATAGAGTTTTAAACAAAAAATTATTAGAGATAGATACTAAAATAAAGTAGTTATTAAAAAAATATGTTTTTAGAATCTAATAATATAACATTTTAAACTTAACATTATGATACTCATATTTTAAATGAATTTTATATATTAATTTATCATTGCAGAAATATCTAATTAAATCAGAAAGTTTTGAAATAAAATAACTGATGCATTATAAAATGCATTAATCGATAGATCAATACTGAAAATTTCATTAAAACTGAACAATTCCCTGATTTTCTAGTAATTTTTTTTTTCAATCGAGAGTGCTAAATTTATTTTGTAAACACGGATTTTACGGCAACTCACGGCGGCCATATTCAGTCATATTTGATCAAAATTGATCGAAAAAAATCGTTATAGATGTATTAAAAATTAGCTCAGTCAGTAGAGCGTTCGGCTAGAAACCACAAGGTTCCTAGTTCGATACCGGTCCTCGCCAACTCAGCGTATGAGTAGCACAGGGATCTGTGCGGTAAAGTAAGGAGCTGATGGTAGGTGTTGCGCTCCACCTCAGACGCCAATACAATCTCCTTGGTCTAGCGCTATTGAAAAGGGGATAGACTCCCTCGCTGACTGGTTGATACCGACTTTAGGCCGCCCCGACGACTTACCTGTGTAATATTGTTTTGCTTTATTACTGATGCTCATTATGTTACTACTTTTCGACTTGGACACAAATTTGACCTTGAATAATCGATTTAATTAATTTTAATTCGTTTTTTAAAATGAAAAGCAGACGAAAAAATGGTTATCCCTAGTGTTATAAAATAGCGATCATATAGAATTCATGGTGTAAATTCAACAATGATTTATTACGAACTGATTTAATTTCTTACAAGGGTTAAAAAGGCGGGAACAAACCTTTGTGCGGAGGTGGGCGGAGTCTGAGCTCCTGCTGATGTCACATCAAATATATATATATTAATAATAGAAATATAAGCTTATAAAAAAAACTTAACAATCGTAAAATAATTCTCAGCCCAAAATATCTGCATTATAGCAAGAACGCACTATCGAGCTCACGAGTTCAAAAGAGTAAGAATAACATTTTATTTCATTCTTTGCTTGAAGATCTTTATCAGTTTCTTAAATTGAAACTCGTGCTTTTTTCAGCTCTTTTATTTGTTTATTTAGCCATTAGCATTTTTGTCGGCTGCTAGGAATTTTAAAAGCGAATTAAAAATAATTAAATCTATTATTTAAGGTTAAACTTTGTCTAAATCGATAAGTAGTAACATAATAACCATCATTAAAAAAAGAAAAATATCATTACATATGCAGTTTATTTTTAAAAGATTTAAAACCATTTGTTTTGGTCAATTTCGATCCGATCCGCCATTAAGCCTCGTTTTCGATGTTTTTAAGTGCTTGTTTACTATTTTACTGTAACATTCGCGATTGCAAAAAAAGTTACCAAAAATCAGGTAATTATCCGATTTTAATGAAATTTTCAATATTGATTTAACAATTAATGAATTTTATAATGCGTCAGTTATTTTATTTCAAAACTTTAATTTAGTATTTTTGCTATGAAAAATTAATATATAAAATTCATTTAAAATATGAAAATCCCGATGTTAAGTTTAAAATGTTATATTTTTAGATTCTAGAAATAAATATCTATTTAATGCAAACCTTATTCTAGGCGCTGTTGGGTCAGTAAAATGGTTATTCCTGTATATAGAGTGAAGGAGGGAGAGGCTCTGTGATTGGATTTACCAATCACGTGATAGCCCAGAGTTTTGGCGCAATATCCAAAAAGTAGTCAGACAGAATACACCCGCGGTGCCACGAGGCAACGAATTCAGGGGCTCCAGGAAACCACCCTAATAACTCTTCTCCAACGCGCCGGTAAGTCCCTTAAACTCAACTTTATATACAGGAAGGACTTTATATTGTTGTTTGTGTTTTATGCCTAGCAAATAAATTGTTTGAATTAAAGGATATATTAATTCCTTTCTTGTTGTTGTTAGTCTTAGAATTGAATGTTATACTAACACAATAGCGCCAAAAGTAATAAGTTTTGAAGAAAAACTCGATTGAAAATCTACCCCCTCCCCTTTTTAAGCAGAAAAAATATCGATGTATATTTTTTTTTCTTTTATAAAATAATAACCAATTAAATAATTATCGAAATGAGTAAAAAAGAAATCTCCAAAAAATTAATTATTTATTATTTTTTTACATTTTATTTTTCGATTTTCGGTACTTATTTTCTCATAGAAAAGCCACCGTAAAAAAATTTTTTTGTTTCTATTCATAACTTCGGTCTTTTATCTCATTATTTATACTGTAATTAGTATCGAAAATGACCAACTCGCAAAACATTTTACGCCCCCAACATAAGGGGGGTCAAAATTAAGTGACCTGAAAAAAATGAGAAAGTTTTGAAATAAAATAAATAATGCATTATAAAGATCATTCATTGATACATAAACACTGAAAATTTCATTAAAATCCGATAATTTCCTGATTTTTGGTAAATTATTTTCTGTAGGGGGGCTAAAGTCATTTTGTCAAAATGAATTTTAGGCTCCGTTTGCCAGTCCCTATCTTTATCAGTTTCTTAAATTAAAACTCGTGATTTTTTCAGATATTTTATTTGTTTATTTATTTATTTAATAAATAATTAATAAATTTAATAAATAAATAAATAATAAATACATAAATAATATTTATGTATTTGTTTATTTGTTTATTTATCTTCTTCACTTTTAATGCCCCCCCACAAGTGTTTTTTTTTAAAGCAATACGTAAGTAAAAACAACCTTAATCCCCAAAACCCTAAATCGTAACCTAATTCGCAAAAAAAAGTTCTTTCATACACTATAGTTGGCAAAAAAGGACTATTTGCTCGTAAATTCCTACCATAAAATAAACTGAACCCTCATTTTATGTCCGTGTGTTTTGCAATAAATGTTTTATTTTTCTTGTGCCCGTTATTTTACAATACTAAATATATTTTATTTATTTATTTTAATATTCACTTCAATGTGTATATTCTAAAAGTTTTTATTTTATGAGAATGGTTAGTTTTAAAGTGGGGGTTCGTTTTACACTTCAACTTTTTACTCGTAAATTACTACCATAAAATGCCCAAGACTAATTTTATGGCAGGAATTTACGAGTAAAAAGTTGAATATTACCTTTTGTTGTTGTTATTTCTTTCCTTTTTCGCTTTGGTACTCTAAAATAAAAATGTCAGATTTTAATCATCGTCGACGAAAAAACAAAATTATGGTCATAAAAGGAGGATCCAATTTATGCTTAAAATGGAAAACGAGCACCCACTTTAAAACTAAACATTCTCACAAAATAAAAACTTTTAGAATATAAATATCGAAGTGAGTATTAAAATAAATAAATAAAATATATTTAGTATTGTAACATAACGGGTGCAAGAAAAATAAAACATTTATTGCAAAAAACACGGACATAAAATGAGGGTTCAGTTTATTTTATGGTAGGAATTTACGAGCAAATAGTCCTTTTTTACCCTATAGTTAAACTGTCATGGATCACCAACAAATACATTTCCGTTTTAATTTTGAGGACGATTTGCAAGTTTCACCCAGGTTCTTAACTTGAAGAAACTCGTGCTTTTTTTCAGCTCTTTCATTTATTTATTTATTTGTTTGTTTGTTTATTTATATATTTATCTTCTTCACTTTTAATGCCCACACACAAGAATGCTTTTAAAGCTGCTTTGGGAAATGACTGTCTCTCTCACTTTTTAACCTGCTAAAAGCCTTTGTTTTGTTGTGACAACTTTCTGGAATTTGTTCTTCTTTTAAGGTCACCCATTATTTGTCACAGCTTTCCAAAGACGTCAGGGTTACTGTTGTTTTAGAGGGTTTTTTTTTAGGGGGGGGGGGTACGTATCCGGTAATTCAATAGCGCAACTGTAGCAGCAAAAAACAGATTCAAATATAAAAGGATGTCTGTCTGTCTGTCTGTCTGTCTGTCTGTCTCTCTCTCTCTCTCTCTCTCTCTCATTTCACTTTAATCCTTTTCTATTTATAGCCTACGAAAAAGAAAAGGTAATGAGGGACTATTTGCTCGTAAATTCCTACCATAAAATAAACTGAACCCCCATTTTATGTCCGTGTTTTTGCAATAAATGTTTTATTTTTCTTGCACCCGTTATGTTACAATACAAAATATATTTTATTTATTTATTTTAATATTCACTTTAATATGTATATTCTAAAAGCTTTTATTTTGTGAGAATGGTTAGTTTTAAAGTGGGGGTTCGTTTTTACACTTATTTCTTTTCTTTTTGGCTTTGGTACTCTAAAATAAAAACGTCAGATTTTAATCATCGTCGACGAAAAAACAAAATTACGGTCATAAAAGGAGGATCCAATTTATGCCTAAATTGTAAAACGAGCCCCCACTTTAAAACTAAACATTTATTTATGAGCAAATAGTCCTTCATTACCAAAGAAAATTCATTTCAATTCAACAACAAAACTCAAGAATTCGACTCAAAGTCAACTCAGCTGAAAACTCAACAAAAATGAAACGAAACTAAAATTCAACTAAAAGTCTACGAAATTCAACTCAACTAAAATTCAACGAAGCCACCAAATACTACTAAAATTCAAAGAACTCTCTCTCTCTCTCTCTCTCTCTCTCTCTCTCTCTCTCTCTCTCTCTCTCTCTCTCTCTCTCTCTAGGAATAGTCCATGCTGTGAGGACTTACAGTAATGTAAGGGGGACGGAGCCCCAGCGAGAGGGGTTAGATAAAATCTACCCCATGTGGCTCGTAGTTGCTGAAACAGGAAAAGAGACCGAAAAGGTTTGAAACCGGCGCTTAAATACTATGGTGCCCTAGCGGGCACCCAGCAAACTAAAAGGGGCAGACAACTCCACCAGGCGAACACAAACTAACGCTACACTAATAAGTAAAAAGTGCTCGATACCTAAGTAGAGCCAATAATAAAGATAATCTAATAAGTCAGACGAACCTACTATTAGTTTCGCATAAAGCTCTTCAGGGCTAAATCTGACTTAAATATATATATATATATATATATATATATATATATATAGAGAGAGAGAGAGAGAGAGAGTGAGAGAGAGATGTTGCATGGCCTAATTATTATTGCTCTTATCATTACCTTTCATCTTCTTACTTGTTCACTCGATTCTCTGCCTGACTGTCCGTTTGTCTGTCTGTCTGTCTGTCTATTGTGAGAATACCGCTCTCTGCACTCGTGCACCTTTGTTGCACAATATCGATGACTCCACTGTGTAATGTTCTGTGCTGGCTGATTCGAAGGGTACGAGCTAGAGACGGGTTCACAAGGATAAGAAAAACAACACAAAATTTAATAACAGGGCGCTAATAGAGGAGGAAAGTGTGACACTTTTTTTTGGCAGTTTGGGTGTAGTAGAGGACACTTAAGTCTATGTTGTCAGCTGGCAAGAAAGTTGTCTTAACTATAAGACGATTACTGGCTTCTCTAATGTGGGTCCCCGCTTATTTTCTCTCTAATGCTACTGAGACGACACTCTCACTCAAACGGCCGGTCTGAAACCGCCGAAGGGGCTTGAACTGGCTGAATACATATGCAGATTCCACCCCTACACATACCCATGGATTCGACCACACAGAAACGGGTACTAACCTTTCTTCTCAGACATCCTAGCTGCAATTTCTAAAATTATAGCCATTACTTTTTATCAGTCTCAGTGTCCCCAATTTTCAGACCATTAACTTTTTCAAGATCCATTTTCTCTTAAAACTAGCCACATAAAATATTATATTATAACTGGCTTAACTTCATGGTTACCGTACATCTTTTATAACTCTCCTAAACCTTACCTGACTGATCTCTTGTCTTCCTAAGGACATACCTCACCCATATAAATATGTCTGGACCTAACACATTCTATTTTCCTTCTTTTCTTTTTCTCTGACCATATTCTCACTTAACCATTGTGTCACACTATCCAGGATGTGCTCTCTCGTCTTCTTGTCTTCTCGGCAGTCTTGGGGTTTGCTTAGGTTGTTGAATCTCTGTGTCCATTTCCTGTTCTTATTAACAAACATGAAGACTCATTTTAAACTTAATATCTTTTATTTGCCCAGACCCAACATTTCCTTCGCGTGGAGAAGGAACTCTGTGGAGATACTTCATTCTCGTCTGCCTCCTTCGATTGCTTGCATTCCCCCCTATCTAACTCTAAGTTTTTTCGTTCCGCAGATTTTGTTATCACGTGGCATTCTCAACGAATCAGAATGCAATGCTTATAGGTCAACCAGAGGTTAAAAGCCATCAATTAAACTGCTGTTATTTTCCATAACTAGTTGTTGGCGGAGTGGCCTATTGCCAGTATCAGCCGGTTGCGAGGGAGTCTATCCCCTTTTCGCTAGCGCTAGACCAGGGATATTTTTTTGTGCTGAGGTGAAGCGCCATACCTACCGTCAGCTTCCCACTTTACCGCACAGATCAGATTATTCAATTTGTGCTACTCATACACTGAGTTTGCGGAGACTGGTATCGAACCCGGAAATTTACGATTCCTAGACTGAGCTAAACCGGCCTCCATAACTACTTCAGTGGAATTGTCGTTAACTTTCAATTTCAAATACTTCTACGCATCATTTTAAAAAATGAATGGCCTCACATTCTTTATATGTGTGTGTGTAGATAGAGAGAGAGAGAGAGAGAGAGAGAGAAGAGAGAGAGAGAGAGAGAGAGAGAGATTCTAGCATCATTGTAAATATCTGTTTGAATTAAAATAAAATGTTTTGTCGATGAAAACGCCTTAAATAAGCGGTTCATTAACTAGCAGGATTCACTTTTTCAGCAGGCACCACCTAGCGTATTTTTAAGGCAGGAGGCCGGGACGACTGCATCCGAAAATCACCAAGATCTTTATACAAAAATAATGTACTGTTTGCAGAGTTCCGTCCCGACCTCTTGCCTTAAAAAACGCTAGGCGGTGTTAGCTTAAAAAAAAACGCTAGGCGGTGTTAGCTTAAAAAAATTGTCGATAAAAACGCCTTCAATTAAATATTTAGATATTCTTGTTTATTTAAACGGTACTTTTCTGCCTCAAAAATCGCTACCCGGTGGCTGCTGAAAAAAACCCAGCTACGATTGAAGTCCGTAGCCGAAGCAGTGTCACTTGCAAAAAAAAAAAAAAAAAAAACCAACTTAGGGCGTTTTTCCCGAATACAGGGTGACTCAGAAAAAACAGAGCACAAATTATTTATTTTCAGCAGCCACCGGGTAGCGATTTTTGAGGCAGGAGGCCGGGACGGTTCTCCGCGAAAAGTACCATTTAAACTAACAAGACATTAAACAAACATAAATAAAAGAAAATCTGAGTATTTAGATATTCTTTTATATTTTGATAAAAATGTCAGGTCATTTTTAAATTTAAAAAAAAGAAAATATTTTATGGTAAAACAGTCCGTTTTTGTTTGTTGTTTTTTTTTTTTTTTTTACCACAGTTCAATTTTTTAGCAGAATTCTGTATTCATGGTTCTTTTACTAAAAAGCTCTCGCATTGAATCTTCTGATATAATTATACAAACTTAGCTTTATAGAAAAAAAGTAAAACTCGTTTTTTTGTCGGTTCATTTTTTTTCATATTTCATTGAAGGCGTTTTTTACGACACATTTTTTAAGCTAACACCGCCTAGCGCTTTTTTTAAGACAGGAAGCCGGGACGAACTCTGCGAATAGTACGAAAAATAACCGTATTTCAGCATATACATGTATACTGCGTCACCAAGAAACTCCTGATCAGATGATGACTCCACGATCAGCGATGATTTTTGGGCCGATGTATCACTATATAAACCAGAGCTACCCAAAACATTTTTTTAACATAAATTTGTCATTAAAAATCGTTCCAAGGGAAATAACTCCAAATTCTTAAAAAAGTTATCTCCCTTGCATCATTTAAGCGAACTATAGATATTTACTTCCTTATTTAAATGAAGAAAAGGGGAAAATCTAAATTTAATTTGTAAAATGACAATCTGATCATTTTGCAAATCTGAAAGAAATTAACTGAAATATAAATAAATAAGCAAAGAAATAAATGAGCAAAGAAATAAATAAGCAAAGAAATAAATGAGCAAAGAAATAAATACTTGAAAACCAGTTTAAAAGATTTTAAAGGAAATACCTGGTATATTTTAAGATAAAACATGAAAACGAAATAAATGGTATTTTATTTATTAAACGTTTCAAGAGCAGACTTTTTGTCGAGATCTGTGCTTCTTGAAGAACTGAAGAAAATCATGAAACAAAAAGAGGTAAATTCCATTGATTTTTAAAATCGCTTATTGGGGAAATGAAGAGAATAGTTTGTTTTTTATCAATATTTTTTTGTTATTGTTGATTTTTTATGGTATTATTAAAAATTTTAAAACTTACAATCGGATAAATTTATAAAATTATAGTACGCCAGGAACTGATTGTTGATTAACACCGGTTGCTTTTTTTTTTTTTGTACTTTTACTAGTTTGATAGTTTGTATTTTCGATTTACTTTATTAAATGCACCGGCAAAAGACAACAATGAGGGATTTTAAAAAATCCTGATTGTAGCAAAAATGAGGCGTTAAAAGTCAGATAAAATTACTACGATAAATAAATGGTATTTATTAATAGTGATACCCAAAATGAAACTAAATTGCATTTTTGACAAAATTACTTTAGCCAGGGGAAAATAATTTACCAAAAATCAGGGAATTATCGGATTTTAATGACATTTTCAGTGATTATGTATCAATGAGTGATCTTTATAATGCATTACTTATTTTATTTCAAAACTTTCTCATTTTTTTCAGGTCACTTATTTTCTACCCCTCCCCCCTATGTTGGGGGCGTAACATTTTTTTTCAAGTTGGTCTTTCCGTTTTATAATTACAGTAAATAAAGAGATAAAAGATCGAAGTTATGAATAAATACTATTTATCCATGTGCATTGATTAAGGTTTTACCATTGGTTATCTAATTCTGACTTTTACGATTATTACCTTTTCCGTTTTAAAATGGCCGCAACTTCAAAGCAGCAGATGATATCATTTTTTTTTTTTTTTTTTTTTTTTTTTTCGTGCATCGTAGTTAGTAAGCTAGTCTTGCAGATACATTATTACTGAATAGCGAGTTCGATCCTCGCTAGATGCCGCATAAAAAATAAAATTAAAAAAAAAAAAAACGCTAAAAAGATTTTGTGTTAATTCGGCCTGGTTGGGGGTCAGGAATTTTTTTCCCCTTTTTTTTTACATTATCAGTATTTCAAAAAATCTTTTCTTTTTTTCTTCCTTTTTATCTATTTATTATTTTTTTTATTTTTTATTTTTTTTTTTTTTAGATTAAGTGTTAGCGTTGGGTTTGTTTAACTACAGCTAAAAACAGCGGCCATTTTAAAACGGGAAAGGTAAACAGTTGCTGTGACTTTTAGTCAAAAAAGAAATAGTCTGTTGAAATAAATAGAGTAAGTCTTTGTAAATCGTTTTAAGTAATGATTTATTACCGTGAGTCCAATGAGAACTTTTTTTTGTATTTACTTAAATAGCCATGTTCAAAAAGGGACATAACCCCTATTTTGTTTACACCGACTTATTTACCTTAGATTCTTTTCTTTTTCTTTTTTTTCTTAGCCACTGAACAAATTTTTTATGTTTGCCCGAAATCGCTATTTTTTACTATCTCGTATGTTTTAACATCCGGGTATTTCGAAGTAAAAGATAAAAACATGGGATTTTCTATCCAATATCTTTAAAAACATTTATTCTTGGAAGTGTAGCCAAAAAAGACTTTTCTCTGTTGCGATTGACATATTTATTTAGACAGGGAGAGAATTCGGCCCGTTTTGTCATCCATAGTTGAAATAGACGATTTAAAACATTTTTTTAGGAATCTCGGAAAATGTGCTGCTTATCATCGCATATATTTTAACTTAGATTTTTTCCACGATAAAATTCACAGATATTGACAGACATATAAAATTGACCTTTAAATTTTTAAGGTAGTAAAAAACTCAATTTAACTTAGATAAAATAACAAAATTTTTGCATCAATTTAAAGAAAAATATATATTTTTAACTATGAAAAAAAAAACATGCTATATTATTAATTTTTGAGTTTAAGAAAATAACTTTTGAATTTTAAAATCACTCTTTTAGAGTATTGAATTCATATTTTTATTTTTTTTATTTTTCTATATAAGATCTTTCAAGAAATGTAAAAATTAGAGACTGGGATTTTTTTTCTTCAAATGGTCAAAGGTTAATTCTGAATTGATAAAAAAAAATTTTTTTTTCAAGTTTCTTTAATAAAATAAGCTAATCATTATAAAATTAAGTCGTTGAAAAATAATTTAGTGAAAATTTCATTAAAATTGGACAATTCCTTGATTTTTGGTAATTGTTTTAAAATTAAGAAATTTTTGCAAAAAAATGTATTATCTCCCTTGGCAACACTTGAACATCACTACTTACAAATATCTATGTGAACTTGTTTGAAGAGATGGTCCCAACTGTCACTATCCAGGTGGTACCAACAATAGGCCGCCACTTCCAACTTTACTCTTACTTATTTATTAAAACTTGTAAGAAAATGTTCTCTCTGGGTATAAGTATTTAATTTCTAATATAATGAAATATATATGAAATTCGAAAGACTAACAAAATTAAATAAGAACACAAATAAAAAGATTACAATTGTTTCAATTATATTTTGATTGGTTTCTATATAAAAATCATTGATAGGATTGATTTTAATACGTTGGAGAATAAAACAATATTAGAGATCAATAACACCAAGTAATTATTTATTAAACCCAGTTTTGTGAAAACCAGGATACAAATTAGCCACACTATATATTATGTAAACCTTTATTCCTTCATAATATATAAGACACATTGCTGGGTTTTAAACGCACTAATAACATGGGCTCTTCGGGACCTGTGTTTGTTAATGTAAATTAACAGTGTTGATCCCAAGAGGCTATCCCCGCAGGCAATACCTACCCCCTTGATTTAAAGAGGCAGGGCTGGATTTATTGCCCAGTGCCTGAGGCGCCCATCTTTGAGGGGAAATGCCAACGGGATCAACGCATTTTTTGCACCTACCACCCATGAGTATCGGTTTGTGGGTGGGCCCACATAAAAATGTCCTTGTGTCACACCCTCATAAGTGGGGTGAGAGGCAAATACCCTAATAACATGGGCTCTTCAGAGCCTGTGTATCTGGTAGCTTCAGCCACTGGACCTGTGTTGTTAATTAACAGCGTGATCCCAGGGGGCCATCCCACCAGGCAACATGTGCACCCTTGATTTAAAGGGACAGGGCTGGTTTATTGCCCAGTGCTTTGAGGGAGAATGCCGACAATATCAACATATTTTTTCACTCGCCATCTCATTATCTTTGGTTCATGGTGGTCACACATTAAACGTCAATATGGAAATTTAAAGTTATAAAATATGTTTCATTTTTACAAAGGGAAAATTTAGATTTTATAAATGAGATGACAAAATCAATTTGGGCTGCTAAGATATATAAAGGTATGAAATCTATCTAGAGTTTATTCATCTGTCCTCCATAGATGGTCATAGATATAGTGCTACCAAACATGGTATGCAAGTTTATAATAAAAATCATTTCCAATGCATCTTTATAGTAAAAATCATTACCTAATGCATTTTTATAGTAAAAAACATTTCCAATGCATTGTTATAGTAAAAAACATTACCTAATGCATTTTTATAGTAAAAATCATTACCTAATTCATTTTTATAGTAAAAAAACATTTCCAATGCATAGTTATAGTAAAAATAATTTCCAATGTATCTTTATAGTAAAAATCATTCTAAATGCATTTTCATAGTAAAAATCATTACCTAATGCATTTCTATAGTACAAAAAATGTCAATGCATCTTTATAGTAATAATCATTTCCAATGTATCTTTATAGTAAAAATCATTCTAAATGCATTTTCATAGTAAAAATCATTACCTAATGCATTTCTATAGTACAAAAAATGTCAATGCATCTTTATAGTAATAATCATTTCAATGTATCTTTATAGTAAAATCATTCTAAATGCATTTTCATAGTAAAAAATCATTACCTAATGCATTTCTATAGTACAAAAAATGTCAATGCATCTTTATAGTAATAATCATTTCCAATGTATCTTTATAGTAAAAATCATTCTAAATGCATTTTCATAGTAAAAATCATTACCTAATGCATTTCTATAGTACAAAAAATGTCAATGCATCTTTATAGTAATAATCATTTTCAATGTATCTTTATAGTAAAAATCATTCTAAATGCATTTTCATAGTAAAAATCATTACCTAATGCATTTCTATAGTACAAAAAATGTCAATGCATCTTTATAGTAATAATCATTTCCAATGTATCTTTATAGTAAAAATCATTCTAAATGCATTTTCATAGTAAAAATCATTACCTAATGCATTTCTATAGTACAAAAAATGTCAATGCATCTTTATAGTAATAATCATTTCCAATGTATCTTTATAGTAAAAATTATTCTAAATGCATTTTCACAGTAAAAATCATTACCTAATGCATTTCTATAGTACAAAAAATGTCAATGCATCTTTATAGTAATAATCATTTTCAATGTATCTTTATAGTAAAAATCATCTTAAATGCATTTTTATAGTAAAAATCATTACCTAATGCATCTTTATAGTAAAAATCATTTCCAATGCATTTTTATAGTAAAATCATTTCCAATGCATGTTTATGTACCATCACCTATATCACTAATATACATAGTGTCAACGTGTTAAAAATATTAAAGTCAATATGGAAATTTAAAGTTTTAGAAAATGTTTCTTTTACAAAGGGAAAATTTAGATTTAGATTTTGAAGGAGGTGCGTGGTCTAATCTAGTCGTAGGAAATGGACTCATCAACCCGAGTTCAAATCCTGGATGAAACCACAGTTCACATAGCGCTAATACCCCTGGGAAAGGTATGAATCCAATTATTCTCCCTCCAGCTATGGGTAAATAGTAGGTCAGACTCGGCTCTTTAACCTTGGTTAAGCAACCAGTCTAGGAGAATGAAAACTCTGAATTCACACCTCTTAAAATCTTCGCTTGGGGTGGTCACTACTACAATAGGCTCAGTCCTACTTAGTGATCTATTTCAATCTATATATGAGATCACAAAATCAATTTGGGATGCTTTCGTTTAAGATGTATAACAGTATGAGATCTATCTAGTGTTTGTTCATCTGTCTGCCATATACGGTCATAGATATAGAGCTACCAAACATGGTATGAATGTTTATAGTAAAAAGCATTTTCAATGCCTTTTTATAGTAAAAATCATTACCAAATACATTTTTATTGTAAAAAACATTTCCAGTGCATTTTTATAGTAAAATCATTTCCAATGCATTTTTATAGTAAAAATCATTACCTAATGAATTTTGATAGTAAAAATCATTACCTAATGGATTTTTGTAGTAAAAATCATTACCTAATGCATTTTTATAGTAAAATCATTTCCAATGAATTTTTATAGTAAAAATCATTACCTAATGCATTTTTATAGTAAAAATCATTTCCTATGCATTTTTATAGTAAAAATCATTACCTAATGCATTTTTATAGTAAAAATCATTACCTAATGCATTTTTATAGTAAAAATCATTTCCAATGCATTTTAATAGTAATTTAATGTAAATCTAAAGTTTTAGAAAATGCTTCACTTTTTAAAAAGGGAAAATTTCAATTTTATACCCGAGATCCCAAAATCAATTTGGTCTGCTTTCATTAAATAAGCAATGAATACCAAATGAGTTAAACCTATTATTATAGGTACAATTTGCGCTTAAGTGCTGCATTTATTTAATCTCATTTACAAAAGTTGATGTACTTACTAATCTGTTTAGTCCATTTCTCTATTGTATTATTATTTGGTGTTAGACCATCTATAATTAACCTTTTATGTTTTGTTTTAAGATTATATATTATCTATATATCTTGTTGACTATTACTACTGCTATTATTATTATCATTATTATTGTTATTATCAATCTGCGTTCCTGAATAGTGCCACTAAAACAAAGTGTGTGTGAAATTAATCCAACAATATGAGGAAGAATGAATAAAGAAAAGAAAGAACAGAATGGATAATAAAAGATGAATTTAATCAATATCACTTACACATGTGTTTCGGTCAGTTCATCTTTGTGTACACGATTCAAACTATTATTATCATTAAATAAACAAATGAAATGAAATAATAATAATAGAAAAATGTGAAAATATTCCGTACACAGAGAAAATTTGACCTTCATCAGAGTTAAATTTTATTTTGAATGAAAAAATTTGTTGGGGAAAAACGGAGAATTCTTTTTAGAAATGTTCGAAGATAATTTTTTTAAATCACTTTTGGGAACACTATATATATATATGAGGAAAGAGGATAGGAATAAATCTGACAGAATGTAGTAGAGATATGAGGAACACAATGACAGAACTCAGACAAAAGTGTGTAGGATATATTTCACTAGAGCTTTGAGCTTGGCATCATCAGTCTTTTTATTGATTATCAAAGGTATCATACAAGTGTTCCTAGTTCAATACCGGTCCCCGCCAACTCAGCGTATGAGTAGCACAGGGATCTGTGCGGTAAAGTAAGGAGCTGATAGTAGGTGTGGCGCTCCACCTCAGATGCTAAAAACAATCTCCTTGGTCTAGCGCTATTGAAAAGGGGATAAAGGGGATAGACTCCCTCGCTGACTGGCTGATACCGACTTTAGGCCGCCCCGTTGACTTTACTTATTTACTATATATATATATATATATATATATATACATTAGGGCTGGTTTAGCTCAGTCAGTAGAGTGTCCAACTAAGAACCACAAGGTTATTGGTTAAATACCAAACCTCAGCAACTCAGCATATGAGTAGCACAGGGATCTGTGCGTAAAGTGAGGAGCTGATGGTAGGTGCGGCGCTTCACCGCAGATGCAAAAACAATCTCCATGATCTAGTGCTAATGAAAAGGGGAGAGACTTCCTCGCTATTTGTCTGATACCGACTTTAGGCCACCCCGACGACTTACTTTACTTTACTTTACTTTATTATTAATCTGTGTCTGTGCATTTATATATAAATATAAATCTATATATAAGTATATAAGTAAGTCATCGGTATCAGCCAAACAGTGACAGAGTCTATCCCCTTTAGACTAGCGCTAGACCAAGGAGATTATTTTTACATCTGAGGTGGAGTGCCACACCTACAGCTGATCTCTCT
>CM042151.1:32980936-33003436 GCA_023376005.1 Doryteuthis pealeii | reverse complement strand
AGTAATATATACATTATATATTATATATATTATATAGTGCTATATAATATATTATATAATATATATATACATATATAGTATATATATCATATATTTATACATATAATATATATATGTTTATTATTATATTATATCATATATATATCATATGTATAATATCTATATAATACATATATATATATATTATTATATACATATATATATATATGTATATATAATATATATATTATGTATATATATACATATAGTTATATGAATATATTATCTATTGTATATATATACATATATGTATATATGATATATAGATAGCAATATAATATCATATATGTTAATATATATAATACATAGTATATATATATGTATATATAATTATCATATATATATTATGTATATATATACATATATATATGTATGTATATAAATATTTATATGTTATTGTGTATAATATAGATATATATATGGTGTGTATATATGATATTATGCGTTGATTATTGTGTGTATATATATATATATATATATATAATGTGTGTGTGTATATATATATATATATATATATATATATATATATATATTAATTCAATCTCTCGACTTTGATTTATCAATTCATCAATCTAATCTTACCCTTTTAGATATTAAGATTGGAACATGAGTGTTGGACCATGAAGACAACATATGGTTATTGAATCCAACTTAATATTTAGCTAGATTTCTTTCGGTTTTTTATATTCATATATATCAATTTATATTTCTACATATCATATCTATCTATCTATTCCTTTATGATATTCAAAGATTTTGCGCATTGAAATCCTTTTTTTTTTTAAAATTTTCGCATGGATTTTCAATGAAAGGCAATAAATTAATATTGCATTGTATCAACTTGATAAATGAATAATAGATTTAGGTCAATATGTGCTAAAGATCAAAATCAGAATGAATGTCAGGTTACATGCAGCAAAAAACAATCAACATGGAACACTTATATTTCTATCAGTTGAAGTAACCCACCTACAGCAGGGTTTTTTGTTTGTTTGTTTTTTTGTTGTTTTGTTTTACAGCATATCAACCTCAGTGGTCATTTAATGCGAATAATAAAGTTTGAAATAAATTCATTTTTAATGGTGTAGCGTTAGGTTTCGTATTTGCCTGGGAGAGTTGTCTGTCCGATTTAGTTTGCTGGTGCCGGTAGGGCCAGGTCATATTTAAGTGCCTGGTTCACGCTTCTTTATCTTTTTCCTGTCTCCTCAAACCACGAGAACATGGGTTAGTTAATGTCTACCCTTCTCGTGGGGCTTCGTGCCCCCCCTTACATCTGTTAAGTGATGCACAGCATGACTATCCCGTAGTTCTCAAGTCTGTGCTTTTATGTTTATCTTGTACATTCATGATGTAGTTTTATCTTTCTACATGTAACTTTGTTTTACCTATTGTATTTGTATTTGTTTATCCATGTGCTGTATACTATTAAATGTTTTGTTTATCAAACCTTTGTCGGAGTTTGTACTTCAAGTAAATATAACTTTGAATCCTTTCTTACAATGGATACTCAATTTTTTTTAATACATACATTTTTCTATTAACCCATAGATGGTGCCCTAACAGCTACTACCACTCCGGGTCAGAGTGGACCAGGGGAGCAATGGTGATGAAGGGGTGCTCTACATTCACCAAACCTCCACGAACTGGAACCTCACCATCAGTTAGAGTTTAACGTCATACAGTATTTGCAATGTTACCTTGATAATTTCCTCTCGAGGATGCGCAGAGACATTGTGCATAGACCCGTATCTTTCATTTAGTAAAAAGATACGGACCCGTTCACATCCGGTACGTTCTTGTTAACATTTTGTATAGTTAAGTGAGTGGGCATATGGGTTTTAGTGAATTTTGTGATCAGGAGATATCTTTATGTGTTATATAATATATATGCTAGTAATATTACTTACTAGCAAAAAAAAACGCTCTCCTATACGGGTAAAAATTCAAGGACTTACTGCTGCTAGTTTACAAGGACTGGAAAATGACTCCTTAGTCTAACTAGAAGTGACTACCCAGCATTGACTGGGTAGAGAGGAAGGGAAAAACCTTGGTGTATTGATTTGTTTATTTTTTGAGATTTACAAATGCTGGACATTTTTTAAGTAGAATTCAATGCTATTTCTCTATGTATATTTTAATCTTTAAATATCTTTTAGATATTTAAAGAAAAGGCTTAACATTCAATTATATTGCAGTTATCAGATCTATTTCTACTGATATGTCTACCTATATACATAGGGAGTTTCATCAGATAACATAATATAATAATAATAATATAATAATAATACTAAATTTTATTGAAATGGTACGAATTCATGGGAAATTTTAGATATTTTTGGGGGGTGGGGGATTTCAGAATAAACTCTGGTCTCAGTTCTTAGGGAATTGGTGCTTATGTCCAGAAACCAATTAGTCAACCCCACAAATTTGGAGAGCTAAAATCAAACTAACCCACAATTTTTGGAATGGAAGCTCAAATTTGGGATTGGTGAACATTAACATAGTCCCCACCTGGACAAAATTCAGAAAAATTGAAGGCGGGTGGGGTGACATTTTACTTTTTTTCTGATGGCATTTTTGGAGGCATTTGGTCTAATGGTTAGAGTCATTGGAAATGACTGTCAAGCCAAGTTCAATTCCTGGACAAAGCTGTTTGCATTTCACATAACACTAATACCCTTTGGAAAGTTATGAATCCAATTCTCCCTCCAGCAATAGGTAAAATACAGGCACACTTCAGCTCTTTAACCATGGGTAGGTAACCAGTCTAGGAGAAGGAAAAACTCTGAATTAAAAATGTTAACTCCACTTAAGAAACTGATCTTGTGTTGTATCCTACTTTGCAGAGGAGTTAGAAATATATAATTATTGGTGGTAGTCAAACGAAGTCTGAGTGGACATAAGTCCAAAATGAGTTATCTTCCCATTGCCTTGTGTCTATCTCTCTCTTTGATATAGAGAGAGATATTTCGTGCCTCGTTCATATCGTTGACGTTCTTGTTAACCTTGTGATACTATTTGTTTGGAGTGGTGATATAATCTGGGTTTAGGAATATATATTGGAGTCACAGTGGAAATACCAGTATTAGGTGGTGTATATATAATTTATAAATAAGAATGTTTATGGAGATCTCTCTTAATGCAAATAAAAAATATAAAATCTCTCCCAGTGGATCGCGGGTATCAAAACTTCAAGTTTGAGTTACTGTTTGGTGTCACAGAGACTGGAAAATGACTCCTTAGTGCTAACTAGAAGTGACTACCCAGCATTGACTGGGTAGAGAGGAAGGGGTAAAAACCTTGGTGTATTGATTTGTTTATTTTTGAGATTTACAAATGCTGGACATTTTTAAGTAGAATTTCAATGCTATTTCTATGTATATTTTAATCTTTAAATATCTTTTAGATATTTAAAGAAAAAGGCTTAACATTCAATTATATTTGCAGTTACAGATCTATTTCTACTGATATGTCTACCTATATACATAGGAGTTTCATCAGATAACATAATAATAATAATAATGATAATAATATTTATTGAAATGGTAACAGAATTCATGGGAAATTTTAGATATTTTTTGGGGGGTGGGGGGATTTCAGAATAAACTCTGGTCTCAGTTCTTAGGGAATGGTGCTTATGTCCAGAAACCAATTAGTCAAACCCCACAAAATTTGGAGAGCTAAAAATCAACATAACTCCACCAATTTTTGGAATTGGAAGCTCAAATTTTGTGGATTGTTTAACATTAACATAGTCCCCACCTGGACAAAATTTCAGAAAAATTGAAGGGGTGGGTGACAATTTTACTTTTTTCTGGATGCATTTTTGGAGGCATTTGGTCTAATGGTTAGAGTCATTGGAAATGGACTTGTCAACCCAAGTTCAATTCCTGGACAAAGCTGTTTGCATTTCACATAACACTAATACCCTTGGGAAAGTTATGAATCCAATTCTCCCTCCAGCAATAGGTAAATAGCAGGGCACACTCAGCTCTTTAACCATGGGTAGGTAACCAGTCTAGGAGAAGGAAAAACTCTGAATTAAAAATTGTTAAACTCCACTTAAGAAACTGATCTTGTGTTGTATCCTACTTATGCAGAGGTTAGTAAATATATATATATGTTGGGTTAGTAAAACGAAGTCTGAGTGGACATAAGTCCAAAATGAGTTATCTTCCCTTGCTGTGTCTTGTTCGCCAAGAGGTGGCGTTAGTATTTGGCCACAAGCGGGAACTATGATTTCCTAGCCTCTTTCCACTCAGACAGGCAACGGATAAACATGGTCTAGGTGCCTGCTGTCTCTAAGCTGTCAGTAAGTGACATTCTCTACGACATGAGTCATACGTCTATTTCCTCAGAATACATTTATGTATCTGTTTTATATACCTACTATTCGTATATGTATTCTTTGTGTGTCTCTTTCTCTTAAATGTATCTCCATCACTTGCGGAATAAATATTGTTATCTTTTATACCTTTGTCGAAAATTTTTTATGTATACTCATGTACCCACGTTGGGAGGTTACTTTAAGCCTTCCAACATTAATATAACATCACATCCTTACATGTATATATATATTTACATTATATATATTACAGATTTTTGCCAATCTACGAAGTAAATAAATTTACTTCTGGGTTAATAAAATCGAGTTAAAGAGTGCTCAATCAAAAGAGCTAAATATATGTTTTTTTAAAAAGCGAGTGTTATAAAAATTCCAACTTCAGTTTCATGCCGGAGCAATGATGAATTGCTCCGGCATGAAACTGAAGTTGGAATTTTTATAACACTCGCTTTTTTAAAAAACGTATATATATATATATATATATAAAGATAAACCTAATGAGTCAGATAAACCTATTTAAAGTTTCGCTTAGTGCTCTTCAGGGCTAAGATCCGACTAAAGAGATTTGGAGCAAACTCATATTTATACAACATGAGTCTAGATGGAAGGTGTTGTATAAATATGAGTTTGCTCCAAATCTCTTTAGTCGGATCTTAGCCCTGAAGAGCACTAAGTGAATTTTTAAGTAGGTTTATCTGACTCATTAGCTTTATGCTTTATCTTTATTATTTGCTCTACTTAGGTATTGAGCACTCTTTACTTATTAGTTTTAGTATATCCTAGCAGTGTTTTGTATGAATATATATTTCTTATATATATATATATATATATATATATATACATATTAATTGTTTTTTCTTTTGGCCAAGTATTGTATCAATCGATTATTTTTGGTTGGTACGATTATCTTGGTCTTTTCTTTTTTCCAAAAATTTTTTTCTTCCCAGGTGATGTTTGGTAGTATATTTTTACAATCAAACTATTTTCCGGGTTTTTTCTCACTGCGAGGGTTTACTAATAAGTTTGGTAGTTTTATATATATATATATATACTTCTTTTGCTCATTTCAATAAAAAAATAATCAGAAAAATATTGTTTTTTGTCTCTTATAAGTGATAATATAAATTGACTTTTGTTAATGGAGAATGCCTATTCCCAAATGACACAAGATGAATAAACTATCGATTTACCATGTGTGATGTGTTTGCTGTAATGATTTATTTATAATGTGAATTTTGCCAATTATTCATCACTGAGAATTTTTTAAAAAAGCTCTGCTTAGCCTGATACAGAGACCTCAGCTCGCTTACAGTACCAGCTCTTAAGTGGTCACCCAGTGAGAAGGTTCATCACTTCTTAATGTCACTGATATGGCAGGAACTGATTGATATATATATTTACCAACCCCTCCCAACGAGCAGGATGTGACACAAGGTCAATTTCTTAAGCGGAGTTCAACAGTTTTGAATTCAGAGTTTTCCTTCTCCTAGACTAGTCACCTAACCAAGGTTAAAGAGCCCAGTCTGCCCTACTATTTATCTATAGCTGGAGGAAGAGTAGGATTCATACCTTTCCCAAGGGTATAAGCGCTAAGTGAAATGCAATTAGCACACCAAGGATTTGAACTCGAGGCGACGAGTCCATTTCCCATGACTTTAACCATTACACCACGCGCTTCCTACAAATCTGTAGGAACTAATTGATATAGGTTTTTGCTGGATGGCCTACTCTGATGTATCCATGTGTAGGTGTCCACAGGAGATTGTTTTTTATGAGTTCATCCTTGCTTCTCCAGCAGTGTCCAGCATATGTTATCTTGTTCATCTTACTTTGTATAATTGGATGTAGGTATCTATACATTTGCTTTTTTGTCGAGTGCTGCTTCCAGGATTTGTTCAAGACAGCACGCAGCACCATTGTGTAGTTTCTATCTAGCTTTTTCTCTAAGCATTTCATTAGAGTCCAAGTAGTGCAGCTATACAGTAGCACTGACACAGCTTTTTTGTGCTACTTCCAGGATTTGTTCAAGACAGCACCCAGCATCCTTGTGTAGTTCCTATCTAGCTTTTTCTCTAAGCATCTCTATTAATAATGGAGATTCACTTCCGGTTTTTGTCTGTAACAAAAATTACATCACTGCTTACGTCACATTACCCAAAATCGTCATAACATAGAATAAATACACTCAAAATTTGAACATGCAACATTAGACAGTCCTCAGTGTTTTTTAAAACAAGTTTTAATAAATACATGACTGGTATTATATATCTATATATAGTTTGTTTTATTTTAATACATATTTAAAGTTTACATTTCAAATTGTTTTATTTTTTAATCCTTTAATGAATTTGATAATTTTACTTACTTAGGGTACAAACTCGCTGACATTGAATTTTTAACTCCCATCCCTCAGGCAATATGTTTCAAAAATCTATTTTTACATCGCCCGGGGGACGTTTTTTTATTTTGTACTAGTTTTATTAAAGTCCATTTATCCCAAATGTACAGATATGAAAACTGATATTTCATGTTTAATGTTCAGTTCATAAAACTTTGCCAATTCTGAAATCTGTTTCTCTTTACTTACGTTATTTACTTCATTTAAGTTAATTACAAAAGTAAAACGTAGGTAATTTAGTTGGCTTGTATATCTCTGCCTTTACTCTTTTGACTAGGCAAATTATTTGTATATGAAATGATGGTATCATCATATTATACATATTATTTGCAGAGCTTATGTCTGGTAAAAGACAGATTGGTCGCCCCCCCAGCTGCGATTCAAGGATGTCTGCAAGAATGATCTCAGGTGCTTTGGCATTGTCCCTTCCAGCTGGGAAAATTTGGCTCAGGACCGCCCTCGGTGGCGCCAGAATCTCCGTATAGGACTGTTCATGTCAGAAGTCATCCTGACACAACACCATGAAGCTAAGAGGTCTAGAAGAAAGCAGCAGCCACAAAGCATCGGCACATCAACATCTTCAGGGACAGCCTTCAAATGCGACATCTGTGGTCGAGAATGTTTTTCAAACATCGGACTTCACAGTCACAGGAGGCGCTGTAACTTCAGGGACACAAAAACTTTATTATAGTCTTCCGAGACTGAAATGCCAACACAATACAATACAATACATATTATACATGGGCCAGATTTGGACGCCCCATACTTCTGACCCTGTGTCACATCCTACCCATGGTGAATGGGTTGGGTAAATACCTACATAGGCCAGATTTGGATGCCCTATACTTCCAGCCCTGTGTCACATCCTACCCATGGTGAATGGGTTGGGTAAAACCCTACATGAGCCAGATTTGGATGATCCATACCCGTGACCTTGTCACAATCTACCCTTGGTGAATGGGTTGGGTAAAAAATGGTATCTGTACATGGGCTAGATTGGGTACCCCATACTTCTGACCCTGTGTTAAATCCTACCCATGATGAATGAGTTGGGTAAAACCCTGCATGAGCCAGATTTGGATGCCCATACTTGTGACCTTGTAACATCCTACTGTTGGTGAACAGGTTGGGTAAATAATAGTATCTGTACATGGACAATATTTATATGCCCATACTTGTGACCCTGTGTCCCATTCTACCCATGACAAACAGATTAGGTAAATATCTCCAAAGGCTAAATTTGAATGCCCCATACTTGCGATCTTGTGTCACATCCTACCGGTGGCAAGCAAGTTGGGTAAACACAGATTTGTGTGAAAAAAAACAAAACAAATAAAACAAAAGATAAAACAGAATTGGGTAATCTTCGTGGAGAACCGTCCTGGCCTCCTGCCTCAAAAATCGCTACTCGGTGGCTGCTGAAAAAAACCCACCTAGTCACATCAAGCCTTAGCAACAATATGATTGTCCCAACTCTATTACTCTTATGGCAAACCCCCAAACCTTTTTATCATATATGTGCAGTGGCTGAGGGTCTTAGTGTCCTGATTATGACTTTAAACAGCATCAAGTCATGAGGTTTTAATTCTGGAGCTCTGGGGAGTGTGGAGTACCTCTTCATTGCTATTACTCCAATATCCACTCAATGTGGTTAAAAAAATTTGAGTTAATAAAAATTTAATATCCAACAAAAATGAATAAAACTAAATGTTTTTGGCCTAAAGCAGGGGTCACCAGACTATGACCTGCAAGCCAGATCCGGCCGGCGAAGGCATTTTATAAGGCCTGCTAACGGTACTTGAATTTGTAATGTTTTTGATAATGTTTTGAAAATAAATATGTTGGTTAAATTTGTTTTTGTGCATCTTACGCCACTCATCCATGGATATAAGATGGAAAGATAAATTTTGTTTTACATCTTTTTCTCAGAGCTTTCATTCTGGCTAGCAAGTATTGAACACAATAATAATGTGGCCTGCGCTTGTTATTTTTTCAATTAACCGGCCCACCGCGAAAAAAGCTTGGTGATCCCTGGCCAAAGGCAACCCAAGAGTTGACATGCCATAAAATCCAACCAACCAACCATATTAGTGTGAAAAAATATGCAGAAATTAGTTGGTTGGTTTATTGATTTTAACGGCATATCAACACAT
This sequence comes from Doryteuthis pealeii, assembly GCA_023376005.1. Taxonomy (NCBI): domain Eukaryota; kingdom Metazoa; phylum Mollusca; class Cephalopoda; order Myopsida; family Loliginidae; genus Doryteuthis; species Doryteuthis pealeii. The sequence goes on along the minus strand of CM042151.1, from coordinate 32,994,501 downwards.
CTGGGGTTATGTCATACCTAACGGTTAGGAAGTAATACATATTGTGTATTTATATTAATACTTTTTAGTAATTGGTTTTAACAATGTGTTAGCACCATTGGGGATCTTGTTGTATGGTATTGATTAGGTTCATGTCTATATTCTATATTCTATAATTTTATTTCCCTCAAAAAGGAGATAATATCCTCTATGTTGACATTTTCAAACAGATCGTTCATATTGTTTGCTTTGAAATAACGGTTTCTGATGTGAGCAAAAAACCTGCATTCCATGAATAAGTGTTTAACTGTCAAAGGTGTTTGACATGTTTCACACTGTGGTTATTGTTCTTGTTTGAGTATATAGGAGTGCGTTAGTCTTGTGTGACCAATGCGTAATCGGGACACAATGACTTGTTCCTTTCTAGACTTCCTTAAAGTGGAAATTGTGTTAGTTGCTACACGTGCAATGTAAAGCCCTGTTTGTAATCAACAGTCTTTGCCAAATCAAATAAATAAATGTGTTTATATTTATTAATTTCTGGCTATTTCTCATGTTTTCAGTTTCTCATTCTCAAGATGATTTAATTGATTATATAATTATCATAGAATTGCAGCCTTTTCTTTTTTAAATAAATTACAAAGTGTTTGTCTATGTTTATAATTGATTCTGTTCAATTAGCAAACACTTCATCATTAATCTTGTCTCAATGACTCTTTATTGAACTTCATATTTTCCTATAAAAATGAAATATAAATTTTAAAACTTTTTACAGTTACTTCTTGATATAATGTTTAACAAATGTTATGAATAAACAGTAATTAGGGCCGGTTTAGCTTAGTTGGTAGATTTTGTTTTGTTTGGTTTGGTTTGGTTTGTGTTACGGCATATCAACCTCAGTGGTCATTTAATGCTGACAAAGTTTTGAAATAAATTATTCTTAATGGATACACAATTTTTTTTATAAATACATTTTTCTATTTAACCCATAGATGGGACCCTAACAGGTTTAGCTTAGTTGGTAGATTTGGTTTGGTTTGGTTTGGTTTGGTTTGTGTTACGGCATATCAACCTCAGTGGGTCATTTAATGCTGATAAAGTTTTGAAATAAATAAATTCTTAATGGATACACAATTTTTTTTTATAAATACATTTTTCTATTTAACCCATAGATGGGACCCTAACAGGTACTACCACTCCAGGTCAGAGTGGACCAGGGAGCAATGGTGATGAAGTGGTGCTCCACATTGCCCAAACCTCCAAAACTGGAACCTTACCATCAAATAGAGTTTAACGTCATTCCCAAGACATAAAGACCCTCAGCCACTGCCTTCTAGCACCCATATGATAAAAAGGGTTGGGGCTTGCCATAAGGGCAATAAGGTTGGGGCAATCATATAGGTACTAGGGCTTGATGTGACCAGCTAATTAGCACCCCAGGTAATTTTCACCTTTAGCAAATAAGGCAATTAGAGTAACCTCCCATGACTTTCTCTTTGAACTAAGCTGGTAGCTATTTAGAAAGTCTCCGTACTGCATGCTTTAACACAAAAATATTATAAAATGTGTTCTTAATAACAATTAAGTTCATTTCAGATAATGCACACACACAATTTTAAGCTAGGAATTTAGCCAACTAAAGGTGAAAATTACCTGATAGAGTACATCAACTAGTGTTTATAGCTAGATATAAACCGCCCTGTCGGTTGGGGCATTAGAATGCACCGACTGCACCTCTGCAGAGGAGTAAGACTCCCTCAATGGGGCCACCTGTTGGCCGTGGGTGGCGACCCGTGATGCTTAAGGATAGAGCCCAGGTGGATGAGCAGTTCATGACTTGCAATACTCCTCTTTGGCTCTATCTTGGGCTAGACGGGCGGTCAGAGAGACTCTCTCCAATCAATCGGCTGGTCACGTCTAGCCCTAGCACCTATATGATTTTCCCAACCCTACTGCCCTTATGGCAAGCCCCAACCCCTTTTTATCATATGGGTGCTAGAAGGCGGTGGCTGAGGGTCTTCATGTCCTGGGAATGACGTTAAACTCTATCTGATAGTGAGATTCCAGTTCTGGAGGTTTGGGGAATGTGGAGCACCCCTTCATCACCATTGCTCCCTGGTCCACTCTGACCCTGAGTGGTAGTACGTTAGGGTCCCATCTATGGGTTAAATAGAAAAACATGAGTTGATAAACAAAATTTGTTATACATTAAGAATGAATTTATTTCAAAACTTTGTCGGCATTAAATGACCCACTGAGGTTGATGTGTCGTAAAACAAAACAAAACCAAACCAAACCTAGATATAAATAGATAAGTAAAGAGAAAGATAAGTGTACAAACACATACCGCAATGTGTATATGAATAAATTCTGAAGATATGCTCCAGCTTGTTTCGGCAGTTACTTAGTTATCAAGATATGCATAGACTAAAATATGTGGTTTCTAAACAAACAATAACCCTAACCCTAACCCTAACCCTAACCCTTCAAGTATTTGACCATGAATCAATTTCTTGGTTTATCTTTCAAATATTCTAGTGCGATCCCCATATCAACAGTCATTATATGTGTTGTAGCTCGAGTATCAGAGTTAACAGAGAAATAATAGGAAGAAACAGTGACGTTCTCTGTGGACATCTACACATGGACACACCAGTTGGGGCCGACCAGCAAAAACCTGCATCAACCAGCCATGTGTGGAATCTGGATGCTGTGTGAAGAAACAGCAAAAAAAAAAAAGATCTCATTATTTTTCTCTTTTGAGGTTTCATCAAACATTATAGGAAAAACAAATGATTCCTTACTCATTATTTAGGTACTATATGACATGGTTGAAAAAGAACAGCAAATGTGTAAACAAGTTTATGTAAATTTGGTTATTGTCCGTTTAGTTCTGAAAATATATCTAAAAGAATTAAAGGGTACCAATAATAGCTCAGTCGGTAGAGCATCCACCAAGGAACCACAAGGTTCCAGGTTTGATACTGGCTCTTGCTAACTCAGCACATGAGTAGCACAGGGGTAAAGTGAGGAGCTGGTGGTAGGTGTGGTGCTCCACCATCTGACGCCAAAACAATCTCATTGGTCTAGTGCTTGTGAAAAGGGGATAGACTCTCTTGTTGTCTGGCTGATAATGACTTTCCTTTTACTTTACTTTATTACAATATGACAAGTGCATTGGTGTTGATCGGCCTGGAGAAATTTTAATAGAAACGTAGGAGTTTGGGGCTTGGTTCTGGAGATTCTGACTCTTAAGCAGCACCTATCCACTGCACAGAAAATTATTCTGACACCTTCATGATACCGATCGCCAAAACTGAGCTATTCTTATCCTTGCCCATACATAAGAGACTTTTGCTACTTATGGGCCTCTTGGTGGCTTGGACCCTTGGGTACTGACTGATTGGCCCACACACACCATTTCCCAATATTTTACTTCAGACTTTGCAATGAAGGTTAGGGGTGCGCGTTAGGTTGGGGATGTGTGGTGTAATGGTTAGAGTTTTAGGAAATAGACTTGTCGACCCAAGTTTTTTGAGACTTTAGTAACTTGCAGGCCTCTTGGTGGTTTGGACCCTTGGGTACTGACTGATTGGCCCCCACCTACCATTTTCCAATATTTTACTTCAGACTTGATTACTTTGCAATTATTGTCATCATTATTGGCATTTCAGTCTCGGAAGACTATATAGTTATTTTGCCCCTGAAGTAACAGTGCCTCCTGTAACTGTGAAGTCCGATGTGTGAAAAATATTCTCAACCACAGATGTCGCATGTGAAGGCTGTCCCTGAAGATGTTGATGTGCCGGTGCTTTGTTGCCGCCAATTTTTTCTGGATCTCTTACCTTGTTGGTGTTGCATCACCCTGGCGCAACACCATGAATCCAAGAGGTCCAGATGAGGTCTATCATTTACCAGAGTAAAAAAAGAAAGAAAGGGTAAAAAATATTTGAAACCACAGATGTCACATGTGAAGGTTGTCCTTGAGGATGTTGATGTGCCAGTGTTTTGCTGCCGCTGTTTTCTTCTGGAACACCATGAAGCCAATAGGTCCAGAAGAGGACTGTCATTTACCAGAGTAAAAAAAAGAAAGAGTAATCATTGCACCATTGCACCATTTACCCTCCTTTTTTTTTTACTCTTAAAATGATTCACAAATTTACACACACGCATTAGATACACAGGTATAAAGTACGAAAGACATGGTCTGTAGTGTTCATGCATCAAGAGCCAAATTGTAAATGGCTACTTCCATGACGTTTTATATATGTCTCTCTCGTCAGGAGCAGATAACCCTGTTCAGCCTAGACAAAGGAACAGAAAATTAGTTTGACACCTTCATGACACTGCTCACCAAAACTGAGTTATTCTTATCCTTGTCCGCACATAAGAGACTTTTGCAAACTTATGGGTCTCTTGGTGGTTTGGACCCTTGGGTACTGACTGATTGCCACACACCCCACCATTTCCCAATATTTCACTTCAGACTTGATTACTTTGCAACGAGTACCACCTTTTTTTACTCTTAAAATAATTTCCAAATTTACACACACGCACGCCAAAATTTGGCACTAATAATGCATCATCAGATACACAGGTACGTAAACAATTTCATCAACTCAACGAAGCTCCACCCTAAGAACCAATCTAATTGAATGAGTGAAAACATCCAGACGGCAGAAATATGGAGCAACATTAGTGACATCTGCTCTCCAATTATTTGGCAAAATGTGTGTGTGGCGTGGGGGAGGGTGGGAGCAAGGAAAATTGGCAATAAGCCTGTGGGAGAATGTTTGACTTCTAGCAGTTGGAAAAATACAGGAGTGTAGTGTCTGAATTCCAATACTTGAAAAAAGTTTGAACATGCTGAGGTAGACACTACGTGGGTATCACAGATTTAACTAAAAAACAAATGTACTAATTACAACAAAGTGAACAGCTGTGGAAGCCAACACATGGACATGCTAATGTGGGCCGCCCACCAAGGACCTACATTGACCAACTCTGCGAGGATACTGGATGCTGTGCAGAGGACCTCCCTGGGACAATGAATCATAGAGAAGGTTGGTGATGGATTGTCATGTATATCTGTGCTAATTGTGCGACATGATGATGATGAAACAGGTAAGAATTTGGATACCTTGAAGATCAGTTTCAATTCAGGTGAGTGAGGTGAAATAAATTGGGTGGTTCCGGTGAACCGTCTCTACCCCCAGGCAGCAACTGCACTCTTGTATAAAAGGGTAGGGCTGGATTTACTGACAAAAGTGGGATGCAAATGGGAACATGCATTTTTTGCACTGGCCATCGCATGAGCTTCAGCTTGTGCATGGTTTCCCCATGTTAATTAATGTTGTGTTAATCCAGCCCGATGGAAGGTCAGGAAAATAACTACCTTGAAGATCAACCAGATAGAGAGTAGAAGAAATCTAAATGTTACATTATGAATAGGTAGCCTATTCATTTTGTAATTAAGTGTAATGTTTGAATTAAAAAGTTAACTGGTAATTCGTTAGAAGAGAAAATACCATAGATACTATTAACAATTTTTGACCCCTTATTGATCTAGACGTGCAATTCTGATTGGTAGAATGTTACATGATAACAAAAATAATTCCAAAATGGATCCTATGGAGTTGGATTTTGATTTGGAGGAACAGGAAGGGGTTTAACAGGACGGTGCCACAAGAGGAATATAATCTATGACCACAAACTCGTTGTTTATTAACAATCTTGTGTATCATTTTTGTTGTAATTTTTGGGAAGGGGAAATAGTCCCGAGGTTTTATATTGTTTCATAATGAATGGTATAGCCTATTCATTTTGTAATGAAGTGTAGTGTTTGAATTTAAACATTAACTGGTAAATCGTTAGAAGAGTCATGAAAAATACCATAGATTACATAAATTACATACATAAATTAACAATTTTTGATCCTTTATTGATCTGGATGTGGCATTCTGATTGGTAGAATGTCACGCTGTTGGATTATCTGGTTATAAGATGTATGCAAAATCATCGCTTCTATTTATGAACTTTCCCAACAGCAGCAGGCCCTCCCAGTAAAAATTGGCCAATGAGAGACGATGACATAAAGCATTTAAGATCTTTTGAAAATATCCACAAATGAATTGCTCGCTGAACTTTCTGCTTTGATTAACACCAGAGAAAATAACTACCTTGAAGATCACTGAAAGAGAGAGAGAGAGAGAGAGAGAGAGAGAGAAAGAGAGAATGAAGGGGTAGCCTATTCATTTAGTAATGATGTGTAATATTTGAATTTTAAAGTTAACATGTAGTTCAGTATAGTTCAGTCGGTAGAGCATCCACCTGGGAACCACAAGGTTATGGGTTCAATACCGGCTTGGATCTATGCAGTAAAGTGCAGAGCTGATGGTAGGTGTGGCACTCCACCTCAGACACAAAAACAATCTCCTTGGTCTATCACTAGTGAAAAGGGGATAGACTCCCTCACTGTCTAGCTGATAGCCACAATAGGCTACTCTGCCGACTTTTACTTACTTAGTTTGATTGACAGCTTTTAACCCCTGTTCACCTTTTTGTGTCTCTTTCAGATTTGTTGAGAATGTCACGTGAAAGCAGAATCTGTGAGAAAAGCTTAGAGTAGTTTGGTATTGAACTGAAGAGATCAAAGTAGGCTGATGGAATTAGCCATTGCTCTGAGAGTTCTTCTCCGCATGCTGGAATGTTGGGTCTTGGGAAAATAAAAGATGTCAAAGTTAAACTATATTTTGGTGCAAAAATAAGAACTGACAAAATGGTTTGGTTTGGTTTGTTTTGTTTTACGGTATATCAACCTCAATGGGTCATTTAATGCCGATAAAGTTTTGAAATGAATTCATTCTTAATGGAGACTCAATATTTTCATAAACACATTTTTCTATTTAACCCATACATGGGACCCTAACAAGTATGACCACTCCTGGCCAGGGAGCAATGGTGATGAAGGGGTGCTCCACTTTCCTCAAATCTCCAGAACTAGAACCTCACCATCAGATAGAGTTTAACAACAGGACATGAAGACCCTCAGCCATTGCCTTCTAGCACAAACATGATAAAAAGGGCTGGGGGTTGCCATAAGAGCAATAGGGTTGGGGGAATTATATAGGTACTAGGGCTTGACATGACTAGCCAATTGATTGAAGGGGGCCTCTCCAACTGCACGTCTAGCCTAAGTAATGACCTAAGTGATGTGTTGCATGTCATGGACTGCTCATCCATCAGGATTCCATCCTTAAGCATCACGAGTTGCTACCAACAACCAACAGGTGGCCCCACTGGGGGAGTTTTACTGCTCTGCAGAGGTGCAGTCGGTGTGTTCTAACACCCCAGCCAACAGAGCACCTGATAAAATGGACACAAAGACGAACAATCCCAAGAACACCCAAGCCAACCCTAAAACAACCAGCCAGCCCTGTTGGCTGGGGCTGTAGAATATACTGACTGCACCACTACAGAGGGGTAAGACCCACCCACCCAATGGGCCACCTGTTGACCGTAGGTGGTGACATGATGTTTAAGTTGATTGGTTAGTTGATTGGATTTTACGCCATGTCAACCCTTGTTGGGTTATTTTATGCCAAAGATATTTTGTTATATTCATTCTTGATGAGTATTCAAAATCTTTTTTTAACTCATTTTTTCAATTTAACCCATAGATGGGACCATAACAGATATTACCACTCCAAGGTTAGAGTGGATCTGGGAGTAATGAAAGGGGTACTCCACACTCCCCAGAGCACCAAAATTGGAACCCCACCATTAAATGCAGTCTAAGGTCATACCCAGGACATAGAATCCTGGTGGCTGAGCAGTCCATAACATGCAACACTCTACTTTGTCTCTTACTTGGGCTAGACGGGTGGTCAGAGAGACCCACCTCTAATCAATCAGCTGGTCATGTCAAGCCCTAGCACATATATGATTGTCCCAATTATTACTCTTATAGCAACCTGCAACCCTTTCTATCATATATGTGCTTATGTATATCTAAGTTAGAGTGGACATGAAGTCAACGGCACTTGGTTACTGAAAGTTTCTCGCCAATGTAATCATCAAACCAAGTGACTGGGCTGGTATTGTGTGTGCCCTTATATACTGCAGTTTAGACTATGTACCATGAATGTCATGAGATCTAATGTAAGAAAAAGGCTTGACACTGAAAAAAGGCAAGAAGCAGATGGTATCCCGCAGAAAGTATTACAGATGCAGACTGAACAGATTATCTAACACTTTCTTAAAAATACTCCTGCACAATTCAAATCACACCTGCATAGCCTATAGAAGGCAGCAGTAAAGTAGAGAGTTGATGGTAAGTGTGGCGTTCTGCCATAACTGATGAGGTTTATAATGCCCGTCTTCTCAATTTCATCCAACCAGAAATAGAGAAAATTCTTTGGAAAAATCAAAACTAATTTTGTTGAAATTGATCCACGACTTTTCAGATTCTGACTATTTGTCAAATCATAGAAGGAGTATGAGCAAAAAGAATCTCGAGGCAACACTACTGTTTATTGATTTATACAAAGCATTTGATGCCATACACAGAGGAAATATGGAGCAAATACTACGAGCATATGGTCTCCCTCAAGAAACAGTAACCGCTATAATGATGCTCTACAAAGACTAAACCAATGGTTCATTCACCTGATATTGATGCAGATTCATTTGATATTGTCACTGGAGTCCTACAAGAAGATACATTAGCAATGTATATATCTATAATATGCCTAGACTATGTAGCATGAACATCGTGAGATCTAATGTAAGAAAAAGGCTTGACACTGAAAAAAGGCAAGAAGCAGATGGTATCCTGCAGAAAGTATTACAGATGCAGACTGCACAGATGATCTAACGCTTTCTTAAAAATACTCCTGCACAATTCAAATCACATCTGCATAGCCTATAGAAGGCGGCAAGAGGCATTTGCCTCTATGTGAACTCAAAAGTTCATGTGTTTTAAACAAGCTGGAGACATCTCCACACCAGATGGTAAGCGTCTGAAATTAGTAGACCAGTTCACATACCTTGGTAGTAATATACCTGTAGGGAGGGGAGGAGTTTTCATTTTATAGTGTCTATTTCTACTTATATTAATACACACATATATATGTATATATATATATATATATAAGTGTATTTTGGCAGCATTTTTTCTTTTAAACATGTTTCGTTAAACTGTACTGATGATTCTTGTCGGACAAGTTTTTGTTCGATCCTTTCTAATTTTCTGGCCATCTTTTTAATGTCAGGGTGGAACTGGTGTAGCAATCCACCAAAGGTTTATTTACGAGCGCTTTCGGCATGTCCATCTGCCATCTTCAGTTGTGAAACTGATGGGATGTTTCGGGTGTCTCGTTTTTAAAACAACGAGCAGTAATGTAGGAATTAGTAGCAGGAGGTAGTATATATATATATATATAGTACTTTACATACAGTACTGTTTCGATGTATCACATCTCTTCAGTGTGGCTAGACTTAGCTGGTTGTATCAAGCTAGGATCAAAACTCAATCAATTTTTAATCACAACCTACTAGCAGAAGAAAACTTTTATTGATAGATACATAATATATGTAAAGGCTGCCTAAGAGATCTCTATACATTTTAAGAAGAGCCTTGCAATTTCAGCATCAGTAGCAGTTGTCAGCAAATTTATCTTCTAGAGAGCTTAACCCACCAGTGGTGGGGAGCATATATAGTCATACACATACAGTACTGTTTTGCCATATCACATCTCTTCAGATGTGATATGGCAAGACTTAGACATTATATATATATATATATATATATAGATAGATAGATAGATAGATAGATATAGATATATAGATATAGATATGTGAAGAGAAAAATGGAAGTGAATCCGACGGTATGTAAAATAGTGAAAAAATTTTGAAAAAACACAGGTTCAAATAAAATGAGTGATATTTATTCAGCCAACGCTGCAGTGTTTCAATCTGTTTCGTAGATCTTCTTCAGGGCTTTTGTTGATATAAGGAAAAGTAAAATTTATCACAGACTAATAAGGAGACTGTGAGAGTTGTTGTTGATCAGTTTGTTTATAATGTTTTGAATGGATATAGATATAGATATATATAAAGTCTAAGTCTTGCCACACTGAAGAGATGCGATATGTCGAAACAATACTGTATGTGTATGACTGTATATGCTCCCCCACCCCTGGTGGGTTGAGCTCTATGGAAGGGAAATTCGCTAACAACTGCTGATTATGCTGAAATTGCATATATATATATATATATATATATATATGGGATTGGATCAATAAATATGTAGGCTGACACATCAACTGAATTTCGATCTGAAATTTTAACTGTATAAGGTTGATTGATTGTGATTAATGGAAAAAAATTGATTTACAGAAGGAGAATATATTTAAAAATTGTGCAATACAAATGCTTTTTCCTTATTAAACTAAGAACTTATTGATTTACTTATAATATATATATATATATATATATATATATGTATGTATATTTAACTCAGTCGGTAGAGTTTTCAGACTAGGAACCATGAGGTTCCAGGTTCGATACCGGCCCTCACCAACTCAGCATATGAGTAGCACGGGGATCTGTGCGGTAAAGTGAGAAGCTGATGGTAGGTGTGGCGCTCCACCTCAGACGCTAAAATAATCTCCTTGGTCTAGCGCTAGTGAAAAGAGGATAGACTCCCTCACTGTCTAGCTGATACCGACATTAGGCCGCCCCGACGACATTACTTTAAATAGATGGAGGGAGAGGGAGAGTGTGTTAATGTTTAGCTCATAACACTACACTTGTAAACAGGCATAAATCCACTTCTCCCTGTAGTAGAATCTGTAAAAAGCAGTTATCCCCATGGTCTTACTCACCAGGGACCAATAAATAAATAAGAGTAATTATATATATATATATATATATATATATATATATTAAAGGGCCGGGTTAGCTCAGTCGGTAGAGCGTTTGGCTAGAAACCACAAGGTTCCTAGTTCGATACCCGCCCTCGCCAACTCAGCGTATGAGTAGCACAGGGATCTGTGCGGTAAAGTAAGGAGCTGATGGTAGGTGTGGTGCTCCACCTCAGACGCTAAAATAATCTCCTTGGTCTAGCGCTAGTGAAAAGGGGAGAGACTTCCTCGCTGCATGGCTGATACCAACATTAGGCCGCCCTGACGACTTTACTTTTTACTTATATATATATATATATATATTATAGACAAATGACCCCAAAGAAAAGAACATTTAAAATTAAAATAAAAATAAAACAGTTAGTCTACAGAAGTCTTTGACAAAAGGTGGAGGCCACCTGAAATATTAGGATTAATAAATAAGATTAGAAATAACACAGCATTCATCACTTTGAATTTTGGTTATTATTCCTTATCTTATATCTTGCTTCCAGTACAACCCAAAAAGTTTCCCAACATTAAGAGTTAAATCAGGAAATACCTGTGCTGAAGAGAATATTTTTAGTGGATATAGTGTGCACGTAACTAGCTCCACTTCTTGGTAATCAGAGTCAGAGAGACTGTGTGACAAACAAATTCGACAAGACAAGGATACCTCAAGTGGTCTTGCTACGCGCCTGGATACAAACCCAGGTATTTCTACATCCCTGTGTAATGTAATGTGCTAGATGGTCGTTGAGCAAAAAGCTTCTTCCACCCTTTGACAGGTCTTGATTTTTGTCCTGCTTGGTGTCTAGCCACCCTCCTCACCAGGCAATCTTGGTGGGGTTACCGGTTTAGACGCTGATTATCTGACTATGAAATAGGTAGTACTGGATTACATAGTATCCGTAGCGCTTTGAGCAAACTGACTACATAAATATATATAGATATATTTACCAACCCTCCACACGAGCAGGATGTGACACAAGGTCAATTTCTCAAGCGTGGTTCAACAGGTTTGAATTCAGAGTTTTCCTTCTCCTAGACCGGTTGCCTAACCAACCCAGTCTGCCCTACTATTTATCCATAGCTGGACGGAGAGTAGGATTCATACCTTTCACAAGGGTATTAGCACTAAATGAAATGCAATTTCCACGTCCAGGATTTGAACTCGAGGCAACGAGTCCATTTCCCATGATTTTAACCATTACACCATGCACTATATATATATATATATATATATATATATATATACACAGAAATATTTTGACTTACAAGTGCCCCAACTTACAAGTTTTCCAAGATTATGAGCTGTCAATCAGTCAATTTTTGCTTTGTTTTGAGAGTTGAAATTTAAGGTACGAGCAAGCTTCAGATATGCTTATGTTAATAAGTTCACTAAAAGCATTTAAGTTTCCAAATTTATTACACCAAAGAAAAATATTATTCATAAAAAAAAAGACATTGAACCATATCATCATCATCATCATCATATTGCGCAAGTAGCACGGATATCCATGACAATCTCTTGCCAACCTTCCCTATCATCCATTGCCCCTGAGAGGTCTTTCATGCAGCAACCAGCATCCTCGCATAGTTGGTCAATGTAGGTCCTTGGTGGGCGGCCCACATTAGCATGTCCAGGAGAACGTCGCTTATGAGCTCGTCTTTGCTTCTCCAACAGTGTCCTGCGTGCCTAGTCTGTCTCACTCGGATGGTTCCTTGTGCGGTGCTGTTTCCACGATTTGTTCAGGACTGCATGCAGCATTCTTGTGCAGCTCTCATCTAACTTTATCTCAAGGCGGTTCGTTAGGGTTCAAGTGATGCAGCCATGCAGCAATACAGATATAACCACGCCTGGAAGAATTGTTGCTTTAACTTATCAGTGAGATTGGATTTCCATATGACTGATAATTTGTTTGTGACCGACCATGCCTTTTCTATTCGTGTATTAACATCACTTTCTGTGGATGAGATATTACTACCTAGGTATGTGAATTGTTCTACTGGCTTAAGAGGCTTACCGTCAAGTGTGGAGATGTCTCCTTTCTTTTTGAAACTCATAACAACACATAATTCATTGCAATTTATTTCATTATGTTTTTATACAATACAGTGCTATTTTTTTCTTATTTAAAAATGTAACAAAAAAACTGCTTGCCTCAATTTTTTTGTAAACCAGTGTAATCGAGGTGAAGGAAAAGTCTGAATTCAAACCTACTAAAGGATAAGCATATGAATATATATATATATATATATATATAGATAGATAGAGAGAGAGAGAGAGAGAGAGGAGAGAGAGAGAGGCATAAATCCACTTATTTCTGTAGTAGTAGCAATGAAAAGTTGTTATCCCCATGGACTACCTCACCAGAGCCCAATATATATATATATATATATATATATATATATATGCACACACACATATATATATATATACACATATATATGTGCATATATATATACACATATATATGTATGTACACATATATATATATACACACATATTTAGCGTAGACATGGAGTCAATACCTGGTTACTGACAGTTTCTTGCCAATGCAATTTTCCGCACTATTGAGCACTATTTGCTTAGAAATATACCACCCATATTATCCACAAAATACACACACACATACACACACACACACACACATATATATAAGTAATTGGTAATTTGCT
>CM042151.1:32953436-32975936 GCA_023376005.1 Doryteuthis pealeii | reverse complement strand
ATTTCTGGTGGAACATTATACAATAAAAAATATTAGGCATTATTTATTACCAAAGAATATTGCATTAAAATTAACAAAAAATAAAATTGCAAAACCTCTCTAACCTATTGTTGGCATCAGCCAGCAGCCAAGGAGTCTATCACCTTTTTGCTAGCACTAGACAAGGGAGATTGTTTTTATGCTGAAGCGGAGTGCCACACCTACCACTTTACTGCACAGATCCGATTACTCAATCTGTGCTACTCGTACGCTGAGTTGGCGGGAACCAATATCAAACCCGGAACCTTGCGATTCCTAATCAGGTGCTCTACGGACTGAGCTAAAAATCATCTAAATATAGATAAGAGGTATACTTATTTTTGACTGCTACATATTTATATTTTTAGATAGAGTTTCAATGCTAATCCTCTATCTATCTATATATCTATTTATTTTTGTCTATCTATCTATCTATCTATCTATCTAAGTCTGTCCATATCTATCTATCTAAGTCTGTCCATATCTATCTATCTATCTATCTATCTATCTATCTATCTATCTATCTATTTAAGTCTGTCCATATCTATCTATCTATCTATCTGTCTATCTATATCTATCTATCTATCTATCTATCTAAGTCTGTCCATATCTATCTATCTATCTGTCTGTCCATATCTATCTATCTATCTATCTTTCTATCTATCTAAGTCTGTCCATATCTATCTATCTATCTGTCTGTCTGTCTATCTATCTAGCTATGTGTCTATCTGTCTGTCTATCTATCTGTCTATCTATCTATCTGTCTGTCTATCTATCTATCTGTGTCTGTCTGTCTATATGTCCATCAATCTATCTATATATCAGTGTAGGATGTTAACAGTTTGCATATATCCTGTGGAAGAATATTGGTAGAATAGTGAAATAAGAAATGTTGTTTCCGTGTACAGAATAAATATAAGAACAAACTGGAGAGCACACACAAACACAAACACAAATAAACAAAGAAATTACTATGGGTAGGCCAAACCTGGAATGATACTAAGACATTGTTGGACTGACACACACACACACACACACACACACACACACACATACACACACACATAATTACACATACACACATGCAGAGAATTTCAAGGAAGATAGTTATAATGAACAGAACCTAGCAGCAAGCTCACAGCTTCGGACGTTCAGAAATCTTCTGACAAAGAGATCTTTATTTCGAAATATTAAGAATAGATCAAAGATAAACAAACAAACATCATAGTTACCTCATTTTTCTTTACACTTGCCTTGTGATAGCCTTCAAAACCAACCACCAAACCAATATAAACACAATGCTTCAAGAAAATTTTAAAACGCTTTTATATATATATATATATATAATATATATATATATATATATATATGAAAATACGCAAACAGTTAGTTTGATATGGCTATGCCGACAATTTTTGGGAAAATATATGCTTAATTGAAGTCATACCTAATTTGAAAATTAATTAGTTGATAATTAATGAATTATATATATATAGATATATCCGCCTAATTCATTAATTATCAACTAATTAATTTTCAAATTAGGTATGACTTCATTTAAGCACATATTCTCCCAAATATATATATATATATATATATATATACTATAGTGTGAGATGGTCACTGTTTCAGCTTTTGCTGGAATGGCGTACCAAAGGCAGTATTATTGGTAGAGTACTCAATATAAAATAGAGCTGTTATATAATATAATAAGATAAATATATAAAGGTTTTATATATAGGTTTACTAATAGATAGATATGTAAAACCTTTATATATTTATCTTATTATATTATATATATATATATATATATATATATATATATATATATATATTATAAGAACGAATGTGTGCAATTAACAACAAAAATTGTCTGAGCATACCTAATATGCCCCCCCCCCCCCCACAACTTCACAAAAAATCTTGAGTACAAATCTTTCGGAAAAATTTCAGTCCTGTCCTCTCACAGCAGCACCATTGTTTCTACTGCCTGCCGAGTAATGGTGGCTAGAACTGTTGGGATCTCATTCCTTTGCCTTCACTGGAACATGTTGGACTATCGTGGCAAGGAACGAATATAAACATGCAGAAATAGCTTTTTGAGAAGAAATCTTTCTGAGAAAGGTGGCCTGGAATCAACTGCCCACCCAACGACTTATTTTAATATGCGTACTTAATCCTATTCCTCCCAGTGATTCTAACAATATTTTCTATATACTGGAGTTACAAACCCTTAGGATAGATCGCAGTACCAGTCACCTACTGCAAAACTCTTGAAAATCCTAACCTCAAGTTTGTTAAGAAAATGCAAAATGGCTTCTTCTATTTTATATATCTAATATTTGATTTTTAATTTTTTGTATCTTTTAAATAATAAATCGAGTAAAATTTTAAATTTCAACAAAAAATTCAAAACTTTGGACCATATTACCTTAAGGCACCCCTTTAAATTTA
Organism: Doryteuthis pealeii; assembly: GCA_023376005.1. Taxonomy (NCBI): domain Eukaryota; kingdom Metazoa; phylum Mollusca; class Cephalopoda; order Myopsida; family Loliginidae; genus Doryteuthis; species Doryteuthis pealeii. The sequence continues at coordinate 32,973,464 of CM042151.1, read as the reverse complement.
AGAATTGTTTAAAAAAACTTTCTACCAAACTAACGCTTATGACAAACTTGAACTTTACCTTATAATCTTTTCACTTAAACAGATTTCCAATCCATTTAGCCCGCCCTGTCGGCTGGGGCGTTAGAATCACCGACTGCACCTCTGCAGAGGGGTAAGACTCCCCCAATGGGGCCACCTGTTGGCCGTGGGTGGCGACCCGTGATGCTTAAGGATAGAGCCCAGGTGGATGAGCAGTTCATGACATGCAATACTCCACTTTGGCCCTATCTTGAGCTAGACGGGCAGTCGGAGAGGCCCCCTCCGATCAATCGGCTGGTCACGTCAAGCCCTAGCACCTATTTGATTGCCCCCAACCCTATTGCCCTTATGGCAAGCCCCAACCCCTTTTTATCATATGGGTGCTAGAAGGCGGTGGCTGCGGGTCTACATGTCCTGGGAATGACGTTAAACTCTATCTGATGGTGAGGTTCCAGTTTTGGAGGTTTGGGGAATGTGGAGCACCCCTTCATCACCATTGCTCTCTGGTCCACTCTGACCCGGAGTGGTAGTACCTGTTAGGGTCCCATCTATGGGTTAAATAGAAAAATCTATTTATAAAAAAATTGTATTATCCATTAAGAATTGATTTATTTCAAAACTTTATTGGCATTAAATAACCCACTGAGGTTTATATGCTGTAAAACAAAACAAACCAAACCAAAATCCATTTAGCACCAAACAACTGCAAACAACCTACTGTCAAAATAAAAGAAATTCTTGAAAAAAGACATAGCAATAAATTTAACCATCCCTCACAACTGACCGCATGGCATAAAATAGCACTGAATGGGTTGACATGCCATTAAAATCAATCAATCAATCCAGTAGCAAAGTCTTAGAGGATCGGCAGCTATACAATCTTGCCAGATTCCAGTCACTAGTCAAAGCTTGTCTTCAGAAATTTATTAATCCCTAAAACCATAGGAACAGCTCTATGATTTAGTAGCTATTATCTTAAAGGTGAACCAGAAATGAAAAGCCCTGTTGGCTGGGGCTGTAGAATATGCAGATAGCACCACTGCACAGGGATAAGATGCTCTCCCCAAAGGAGCCACCTGTTGGTTATGGGTGGCAACTGGGGATGCCTAACAATGGAAACCTGGTGGCTGATCAATGAAATGCAACCCTCCACTTTGGCCCTTACTTGGGCTAGATGGGTAGTCAGAGAGGCCCCCTCTGATCAATCGGCAAGTCAAGTCAAGCTCCTATGTGATTGTCCTAACTGTATTTCTCAATTGTACTTATAGTAAACCCCCAAAACTTTTTATCTTATATGTGCTAGAAGGCAGTGGCTGAGGGTCTTAGTTTCCTAGATATAATGCTAATCACAAAAATTATGTTCACTTTTGGACTAATACCCTTGGGCAAGGTATGAACTCCCTCATCCCTCCAGCTATAGGTTGAATAGTACTACTATTCTTCTACAAGGATGGCTTTGGCATTAAATAATCCGAGAAAGTTGATATGCCATGAAACCAAACCAAACCGAACGAAACCAAGCTGAAAAAGACTTTTAACAAATCTTAAGGATATGCAAGGTATGAACACCCTCATCCCTCCAGCTATAGGTTGAATAGTACTACTATTCTTCTACAAGGATGGCTTTGGCATTAAATAATCCATGAAAGTTGATATGCCATTGAAACAAAGAAACCAAACCAAACCAAACCAAACCAAACCAAAAAGGACTTTTAACATATCTTAAGGTGACCCAGGGAAAAGATGTTTGTTCTAATAATATTTAAGTTAAAAAAATGTGACTCTAAAAAAAATTTTCTTTTTTTTTTTTTGTTTTGTTTTTTTGTTTTTTTTTGTTCTGGAACTTGATCCAATTACCTCTCGATTTAATCAGGTCATCTCGAGATTATTACTCCTTTTTCTTCAGCAAGATACATGTCATTATGCAAGAGTGTATTCTGTATTAAAAATGCTTTCAGGCACACTAACCTGATAACAATACTACTCTTTCTCGTAAGATGGAATCAAGAGAGAGATGAAAAGAGAAGAGGAAAAAATAAAGACATTCAGAGTAATGAGACGAGAAAGACTAAAGTAAGAAAATGTCATTTAATTTTTTAAGGTTCAATTTAGGATTTGATAAATGACTAGTGACACGAAATGGGAATGATTGCTGCAGGGAGAGTAAGGATTTATGTTTGAATGAAGAATGATTTAAAGAAGTAGAATGATTAGGAGATAATCTGCTAGGAGAAGAAAAAAAGAAAGAGATTGAATGAAAGAGAAGAAGAAGAAGAAGAAGAAGAAGAAGAAGAAGAAGAAGAAGAAGAAGAAGAAGAAGAAGAAGAAGAAGAAAGGCTTAATTGGAAAGTAGAGACTAAATAAGATCAGAAAGAAAACTTTGGAAGAGAAAGAAAAAAAACCCAGATTGAATGAAATTGAGGAGAAGCAGAAATGCTTAATTGGAAAGTAAAGACTAAATTAAATTCCAAAGCCATCCTTGTAGAAGAACAGTAGTGATACTATTTAACCCATTGCTGAGGGAAGGGGGGGTTCATACCTTTCTCAAAGTGGGTTGAAATGAGATTGAATGAAATAGAGAAGAAGAAGAAGAAGAAGAAGAAGAAGAAGAAGAAGAAGAAGAAGAAGAAGAAGAAGAAGAAGAAAGGCTTAATTGGAAAATAGAGACTAAATAAAATCGGAATAATGATAATTATATCTTTTCAGCTAGTATATTAGGTCTGAGACCTGTCAGCTGTTCCTTATAAACATTCATCTTAATTCCACAGAATGTTTATAATCTTTCCACAGATTATCTAACATTGCCTTAAAGGAGTTTAGAGATGGGGCATTCACTATTGATGATGGTAGTTTATTCCATGTATTCATCACTCTGTTACTAAAATGATTTTTGTCTTGAATTTACTTTACAAAATCTTTTAGAAAATTTTGGAAGAAAAAGAAAAAAAAGGAGAAATAAATAGAAACAGAAAATAGACACCTGATAAGTATACAGGGTCAGTGGAGTAAGCAAGTTTGAACTTCAGTCTTGGTATTTCATTCACTGACTAATACCCTTGGGAAATGTATAAACACCCTCCCCCCAGCTATGGGTTAAATAGTACTACTTTGCCCTGTCAGCTGCAGATGTAAAATATACCGACTACGTCTTTGTACAGTGAAAAGACCCCCCAATTACTGTTGGCCGACGGTGGTGACCTGTAATGCTTAAGGATGGAATCCTGATGGCTGAGCAGTCCATGACTTGCAACACTCCGCTTTGGCCCCTACTTAGGCTAAACGGGTGATCAGAGAGGCCCTCTCTGATCAATTGGCTGATTACATCAATCTCTAGCACCTATATGATTATTCCGACCCTATGGCCCATATGGAAAACCCCTAAGGCAGTGGCTAAGGGTCTTAGGGTCCTGGGTATGACATTAAATTGCATCTAATGGTGAAGTTCCAATTCTGGAGCGCTGGAGAGTATGGAGTACCCCTTCATGACAATTACTCTCAAGTCTACCCTGACCTGGAGTGGCAGTACCTATTAGTCTCCATTCTATGGGTTAAATAGAAGAAAATGATTTAACAAAAATGTGTTTATAAAAAATTGAGTTCAATAAAAAAATTTTCAATACCCATCAAGAATGAATGGAACAAAATATCTTCAGCATAAAATAACCCAACAAGGATTAGCATGCAATAAAATCCAAAAGAGAAAAGAAAAAAGAATTGTACTACTACTAGTATTATCTGCGTTATTTAGACTATTGTCCTCATCTTCATTGTTATCTGTACAACATTTTGGCTGATATGCCCTCCGGCCTTCTTCAGGTATTTCTTGTCAGACTCGGGAACCTTCTTGGACTCGGGAACCTTCTTTTCGGACTCAGTTACTTTCTTGTCGTAATTATTCCTTGATGGCTCCCAATTACAACAAGAAGGTTCCCAATTACCTCATGTTTGGTATTTCTAACCCTCCGTGTTCTCACCAATATGGCAGGTGTATCCCTTTTGAAGTTGACACTTGAGGTTTTCATGCTCAATTCTTTCACTTTCAAAACTGGTAGAGTCATCATCCACATGAATTCTCCAATCAGTCCTCTTCAATGCCAGCTTTTCCCAGTTGTCCGGATCTATTTTTACAAGGTAGCTTTTTAAGCAATCCTTATACCTCTTCCAAGGCTTATGCTGTGGCCTTTTGCCATCATGCAGCTGACCATAAAGGAGTTGCTTTGGCAATCTAACATCACTCATGCACACAAATGACCTGCCCATCGCATTTGGGCCGTTATGATGAGAGTTTCGATACTTGTATGTCCTGCTCTTGTAAGGACTTCTATGTTAGGGGTGTTGGAGTTCCACTTGATGTTTAGAATGTGTCTCAAACATTTCTGATGAAAGTGTTCAAGAATTTTCAAATATCTTCAAAGCAATGTCCATGTTTCTGAGGAGTACAATAAAACACTCAACATGCAGGACCTATAAACCTTCAGCGTTGTTTTATGGTAATTTCAAGCCTTCCATCGGCCACAGATGCATTCTGGATGCGTAGGTGAATCTCAGCATCCTAAGACCCATCACAATTCAGTGTACTTCCTAAGTATGTGAAGGCTTCAACAACATCTAAACAAGTACCATGAATGATTATAGTTGGCTTGATATACGGTCCTCTTTTTACGGGGGTGAACATTACCTTTGTTGTTGCCAAGCTTATACATACATACATACATACATAAGGGTAAGAGGCGCCTTCGCTAACTTGGACATGTCAGGAGAATGGAAAATGGCCGCATCCCAAAAGATCTTTTGTATGGTGAATTAGTAAAAGGCTCCCGATTGGTAGGTAGACCACGCCTACAATTTTTGGACACTACACCATCATCCTTAGTGGACAGTAAGGTGCCAAAATCATAAGGGTGGGCCATCATGGTGTAATGGTAAGCAAGCTAGTATTGTAGATTCCTTCAGAAATCAGAATTTGAAATGTTGACACATTTTATAAAAACCAATGCAGTGACATTCATTGTTAGCAGTTCTGATGGTGTAGAAATGCTTTTGTAGGGATCTCAATGGCAGGGGGAGTCACCATGGCATAGTGGCTAACATAGTGGACTGTGACATTGTGGTAAGTGAGTTAAAGTTCTAGTTGTGCTGTTGCATTCACTTTCAGACTAGTACCCTTAGAAAGGGTATGAACTCCCTCATCCCTCCAAGTTTGGATTAAGAAGAATGACTTTGGCATTAAATGATCTCCAAATGTTGACATGCCAGTAAACAAAAAAATTTGTCTATATTCTGCCTGTGGTGAAAGGGTTAGGTAAATACCTAATTTTCTGCAGAATAGTGTGTTAGATCTTCACTAGATGCTCCATACTTGAGACCTTGTGTCAAACCTTACCCATGTCGAATGGGTTGGATAACTACCTGGGCATCCTACCGTGAAGTAATGATTAGCAAACTAGTCTTCTAGATACATTACTACTGAACAGCGTGTTTGATCCTCGCTGGATGCCCCATACTTGTGACCTTGTGTCACATCCTACCCATAGCAGATAGGTTAGGTAAATACCTGAGTTGAACAGGTTGGATAATAATAAGTTATGGAATATGAAAGTGAAAGTGATACCAATTGTGGTTGGTGCTCTTGGAACAGTCCCAAAAGGATTAGAAAAGGGTTTGGAAAGTTTGGAAATCAGAGGAAGGATTGAAACCATTCAGAACACTGCACTGCTGCAATCTGTCAGAACACTCAGAAGAGTCCTGGAGACCTGAGGAGACTTGCTGTCACTCAGACTCCAGTGAAAGACCATCAGCTAATGCTGATGTGAAAACTCAAAAGGAGTAAATAATAATAATGAGGTTGAAAGTGATGCCAATTGTAGTTGGTGCTTAGAAAAGAGACTAGGGGAACTAGAAATCTGAGGAAGAATTGAGACCATTTAAGAAAATTAATCGCCTTAAGACTGACAAGATAACGTCAGAAAAAATGTACTTTTTAAAAAAATGTATCCTGCTTTATTGGACAATACTTGTGTAATTTTCTCATTATAAAAATGAATTATAAAGATTTGTTCTCATTACACTATATATATTTACATATATACATATATGTAATATATCTACATCGATCAGTTCTGTTTGGATTCTGTATGCTGCACAGAGAGCTTCCCGGAGCCGATGACAGATAGTGATGGTTGGCAAGAGAGTGTCATGGATATCCGTACCACAAATACAACTTATATATATATATAAATCAACTTAGATATATATATATAAATCAACTTAGATTTATATGGGCCCCAATTTTCGTCGAAATAAATTTATTATGGGATCACTGTATTGAGTTATTCCTTCATTTTTTGATATATATATTATATATATATATATAATATGCCATACATAATAATATGCCCTAAGCTTACTTGCTTACACACAGGCATTTTTAATTGCATGCAACTAAGAAATGCTTCCCAAATATGTAAGTTACTCACAAACTTTAATATCTCTTAGGAGCATATGAATCCATACTGGTGGCTGACCCTCAGCACCAACGTATATCACCCATATGATAAAAAGGGTTGGGTGTTTGCCATAAAAGCAATTTGAAGAATACGGCTGGGATTTAATCACATGGCTGCTAGGTGCTTGAAATGATCAGTTAATTGATCAGATTGGGCCTCTACCGTCTAGCCCTGGTAAGGTGTGAATTGGAGTGTTGCATGTCACGGGACCACTTAATACCTGAGTCATGGACTGCTCAGGCACCATGATCCTGTCCTTAGTCATTACATGTTGTCTCTCACAGCCAACAGATGGACCCATTGGGGGGAGGGTAGTCTTACCCGTCTGCAGAGGTGCAGTCGGCATATTCAGCCGACAGGGTGGTATGTAGGTTTTCTTATTTCCTCTAAAGGGTCTCAAATATAAGGGAGAATCAAAAATTATCCACACTCTTTTTTTATGGAAGCTGAGCTCATCATGGATGATTTGGTAGGCAGAACCATGATTATATGCAGAAAACAAGCTACCTCATCAAATCAAATTGCTGGTTCACCATTACCATCTCTCGAGCTTGCTGAATCTTCTTATCAGTGATGGAGGTTGATGGGTGTTCTGCTCCCACTTCATGTGTCACACTTGTCTGGCCACTCTAAAACTTCTCTATCCACTCGTATACACTTCTACATGATTGTGCTCTGTCCCTATATTGAGCTAAAAGCTTCTGATGAATTTCAGATCCTGACACTCCTTCCGACCAGAGAAATTGGGTCACTTCCTTGGTGTATAGCGGTAGTGGAGTGGCCAGGTTTACACTGTAAAGACAGAAAGCAAAATGGTGCAGTCAGGCTCAAACTTTGATCGCATGATCACAACAGTGCTAACTATAAGCACAAATGTGCCGAAAGCAGATAATTTTTAACTCTGCCTTGTAGATAACTGTAGGTAATTAGCTCAGTCGGTAGAGCGTTCGGCTAGAAACCACAAGGTTCCTAGTTCGATACCGACCCTCGCCAACTCAGCATATGAGTAGCACAGGGATCTGTGCGGTAAAGTAAGAAGCTGATGGTAGGTGTGGCGCTCCACCTCAGACACAAAACCAATCTACTTGGTCTAGTGCCAGTGAAAAGGGGATAGACTCCCTCACTGATTGGCTGATACCGACTTTAGACCACCCCGACAATTTTACTTTACTTTCATATACATCTTATTATAATGGAGATTGTGTGTTTTTCTGTCTGTAACCGAAACTATATTACTAATCGAGTCACAATTAACATAATTATTTTAAACACATTCTTCATGATTTTATTTATATTTAAACCTCAATTATTAATAAAATTTCTTCACCTTTTTATTAGTGTTGTCCATATCTACATGATATTTTCCACGTACCCCACTTGTACGGGTCAGGCACAAGGCCCTATTAACGTGGGACCACCCACAAACCGAAGCTCATGGGGTGGCTGGTGAAAAATTGCGTCGATCCCGTCGGCATTCCCCCTCAAGGGGGGCGCCTCAAGCACTGGGCAATAAACCCAGCCCTGCCCCTTTAAATCAAGGGGGCAGGTGTTGCCTGGGGGGATGGCCCCCTGGGATCGACGCCGTTAATTATAGCAATGGTCCAGAGGCCGAAGCCACTGTTGTCCATATCTACATACTAATAACATGCTATTGTATTTATATATACAAAAAATAGCGGTTTGCAGTGTGAACGGGAAGGCTAATTTGCATATTGATATTAAAAATGTGATTTTATTAAATATGTGCTTAGTATTATTGATTTCTAACTGTTTGGTTTTATTTTAATGAATATAAGCAAACATCTCTCCAATGAATCTTAAATGAAATCCATTAACAAGAAAAAATAAGTGTAATTTTATTCTTTATTTCCTAATTTAACTAAATAGTTAAATAAGTAAAATTCAGCAATGAAAGACGGCAGTGATGGAAGAGTAAGTTTCATTTCTTTTTTTCTATTATACCCCCACTCTGTTTCAAATCTTTTTATCTGTATTCTTATTAGACTTTCTAATTTAATACGATATTTCATTACATTAAAACTTAAATACTTGCACCCGGAGGGTGCATATATTTGCTAGTAAGAATAAAGAAACAATAGCAAATAATTACAATTATAATTATTTCTCTGAATTTTTTGAGATGAGGATTGATGATTTGTATAATTTATTCAGTTGGACACATGGCGCAATGGATATAAGGGTTCAGTTAATATAGTTCTAAGTGAAAATCATCTTTAGGTTGCAGGTTCAATCCTGGCCAAGGGCGATAATAACATAGAATACTTAACATAGCTTAATACTAGTATCTGGTCATGGTTAACAGAATGAGAACAATCTACCCCCACCCCGTGGATTGAATAAAGGGTTCAGTTTGAAATTTTGTGAAGGCTCTCGATTACGACATGAAGACTCCCGAGTATGAAGAGAAGGTTCCTGAGTCCGAGAAGAAGGCTGAAGGACACATTGGATGAAACGTTGTGTATATAACAATAAAGATGAGGACAATAGTCTGAATAATCCAAATAATACAAATTACAGGTTTATAATGTGTGTGTGGAGGTGCATGGTGTAATGGTTAGAGTCATTGGAAATGGACTCATCGACCCAAGTTCAAATCCCAGACGAAACTGTTTGCATTTCACATAGCACTAATAACACTTATTTCCTATAAGTCTAACATACACAAAGGGGAACCACTCTTGACTGATAAATTATCTATTTATTTTCCCCATTAAACTAACCCTAAAACCTAACCCTAACCCTGAACTCTAACCCTAAACCCTAACCCCAACCCCGTCTTCTTTTTTCCTAGTAGATCAATAAATAAATAATAATTTATCAGTCAAGAGTGGTTCCCCTTTGTTTATGTTAGACTTATAGGAAATAACCCTAATAACTTTATGAAAAGATATGCATCCAGCTACTCTCCATCCAACTATGGGAAAATAGTAGGGTAGACTGGGCTTTTTAACCTTGGCAAGGTAAACAGTCTAGGAGAAGGAAAATTCTGCATTTAAACCTCTTAAACTCTGCTTAAGAAATTGACCTGGTGTCGCGTCCTGCTCGTTTGGAGGGGTTGGGTTGGGTTGGTAAATATATATAATGTGTCTGCTTTTAATGGGGGAACTATCAAAAGGTGATTAACTGAAAATATTACTCATTAGAAAACCTAAGAATCTTCTGTGAAAAAGGGCAGTAAATATATATACATATTCACTATCGCCAGATCTTGGTTTTTGAGCAAAAATAATGAAGGTTTGATTTATATTAGTGAAGATAATTAAAAAATGATATTTAAAGGATAACAGCATAGAATTGTATTGGATTTGATATTTCAAATAGTAGACAGGAATTTTTTTCTTTTCAGAGCAGCTGGATCAACGCAAGGTTTTTTTACATAGGGATTTTAATGGTGCAAAAGAGAATAAATCGTTTTTTTTATGTTGATATTAAAATAATAACAAACAGAAACAAGACATAACTCTTATCTAATCGTTTTTAGGAGAAGAAAAAAAGTATATGATAGAAATTGAAAATGGATAATATGTTGTTACACAAATATAAGTGTTTTATGCAAGCATGCACGTTTTTTTTTTTTTTTGGTCGTTGTAGAGTTAGAGGATGCGAACATAATCTAACCGAATAATGGGTATAGATTTAGATTATTGACATTATTATGCTTTTTAACACCTTTTTGATTTTTTGTTATCATTTTTTTTCTAGTGTTCGTGCACTTAGTTCTATTATTAGTAGTACTTAGCACTTTTAGCTATAAGACGAATTACTGTAAATAAAGGATATTTGTGGCGTAGACCAAAGTTGAAATAAGGGTAGGCTTGGTAGTTTTTTTTCAGGCTGGTATGAAGACTGAAGACAAAGGAATTTCTCTGGGTAGAAGAGAGTGTCAGTAGACAGATCTTTTTCTTTCACAATAAAATAGATTATTGTTAAAACAAATGCATTTCTTTGAGACAGGTTATTATTAAAGTGTTGATTTTTTCTTTTAATGTTACTAATATTACAAGATTAATATTTATTTGGTGATTTTTTTTTCAATTTTTTTTTGTTTACTAATTTTTTTTTATATAGAAGTAGATTTTAAATGACATCTTTTTTTTTCTTTTTTAAGTTAAAAAAAAAGAAAGAAAATATTTAGAAGCTGATAATAACTGAGTAAAATTTTAGAACGATTAATGATTTTACAAAAAATATTTAGTTTTAATTAAAAGGGCAAAGAAGGAAAATGAATACTCATGTCACTGTCCCTATATAACAATACGTAACATCTTAATGTAAAACATACACAAGCTTTATGCATTTAAAGGTAGGTAAAGTCGTGAGAATGGGAAGAGTGTGGGTGAGGAATATCGACAAGTAAAAAAAAAAAAGGGGGAGAGGGTGAATGTGAGAGAAGAAAGAAGAGGGTTTCAATTAAGTGAGTCGGGTGGAGGGCATCGTTTGCCTATCGAAAAACGAATGATTTCACCCCTCAACCAACAATAGAAGGACATGGATGGGTCTAAATACTCACCAAGGTCCTGTGTCAGGGTGTACTCGCCAGAAAAGATTTTAGTGGCCGACTTATGGCCGCGCTGAGCAAATTTCGTTCAGCATGAAATCGCGATTTAAAGATGAGAGGCCATGCTAAGACGGCGAGGGAGATGTAGGAGGCTCTTCGGGAAGGGTTGGAGGAGAGAAAGAGGAGTGGCGACAGGTAAGCAACTTTACAATTTGAGCAGAAAGGAGGAGAATGCAGTAATGGAATGACAGAGGGGATAGCCGGAGATAGCGGTGTTAAGGTGAAAGTTTAGTTCAGAAGGGAGGGAGAAAAAGATTTTTTTTTTAGAAGAATGAAATCTAGAAAAAGAAAAAGAGAAAGAAAGAAACAAGGACTGCAAAATTATATAAATAAAATAAAAATAATCAAGGAAAGTTATGACTGAAAAAAAAAGAGAATAAAAAAAATGATGGTAAAGGATGAAAGATTATATAATTGTATAAAGTAGATAACATAAGAAAAGGAATGGACAGAAGAAAATGGAAAGAAAGTAGATTGTTTTGTTGTTTTGTTTTGTTTTACGGCATATCAACCTCAGTGGGTCATTTATGCGACAAAGTTTTGAAATAAATTCATTCTTCATAGATACTCAATTTTTTTAATAAACCCATTTTTTTTCTATCTAAGCCATAGATAGGACCCTAACAGGTACTACCACTCCAGGTCAGAGTGGACTGAAAGCAATGATGATGAAGGGGTGCTCCACATTCCCCAAACCTCCAAAACTGGAACCTCACCATCAGATAGAGTTTAACGTCATTCCAGAACATGAAGACCCTCAGCCACCGCCTTCTAGCACATATATGATAAGAGAGTTGAGGCTTGCCATAAGGCAATAGGTTGGGAAAATCATATAGGTGCTAGGCTTGACGTGACTAGCTGATTGATCAGCAGGGGGCCTTCTCCGACTGCCGTCTAGCCTAAGTAAGAACCTGAGTGGAGTGTTGCATGTCATGGACTGCTCATCAAACAGGATCCATCCTTAAGCTACCCACAGCCAATAGGCAGCCCATTTGTGGGGGGGGGTACCTACCCCTCTGCAGAGGTGCAGTCAGTGTATTCTAAAGCCCAACCAACAGGGCTAAAGTATGGAATAAGAATAATATGGAATAAGCTGCCTGTGTCCGTTTTGGGCTGCCGAAACACTGCATCTTTCAAAGCCTCCATGTTCCTGTAGTCCGCCAACACTATACTTGATACCCTCTCCACACATATGGACGCACACACACACATACATGTATATTATACTGTACACTGTTCATGTTCCTGACACTAATACATTATTCTGTGTACTAGACATGAGACTTTGATGAGTTGTGATGACACTGAGCACTGTACACAATAAATTTCATTATTAAGAAAGAGACAAGTAGGGAATGAATGAATGAAATAGAGAGGGATGAAAAAGGAGTGTTATAATAAGAGCATAGAAAGAATTGTTCAATGGAAGAAAAAAAAGAAATAATAAAAAAGAATAGTGTGAAAAAAAGAGAAAACAAATAGTTGAATTACAAGGAAAAATGTGAGAAAAAGTATTTAAAATGAAGGGAAAGGAAGAATTAAAATTTGAATAAAGTTCATGTAAAAAAGAAGTGTTTGAAAAAAAAAAAAGCATTTGTATATCTGAGAAAGGCACTGTGTAAGGGTTACAGTCGTAGGAAATGGACTTGTTGACCCGAGTTCAAATCTGGACAAAGCTGTTTGCATTCACATAGCACTAATACACTTGAGAAAGATATGCATCCAACTACTCTCCCTCCAGCTATGAATATAAATAGCATGTCAGATTGGGCTCTTAACCTTACTAGGTAACCAGTCTAGAAAAGGAAAACTCTGAATTCAGACCTGTTTTAACTCCACGTAAGAAATTGACCTGTGTCTGTTTGCATTTCGCATAGTGCTAATACCTTGGGAAAGGTATGCATCCAATACTCTCCTCCAGCTATGGGTAAATAGCAGGGCAGACTGGACTCTTAACATTGACAAATTAACCAATCTAGGAGAAGGAAAACTCTGAATTTGAACCTGTTAAATTCCACATTAGAAATTGACCTTGTGTTGCATCCTGCTCGTGCGGAGGTTGGTATATATATATATTATATATATTAACAGAAATTCTGTAATGAGAAAGGAATAAGAAAACAAGACAAGATATTATATTTTAAGGGAGGTTATTTGTGCAAAAGGATTGCTAAAACTTAATGCTTTGGTGGTCTCGAGTCACATATATATAAAGTAACAATTCGTAACATACTTAACTTTTTGTTAGAGTTCTTGTGGGGGGTTAAGAATTCTGGTTGTAGGCTCTTCGTTTTTGAATCTGCTGCTATGGTCATTCACCCATAATTGGTGTGTGGTCTGTGTTGGTCAGCCGTCTCTGCTGCTGTCTGGTTCTATTCTCCCAGTAGAGACGTCTGCCCTCTTCAAGTACACTTTACTGTTCTGAGGATTTCTATAAGAAATATTATCTTAATCAATTATCTCCCTTTGACCATTGCCAAAATACGGAGGTCGTAGGTCCCTTGGTCATAACTGTTGAGAAACCTCGTGCGATTGGCTAGGGGCCTTTGTCAGCAACCAATCAGAGCCTGTATTACTAGGCCTAGATTACCCAGCAATTTCGAGGGATGATGCCATGAATCTCCCTCTTTCCCAGCAACAGAGGTCGAGGTAAGTCCTGGTTTTGAAGCCTGCCAGCTACTGACATCGAGAACGACATATTTGAAACCTGCCCAGGGAGGAGCCGTAGATTTTGTAAAAGTCAAGACTTCAAATACAAGAGACAGATAAGTTTCGCAAAAGCATTGTTTTGCAAACCATTATACACCATTATACAATACACTTTGTAAACTTTGCATACACTTGTACTTCAACTCACATATTGTATTTTGTATGTACATGTTCTTGTGATTGATAAACGCATTGTTTTGTTGTAAAGCCTTGAGTTGTATTCATTACCTGTTATCTTTATCCTTGTCTTTATCTTGTCTTTATAATTGCCAACATTTCCCCCTGCTAGTCCCTACTTCGGGATCTGTCAGGGGAGGATAACCATATTTTTCATCATATATGTGATCAAAGATATGTGAAAGAAAGAAAAAAAGTGACAACTTGGAAGAGATGGATATTATTATAAAAAGCAAAAAGAAAATGAAGGAAAATAAAAAATAAATAAAATGATATTGATAAGAAGAGAAATAAAGAAGAAAAGAAAAACTGAAATAAGAAGTAAAAAAAGAAGGAAATATGAAAAGAGGAAGAAAGAAAATATATGGTCAGGTTTGGTTTGGTTTGTTTACGGCATATCAACCACGTTGGGTCATTTAATGCCAAACAAAGTTTTAAAATAAATTCATCTTAATGGATACTCAATTTTGTTTTTATAAACACATTTTTTTCTATTTAACCCATAGATGGATCCTAACAAGTACTACCACTCCGATCAGAGTGGACCAGGGAGCAATGGTGATGAAGGGGTGCTTCACATTCCCCAAACCTCCAAAACTGGGACCTCACCAGTTTAACGTCATTTCTAGGACATGAAAACCTCAGCCACTGCCTTTTAGACCCATATAATAAAAAGGGGTTGGGGCTTGCCATAAGGGTAATAGGGTTGGGGCAATCGTATAGGTTCTAGGGCTTGACATGACCAGCCGGAAATATATGAGTGAAAGAAAGCATGTTGAGAAAACAGTGAAAAAGATTTTTAGATTAGGGTTGGTTATCATATTATATTGATTTTCGGACTGTTGTCCTCATCTTTATTGTGGTATGTAAAAACACAACATTTTGACCACTGTATTCTCTGTCCTTCTTTGTATAGACAAGGAACACCTGAAGAAGGTTGGAAGATACAGCTGCCGAAATGTTGTTATTTTACATACCTCAATAAAGATGGGATAACAGTCTGAATAAATCAAATAATATTTTATATTATTTAAGAAAGGGTAAAAGTAAAAAGTAAAGTCGTTGGGGTGGGCTAAAGTCGGTATCAGCCGGACATCAAGGGAGTCTATCCCTTTTCACTAGCGCAAGACCAAGGAAATTGTTTCTGCATCTGAGGTGGAGTGTCATACCTACCATCAACTCCTTAATTTACTG
The DNA here is from genome assembly GCA_023376005.1 of Doryteuthis pealeii. Lineage (NCBI taxonomy): Eukaryota > Metazoa > Mollusca > Cephalopoda > Myopsida > Loliginidae > Doryteuthis > Doryteuthis pealeii. Next base: position 32,958,281 of record CM042151.1, on the reverse strand, counting down.
TACAGATGCTGTGCTACACATATGCTGAGTTGGTCGGGCTGGTATCTACCGACTGAGATGAAAAAAATAAACAGACAAAAAAATGAGCACAAATTAAAAGGTTTGGTTTTGTTTTGTTTTACGATATATCAACTCATGTGGGTCATTAATGCCGATAGAGTTTTGAAATAACTCAATCTAATACATTTTTTTATAGATACATTTTCTATTTAACCCATAGATGGGAATTAAAAAGGAATACTGAAAGTGGTACATAATAATGAAAAAAAACAGAAAGATTATGGTTTGGTTTGGTTTGTTGCATTTTACAGCACGTCAACCCTTGTTGGGTTATTTATGCCGAAGATGTTTTGTCTATTCATGCTTGATGTGAATTCAAAATTTTTTTTTAAAACTTAATTTTTTTTATTTAACTGATAAGATGAGACACTAACAAGTACTATCACTCCACAGCTCGTCAGTTAAGCTTTAGAATACAGTGAGTGCACCTCTGCAGAGGGTAACAACCCCTCAATGGGACCACCTGTTAGCCGTGGGTGGCAACCCGTGATGCTTAGGAACAATCCTGGTGGCTGAACTGTCCATGACATGCTACAGTCCACTTTGTTCTTTATTAGGCTAGACGAGTGGTCGGAGAGCCCCCTTGATCAATCAGCTGGTCATATCAAAGCCTAGCACCTATAGGATTCCCACCCTCATGTTCTTATTGCAACCCCAACCCTTTTATCATATATGTGCTAGAAGCAGTAACTGAGGGTCTCCATGTCCGGTATGACATTAGTTCTCTGATGGTGAGGTCCAGTTCAGAGGTCTGGGAATGTGGAGCACCCTTCATCACTATAGCTCCAAGGACACTCTAAACCGATGGTAGTACCTGTTAGGGTCCCATCTCTGGGTTAAATAGAAATTGTTTATAAATTGAGTTTAGAAATTTTTTCAAAACTATCTCTACAAATCTTCAAAAGTTTGCCAGCATTAATGAACCACCGAGGCTGATATGATGTAAAAAAAAACAAACAAACCAAACTACACTCCAGGTCAGAGGGACCTGGGAGTAATGGTAATGAAGGGTACTCCACACTCCCAAGAGCTCTAGAACTGGAATTTCACCATTAGATGCAATTTAACATCATACCCAGGACATTGTAAGATTATGTGTGCTGAAGAAATCAATAAGTTATTCAACTAAGCTTAGCTTAGTTATGGTACAAGGTCAGAATTACAGAGCACCAAGTGAAAATCAAGCCTACTAAAAATGGTCTGCTATTTGTCTGAATTTTTAGAGAGTCTAATGATTTGTATTATTTGGACACATGGCACAACAGATATAAGAGTTGAGTTAATCTAGTTCTAAATGACAATCATCTGGAGGTGCAGGTTCAATCCTGACCACAGGTGATAATAACATAGAATACTTAACATAGCTTAACACTTGTACTTGGTTGAGGTTATTGGAATGAGAACAGTCTACCCTGGTGGATTGAAGAAAGGGTTCAGTTCAAAGTTTCATGAAGCGTTCCCGATTATGACATGAAGGCACCCAAGTTCAACAAGAAGGTCCCTGAGTGCAAGAAGACTGGGATGTTAGAATGCCACTGACTGCACCTCTGCAGAGGGGTAAGACTCCCCCAATGGGGCCACTGTTGGTGATGGGTGGCAACACGTGATGCTTAGGATAGAACCCAGGTAGTTTAGCTGTCCATGACTTGCAATACTCCACTTTGGCCCTTTCTTGGGCTAGATGGGTGGTTGGAGGGCCCCTTCCAATCAAATAGGCTTGTCACAATCAAGCCCCTAGCACCTATATGATATGCCCCAACCTTATTGCCCTATGGCAAGCCCCAGCCCTTTTTATTATAATGTGCTAAAAGCGGTGGCTGAGGGACTACATGTTCCTGGGAATGATGTTAAACTCTATCCAATGGGTGAGTTCCAGTTTTGGAGGTTTGGGAATGTGGAGCACCCCTTTCATCACCATTGCTCCTGGTCCACTCTGACCCAGGAATGGTAGTACCTGTTATGGGTCCCATCTATGGGTTAAATAGAAAAATGTTGTTTATAAAAAAACATTGAGTATCCATTAAGAATGACTCTTATTTCAAAACTTTATCAACATTAAATGAACCACTGAGGTTGATATGGGTAAAACAAAACAAAACCAAACCACAACTGGATAAAACTATGAAAATAAAACAATTAACGATAAAGTCAATATATATACATATTAAATATCACCGATTCCTACTTTTTGTGCAAAAATTATGAAGATTTTCTTTATATTTGAAGATATTTAAAAATTAGGTATACATAGAAAGCATTGAAATCCTACTTAGAATGTCTAGCATTTCTAATCTCAAAAGTAGACAAATCAACTAGAACAGGTTTTCTCCCTCTACCCAGGCAATGATGGGTAGCTGCTTCTAGTTCCCATATAAGGGACAAGAGATGGATTCATGCCTTTCTCAATTGGTTGGTTGTTTGGTTTAATGGCATATCAATCCTTCTAGGTTATTAATACCGATTTTTATTTTCATTTTATTATGATTTGTTTAAGAATTTTTCATGTGTATTAATAAATTGGTAGAAATAATTTTCATCAACGCCATTTACACCAATGATTTGGTACAAACAATTTTCATTACTTTATATGTATTAATAAAGAATGGTGGTTGACCATCAGCCACCATCTTCTTGTTTGGTTTAATGGCACATCAACCTTTGTGGGTCATTTAATACCAATTTTTCTTTATATGATTTATTAAGCAATAATTTTCATGTGCCGTGAGCTGATAGCTTTTAATTTAGTGCATCCTGGGATGCACGGATTTGATTTGAATGAGTTCCTGGGAAATTTGATGGGTCCCAACTAAAGTTTCTTAATAAATTGTAGAGTTTTTTTTTTCTATGAACAAATAAAGCATCTAACCACTACCTTGTACCCCATACAGATTAATTATTTCAAGAAAATGTTAAATGTATTTACAATTAGCTGAAACGATGGGGGAAGAAAAAAACACTGGATGCATGGATATGATTTTTCTGCATCCTTTTAGATTTTATGTGTCAGTGATGCAGGACACGTACCTAGTACAGCATCTCTGCATGTGTATTAAAAATTGGTAGAAAGAATTTCATTGTTGACCCCCAGCCCCCACCTTCTGGCACCTAATAATAAGTAAAGTGTGGGTCTTTGCCATAGAGCAATTTGAAGAATACAGTTGAGCGATCAATAATTGCTAGGCTTGACATGTCCAGTCGATTGAGTGGATGGATAATTTCATGTCAATCATCAACCAAAATTGTCACCCCTCCTTCAATTTTTTGAAATTTTTCCAGTGTGGACTATGTTAACATTAGATAATCCCCAAAATTTGAGCTTCCAATTCCAAAAATTGGTGGAGTTATGTTGATTTTTAGCTCTCCAAATTTGGTGGGGTTCGCCAAAAATGGCAACTTTTTGTAATCTATTTTTGTCTGTAAAATGAGTTCTAGGCTTCCCTACTCCTAAAAATGATTTATAAAAGCATTTTGTCCAAGGAATCCAAAAATACAATCGAAAAAGTACTACCACTCCAGGTAAGAGTGGACCAGGGAGCAATAGTGATGAAGGGGTGCTCCACATTCCCCAAACCTCAAAAACTGGAACCTCACCATCAGATAGAGTTTAACGTCATTCCCAGGACATGTAGACCCGCAGCACGCCTTCTAGCACCCATATGATAAAAAGGGGTTGGGCTTGCCATAAGGCAATAGGGTTGGGGCAATCATATAGGTGCTAGAGCTTGACGTGACCAGCGATTGATCGGGGGCCTCTCCGACTGCCTGTCTAGCCAAGATAGGGCCAAAGTGGAGTATTGCATGCCATGAACTGCTCATCCACCTGGGTTCTATCCTTAAGCATCACGGGTCGCCACCCATGGCCAACAGGTGCCCCATTGGGGAGTCTTACCCCTCTGCAGAGGTGCAGTCAGTGCATTCTAACGCCCCAGCCGACAGGGCGTTTTTTTTCTGTGATAAACACATACATATGAGGTATGTGAGAAAAGTTCCAGTATGTCAGAAAACTTTGATGTGAAGGGCATCGTCCACTGCGAGGTTCTTGCCACAGGGCCAGACAATCAACCAACATGTCTACAAAGAGATACTGCGGCATTTGCTTTGTTCAGTTCAAGAAAAGGCAAGAGATGTGCAGGACAACTAGTGGGTGCTTCACCATGACAACAACACCTGCCCACATTGCTCTGAGTATCCAAGAGTTCCTGGCCAGAACATCACTGTGCTGGAGCAACCTCCCTACTAGCCTGACCTGGCTCATGTGATTTTTTCCTCTTCCCCAAACTCAAGGGGGTCATCAAGGGAGCCCATTTTGAGGATGTGCACGACATCAAAAAGGCTGTGAAGACAGTGCTACGGAGAATCCTGGAGAATCCTTCCAGAAGTGCATGCAAGCATGACAGAGAAGGATGGGAAAGTGCATTAGACTCCAGGGGATTACTTTGAAGAGGATAACTTGTACTTTGGATTTGAAATAAATTTTTTGTGATAGCAGTCCTGGAACTTTTCTAACATACCTCGTAAATTAGGTCTTTATAATATAGGCAAGCATCTGAAGGATTACAAAGTTACTGTCTAAAATTTGACCCATAAATGAAATGGGTAACTAGAGATTGTAGCTTATCTACTGCATTGTTCATTTTTGTTTGTTTGTTTATTTGTTTGTTCCTACTTCATTTTCTACTACTAGAAGTGGCTACCAGCGTTGCCTGGGTAGTGGGAGGTAAAAAAGTTAACCTCTTGCAGATCCATTCGTACTGAATCATGAGTTAGATCCTCGAAGAGTGCCCC
>CM042151.1:32927355-32947355 GCA_023376005.1 Doryteuthis pealeii | reverse complement strand
AAATTACTCTGTCGTAAATTATGTTTGCTACCACTATATCGAACCCATAGGGGAACCGCGATAGGTTCTACCAGCTTTCCACAAGACCTGGCCAAAAAGAGACTGATTTTCTTCTTCTGTTTCTCATCCTGGGGGTGGGAGAGCCATATCCGTTTCCAGTCAAAACCCGGAACTTCCGTTTTTATTTTTAAATCTATTTCCGGGGTAAATTCGTCAGTCACATTACTGGCACTCCGCTTAGTGTTTACTCTTCCAAATTTTAACCTTTGTTTATTCTTATTTTTTCTTCCTCTCTTTCTCCTAGAAATCCCCAAATTCTCTGTAGACCATAATAATTATGCAACACTTGGTTTTTCAGAATGCCGACCCTTTTGGGTTGTTTAATGTCAAAGTCTTTCTTTCTTTTTGCAAATAATTATATGGTTTCAAGTAACTAATGATAATTGTCATTTGTAAACAATTATAGCTTCAAGAAAAACTATTCTTAATACTATAATTTGTACATGATTATATGGTTTTAAGTATTCCTATCTAAAGAACATAAATATCAAATCCCATTAAAGAAATCCTAACCAGCAGAAAGAGACAGTTTTTTGTATGTAGCCTAACAGTTAATCCAGAGTAGATAACATGTGTGCTTCATAACACCATATCAGGTGTTTTAGATCAAGAAGAATGTAAGATAAAAACCTTATCTTTATCATCAGGTCATGCTGACAGCACAGATTTCCAGGACTCTCTCTATCCCTTGCCACCCATCCCCATCGGTCATCATCCCTGGTAGGTCTTCCACACAGCATCCAGAATCCATACAGAGATGATTGATGTAGGTTTTTGCTGGTCGGCCTACACTGGTGTGTCCACAGGAGAAGTCCATCCTTGCTTCGCCATTGATGTCCAGCATGTCTTGTTGGTTTTACTGGGATGGTTTGTGTGATAGGAAGTAAGTAGCCGCAGAGCTGCTTTTTTTTTGGGGGGGGGGTACTGCTTCAAAGATAGGGTTAAGCAAATCTTGGAAGCAGCAACCATTATAGAATATTGATATGCATACATATAATTATGGAGCCCTGTCCCCAGGGCTTAGAATATATCGATTACATCCTCTGCAAGAGGGGTAAGACCCCTTAAATAAGAAGGTGTCCTGAATATAACACTAATCTTCATGTAGTAGTTAGGTTCCATTTCTGGAGCTATCGATAGTGCGCAGTACCTCTTCATAACTCGCAGATCCATTCTGACCTTGAATTTTAATACATGTTATAAGCATGCTAATGTGGGCCACCCAGCTAGGACCTACATTGACCAACAATGTAAGGATGCTGGATGCTGTGCAGAAGAACTCCCAGAGGCAATGAATAATAGGGAAAGTTGGTGAGAGATTATCATGGATATCCATGCTACTTGCGCAATATGATGATGATGTGTCAAATAGAACTGTTTGAAAATTATCAATATTAGATATACTAGTACAAAATAAAAAACGCACTCCGGGCGATGTAAAAAAAGATTTTTGAAACATGTTGCCTGAGGGGTGGGAGATACAAATTCAATGTCAGCGAGTTTGTACCCTAAGTAAGTAAAATCATCAAATTCATTAAAGGATTAAAAAATAAAACAATTTGAAATGTAAACTTTAAATATGTATTAAAATAAAACAAACTATATATAGATATATAATACCAGTCATGTATTTATTAAAAACTTGTTTAAAAAAACCCAATGAGGACTGTCTAATGTTGCATGTTCAAATTTTGAGTGTTATTCTATGACGATTTTGGGTAATGTGACATAAGCAGTGATGTAGTTTTTGTTACAGACAAAAAAAGGAAGCGAATCTCCATTATTAATAGAAATAGATGAAACCATATATTACCTTGTACCAAGTAAAGCAGTGATGCTGATAGCTTTTTGATTTAGTGCATCATGGGACTCACATATTTGTTTTGAATGAGTCCCCGGGAAAATTGCTCACAATTGGCTCCATTTGGGTTTTTTTTTAATTCATTTATTTTGTTGTACATTTTCTATTTTCAATGCATATTGCTTAGAGTTTTCTATTATGATGTCTTTTGGGTAATCTGAACATTAGCTACATAAATAAGAGTAACCTCCCCTTGTTTGTTTCACTTTGAGGAGGCCGTATGTTTTGGGTAGAGCCATTTTCATTTCACCGTAAATCTACACTGAAAATACGAATTTGTTTGAATGAATACAACTGCATGTTTTAACACACAAATATCATAAAATGTGTTCTTAGTTGAGCTTGCTCATAATATGAAATGAACTTCATTATTATTAAGAACACATTTTATATTTTCGTGTTAAAACATGCAGATTCGAACAAATTCGTATTTTCAGTGTAGATTTACGGTGAAATGAAAATGGCCGACCAAAACATACGGCTTCCTCAAAGTGAAACAAACAAGGGGAGGTTACTCTAATTTATGTAGCTAATGTTCAGATTACCAAATTTTAGACATAGCTCATTGGGAACAACCAACATCTTTCATCACACTTCACTGTGGACTACCTTCTTAATTGAGCTTTACAATACTTTCCATTGTTTAAATTGACAGCACTTTCAATTGGGTATGCCCAACTGTACAATAATCATACTAGTTCCAATTACCATCGAATTGCTAAGACAAGGCAGCAAGCAGACGTAACTTAATACGAACTTGATTTGCTGCAAAGAATACTGCAAAATGGCAGGTTATTTATGAAGCCTCAGAACATCATAGAAACCAAGCAGCCAATCAGGACTCAGGGAATGGAATCACCCAAATGCATGAGTGGACTATTCTGAATTCCCATAAGTACCAGTTGTCTTGATACTGGTTCAGTTGTGCTTGGCCAGTTGCTGTTGTTCAAACCAATAGTAGACTGACTGACTGACTGACTGGCTTCAATACCAACCACTTGTTGAGGTTGGCAAGAACTGTCTTAACTGTAGATGGATTTGCATATCTAGGCCTCTGCTGTTATTTGTTTTATGAATGCAAATTACAAGATTATTCCTTAACATAGGCTAATTCAATAACACTTTACCAGATATGCTGATAGGCAAGAATTCAGCTGAATGAAATGAGATTTACACAGAGAAAAAGTTAAACCAGCAATAACACACAAAACAGAAGAAAATGAGGTTAAAGTGGGCTCAAGAGAAACAATCATGGCGTGTGGACAATTGGATGAAAGTGATATTCAGTGATGAATCAAGAATCTACATCCGTCTGGTGCCATTCATATGAAAATAAATAAAGATAACTGCTCGAAGAAAACCAGTAAATTTCCCAAGTCTTTCATGATGCGGGGGTAGCATTGCCATTTAAAGGACCAGAAAAGATGGCAATTATTACCGCCAATAATCAATACCAGAGATGCTGATATGTACACAGGATGCATACCTGACGCACAAAAATCTAAAAGAACGCAGTAAAATCATATCCATGCATCCCAGTGTTTTTCTTTTTTCTTCCCTCACCATTTCAAGCTAACTGTAAATATATTTCAATAGTTTCTTAGAAATGAATTACACAGGATAAGTTACAAGGTAGGAGTTGGACGGCTTTCGTTGGGACCCATAAATTTTCCCGGGACTCATTGAAAGCAAATATGTGCGTCCCAGGACACACTAAATCAAAAGGCTATCAGCATCACTGAATGCACATTTTTTCATAGAAACAATAGAAAATTGTTTTGGCGATGATAAAGTCATAAACCACAGGATTCCTAGTTCGATACCAGCCCTCGCCAACTCAGCATATGAGTAACACAGGGATCTGTGCGGTAAAGGAGCTGACGGTAGGTGTGACGCTCCACCTCAGATGCAAAAACAATCTCCTTCGTCTAGCGCTAGTGAAAAGGGGATAGACTCCCTTGCTGATACCGACTTTAGGCCACGCCGACAACTTTACTTGAGCAAAGAGGATTAAAGCTACTCTTCAAGAAAGACATATAAAATTAACCTAGCAAGGTGTCCTGTCGTGGTGTAATGCTAGTTATGCAGATCAACCATTACTGAATCAGTGATGCTGATAGCTTTTTGATTAGTGCATCCTGGGACGCACATATTTGCTTTGAATAAGTCACCGGGAAAATTTATGGGTCCCAACTAAAGTTTCTTAATAAATTGTAGGGTTTTTATTTATGATCTGAGGAAGCAACTACAGCCATTTAACTCCTACCTTGTAACCTGTGTCGGATGCAGGACACGTGCATATCATCATCTCTGCTGCCCTACATCAATTAGTCAGACTGGGCTTTTTAACCTTCTTACAGAAACTGATCTAGAAGCAAAACTGAATTCAAACCTGTTAAACGCTGCTTAAAAATTGACCTAGTGCCACAGCCAAAGCGGAGGGATTGGTAAATACATAGATTTTCTTTGAAAAAAAAAAAAAAGGGAAAATAAAAGTTTATATACTGAAATATTAATAATTTTTATTAGTTTTCTAAATGCTATTGATGGTTTTTTTTTTTATGTATCTTTTTATAATTTGAAGATATCATTGATCCTACAGCTTATGTTACACATGGGATTAATGTATGAAAACTCTTTATCATTACTCAAAAGAAAACTGTGAATTTATGAAAAAACTGCTGTGTAAAAGACATACAGTAGTGCATTAAATTCTGCTAGGATTTATTTTCAGCCCAAACCAAAATTAGCAGCAAAATTTTGTATTCGTGCATTTATCTTGGTTGTTCAGAGTTTTGACTTCCGAAAAACTGTAAACCTTCCACTTATTTTTACATGCCATAATTTTAGTTTATAGCAGACCTAGTAACAGGAAATATGAGTAGGTATTTGCCCAACCCATTTACCATGGGTAGTATTGAAGTCAGTCAGTCAACAATTGGTTTGAACAATATGACTGGCCAAGCACAACTGAACCAGTGTCAAGACAACTGGTACTTATGGGAATTCAGAACAGTCCACTCATCCATTTGGGTGATTCCATTCCCTGAGTCCTGATTGGCTGCTTGGTTTGTAGGATCCTCTGAGGCTCCATAAGTCCTGCCATTTTGCAGTAGTCTTTGCAGCAAACCAGAATCGTGTTTCAGTTACGACTGCTTGCTGTCTTGTCTTGCCAATTCGACGGTAATTGGACTTAGTATTATTCTACAGGTAGCATGTGAAACAGTTTAACGTCATACCCAGGACACTAAGACCCTCTGCCTTTTAGCATATATATCGAAATGGAAAGTGCCATGTCCTTTTAGTATCGTGGCAAATCATTTCCCCACTGCCTTTGCCATGGTTAGTGTTTAGACATGTCATTTACTAAGCTTAGCTTAACAAACGCAGCCCTGTCAGCTGGGACTGTTGAAAATACCAACTGCACCTCTGCAGAGGGGAAAGATGCCCAACCATATTTCAGCTTAGCTCCATGCTAATATTGAAATGGAAAGAACCATGTCCTTCTATTATTAGGGAAATCAAATCATAACTCTTCACAACTTCCCTTTTCAGTAAATTGGTTATTCCTATGTCTGCGCTTGTGAGATAGAGAGAGTTTCTCCATTGTCTTTGCCATGGTTTCAGTTTACAGTTATTTACTAAGCTTAGCTTAACAAAAGGCTAAAAGTGTGGGACACCCAGTGACAATCAATTTTGATAACAATGGTCTGCAAACCCAGGTTGCTAAGCAAGTATCCTGGTTTTAGTTTTAAAATGTCCTTCTCCTAAACCGATTGCCTACCACCCTGGCTATAGAGCACAGTTTGCCCATATCATTTCATTCCCATATAAGGGACAAGAGATGGATTCATGCCTTTCTCAATTGGTTGGTCGTTTGGTTTAATGGCATATCAATCCTTGTAGGTTATTTAATGCCAATTTTTATTTTTATTTTTATATATGATTTGTTTAAGAAATAATTTTCATGTGTTAATAAATTGGTAGAAACAATTTTCATCAACTTCATTTGCAGCAATAAATTGGTACAACTAATTTTCATTAACTTTATATGTATTAATAAAGAATGGTGGTTGACCCTCAGCCACCATCTTCTTGTTTGGTTTAATGGCAAACCAACCTTTGTGGGTCATTTAATGCCAAATCTTGTTTCTTTTTTTTCAGTCAGTAGAGCGTTCGGCTAGAAACCACAAGGTTCCTAGTTCGATACCGGTCCTCGCCAACTCAGCGTATGAGTAGCACAGGGATCTGTGCAGTAAAGTAAGGAGCTGATGGTAGGTGTGGCGCTCCACCTCAGATGCTAAAACAATCTCCTTGGTCTAGCGCTATTGAAAAGGGGATAGACTCCCTCGCTGATTGGCTGATACCGACTTTAGGCCGCCCCGTCGACTTTACTTTACTTACTTAATGTGTATTAATAAATATTGGTGGTTGACCCTCAGCTACTACCTTCTAGCACCTGTTTGCTAAACAGAGACGGGTAAAGTGAGGAGCTGATGGTAGGTGTGGCGCTCCACCTCAGATGCTAAAACAATCTCCTTGGTCTAGCGCTATTGAAAAGGGATAGACTCCCTCGCTGATTGGCTGATACCGACTTTAGGCCGCCCCGTCGACTTTACTTTACTTACTTAATGTGTATTAATAAATATTGGTGGTTGACCCTCAGCTACTACCTTCTAGCATCTGTTTGCTAAACAGAGACGGGTGTTTGCCATAAAAGCAATTTCAAGAATATGATAAGGACAATCATATAACTGCTAGGGCTTGAAATGACCAGTTGACTTATCAGGTGGGGCTTCTCTGACTGCCCACCAAGGGCCAAAGTAGAGTGTTGCATGTCATGAGATCACTTTGTACCCTAGTCACAGACCACTCAACCACCACAATCCTGTCCTCAGGGATTACAGGTAGCCACCCACACACAACAAGCGGCCCCATTGTGGGGTTCTTACTCCTCTGCAAAAGGTGCAGTCAGCATATTCTACAGCTCCAGTCGATAGGGTGTGCCTTTCTCAAGAATATTAGTATAAAACAAATGCAACCAGCATCAGCATCTGTTTGTTGCTTACATATTTTATACAGACATGTTACATAGTTGATGGGTTGCCTATTAGTTATGTACAGTAGTGTAGTAAAATTAAAATAATGGTTTCATGGAAAAGTATGGAGTTAGTTGATTGAGAGGTTTTAACCTGTAATTGACCTCAGCTTTCATTGGATGGAGCCAATATGAGAAATGTAATTAGATAAATCAGTCTGAAGTAAACAGGATGGAAGCAAAGTGGCATGTTCCATTCAAAGGGCCATTTCTCAATGTGTGCTTGTGACTTGGGTTTATTAAAAATAAAAGACATCTAAAGAAAAACAACAGTCTTGTGTTCATTTATAAAAAAAACTAACAATAACGCAAGACAAGAATCAGCTGAAAAACCCAAGACAAGAACAAGATATACCAAGATAGCAGAGAGAGTTTAGAACCAGCTTAAGAAATAGAAAAGGCCAATACAAGATAAGTATACATCTATTTAAAAGTACAGTATGCAACTAATATTGTTGGAATATTTTGTGACATAAGGTGTGCTGAAGTCCACCACTTAAACTTATAGTCTCTGCGTGGGCATGTGGATTAAAACCAGCCAATCAACATGCTCGAATACGTGGTTAGTTAACTATTTAATCACCGATCTTGAAAACCGTTCATTTGCATATAATCAACACGAAAAATCTGATCTGCAACCAAGGACTCTGCTCAACCAAAGGATTCTACCTAATACAAGATACAACCAAGGATTCTTTACTAAGGAACACAAGGGATCTTTACTAAGGAACACAAGGGATCTTCACTGTAATTAATTAAAATCAATCCTATTAATGATTTTATATAAAAGCCAATTAAAATGTAATCAAAATAAGTGTAATCTTTTTATATGTGTTCTTATTTAATTTTGTTAGTTTTTCTAATTCAGTATATTTCATTGCATTAAAACCTAAATACTTATGCCCAGAGGGAGGTGCATATTCTTGCTAGTCTACATGATATATATATAAACATATATATATAAAATGTTGTTCTGGTTCCAATGGGAGAAAATACAATATTTTATAAAAGTGACTGCTCAACCAAAGGATTCTACCTAGCACAAGGTACAACGAAGGATTCTTCACTAAGGAACACAAGGGATCTTCACTGTAAAGTGCTCTTGCCTGCAGCCTAAAGAATCTTTCATGTCAGTATCAAGCATAGAATTTAGTATTCATACACTGATATCATTTTTGTGCAAGAATGTATATCATTGGCCTAATTTTTTTCTTCCAAACCCCGAAACCTTTCGTTCACTCCCTTTATTTCTCATTTTACACTCTGGCCACCATATCCCTATCTTCTCCACAAACCCTTATTGAAATATACATTTAGCACACTCAATAAAAGTGTAGATATATATTCATAATGCACCAGTTAACTATTTAACAATAGACTTAGTGGTAATTTTCACCTTTAGTTGTTAAAATTCCTAGCAAATAAGGCAATTAAAGTAACCTCCCTTGACTTTCACTTTGAACTAAGCCGCGAGCTATTTTGAAAGTCTCCGTGTGAAATAAACAAATCTTAGAAACTTTTTCAAAAACAATACAACTGCATGCTTTAACACAAAAATATCATAAACTGTGTTCTTAATAACAATTAAGTTCATTTCAGATAATTTTATGCTAGGAATTTAGCCAACTGACTTTCACTTTGAAACAAGACGGTAGCCATTTTGAATGTGTCTGTACGAAATATACAAATCTTAGAACCTTTTTCGAAAACAATACAACTGCATGCTTTAACACAAAAATATCATAAAATGCGTTCTTAATAACAATTAAGTTCATTTCAGATAATGCGCACGCATAATTTTATGCTAGGAGTTTTAACAACTAAAGGTGAAAATTACCGACTTGGTTTAAACCTAGAGATTCAGTCCTAACCTTGTTCCCCTAAAATTATATACCTCGATGAAGTAGGATTGGCTTTGTTTCCTCAATTAATACCTCCAGCTCTGGGACTCCCTACTTAAGCCAGCTTATACTAAACCTCACAGTTATGTAATCAAAATGGCATATATAAAATAGTTTTAAAAATAATAGAATTTAAGGTTTTAGTTTGAATCACAGCAATTACACTCTGAATATACATAAGTAAATAAAGTACACAGAGTGGCCTATTGTCAGCATCAGCCAGACAGTGAGGGAGTCTATCCCCTTGTCACTAGCGTTATTGGTTGGTTGGTTGGCTGGTTATTTTTTTAATGGCATATCAACTCTTTCTTTTTTTAATGGCATATCAACTCTTTTTTATTTTTTTAATGGTATATCAACTCTTTTTATTTTTTTAATGGTATATCAACTCTTTTTATTTTTTTAATGGCATATCAACTCTTGTAAGAGGCTCATGGTATACTGGTTAGAGTTGTAGGAAATGGATTCGTCGACCTGAGTTCAAATCCTTGACAAAACCAGAGATCACATAGCGCTAATACCCTAGGGAAAGGTATGAATCCAACTATTCTCCCTCCAGCTATGAGTAAATTGTAGGGTAGACTGGGCTCTTTAACCTTGGTTAAGCAACCAGTCTAGGAGAAGGAAAGCTCTGAATTCAAACCTGTCAAATCTCCACTTGGAGTGGTCACTGCTAGAATAGACTCAGTCCTAATAAGTGATCCATTTCACTAATTTAGTAGACTATTTAATGTCAAGTCTTACTTATTTTATACATATGATTTGTTAAATTTCCTGTGTATCAATACATTGGTAGAAATAACTTCTATGTTAGTTTGTTGATTATTTTGTTTAATGGCATATCAACCCTTGTGGGTTACCCAATGCCAAAACCTGTCTTTTTGTATATTGGATTTGTATACTAATAGTTTGTTGGTAAATATTTGGTTTTGTTTGGTTTTACAAACTGGTAGAAATAATTTCATTAATTCAATGTGCATCGAAGTGGTGCAGCCATACAGTAGCACTGACATGGCTACAGCTTGGATCTTGATACTTTTTGAACACATCTCATATTTTGAAGAAAGTAAATGCTTCATTCATTGTTCATTTCTGCCTTGGTAAATACAGCTTCAGTCTTGATAGTTTTTGAATGCATCTCATCAAAAATGCTGATAGGTACGCGTCCTGCGTCCTGGACGCAGTAAAATCATATTCATGCATCCCAGTGTTTTTCTTTTTTCTTCCCTCACCATTTCAAGCTAACTGTAAATACATTTCAATAGTTTCTTAGAAATGAATTACACAGGATAGGTTACAAGGTAAGAGTTGGATGCACTATATCAAAAAGCTATCAGCATCTCTGTTGATATATTGGTAGAAAATATTTTATTAGATTTTTCATTAATTTCACGTGTATCAACAAATTGGTAGAAATAATTTTCATTAACTTCACGTGTATCAACAAATTGGTAAAAATAATTTTCATTAACTTCACGTGTATCAACAAATTGGTAGAAATAATTTCATTAACTTCACGTGTATCAACAAATTGGTAGAAATAATTTTCATTAACTTCACGTGTATCAACAAATTGGTAGAAATAATTTTCATTAACTTCACGTGTATCAACAAATTGGTAAAAATAATTTTCATTAACTTCATGTGTATCAACAAATTGGTAGAAATAATTTTCATTAACTTCATGTGTATAATTCATGTGTATCAACAAATTGGTAGAAATAATTTTCATTAACTTCATGTGTATCAACAAATTGGTAGAAATAATTTTCATTAACTTCATGTGTAACTTCATGTGTATCAACAAATTGGTAAAAAATAATTTTCATTAACTTCATGTGTATCAACAAATTGGTAGAAATAATTTTCATTAACTTCATGTGTATCAACAAATTGTAGAAATAATTTTCATTAACTTCATGTGTATCAACAAATTGGTAGAAATAATTTTCATTAACTTCATTGTATCAACAAATAATTTTCATTAATTCATGTGTATCAACAAATTGGTAGAAATAATTTTCATTAACTTCATGTGTATCAACAAATTGGTAGAAATAATTTTCATTAACTTCATGTGTATCCATAAATTAGAAATAACTTCATGTGTATCAATAAATTGGTTGGGTTATTTCCTATAAGTCTAACATAAGCAAAGGGGAACCACTCGACTGATAAATTATTTATTTTCCCCATTAAACTAACCCTAAACCCTAACCCGTCTTCTTTTTTCCTAGTAAATCAATAAATAAATAAATAATTTATCAGTCAAGAGTGGTTCCCCTCTGTTTATGTTAGACTTATAGGAAATAACCACTGGTTGTTATGACAGATTTTTATTAACTTCATGTGTATCAATAAACATGTAAAAATAATTTTTATATCAGATTTATCATTAACTTCAATGATGTGTGATAGGCATTAAGTGGGCGTACAGCTGCTTTTTTGTAGGATGCTGCTTCAAAGATTTGTTCAAGAGAGAACACAGCATTCTTGTGAAGAAAAGATGTGCGACGAACGACACTCTCATTTATCGTTACCGTTTTCTCAGTGCTCGAATCAGACTCGTTCTATTCCTCACGGATGCGATCGCATATAGAGGTGGCCTTTCCGTAGCACGTCTACCGCCGTCGTCCCGCAGTCTGTGACGCCGCTGCCGATGTCGTCAACTACACGACCGCTGGGTCTCCTCCCGACATTTTCAACTTTCTCCTCGCCCGAACGCCGTCGTTGCCGCCGCCAATATTGCCTGTGAAGACGACAGCGGCAGGCTGAAGAGAAGACTGAAAACTCAAAAAATCCAGCTTTTTCTCCAAGCATTTATTAGAATCCAAGTGGTCCAGTCATACAGTAGCACTGACACAGCTACAGCTTGGAAGAATTCTTGCTTTATTTCAGAGAGATCAGATTTCCATATGATCAATAGAAGTCCATGCCTTTCCTATGCATATATTGACATCGCTTTCTGTAGATAAGATATAACTACCTTGGTATGTGAACTGGTCTAATTTCAGAGGCTTACCATTCAATGTGAAGATGTCTCCATCTCATTTAAAACACATGAACTGTGTTTAATCTGAGTTCATACCGAGGCCAATCCCTCTTGCTGCCTTCTCTAGGCTATGCAACAGTATCCATATGATACTTACTTACCTTCTTCATCAATATCTACAGAGATGCTGATAGATACGTGTACTGTGTCCCTGATGCATAAAAATCTAAAAGGACACAGTAAAATCATATCTATGCATCCTAGTGTTTTTCTTTTTTCTTCCCTCACCACTTCAAGCTAACTGTAAATACATTTCAATAGTTTCTTAGAAATGAATTATACAGGATAGGTTACAAGGTAGGAGTTAGATGGCTTTAGTTGTTTCCCCAGATCATAAATAAAAACTCTACAATCTATTAAGAAACTTTAGTTGGGACCCATAAATTTTCTCGGTTAACTCATTCAAAGCAAATATGTGCATTCTAGGATGCACTAAATAAAAAAACCTATCAGCATCACTGTAAAAACATACAGATTCGGAGCTTTATCACATCTGTGTTTTAATTCTTTAGACTTATGACCCTTATCAACCCTTTTCTTTAAAACATATCTACTGGGCTGAGACAACAGGGGATGAAAGCGGACATTAAGCCATGTTTCCACAAAAAATAATGCTCCCATGGTGGTTAAGGGCTCGTTGGAAGCGTATTGTTAAGGGGAATTTAATTAAATAAACATTTTGCAAAATTTTTTACTAAGTTTGGTAGGAGGGCCTTGTTGGAGTTTTTTGGTATATAAGATGTGCAATTCCCACCCTGAATTTATAGACTGGGCAAGGTCACATGGTCTATTCCTTCGCCAATCAGCAGCTAGAATGTTCGGCCGATACACTACTTAAACACTGATACTTGCCACAGCTGTACTTGCAATCATTGAGGAGGGACTTACAATACTCAGGTCTCTTTACCAGAAGAACCAAAGGATTCTTTACCAGAAGAACCAAAGGATTCTTTATCAGAGGATTACCAAGGATCCAATTCCACTGGACAAGCGCTCTTGCTTGAAGGCCTAAAGGATGGCCCATAAGATTGTAACAGGACTAAAACCTACATTTGCCCATTTCCCCTATTAAATGGGTAAATGTGGGTTTTGAGCCCCAGACCGCCCCCCCCCTTGGGGGGTGGGGGGTGGAACCCAAAGCCCAAATTTGCCCATTTTCCCTATTTTAGCTGAAGAATGCTAGTTTAGAGATAATTTCCTTTAAAATGATGCTATGTTAGTAATTGAGAATTCATTGGAGTTTAATGAAATACATTCTTCAAAAATTTTCAAATAATATCCCAGGATATGCGGTCAGTTGTGAGGGATGGTTAAATTTATTGCTATGTCTTTTTTCAAGGATTTTTTTGATTTTGACAGTAGGTTGTTTGCAGTTGTTTGGTGCTAAATGGATTTTGGTTTGGTTTGGTTTGTTTTGTGTTACGGCATATAAACCTCAGTGGGTCATTTAATGCCGATAAAGTTTTGAAATAAATCAATTCTTAATGGATAATACAATTTTTTTATAAATACATTTTTCTATTTAACCCATAGATGGGACCCTAACAGGTACTACCACTCTGGGTCAGAGTGGACCAGGGAGCAATGGTGATGAAGGGTGCTCCACATTCCCCAAACCTCCAAAACTGGAACCTCACCATCAGATAGCGTTTAACGTCATTCCCAGGACATGTAGACCCTCAGCCACCGCCTTCTAGCACCCATATGATAAAAAGGGGTTGGGGCTTGCCATAAGGGCAATAGGGTTGAGAAAATCATATAGGTGCTAGGGCTTGATGTGACCAGCCGATTGATCAGAGGGGGCCTCTCCGACCGCCCGTCTAGCCCAAGATAGGGCCAAAGTAGAGTATTGCAAGTCATAAACTGCTCATCCACCTGTGCTCTATCCTTAAGCATCACGGGTTGCCACTCACGGCCAACAGGTGGCCCCATTGGGGGAGTTTTACCCATCTGCAGAGGTGCATTCTAACGCCCCAGCCAACAGGGTGGAGTTTTGACAGAATTTTCCATAAAATAATAATG
This sequence comes from Doryteuthis pealeii, assembly GCA_023376005.1. Classification (NCBI taxonomy): domain Eukaryota; kingdom Metazoa; phylum Mollusca; class Cephalopoda; order Myopsida; family Loliginidae; genus Doryteuthis; species Doryteuthis pealeii. The sequence goes on along the minus strand of CM042151.1, from coordinate 32,933,361 downwards.
CCCTTTTGTATTTACCCAACCCCACCAAGATGCAACACAAGATCAATTTTTAAGCAGAGGTTTGAATGCAGTTTTTATTGTCCTAGACCGGTTGCCATACCCAGGTTAAAGAGCAAAGTCTTCCTTACTATTCACCCATAGCTGGAGGGAGAATAGTTGAATGTATACCTTTCTGAAATGTATTAGCACTATGTGAAATGCAAAAAGCCTCGTCCAGGATTTGAACTCAGTTAGCCATGTCCATTTCTTACTGTGATAACCATTACACAACTAGCACCTCCTGAAATGATGCCCTTATAGTAATTGAAGGTGGAGCACCTCACATGGTGTAATGGTTAGTGAGTTAGATTCACAGACCATTGTTAATGAGTTTGATTCTCATTAGGTGCCCCATACTTCTGGCCTTGTACCACATCTAGGCTAAGCTTAGTAATAGTAATTGAAGGTTAATTGGAAGCATATTTAAGAATTTAATGAAATACAAATGTTGAAAATCTAGACAAATTGCCATACCAAGGTTAAAGAGCCCAGCCTGCCCTACTATTTACCCACAAGTGGAGGTAGTTGGTCTCACACTTTTCCAAAGGATATTAGCACTATGTGAAATTCAAACAGCTTTGTCCAGGATTTGAACCCAGGTTGCCGTGTCCATTTCCTACGATGATAACCGTTACATCATGAACACCAAATGGATAGATAGGTAGATAAATCTTTCAATGTATGCTTCTCTATGTTAACCTATCATTCACCATATCTTCTATATGGTCCGGTTTAGCTCAGTCAGTAGAGCATCTACCTAGGAATCCAAGGATCTGGCTTCAATACTGGTCCTTGCCAACTCAGCACATGAATAGCACAGCTTAGGTAATCTGATCTGTGCATCCACCTAGGAATCCAAGGATCTGGCTTCAATACTGGTCCTTGCCAACTCAACACATGAGTAGCACAGCTTAGGTAATCCTATCTGTGCATCCACCTAGGAATCCAAGAATCTGGCTTCAATACTGGTCCTTGTCAACTCAGCACATGAGTAGCCCAGCTTGGGTAATCCTATTTGTGCATTAAAGCATCTGATAAAGCTGACGATAACTGTAGCCCTCCATCTGAACAAAACAAACTCAAGGGGATAGACTCCTTCGCTGACAATAGGCCACTCAGCATATCTTTCTAAACCATCTGACCAACACTTAAACCATCACTCTAACTCAACATAAATGTAAATATTATATACGGTTATGTACATTAGATTGGTTGGTTGGGTCAGTTTTACGGCATGTCAACAACCTATTGGGTCATTTTATGCCAAAGATGTTTTGGTCAATTCATTCTTGATGGGTACCCAGTTATTTTGTAAACTCAATTTTTCTTTTCAAACAATTTTTTTTAGAACTCAATCTGTTCTATTTAACCCATAGTTGGGACCCTATAACAGGTAGTACCATTCTAGGTCAGGGTTGACCTGGGAGTAATGGTGATGAAGGGGTGCTCCAAATTCCCCAGATCTCCAGAACTGGAACCTCACCATCAGATAGAGTTTAACGTCATATCCAGGACATGAAGACCCTCAGCCACCGCCTTCTAACACCCATATGATAAAAAGGGGTTGGGGCTTGACATAAGGGCAATAGGGTTGGGACAATCATATAGGTACTGGGGCTTGAAATGACCAGCCAATTGATCAGGGGGGGGGCTCTTCAATTGCCCGTCTAGCCTAAGTAAGGACCAAAGTATGACATTTGACTATCATCCTTGTAGAAGAACAGTAGTGGTAGTATTTACCCATAGCTGGGGGAGGTTCATACCCCCCCCCCAATGCTGGATTAACACCAAGTCTTTTTTACGTGGGGAACCGCACACAAACCAGAGCTTATGCGATGACCAGTGCAACAACAACAAAAAATGCGTGGTCTCGTCAGTATTCCCTTTTTGGTGCGCCTCAAGCACCGGGCAATAAACCCATCACTGCTCCTTTTAGACGAGGGGCAGGGGCTGCCTGGGTGGGGCGGCTCACTCTGGGACCACGCGATATATATTTACCTCACTCACCCGTTAGGCTCCTATGTCAGGGGGTTCATACCTCCCCAGGGTATTATTAGCCTAAATTTAACATAATAGATCGACTGGAGTTCGAACTCGCTTACTACGATCTCGCAGTTCAGCACGTTAGCCACTATGTCACGGGAACTCCCATGGCCTGTTCAAGGACTTAATTATAATGTGCACCTCCACTTTATAACCAGATGTTACAATGCTTTCCTACAAAAAGGGAATATAAAAAAAAGTCAATAAAAAGATTAATAAAGTTTAGAATTTCTTTTATGTAGTGTACATTAATTAAATTTGTTAAGAGTTAACTTAAACTAAAAGTTTGAACTTTAGATCTTATTGTAAACACTAAAAATTTGAGTGTGGCCTTACGAGTAGACAATGCATTTCCAATGTGGCCTTTTAAATATGAAAATATATCCCCTTCACCCATGAACAAATTAACTATAGGTTCTCAACATGTCACATTTCCAGTGGGAGGCATACTGGACATGAAATAAATGAGATAGAGGGAGCCACAGTAATAGCTGCAATTCGTATGTGTTTTAAAATAAATGTAAAGAATTTTTTTAATGGCTTAGAGAGAAAGCCACAGAGGTAAATTTACAAGTTTAAATTACAATTGGCTATCAGTAGAGAGGAAAAAACAGAACTATTGCACTAAACAATCAGTCTGAGGTGACAAAAGAAAGAAAAAAGGAGGGGGTCGATTAACTCGATAAGTTTAGATGTAGGTTGTAAAAAGTATATTGCAACAAAGAAAAAACTAGTATTTTTTTTTTCTTTTTGTCTTTGTCAAAAAAAATATTCATTGGAAATAAAAAGTATTAAGTTTTTGTCAATAAAAAAGCTAGCTAAGATAACTGGCAAGAAGCCCAAAGTTCGCCGAAAAAGAATGGTACGCTGCAATTTTAGGAGTCTACGTAAAAAGGCTTTAAAGCAGAAGGTAATAGATTTTATTTTACTATCAAGTAATATTGCCTGCAATTTAACGTCTTGGATTGTAGTCTGCATTCAGTGCAAATATTTCTACATATGCACTTTAAAAATCTGTCCAGAAAAGAGTGAGAGATCTAAATGGACTAACACTTTCATTAAAAAAAAGTTAGCCCCCTACTCTCAAAAAAAGAAAAAATACCCTTGAAAAATATCTTAACTAAAAAATAATATAAAAAAAAATCCATTAAAAATTAGTTTCAAAATTTCAAGATGACCGCAATTTTTTTTTTTAATTGACAAAAAGAACAAAAAAAAAAAAAAAAGAACCTACAGCTTTGACTTTTGATTAGTTGTCTATATCGAAGTGATTTAAAAATGCCAAAATAATGGTATCGAGCCTCACTAAGTCAGCACGGTAAGATGAAACTTCTGACTTATGGGTTAACACTAACAGACACTCTTCCTCTTTACTGTTTGTAGTAGTAATGTGTAGTTATGTAAAAAAAATAAAAAATTTTAAAAATCACACTACACATGCATCAAATTCAATAAATCGGGCTTTGTTTTTCTTTTTTCAGCGATTGATAAAAGACATTACGTACCAATTCGATGAATTGAGTATTTTAAATTAAATGTGCAAGAAAAAAAATTAAAATAGAACTTAAAACAAAAGTCTGTAGTATCACAAATAGTAGTGGAAGAGCATTACATACAAGAAGAAAAGATGAATGGCGAAGAGAGATCCAGTTGTAGTACAATTCAGGTAGTGAGTGCGGGAAAAGGGAAAACTACACGCAAAAATCGGCAAAACAATTAAAAAAAAAAAAAAAGAAATACCTACACATCTTAAATAAGAAATGTGATTACACCATTACACGTATCATGTCAGTTAGAATTATTATCTAAAATCATAGACAAATAAACTTTTAAGTTTGAAAAAAAAATTAAAACCTGATGTAAAAGATTTTTTTTTTTAATTTAATAGTGTATTGTATTACATGTCTTTTTTTATGTTCTTTACGCTGAGCTCAGAGGAGAAAAGAAAGAAAGAAAATCTAACATTATTTTTATAGTGATTGTTATTGCGATAAATAAACAGTTTAGCGGACAAATCAAAAATAAATAACTAATAGAAAGAAAATAAGTTATACAATTAAAATTAAAAGAAATAAACAGAAATATATATGTATGTATAGAATATATACCCGCGTTAATTAAGACAGCTTAAAAATTGTAAATGCAATTAATAACGGTGCCGACAATATAGACATGTCTGTTGAAAAAACTAACAAAAACGAATGTTCTTAAAAGATATTAGAAGAAGGAAAATATATACAGAGTTTTTTTTTAATAAAAAATAAAAATTGTAATTCAAAATAAAAAAAGTTTAATGTATAAAAGATGAAATGAACGGGTTACATGCAAAACTGGAATTGAGTTCCGAAAAGAAAAAAAAAATACAAAACATTTATTTTTAAGAGAATAAATCGTTTTTTTATTGTTGATATTAAAATAATAACAAACAGAAACAAGACATAAACTCTTATCTAATCGTTTTCTAGGAGAAGACAAAAAAGTATATGATAGAAATTGAAAATGGATAATACTGTTGTTACACAAATATAAGTGTTTTTATGCAAGCATGCACGTTTTTTTTTTTTTTTTTGGTCGTTGTAAGAGTTAGAGGATGCGAACATAATCTAACCCGAAATAATTGGGTATAGATTTAAGATTATTGACATTATTAATGCTTTTAACACCTTTTTTGATTTTTTTGTTATCAATTTTTTTCTAGTGTTCGTGCACTTTAGTTCTATTATTAGTAGTACTTAGCACTTTTAGCTATCAGACGAATTTACTGTAAATAAAGGATATTTGAGGCGTAGACCAAAGTTGAAATAAGGGTAGGGCTTGTAGTCTTTTTTCAGGCTGGGTATGAAGACTGAAAGACAAGGAATTTCTCTGGGTTAGAAGAGAGTGTCAGTAGACAGATCGTTTTTCTTCACAATAAATAGATTATTGTTTTAAAACAAATGCATTTCTTTGCGAGACAGGTTATTATTAAAGTTGTTTGATTTTCTTTTAATGTTTACTAATATACAAGATTAATATTATTTGGGTGATTTTTTTCAAATTTTTTTGTTTACTAATTTTTTTATAGTAGAAGTAGATTTTAAATGACATCTTTTTTCTTTTTAAGTTAAAAAAAAAAAAAGAAAGAAAATATTTAGAAGCTGATAATAAACTGCAGTAAAATTTTAGAACCGATAATGATTTTTACAAAAATACATAGTATTTAATTAAAAAGCGGCAAAGAAGAAAAGACATACTCATGTCACTGTTCCCAATAAAACAATACGTAACATCTTAAATGTAAAAACATACACAAGCTTTTATGCATTTAAAGGTAGGTAAAGTCGTGAGAATGGGAAAGAGTGTGGGTGAGCGGAATTTATCGACAAGTAAAAAAAAAAAAACGGGGGGAGAGGGTGAATGTTAGAGAGAAAAGAAGAGGGTTTCAATAAGTGAGTCGGGGGTGGAGGCATCGTTTGCCTATCGAAAAACGAATGATTTCACCCCTCAACCAACAATAGAACGGACATGATGCGGTCTAAATACTCACCAAGGTTCCTGTGTCAGGCGTGTACTCGCCAGAAAAGATTTTAGTGCCGACTTATGGCCGCGCTGCAGCAAATTTCGTTCAGCATGAAATTCGCGATTTAAAGATTGAGCAGGCCATATGCTTAAGACGGCGAGGGAGATGGTAGGAGGCTCTTCGGGAAGGGAGTTGGAGAGGAGAGAAAGAGGAGTGGCGACAGGTAAGCAACTTTACAATTGAGCGAAAGGAGTAAGATATTGCAGTAATGGAATACAGAGCGGCGGATAGCGGTGAGATAGCGGTTGTTAAGGTGAAAGTTTAGTTCAGAAGGGAATTTAGGGAGGCGAGAAAAAGCATTTTTTTTTTAGAAGAATGAAATCTAGAAAAAAGAAAAGATAGAGAAAAAAGAAGAAACAAGGACA
>CM042151.1:32900231-32927255 GCA_023376005.1 Doryteuthis pealeii | reverse complement strand
AATCGAGGCCTCTCGACCACTCGTCTAGCCTAAGTAAAGACCAAAGTGGACTGTAGCATGTCATGGACAGTTCAGCACCAGGATTTGTCCTTAAGCATCACGGGTTGCCACCCACGGCTAACAGGTGGTCCCATTGAGGGGTTGTTACCCCTCTGCAGAGGTGCACTCACTGTATTCTAAAGCTTAACTGACAGAGCTGTGGAGTGATAGTACTTGTTAGTGTCTCATCTTATCAGTTAAATAAAAAAAATTAAGTTTAAAAAAAAAATTTTGAATTCACATCAAGCATGAATAGAACAAAACATCTTCGGCATAAAATAACCCAACAAGGGTTGACGTGCTGTAAAATGCAACAAACCAAACCAAACCATAATCTTTCTGTTTTTTTTTTCATTATTATGTACCACTTTCAGTATTCCTTTTAATTTCCCATCTATGGGTTAAATAGAAAAATGTATCTATAAAAAAATTGTATTAAGATTTGAGTTATTTCAAAACTCTATCGGCATTAAATGACCCACTGAGGTTGATATACCGTAAAACAAAACAAAACCAAACCTTTTAATTTGTGCTCATTTTTTTGTCTGTTTATTTTTTTTCATCTCAGTCGGTAGATACCAGCCCCACCAACTCAGCATATGTGTAGCACAGGCATCTGTACAGTAAATTAAGGAGTTGATGGTAGGTATGACACTCCACCTCAGATGCAGAAACAATTTCCTTGGTCTTGCGCTAGTGAAAAGGGGATAGACTCCCTTGATGTCCGGCTGATACCGACTTTAGCCCACCCCAACGACTTTACTTTTTACTTTTACCCTTTCTTAAATATATATAAAATATTATTTTGATTTATTCAGACTGTTATCCTCATCTTTATTGAGGTATGTAAAAATACAACGTTTCGGCAGCTGTATCTTCCAACCTTCTTCAGGTGTTCCTTGTCTATACAAAGAAGGACAGAGAATACAGTGGTCAAAATGTTGTGTTTTTACATACCACAATAAAGATGAGGACAACAGTCCGAAAAATCAATATAATATGATAAACCAACCCTAATCTAAAAATCTTTTTCACTGTTTTCTCAACATGCTTTCTTTCACTCATATATTTCCGGCTGGTCATGTCAAGCCCTAGAACCTATACGATTGCCCCAACCCTATTACCCTTATGGCAAGCCCCAACCCCTTTTTATTATATGGGTGCTAAAAGGCAGTGGCTGAGGGTTTTCATGTCCTAGAAATGACGTTAAACTGGTGAGGTCCCAGTTTTGGAGGTTTGGGGAATGTGAAGCACCCCTTCATCACCATTGCTCCCTGGTCCACTCTGATCCGGAGTGGTAGTACTTGTTAGGATCCCATCTATGGGTTAAATAGAAAAAAATGTGTTTATAAAAACAAAATTGAGTATCCATTAAGAATGAATTTATTTTAAAACTTTGTTGGCATTAAATGACCCAACGTGGTTGATATGCCGTAAAACAAACCAAACCAAACCTGACCATATATTTTCTTTCTTCCTCTTTTCATATTTCCTTCTTTTTTTTTTACTTCTTATTTCAGTTTTTCTTTTCTTCTTTATTTCTCTTCTTATCAATATCATTTTATTTATTTTTTATTTTCCTTCATTTTCTTTTTTGCTTTTTATAATAATATCCATCTCTTCCAAGTTGTCACTTTTTTTCTTCTTTCACATATCTTTGATCACATATATGATGAAAAATATGGGTTATCCTCCCCTGACAGATCCCAGAAGTAGGGACTAGCAGGGGATGAAATGTTGGCAATTATAAAGACAAGATAAAGACAAGGATAAAGATAACAGGTAATGAATACAACTCAAGGCTTTACAACAAAACAATGCGTTTATCAATCACAAGAACATGTAACATACAAAATACAATATGTGAGTTGAGATACAAAGTGTATGCAAAGTTTACAAAGTGTATTGTATAATGGTGTATAATGGTTTGCAAAACAATGCTTTTGCGAAACTTATCTGTCTCTTGTATTTGAAGTCTTGACTTTTACAAAATCTACGGCTCCTCCCCTGGGCAGGTTTCAAATATGTCGTTCTCGATGTCAGTAGCTGGCAGGCTTCAAAACCAGGACTTACCTCGACCTCTGTTGCTGGGGAAAGAGGGAGATTCATGGCATCATCCCTCGAAATTGGTGGGTAATCTAGGCCTAGTAATACAGGCTCTGATTGGTTGCTGACAAAGGCCCCTAGCCAATCGCACGAGGGTTCTCAACAGTTATGACCAAGGGACCTACGACCTCCGTATTTTGGCAATGGTCAAAGGGAGATAATTGATTAAGATAATATTTCTTATAGAAATCCTCAGAACAGTAAATGTACTTGAAGAGGGCAGACGTCTCTACTGGGAGAATAGAACCAGACAGCAGCAGAGACGGCTGACCAACACAGACCACACACCAATTATGGGTGAATGACCATAGCAGCAGATTCAAAAACGAAAGAGCCTACAACCAGAATTCTTAACCCCCCACAAGAACTCTACAAAAAGTTAAGTATGTTACGAATTGTTACTTTATATATATGTGACTCGAGACCACCAAAGCATTAAGTTTTAGCAATCCTTTTGCACAAATAAACCTCCCTTAAAATATAATATCTTTGTCTTGTTTTCTATTCCTTTCTCATTACAGAATTTCTGTTAATATATATAAATATATATATATACCAACCCCTCCGCACGAGCAGGATGCAACACAAGGTCAATTTCTAATGTGGAATTTAACAGGTTCAAATTCAGAGTTTTCCTTCTCCTAGATTGGTTAATTTGTCAATGTTAAGAGTCCAGTCTGCCCTGCTATTTACCCATAGCTGGAGGGAGAGTATTTGGATGCATACCTTTCCCAAGGGTATTAGCACTATGCGAAATGCAAACAGACACAGGTCAATTTCTTACGTGGAGTTAAAACAGGTCTGAATTCAGAGTTTTCCTTTTTCTAGACTGGTTACCTAGTAAAGGTTAAGAGCCCAATCTACCCTGCTATTTATATTCATAGCTGGAGGGAGAGTAGTTGGATGCATATCTTTCTCAAGTGTATTAGTGCTATGTGAAATGCAAACAGCTTTGTCCAGGATTTGAACTCGGGTCAACAAGTCCATTTCCTACGACTGTAACCCTTACACCACGTGCCTTTTCTCAGATATACAAATGCTTTTTTTTTTTTTCAAACACTTCTTTTTTTACATGAACTTTTATTCAAATTTTAATTCTTCCTTTCCCTTCATTTTAAATACTTTTTCTCACATTTTCTTTGTAATTCAACTATTTGTTTTCTCTTTTTTTCACACTATTCTTTTTTATTATTTTCTTTTTTTTCTTCCATTGAACAATTCATTTCTATGCTCTTTATTATAACACTCCTTTTTCATCCCTCTCTATTTCATTCATTCATTCCCTACTTGTCTCTTTCTTAATAATGAAATTTATTGTGTACAGTGCTCAGGTGCATCACAACTCATCAAAGTCTCATGTCTAGTACACAGAATAATGTATTAGTGTCAGGAACATGAACAGTGTACAGTAATAATATACATGTATGTGTGTGTGTGCGTCCATATGTGTGTGGAGAGGGGTATCAAGTATAGTGTTGGCGGACTACAGGAAACATGGAGGCTTTGAAAGATGCAGTGTTTCGGCAGCCCAAAACGGACACAGGCAGCTTATTCCATATTATTCTTATTCCATACTTTAGCCCTGTTGGTTGGGGCTTTAGAATACACTGACTGCACCTCTGCAGAGGGGTAGGTACCCCCCCCCCACAAATGGGGCTGCCTATTGGCTGTGGGTAGCTTAAGGATGGAATCCTGTTTGATGAGCAGTCCATGACATGCAACACTCCACTCAGGTTCTTACTTAGGCTAGACGGGCAGTCGGAGAGGCCCCCTCTGATCAATCAGCTAGTCACGTCAAGCCCTAGCACCTATATGATTTTCCCAACCCTATTGCCCTTATGGCAAGCCTCAACTCTTCTTATCATATATGTGCTAGAAGGCGGTGGCTGAGGGTCTTCATGTTCTGGGAATGACGTTAAACTCTATCTGATGGTGAGGTTCCAGTTTTGGAGGTTTGGGGAATGTGGAGCACCCCTTCATCATCATTGCTTTCAGGTCCACTCTGACCTGGAGTGGTAGTACCTGTTAGGGTCCTATCTATGGCTTAGATAGAAAAAAAATGGGTTTATTAAAAAAATTGAGTATCTATTAAGAATGAATTTATTTCAAAACTTTGTCGGCATTAAATGACCCACTGAGGTTGATATGCCGTAAAACAAAACAAAACAAACAAAACCATCTACTTTCTTTCCATTTTCTTCTGTCCATTCCTTTTCTTTATGTTATCTACTTTATACAATTATATAATCTTTCCATCCTTTTACCATCATTTTTTTTATTCTCTTTTTATTTTTTCAGTCAATTAACTTTTCCTTGATTTATTTTTATTTTATTTTATATAATTTGCAGTCCTTGTTTCTTTCTTTCTTTCTCTTTTTCTTTTTTCTAGATTTCATTCTTCTAAAAAAAAAATCTTTTTTCTCCCTCCCCTTCTGAACTAAACTTTCACCTTAACACCGCTATCTCCCGCTATCCCCCTCTGTCATTCCATTACTGCATATCTCCTCCTTCTCGCTCAAATTGTAAAGTTGCTTACCTGTCGCCACTCCTCTTTCTCTCCTCCAACTCCCTTCCCGAAGAGCCTCCTACCATCTCCCTCGCCGTCTTAGCATGGCCTCTCATCTTTAAATCGGCGATTTCATGCTGAACGAAATTTGCTCAGCGCGGCCATAAGTCGGCCACTAAAATCTTTTCTGGCGAGTACACCCTGACACAGGAACCTTGGTGAGTATTTAGACCCATCCATGTCCGTTCTATTGTTGGTTGAGGGGTGAAATCATTCGTTTTTCGATAGGCAAACGATGCCCTCCACCCCGACTCACTTAATTGAAACCCTCTTCTTTCTTCTCTCACATTCACCCTCTCCCCCCGTTTTTTTTTTTTTTACTTGTCGATAAATTCCTCACCCACACTCTTTCCCATTCTCACGACTTTACCTACCTTTAAATGCATAAAGCTTGTGTATGTTTTACATTTAAGATGTTACGTATTGTTATTAGGGAACAGTGACATGAGTATTCATTTTCCTTCTTTGCCCTTTTAATTAAATACTATATATTTTTGTAAAATCATTAATCGGTTCTAAAATTTTACTCAGTTATTATCAGCTTCTAAATATTTTCTTTTTTTTTTTTTAACTTAAAAAAGAAAAAAAAAGATGTCATTTAAAATCTACTTCTACTATAAAAAAAAAATTAGTAAACAAAAAAATTGAAAAGAAAATCACCCAAATAAATATTAATCTTGTATATTAGTAACATTAAAAGAAAAAAAATCAACACTTTAATAATAACCTGTCTCCAAAGAAATGCATTTGTTTTAACAATAATCTATTTTATTGTGAAAGAAAAAGATCTGTCTACTGACACTCTCTTCTACCCAGAGAAATTCCTTGTCTTCAGTCTTCATACCCAGCCTGAAAAAAAGACTACCAAGCCTACCCTTATTTCAACTTTGGTCTACGCACAAATATCCTTTATTTACAGTAATTCGTCTTGATAGCTAAAAGTGCTAAGTACTACTAATAATAGAACTAAGTGCACGAACACTAGAAAAAAAATTGATAACAAAAAATCAAAAAGGTGTTAAAAGCATAATAATGTCAATAATCTTAAATCTATACCCATTATTCGGTTAGATTATGTTCGCATCCTCTAACTCTTACAACGACCAAAAAAAAAAAAAAAACGTGCATGCTTGCATAAAACACTTATATTTGTGTAACAACAGTATTATCCATTTTCAATTTCTATCATATACTTTTTTTCTTCTCCTAGAAAACGATTAGATAAGAGTTTATGTCTTGTTTCTGTTTGTTATATTTTTAATATCAACAATAAAAAAAACGATTTATTCTCTTAAAAATAAATGTTTTGTATTTTTTTTTTTCTTTTCGGAACTCAATTCCAGTTTTGCATGTAACCCGTTCATTTCATCTTTTATACATTAACTTTTTTTATTTTGAATTACAATTTTTATTTTTTATTAAAAAAAAAACTCTGTATATATTTTTCCTTCTTCTAATATCTTTTAAGAACATTCGTTTTTGTTAGTTTTTTCAACAGACATGTCTATATTGTCGGCACCGTTATTAATTGCATTTACAATTTTTAAGCTGTCTTAATTAACGCGGGTATATATTCTATACATACATATATATTTCTGTTTATTTCTTTTAATTTTAATTGTATAACTATTTTCTTTCGATTAGTTATTTATTTTTTGATTTGTCGCTAAACTGTTTATTTATCGGCAATAACAATCACTATAAAAATAATGTTAGATTTCTTTCTTTCTTTCTCCTCTGAGCTCAGCGTAAAGAACATAAAAAAAGACATGTATACAATACACTATTAAATTAAAAAAAAATCTTTTACACAGGTTTTTTTTTTTTTTTTTCAAACTTAAAAGTTATTGTCTATGATTTTAGATAATATTTCTACTGACATCGATACGTGTAATGGTGTAATCACATTTCTTATTTAAGATGTGTAGGTATTTCTTTTTTTTTTTTTTTTAATTGTTTTGCCGATTTTTGCGTGTAGTTTCCCCTTTTCCCGCACTCACTACCTGAATTGTACTACAACTGGATCTCTCTTCGCCATTCATCTTTCTTCTTGTATGTAATGCTCTTCCACTACTATTTGTGATACTACAGACTTTTGTTTTAGTTCTATTTTTATTTTTTTTCTTGCACATTTAATTTAAAATACTCAATTCATCGAATTGGTACGTAATGTCTTTTATCAATCGCTGAAAAAGAAAAACAAAGCCGATTATTGAATTTGATGCATGTGTAGTGTGATTTTTTAAAATTTTATTTTTTTTACATAACTACACATTACTACTACAAACAGTACAGAGGAAGAGTGTCTGTTAGTGTTAACCCATAAGTCAGAAGTTTCATCTTACACGTGCTGACTTAGTGAGGCTCGATACCATTATTTTGGCATTTTATTTAATCACTTCGATATAGACAACTAATTAAAAGTCAAAGCTGTAGGTTCTTTTTTTTTTTTTTGTTCTTTTTGTCAATTAAAAAAAAAATTGCGGTCATCTTGAAAATTTTGAAACTAATTTTTATATGGATTTTTTATTATTATTTTTTAGTTAAAGATATTTTTCAAGGGTATTTTTTTTTTTTTTGAGAGTAGGGGGCTAACTTTTTTTTAATGAAAGTGTTAGTCCATTTAGATCTCTCACTCTTTTCTGGGACAGATTTTTAAAGTGCATATGTAGAAATATTTGCACTGAATGCAGACTACAATCCAAGACGTTAAATTGCAGGCAATATTACTTGATAGTAAAATAAAATCTATTACCTTCTGCTTTAAGCCTTTTACGTAGACTCCTAAAATTGCACGTACCATTCTTTTCGGCGAACTTTGGGCTCTTGCCAGTTATCTTAGCTAGCTTTTTTATTGACAAAAACTTAATACTTTTTATTTCCAATGATATTTTTTTGACAAAGACAAAAAGAAAAAAAAATACTAGTTTTTTCTTTGTTGCAATATACTTTTTACAACCTACATCTAAACTTATCGAGTTAATCGACCCCCTCCTTTTTTCTTTCTTTTGTCACCTCAGACTGATTGTTTAGTGCAATAGTTCTGTTTTTTCCTCTCTACTGATAGCCAATTGTAATTTAAACTTGTAAATTTACCTCTGTGGCTTTCTCTCTAAGCCATTAAAAAAATTCTTTACATTTATTTTAAAACACATACGAATTGCAGCTATTACTGTGGCTCCCTCTATCTCATTTATTTCATGTCCAGTATGCCTCCCACTGGAAATGTGACATGTTGAGAACCTATAGTTAATTTGTTCATGGGTGAAGGGGATATATTTTCATATTTAAAAGGCCACATTGGAAATGCATTGTCTACTCGTAAGGCCACACTCAAATTTTTAGTGTTTACAATAAGATCTAAAGTTCAAACTTTTAGTTTAAGTTAACTCTTAACAAATTTAATTAATGTACACTACATAAAAGAAATTCTAAACTTTATTAATCTTTTTATGACTTTTTTTTATATTCCCTTTTTGTAGGAAAGCATTGTAACATCTGGTTATAAAGTGGAGGTGCACATTTATAATTAGTCCCTTGAACAGGCCATGGGAGTTCCCGTGACATAGTGGCTAACGTGCTGGACTGCGAGATCGTAGTAAGCGAGTTCGAACTCCAGTCGATCTATTATGTTAAAATTTAGGCTAATAATACCCTGGGGAGAGGTATGAACCCCCTGACATAGGAGCCTAACGGGTGAGTGAGGTAAAATATAATCGCGTGGTCCCAGAGTGACGCCCCCACCCAGGCAGCCCCTGCCCCTCGTCTAAAAGGAGCAGTGATGGGTTTATTGCCCGGTGCTTGAGGCGCACCAAAAAAGGGAATACTGACGAGACCACGCATTTTTTGTTGTTGTTGCACTGGTCATCGCATAAGCTCTGGTTTGTGTGCGGTTCCCCACGTAAAAAAGACTTTGTGTTAATCCAGCATTGGGGGGGGGGTATGAACCTCCCCCCAGCTATGGGTTAAATACTACCACTACTGTTCTTCTACAAGGATGATAGTCAAATGTACATACTTTGGTCCTTACTTAGGCTAGACGGGCAATTGAAGAGCCCCCCCCCTGATCAATTGGCTGGTCATTTCAAGCCCCAGTACCTATATGATTGTCCCAACCCTATTGCCCTTATGTCAAGCCCCAACCCCTTTTTATCATATGGGTGTTAGAAGGCGGTGGCTGAGGGTCTTCATGTCCTGGATATGACGTTAAACTCTATCTGATGGTGAGGTTCCAGTTCTGGAGATCTGGGGAATTTGGAGCACCCCTTCATCACCATTACTCCCAGGTCAACCCTGACCTAGACTGGTACTACCTGTTATAGGGTCCCAACTATGGGTTAAATAGAACAGATTGAGTTCTAAAAAAAATTGTTTGAAAAGAAAAATTGAGTTTACAAAAAACTGGGTACCCATACAGAATGAATTGACCAAAACATCTTTGGCATAAATGACCCAATAGGTTGTTGACATGCCGTAAAACTGACCCAACCAACCAATCTAATGTACATAACCGTATATAATATTTACATTTTATGTTGAGTTAGAGTGATGGTTTAAGTGTTGGTCAGATGGTTTAGAAAGATATGCTGAGTGGCCTATTGTCAGCGAAGGAGTCTATCCCCTTGAGTTTGTTTTGTTCAGATGGAGGGCTACAGTTATCGTCAGCTTTATCAGATGCTTTAATGCACAAATAGGATTACCCGAGCTGTGCTACTCATGTGCTGAGTTGACAAGGACCAGTATTCTTGGATTCCTAGGTGGATGCACAGACCAGATTACCTAAGCTGTGCTATTCATGTGCTGAGTTGGCAAGGACCAGTATTGAAGCCAGATCCTTGGATTCCTAGGTGGATGCACAGACCAGATTACCTAAGCTGTGCTATTCATGTGCTGAGTTGGCAAGGACCAGTATTGAAGCCAGATCCTTGGATTCCTAGGTAGATGCTCTACTGACTGAGCTAAACCAGACCATATAGAAGATATGACGGATGATAGGTTAACATAGAGAAGCATACATTGAAAGATTTATCTACCTATCTATCCATTTGGTGCTCATGATGTAACGGTTATCATCGTAGGAAATGGACACGGCAACCTGGGTTCAAATCCTGGACAAAGCTGTTTGAATTTCACATAGTGCTAATATCCTTTGGAAAAGTGCGAGACCAACTACCTCCACTTGTGGGTAAATAGTAGGGCAGGCTGGGCTCTTTAACCTTGGTATGGCAATTTGTCTAGATTTTCAACATTTGTATTTCATTAAATTCTTAAATATGCTTCCAATTAACCTTCAATTACTATTACTAAGCTTAGCCTAGATGTGGTACAAGGCCAGAAGTATGGGGCACCTAAACTCATTAACAATGGTCTGTGAATCTAACTCACTAACCATTACACCATGTGAGGTGCCCACCTTCAATTACTATAAGGGCATCATTTCAGGAGGTGCTAGTTGTGTAATGGTTATCACAGTAAGAAATGGACATGGCTAACCGAGTTCAAATCCTGGACGAGGCTTTTTGCATTTCACATAGCGCTAATACCTTTCAGAAAGGTATACATCTAACTATTCTCCCTCCAGCTATGGGTGAATAGTAGGGAAGACTTTGCTCTTTAACCTGGGTATGGCAACCGGTCTAGGACAATAAAAACTGCATTCAAACCTCTGCTTAAAAATTGATCTTGTGTTGCATCCTGGTGGGGTTGGGTAAATACAAAAGGGCATTATTATTTTACGGAAAATTCTGTCAAAACTCCACCCTGTCGGCTGGGGCGTTAGAATGCACCTCTGCAGATGGGTAAAACTCCCCCAATAGGGCCACCTGTTGGCCGTGAGTGGCAACCCGTGATGCTTAAGGATAGAGCCCAGGTGGATGAGCAGTTTATGACTTGCAGTACTCCACTTTGGCCCTATCTTGAGCTAGACGAGCGGTCGGAGAGGCCCCCCTCTGATCAATCGGCTGGTCACATCAAGCCCTAGCACCTATATGATTTTCTCAACCCTATTGCCCTTATGGCAAGCCCCAACCCCTTTTTATCATATGGGTGCTAGAAGGCGGTGGCTGCGGGTCTACATGTCCTGGGAATGACGTTAAACTCTATCTGATGGTGAGGTTCCAGTTTTGGAGGTTTGGGGAATGTGGAGCACCCCTTCATCACCATTGCTCCCTGGTCCACTCTGACCCGGAGTGGTAGTACCTGTTAGGGTCCCATCTATGGGTTAAATAGAAAAACATGAGTTTATAAACAAAATTGTATTATGCATAAAGAATGAATTTATTTCACAACTTCACACAAGACTGAATTTTGGGGACCCAGACTCCAATAACTGGAAAATTTTGCAAGATGTATATTTCATTAAATTTGCCTAAACAATATTCTTCCAATGAGACCTCAATTACTACCAGAGCAGGGCCAGTTTAGCTCAGTCAGTAGAGCGTTTGATTAGGAATCGAGCCTCGCCAATCGGCGTATGAGTAGCACAGGGATCTGTGCGGTAAAGTGAGGAGCTGATGGTAGGTATGGTGCTCTGCCTCAAATGCCAAAACAATCTATTTGGTCTAGCACTAGTGAAAAGGGAATAGACTCCCTCACTATCTGGCTGATACCGACTTTAAGCCACCCTGATGACTTAACTTTTACTTTTGTATGTCAAAATAGGAGAAATGGGCAAAAATTTTTTTTTTTTTTTTTTAAATTTTTTGGCCCCAGAGCCCCAAATTATTTGAAAATTTTTGAAGAATGTATTTCATTAAACTCCAATGAATTCTTAATTACTAACATAGCATCATTTTAAAGGAAATTATCTCTAAACTAGCATTCTTCAGCTAAAATAGGGAAAATGGGCAAATTTGGGTTTTGGGTTCCACCCCCCACCCCCCAAGGGGGGCGGTCTGAGGCTCAAAACCCACATTTACCCATTTAATAGGGGAAATGGGCAAATGTAGGTTTTAGGCCTGTTACAATCTTATGGGCCATCCTTTAGACCTTCAAGCAAGAGCGCTTGTCCAGTGGAATTGGATCCTTGGTAATCCTCTGATAAAGAATCCTTTGGTTCTTCTGGTAAAGAATCTTTTGGTTCTTCTGGTAAAGAGACCTGAGTATTGTAAGTCCCTCCTCAATGATTGCAAGTACAGCTGTGGCAAGTATCAGTGTTTAAGTAGTGTATCAGCCGAACATTCTAGCTGCTGATTGGCAAAGGAATAGACCATGTGACCTTGCCCAGTCTATAAATTCAGGGTGGGAATTGCACATCTTATATACCAAAAAACTCCAACAAGGCCCTCCTACCAAACTTTGGAAAAATTTTGCAAAATGTCTATTTCATTAAATTCCCCTTAGCAATACGCTTCCAACGAGCCCTTAACCACCATGGGAGCATTATTTTTTGTGGAAACATGG
This sequence comes from Doryteuthis pealeii, assembly GCA_023376005.1. NCBI lineage: Eukaryota > Metazoa > Mollusca > Cephalopoda > Myopsida > Loliginidae > Doryteuthis > Doryteuthis pealeii. Next base: position 32,915,143 of record CM042151.1, on the reverse strand, counting down.
CTTAATGTCCGCTTTCATCCCCTGTCGTCTCAGCCCAGTAGATATGTTTTAAAGAAAAGGGTTGATAAGGGTCATAAGTCTAAAGAATTAAAACACAGATGGGATAAAGCTCCGAATCTGTATGTTTTTACAGTGATGCTGATAGGTTTTTGATTTAGTGCATCCTGGAATGCACATATTTGCTTTGAATGAGTTAACTGAGAAAATTTATGGGTCCCAACTAAAGTTTCTTAATAGATTGTAGAGTTTTTATTTATGATCTGGGGAAACAACTAAAGCCACCTAACTCCTACCTTGTAACCTATCCTGTGTAATTCATTTCTAAGAAACTATTGAAATGTATTTACAGTTAGCTTGAAATGGTGAGGGAAGAAAAAAGAAAAACACTAGGATGCATGGATATGATTTTACTGTGTCCTTTTAGATTTTTATGCATCAGGGACACAGGACATGTATCTATCAGCATCTCTGTAGATATTGATGAAGAAGGTAAGTAAGTATCATATGGATACTGTTGCATAGCCTAGAGAATGCAGCAAGAGGGATTGGCCTCGATATGAACTCAGATTAAACACAGTTCATGTGTTTTAAATGAGATGGAGACATCTTCACACTGAATGGTAAGCCTCTGAAATTAGACCAGTTCACATACCTAGGTAGTTATATCTTATCTACAGAAAGCGATGTCAATATATGCATAGGAAAGGCATGGACTTCTATTGATCATATGGAAATCTGATCTCTATGAAATAAAGCAAGAATTCTTCCAAGCTGTGTCAGTGCTACTGTATGGCTGGACCACTTGGATTCTAATAAATGCTTGGAGAAAAAGCTGGATTTTTTGAGTTTTCAGTCTTCTCTTCAGCCTGCCGCTGTCGTCTTCACAGGCAATATTGGCGGCGGCGACGACGGCGTTCGGGCGAGGAGAAAGTCAAAAATGTCGGGAGGAGACCCAGCGGTCGTGTAGTCGACGACATCGGCAGCGGCGTCACAGACTGCGGGACGATGGCGGTAGACGTGCTACGGAAAGGCCACCTCTATATGCGATCGCATCTGTGAGGAATAGAACGAGTCCGATTCGAGCACTGAGAAAACGGTAACGATAAACGAGAGTGTCGTTCGTCGCACATCTTTTCTTCACAAGAATGCTGTGTTCTCTCTTGAACAAATCTTTGAAGCAGCATCCTACAAAAAAGCAGCTGTACACCCACTTAATGCCTATCACACATTGAAGTTAATGATAAATCTGACATAAAAATTATTTTTACATGTTTATTGATACACATGAAGTTAATAAAAATCTGTCATAACAACCAGTGGTTATTTCCTATAAGTCAAACATAAACAGAGGGGAACCACTCTTGACTGATAAATTATTTATTTATTGATTTACTAGGAAAAAAGAAGACTGGTTAGGGTTTAGGGTTAGTTTAATGGGGAAAATAAATAATTTATCAGTCAAGAGGTTCCTCTTTGTTATGTTAGACTTATAGGAAATAACCCAACCAATCTATTGATACACATGAAGTTATTTCTAATTTATGGATACACATGAAGTTAATGAAAATTATTTATTTCTACCAATTTGTTGATACACATGAAGTTAATGAAAACTATTTCTACCAATTTGTTGATACACATGAAGTTAATGAAAATATTTCTACCAATTTGTTGATACACATGAAGTTAATGAAAATTATTTCTACCAATTTGTTGATACACATGAAGTTAATGAAAACTATTTCTACCAATTTGTTGATACACATGAAGTTAATGAAAATTATTTCTACAATTTGTTGATACACATGAAGTTAATGAAAACTATTTCTACCAATTTGTTGATACACATGAAGTTTAATGAAAATTATTTCTACCAATTTGTTGATGATACACATGAAGTTAATGAAAATTATTTCTACAATTTGTTGATACCATGAGTAATGAAAATATTCTACCAATTTGTTGATACACATGAAGTTAATGAAAACTATTTCTACCAATTTGTTGATACACGTGAAGTTAATGAAAATTATTTCTACCAATTTGTTGATACACGTGAAGTTAATGAAAACTATTTCTACCAATTTGTTGATACACGTGAAGTTAATGAAAATTATTTCTACCAATTTGTTGATACACGTGAAGTTATGAAAATATTTCTACCAATTTGTATACACATGAAGTTAATGAAATTATTTCTACCAATTTGTTGATACACATGAAGTTAATGAAAACTATTTCTACCAATTTGTTAGATACACATGAAGTTAATGAAAATTATTTCTACAAGTTGTTGATACACGTGAAGTTATGAAAATTATTCTACCAATTTGTTGATACACATGAAGTTAATGAAAAATTATTTCTACAATTTGTTGATTACACATGAAGTTAATGAAAACATTTCTACCAATTTGTTGATACACATGAAGTTAAGAAAATTATTTCTACCAAGTTGTTGATACAGTGAAGTTAATGAAAATTATTTCTACCAATTTGTTGATACACGAAGTTAATGAAAATTATTTCTACCAATTTTTGATACACATGAAGTTAATGAAAACTATTTCTACCAATTTGTTGATACACATTGAAGTTAATGAAAATTATTTCTACCAATTTGTTGATACACATGAAGTTAATGAAAACTATTTCTTACCAATTTGTTGATACACATGAAGTTAATGAAAATTATTTCTACCAAGTTGTTGATACACGTGAAGTTAATGAAAATTATTTCTACCAATTTGTTGATACACATGAAGTTAATGAAAATTATTTCTCCAATTTGTTGATACACATGAAGTTAATGAAAATTATTTCTACCAAGTTGTTGATACACGTGAAGTTAATGAAATTATTTCTACCAATTTGTTGATACACAATGAAGTTAATGAAAATTATTTTACCAATTTGTGATACACATGAAGTTAATGAAAACTATTTCTACCAATTTGTTGATACACATGAAGTTAATGAAAATTATTTCTACCAATTTGTTGATACACATGAGTTAATGAAAATTATTTTCTACCAATTTGTTGATACACATGAAGTTAATTTAATTTATTTCTACCAATTTGTTGATACACATGAAGTAAATGAAAATTATTTCTACCAATTTGTTGATACACATGAGTTAATGAAACTATTTCTACCAATTTGTTGATTACACATGAAGTTAATGAAAATTATTTCTACCAATTTGTTGATACACATGAAGTTAATGAAAACTATTTCTACCAATTTGTTGATACACATGAAGTTAATGAAAATTATTTTCTACCAAGTTGTTGATACACGTGAAGTTAATGAAAATTATTTCTACCAATTTGTTGATACACATGAAGTTAATTGAAAATTATTTCTACAATTTGTGATACACATGAAGTTAAATGAAAACTATTTCTACCAATTTGTTGATACACGATGAAGTTAATGAAAATTATTTCTACCAATTTGTTGATACACATGAAGTTAATGAAAACTATTTCTACCAATTTGTTGATACACATGAGTTAATGAAAAATTATTCTACCAAGTTGTTGATACACGTGAAGTTAATGAAAATATTTTCTACCAATTGTTGATACACATGAAGTTAATGAAAATGATTTTCTACCAATTTGTTGATACACAGGAAGTTAATGAAAACTATTTCTACCAATTTGTTGATACACATGAAGTTAATGAAATTATTTCTACCAATTGTGTTGATACACATTTGAAGTTAATGAAAAACTATTTCTACCAATTTGTTGATACACATGAAGTTAATGAAAATTATTTCTACCAAGTTGTTATACACGTGAGTTAATGAAAATTATTTTCTACCAATTCTGTTGATACACATGAAATTAATGAAAATCTTAATAAAATATTTTCTACCAATATATCAACAAGAGATGCTGATAGCTTTTGATATAGTGCATCCAACTCTTACTTTGTAACCTATCCTGTGTAATTCATTTCTAAGAAACTATTGAAATGTATTTACAGTTAGTTTGAAATGGTGAGAGAGAAGAAAAAGAAAAACACTGGGATGCATGAATATGATTTTACTGCGTCAAGGACGCAGGACGCGTACCTATCAGCATTTTTGATGAGATGCATTCAAAAACTATCAAGACTGAAGCTTATTTACCAAGCAGAAAATGAACATGAATGAAGCATTTACTTTCTTCAAAGTATGAGATTTCAAAAAGTATCAAGATCCAAGCTGTAGCCATGTCAGTGCTACTGTTATGGCTGCACCACTTCGATACACATTGAATTAATGAAATTATTCTTACCAGTTTGTAAAACCAAACCAAAAACAAATATTTACCAACAAACTATTAGCATACAAATCAATATACAAAAAGACAGGTTTTGGCATTGGGGTAACCCACAAGGGTTGATGTGCCATTAACAAAAATAATCAACAAACTAACATAGAAGTTATTTCTACCAATTTATTGATACCACAGGAAATTTAACAAATCATATGTATAAAATAAGCAGATTTGACATTTAAATAGTCTACTAAATTAGTGAAATGGATCACTTATTAGGACTGAGCCTATTCTAGTTGTGACCACTCCAAGTAGAGATTTGACAGGTTTGAATTCAGAGCTTTTCCTTCTCCTAGACTGGTTTGCTTAACCAAGGTTAAAGAGCCCAGTCTACCCTACAAATTTACTCATAGCTGGAGGGAGAATAGTTGGATTCATACCTTTCCCCTAGGGGTATTAGCGCTATGTGAACTCTGGTTTTCGTCAAGGATTTTAACTCAGGTCGACGAATCCATTTCCTACAACTCTAACCAGTATACCATGAGCCTCTTACAAGAGTTGATATGCCATTAAAAAAATAAAAAAGAGTTGATATGCCATTAAAAAAAGAAAAAAAAGAGTTGATATGCCATTAAAAAAATAACCAGCCAACCAACCAACCAATAATGCTAGTGACAAGGGATAGACTCCCTCACTGTCTGGCTGATGCTGACAATAGGCCACTCTGTGTACTTTATTATGTAATATTCAGAGTGTAATTGCTGTGATTCAAACTAAAACCTTAAATTCTATTATTTTTTAAAACTATTTTACATATGCCATTTTGATTACATAACTGTGAGGTTTAGTATAAGCTGGTTAAGTAGGAGTCCCAGAGCTGGAGGTATTAATTGAGGAAACAAAGCCAATCCATACTTTATCGAGGCATATAATTAGGGAAAGGTTAGGACTGTATCTCTAGGTTTAAACTAAGTCGTTAATTTCACCTTTAGTTGTTAAAATTCCTAGCATAAAAATGCGTGTGCATTATCTGAAAGAACTTAATTGTTATTAAGAACACATTTTATGATATTTTTGTGTCAAAGCATGCAGTTGTATTGTTTTCAAAAAAGTTTCTAAGATTTGTTTATTTCACACAGAGACTTTCAAAATAGCTACTGGCTTAATTCAAAGTGAAAGTCAAGGGAGGTTACTCTAATTGCCTTATTTGCTAGGAATTTTAACAGCTAAAGGTGAAAATTACCACTAAGTCTATTGTTAAATAGTTAACTGGTACATTATGAATACTAGCAAGAATATGCACCCTCCGGGCGCAAGTATTTATGTTTTACTGTAATTAAATATAGTAAATTATGACGACTAATGAAACTAAATACGAATGAAGATAAAATGATTTGAAACAGTGGGGGGTTAAAATCGAAAAATAGCACAACTTTGAAACTAACTCCATTTTCCATCACTCCTGTCTTTCATTGCTAAATTTTCCTAATTTAACTATTTAGTTAATTTAGAAACTAAAGAATAAAATCAAGTTATTCTTTCTTGTTAACAGATTTCTTTTAAGATTTATTGAAAGATTTTGGTCAATTAAGATAAAACAAGACATAATTAGAAAATCACAAATACTAAGTCCATATTTATTAAAATCAAATTTTTAATATCAATATGCAAATTAGCCTTCCTGTTCACACTGTAAACCGCTATTTTGTTGTATATATAAATACAATTGCATGTTATTAGTATGTAGATATGGTCAACAGTGGCTTCGGCCTCTGGACCATTGATATAATTAACAGCGTCGATCCCAGGGGGCCATCCCCCCAGGCAACACCTGCCCCCTTGATTTAAAGGGGCAGGGCTGGGTTTATTGCCCAGTGCCTGAAGCGCCCCCCTTGAGGGGGAATGCCGACGGGATCGACGCAATTTTTCACCTGCCACTCCATGAGCTTCGGCTTGTGGGTGGTCCCACGTTAATAGGGACTTTGTGCCTGACCCGTACAAGTGGGGTACGCGGTAAATACTATGTAGATATGGTCAACCGTATTAATAATGGAAAACAATTTTATTAATAATTGAGGTTTAAATAAAAATAAAATCATGGAGAATGTGACATAAATACCTAATTGAATATTGACTTGAGTAGTAATATAGTTTCGGTTACAGACACAAGAACCCACAATCTCCATTATAATAAGATATATCTACACTTTTATTGAGTGTGCTAAATGTATATTTCAATAAGGGTTTGTGGAGAAGATAGGGATATGGTGGCCAGAGTGTAAAATGAGAAATAAAGGGAGTGAACGAAAGGTTTGGGGGTTTGGAAGAAAAGAATTAGGCCAATAATATACATTCTTGCACAAAAATGATATCAGTGTATGAATACTAAATTCTATGCTTGATACTGACATGAAAGATTCAAGTGGCATGCTGCGATTTTTGTCGCTGTTTTTAGGCTGCAGGCAAGAGCACTTTACAGTGAAGATCCCTTGTGTTCCTTAGTGAAGAATCCTTGGTTGTACCTTGTGTTAGGTAGAATCCTTTGGTTGAGCAGAGTCCTTGGTTGCAGATCAGTTTATTCGTGTTGAATATGTGCAAATGAACGGTTTTCAAGATCGGTGATTAGATAGTTAACTAACCAGGTATTTGAGCATGTTGATTGGCTGGCTTTAATCCACATGCCCACGCAGAGTCTATAAGTTTAAGTGGTGGACTTCAGCACACCTTACGTCACAAAATATTCCAACAATGTTAGTTGCATACTGTACTTTTAAATAGATGTATACTTATCTTGTATTGGCCTTTTCTATTTCTTAAGCTGGTTCTAAACTCTCTCTGCTATCTTGGTATATCTGGTTCTTGTCTTGGGTTTTTCAGCTGATTCTTGTCTTGCGTTATTGTTAGTTTTTTTTAATAAATGAACACAAGACTGTTGTTTTTCTTTAGATGTCTTTCATTTTTAATAAACCCAAGTCACAAGCACACATTGAGAAATGGCCCTTTGAATGGAACATGCCACTTTGCTTCCATCCTGTTCACTTCCAGACTGATTTATCTAATTACATTTCTCACATTGGCTCCATCCAATGAAAGCTGAGGTCAATTACAGGTTAAAACCTCTCAATCAACTAACTCCATACTTTTCCATGAAACCATTATTTTAATTTTTACTACACTACTGTACATAACTAATAGGCAACCCATCAACTATGTAACATGTTGTCTGTATAAAATATGTAAGCAACAAACAGATGCTGATGCTGGTTGCATTTGTTTTATACTAATATTCTTGAGAAAGGCACACCCTATCGACTGGGGCTGTAGAATATGCTGACTGCACCTTTTGCAGAGGAGTAAGAACCCCACAATGGGGCCGCTTGTTGTTTGTGGGTGGCTACCTGTAATCCCTGAGGACAGGATTGTGGTGGTTGAGTGGTCTGTGACTAGGGTACAAAGTGATCTCATGACATGCAACACTCTACTTTGGCCCTTGGTGGGCAGTCAGAGAAGCCCCACCTGATCAGTCAACTGGTCATTTCAAGCCCTAGCAGTTATATGATTGTCCTTATATTCTTGAAATTGCTTTTATGGCAAACACTCGCCCCTGTTTATCAAACAGGTGCTAGAAGGTAGTAGCTGAGGGTCAACCACCAATATTTATTAATACACATTAAGTAAGTAAAGTAAAGTCGACGGGGCGGCCTAAAGTCGGTATCAGCCAATCAGCGAGGGAGTCTATCCCCTTTTCAATAGCGCTAGACCAAGGAGATTGTTTTAGCATCTGAGGTGGAGCGCCACACCTACCATCAGCTCCTCACTTTACCCGTCTCTGTTTAGCAAACAGGTGCTAGAAGGTAGTAGCTGAGGGTCAACCACCAATATTTATTAATACACATTAAGTAAGTAAAGTAAAGTCGACGGGGCGGCCTAAAGTCGGTATCAGCCAATCAGCAAGGGAGCCTATCCCCTTTTCAATAGCGCTAGACCAAGGAGATTGTTTTAGCATCTGAGGTGGAGCGCCACACCTACCATCAGCTCCTTACTTTACCGCACTGATCCCTGTGCTACTCATATGCTGAGTTGGCGAGGACCGGTATCGAACTAGGAACCTTGTGGTTTCTAGCCGAACGCTCTACCGACTGAAAAAAAAAAACAAGATTTGGCATTAAATGTCCCACAAAGGTTGGTTTGCCATTAAACCAAACAAGAAGCTGGTGGCTGAGGGTCAACCACCATTCTTTATTAATACATGTAAAGTTAATGAAAATTAGTTGTACCAATTTATTGCTGCAAATGAAGTTGATGAAAATTGTTTCTACCAATTTATTAACACATGAAAATTATTTCTTAAACAAATCATATATAAAAAATAAAAATAAAAATTGGCATTAAATAACCTACAAGGATTGATATGCCCTTAAACCAAACCACCAACCAATTGAGAAAGGCATGAATACATCTCTTGTCCCTTATATGGAAATGAAATGATATGGGCAAACTGTGCTCTATAGCCAGGGGTGGTAGGCAATCGGTTTAGGAGAAGGACATTTTAAAACTAAAACCAGGATACTTGCTTAGCAACCTGGGTTTGCAGACCATTGTTATTAAAATTGATTGTCACTGGGTGTCCCACACTTTTAGCCTTTTGTTAAGCTAAGCTTAGTAAATAACTGTAAACTGAAACCATGGCAAAGACAATGGAGAAACTCTCTATCTCACAAGCACAGACATAGGAATAACCAATTTACTGAAAAGGGAAGTTGTGAAGAGTTATGATTTGATTTCCCTAATAATAAAAGGACATGGTTCTTTCCATTTCAATATTAGCATGGAGCTAAGCTGAAATATGGTTGGGCATCTTTCCCCTCTGCAGAGGTGCAGTTGGTATTTTCAACAGTCCCAGCTGACAGGGCTGCGTTTGTTAAGCTAAGCTTAGTAAATGACATGTCTAAACACTAACCATGGCAAAGGCAGTGGGGAAATGATTTGCCACGATATTAAAAGGACATGGCACTTTCCATTTCGATATATATGCTAGAAGGTAGAGGGTCTTAGTGTCCTGGGTATGAGGTTAAATTGTGTCACATGCTACCTGTAGAATAATACTAAGTCCAATTACTGTCGAATTGGCAAGACAAGACAGCAAGCAGTCGTAACTGAAATACGATTCTGGTTTGCTGCAAAGACTACTGCAAAATGGCAGGATTTATGGAGCCTCAGAGGATCCTACAAACCAAGCAGCCAATCAGGACTCTGGGAATGGAATCACCCAAATGGATGAGTGGACTGTTCTGAATTCCCATAAGTACCAGTTGTCTTGACACTGGTTCAGTTGTGCTTGGCCAGTTGCTGTTGTTCAAACCAATAGTAGACTGACTGACTGACTTCAATACTACCCATGGTAAATGGGTTGGGCAAATACCTACTCATATTCCTGTTACTAGGTCTGCTATAAACTAAAATTATGGCATGTAAAAATAAGTGGAAGGTTTACAGTTTTTCGGAAGTCAAAACTCTGAACAACCAAGATAAATGCACGAATACAAAATTTCGCTGCTAATTTTGGTTTTGGGCTGAAAATAAATCCTAGCAGAATTTAATGCACTACTGTATGTCTTTTACACAGCAGTTTTTTCATAAATTCACAGTTTTCTTTTGAGTAATGATAAAGAGTTTTCATACATTAATCCCATGTGTAACATAAGCTGTAGGATCAATGATATCTTCAAATTATAAAAAGATACATAAAAAAACCATCAATAGCATTTAGAAAACTAATAAAAATTATTAATATTTCAGTATATAAACTTTTATTTTCCTTTTTTTTTTTTTTTCAAAGAAAATCTATGTATTTACCAATCCCTCTGCTTGGCTGTGGCACTAGGTCAATTTTTAAGCAGCGTTTAACAGGTTTGAATTCAGTTTTGCTTCTAGATCATTTTCTGTAAGAAGGTTAAAAAGCCCAGTCTAACTAAGTGATGTAGGGCAGCAGAGATGCTGATAAGTACGTGTCCTGCATCCGACACAGGTTACAAGGTAGGAGTTAGATGGCTGTAGTTGCTTCCTCAGATCATAAATAAAAACCCTACAATTTATTAAGAAACTTTAGTTGGGACCCATAAATTTTCCCGGTGACTTATTCAAAGCGTCCCAGGATGCACTAGATCAAAAAGCTATCAGCATCACTGATTCAGTAATGGTTGATCTGCATAACTAGCTTGTTAACCATTACACCACGACAGGACACCTTACTAGGTTAATTTTATATGTCTTTCTTGAAGAGTAGCTTTAATCCTCTTTGCTCAAGTAAAGTTGTCGCGTGGCCTAAAGTCGGTATCAGCAAGGGAGTCTATCCCCTTTTCACTAGCACTAGACGAAGGAGATTGTTTTTGCATCAGTTCCTTTACCTCACAGATCCCTGTGCTACTCATACGCTGAGTTGGCGAGGGCCGGTATCGAACTAGGAATCCTGTGGTTTATGACTTTATCATCACCAAAACAATTTTCTATTGTTTCTATGAGAAAATGTGAATTCAGTGATGCTGATAGCCTTTTGATTTAGTGCGTCCTGGGATGCACATATTTGCTTTGAATGAGTCCCGGGAAAATTTATGGGTCCCAATTAAAGCCGTCCAACTCCTACCTTGTAACTTATCCTGTGTAATTCATTTCTAAGAAACTATTGAAATATATTTACAGTTAGCTTGAAATGGTGAGGGAAGAAAAAAGAAAAACACTGGGATGCATGGATATGATTTTACTGCGTCCGTTTAGATTTTTGTGCGTCAGGTACGCATCCTGTGTACATATCAGCATCTCTGGCATTGATTATTGGCGGTAATAATTGCCATCTTTCCTGGTCCTTTAAATGGCATGCAACCCCGCATCATGAAAGACTTGGGAAATTTACTGGTTTTCTTTGAGCAGTTATCTTTATTTATTTTCATATGAATGGCACAAGACGAATGTAGATTCTTGATTCATCACTGAATATCACTTTCATCCGATTGTCCACACGCCATGATTGTTTCTCTTGAGCCAACTTTAACCTCATTTTCTTCTGTTTTGTGTGTTATTGCTGGTTTAACTTTTTCTCTATGTAAATCTCATTTAATTCAGCTGAATTCTTACCTATCAGCATATCTGGTAAAGTGTTATTGAATTAGCCTATGTTAAGGAATAATCTTGTAATTTGCATTCATAAAACAAATAACAGCAGAGGCCTAGATATGCAAATCCATCTACAGTTAAGACAGTTCTTGCCAACCTCAACAAGTGGTTGGTATTGAAGCCAGCCAGTCAGTCAGTCAGTCAGTCTACTATTGGTTTGAACAACAGCAACTGGCCAAGCACAACTGAACCAGTATCAAGACAACTGGTACTTATGGGAATTCAGAATAGTCCACTCATGCATTTGGGTGATTCCATTCCTTGAGTCCTGATTGGCTGCTTGGTTTCTATGATGTTCTGAGGCTTCATAAATAACCTGCCATTTTGCAGTAGTCTTTGCAGCAAATCAAGTTCGTATTAAGTTACGACTGCTTGCTGCCTTGTCTTACCAATTCGACGGTAATTGGAACTAGTATGATTATTCTACAGTTGGGCATACCTAATTGAAAGTGCTGTCAATTTAAACAATGGAAAGTATTGTAAAGCTCAGTTAAGAAGGTAGTTCACAGTGAAGTGTGATGAAAGATGTTGGTTGTTCCCAATGAGCTATGTCTAAAATTTGGTAATCTGAACATTAGCTACATAAATTAGAGTAACCTCCCCTTGTTTGTTTCACTTTGAGGAAGCTGTATGTTTTGGTCGGCCATTTTCATTTCACCGTAAATCTACACTGAAAATACGAATTTGTTCAAATCTGCATGTTTTAACACAAAAATATAAAATGTGTTCTTAATAATAATGAAGTTCATTTCAAATAATGAGCAAGCACCATTAAGAACACATTTTATGATATTTGTGTGTTAAAACATGCAGTTGTATTCATTCAAACAAATTCGTATTTTCAGTGTAGATTTACGGTGAAATGAAAATGGCTCTACCAAAACATACGGCCTCCTCAAAGTGAAACAAACAAGGGGAGGTTACTCTTATTTATGTAGCTAATGTTCAGATTACCCAAAAGACATCATAATAGAAAACTCTAAGCAATATGCATTGAAAATAGAAAATGTACAACAAAATAAATGAATTAAAAAAAAAAAAACCAAATGGATCAAAACCGGAGTCAATGTTTGTGATAGAGCAATTTTCCCGGGGACTCATTCAAAACAAATATGTGAGTCCCATGATGCACTAAATCAAAAAGCTATCAGCATCACTGCTTTACTTGGTACAAGGTAATATATGGTTTCATGTATTTCTATTAATAATGGAGATTCGCTTCCGTTTTTTGTCTGTAACAAAAACTACATCACTGCTTATGTCACACTCAAAATTTGAACATGCAACATTAGACAGTCTTCATTGTTTTTTAAAATAAGTTTTAATAAATACATGACTGGTATTATATATCTATATATAGTTTGTTTTATTTTAATACATATTTAAAGTTTACATTTCAAATTGTTTTATTTTTTAATCCTTTAATGAATTTGATGATTTTACTTACTTAGGGTACAAACTCACTGACATTGAATTTGTATCTCCCACCCCTCAGGCAACATGTTTCAAAAATCTTTTTTTACATCGCCCGGAGTGCGTTTTTTTATTTTGCTAGTATATCTAATATTGATAATTTTCAAACAGTTCTATTTGACACATCATCATCATATTGCGCAAGTAGCATGGATATCCATGAAAATCTCTCGCCAACCTTCCCTATTATTCATTGCCTCTGGGAGTTCTTCTGCACAGCATCCAGCATCCTTACATTGTTGGTCAATGTAGGTCCTAGCTGGGTGGCCCACATTAGCATGCTTATAACATGTATTAAAATTCAAGGTCAGAATGGATCTGCGAGTTATGAAGAGGTACTGCGCACTATCGATAGCTCCAGAAATGGAACTTAACTACTAGATGAAGATTAGTGTTATATTCAGGACACCTTCTTATTTAAGGGGTCTTACCCCCTCTTGCAGAGGATGTAATCGATTTATTCTAAGCCCTGGGGACAGGGCTCCATAATTATATGTATGCATATCAATATTGTATAATGGTTGCTGCTTCCAAGATTTGCTTAACCCTATCTTTGAAGCAGTACCCCTCCCCCCCAAAAAAAAGCAGCTCTGCGGTTGCTTACTTCCTATCACACAAACCATCCCAGTAAAACCAACAAGACATGCTGGACGTCAATGGAGAAGCATGGATGAACTTCTCCTGTGGACACACCAGTGTAGGCCGACCAGCAAAAACCTACATCAATCAGCTCTGTATGGATTCTGGATGCTGTGTGGAAGACCTACCAGGGATGATGACCGATGGGGATAGGTGGCAAGGGATAGAGAGAGTCCTAGAAATCTGTGCTGTCAGCATGACCTGATGATAAAGATAAGGTTTTTATCTTACATTCTTCTTGATCTAAAACACCTGATATGGTGTTATGAAGCACACATGTTATCTACTATGGATTAACATACAAAAAACTGTCTCTTTCTGCTGGTTAGGATTTCTTTAATGGGATTTGATATTTATGTTCTTTAGATAGGAATACTTAAAACCATATAATCATGTACAAATTATAGTATTAAGAATAGTTTTTCTTGAAGCTATAATTGTTTACAAATGACAATTATCATTAGTTACTTGAAACCATATAATTATTTGCAAAAAGAAAGAAAGACTTTGACATTAAACAACCCAAAAGGGTCGGCATTCTGAAAAACCAAGTGTTGCATAATTATTATGGTCTACAGAGAATTTGGGGATTTCTAGGAGAAAGAGAGGAAGAAGAAATAAGAATAAACATAAATAAAGGTTAAAATTTGGAAGAGTAAACACTAAGCGGAGTGCCAGTAATGTGACCGACGAATTTACCCCGGAAATAGATTTAAAAATAAAAACGGAAGTTCCGGGTTTTGACTGGAAACGGATATGGCTCTCCCACCCCCAGGATGAGAAACAGAAGAAGAAAATCAGTCTCTTTTTGGCCAGGTCTTGTGGAAACCTGGTAGAACCTATCACGGTTCCCCTATGGGTTCGATATAGTGGTAGCAAACATAATTTACGACAGAGTAATTTGACTATACCCTCTCTCTCTTTCTCTCTATCTTTCCTTCTCTCTCTCTTTCTATCTTTCCTTCTCTCTCTCTCTCTCTATCTTTCCTTCTTTCTGATAAAGAACCCACTAGTTTCAAAGGAATAAACATCCCCTGTGAGTTTACAACCTGTGTGTGTTATTTCTGAACTAACAACTATTACTACTACTAACGGTGACTACTACTACTACAACTTGAGTTGGCCTATGCGACAAACACTGTTCTTGTACCGTGACCATCGTTATGCTACACCAAGCAATTAAACCATATCTTGAAGAAAATACATTTCTATTCATATGTATATCTATTAATAATTCAGATTCAGCCATAATTTGTCAAGCTCTAGCACCTATATGATTGCCCCAACCCTATTGCCCTTATGGCAACCCCAAGCCCTTTTTATTATATGGGTGCTAGAAGGCGGTGGCTGAGGGTC
>CM042151.1:32835231-32892731 GCA_023376005.1 Doryteuthis pealeii | reverse complement strand
ACAAGGTCACATTCTGTGTGAATGAAACAATTCCTTGTTTGAAAAAATAATATCCTAATAAAATGGAAGTTTTATATACATAGTTTGAAATGAGATATCATCTATTTATATAAGAGCCATTGTCATTAAATTAGTCTGGTCTGTTCACTTGAATGTATCACACTGAAAGAAAATCATTTATGTAAAAATTTATAATCTAGACCTGGTGTGATTTGAAATTGCACAAATGGAGTGGGAAACCAGCACCGTAACCAAGAGGCCATTTGAACAGTTACAGAATGATGACATGGAATCCGTTTTCTATGATGTGTTGCTGGTAATTTTCACCTTTAGTTGTTAAAATTTCCTAGCATAAAATTGTGCGTGTACATTATCTGAAATGAACTTAATTGTTATTAAGAACACATTTTATGATATTTTTGTGTTAAAGCATGCAGTTGTATTGTTTTCGAAAAAGTTTCTAAGATTTGTTTATTTCGCACAGAGACTTTCAAAATAGCTACTGGCTTAGTTCAAAGTGAAAGTCAAGGGAGGTTACTCTAATTGCCTTATTTGCTAGGAATTTTAACAACTAAAGGTGAAAATTACCATGTTGCTTTTAAAAATTTAATTAAATGTTTGTATATGAGCAGTGATGCTGATAGCTTTTTTACGCCGTTTTAATTTTGACAACGATTTGCAAGTTTAACCCTTTATTTAATCTTTATTGTTTTTTACATATATTGTAAGATGATTGATTCTATTTTACCTTTATTCAGTTGAGTGTAAAAATGAGTTCTTAACCTTTTTGGTCAGCTAAACAAAGAAAATTTAGGTTTATATAAATAACTTGCAGTTTTATGTCCTGTGTTTACAATTGAATATAATTACTTTTATAATATAATTAATTCTGATTAATAGTCAATACTGTGAGACAGGATGTTCAATTCAAATGCAGATGGAAAAAATATGATATTTCTATGTTAAGTAAAACAAAAGGTACACTCAATTATTTTTAAGTAATTTTTATTATTTTTTTTATTGTTTTTAAGTGGACTGTAATTTGGAATATTTACAGATTACATATTTACCCAACCTTCCATACAAGTAGGATGTGGCACAAGGTCAATTTCTTAAGTGGACTTTAACAGGTTTGAATTCAAAGTTTTCCTTCTACGCTGGTTGTCTGATCAAGGTTAAAGAGCTCACTCTGCCCTAATATTTACCTATAGCTAGAGTAAGAATAGTTGGATTCATACCTTTCTCAAGGGTACTAGCACTATGGAAATGCAAAATGCCTCGTCCAGGATTTGAACTTGTCTCGCTGTGTCCATTTTCTATGAACATAACAGGTACACTACAATTTCAAGTGGAGTTTAACAGTTTTTCCTTCTCCTAGACTGGTTGCCTAACAAAGGTTAAAGAGCTCACTCTGCCCTATTATTTACCTATAGCTAGAGTAAGAATAGTTGATTCATACCTTTCTCAAGGGTACTAGCACTATGTGAAATGCAAAATGCCTCGTCCAGGATTTGACTAGTCTCGCTGTATCCATTTTCAACGAACGTAACAAGTACACCATGTGCCTCCACATATTTGCAGATTACTTCCAGGAAATCAAGGATCTCTTATATAAGTAAAGTAAGTAAATTCATTGGGGTGGCCTAAAGTCTGTATGAGGGAGTCTATCTCCTTTTCACTAGTGCTAGACCAAAGAGATTGTTTTTTAGCATCTGAGGTGGAGCGCCACATCTACTCAACTGCACTAATCCCTGAGTTGGCGAGCGTCAATATTGAACTAGGAACCTTGAGGATCTCAGGCGGACGCTCTACGACTGAGCTAAAGTGCAGCCAATTTTGTTGTTGTTTTTTCACAACCTTTTGGCTATGACATTCTTTGGCTTTCTTCAGGAGTCTGTTATAGTTGTGAAAACTAATTCAAATCCACAGGTGTAGATTTTCCAAATTCCATGCTTAGAGATTATCTCATATCAGTGATCTGACCTGTCAGATGGGGCGTTAGAATGGACCGACTGCACCTCTGCAGAAGGGTAAGACTCCCCAATGGGGCCACCTGTTGGCTGTTGGTGGTGACCCGTGATGCTTAAGGATAGAGCCTGGTTAGTTGAGCAGTCCATGACTTGCAATACACCATATTGGGCTAGACGGGTGGTCAGAGAGGCCCCCTCCAATCAATTGGCTGGTCACGTCAAGCCCTAGCACCTATATGATTGCCCTTATGGCAAGCCCTAACCCTTTTTATCATATAGATGCTAGAAGGCAGTGGTTGAGGGTCTACATGTCCTGGGAATGTTGTTAAACTCTATCTGATGGTGAGGTTCCAGTTTGGAGGTTTGGGGAATGTGGAGCACCCCTTTATCACCACTGCTCCCAGGTCCACTCTGACCCGGAGTGGTAGTACCTGTTAGGGTCCCATCTATGGATTAAATAGAAAAATGTATTTATAAAATAAAACTGAGTATCCATTAAGAATGAATTTTATTTCAAAACTTTATTGACATTAAATGACCCACTGAGGTTGATATGCCGTAAAACAAACGAAACCAAACCAAACCATCCTTGTGATATCACTTTTATCTGTCTTTTAACTTTCATATGACGTATTGCACTCCCTAATCCACGGATTGAACATCCGTGGATTAGGTAGGGGGGAAAAAGTCATATAAAAATTAGACGACTGTCAGGTAACAAGATATGCTTAGCCAAGTACTTTCATTAAGATAGCAAGGACTTTGGACTTAAAACTTGAAAGTGATTATACTATGGCTAGGGCAAAGTGTCATTCACTCAGGCATGGTGGAAACTGGGCAGATATTACATTTTCGGCTCCAAGCTCCTACCATCAGCTTGTCTGGTGGGACAATAGACAAGTGGGTAAAATAAATTTAGACAAAAATAAGGAAACTAGTTTACGAAGCAGATTTATTAGCACTTCTTAAAAAGACTGTATTTCATAAGATACAATCGCCAATTTTTCTTCCATATAAAGAAGACAAAATTTGTCATCCGCCTTGTAATTGTGGGCTTATTTACTAGCCTATGTATTTACCAACCCCTCCACATGTCCTGGGTATGACATTAAACTATCAGATGGTGAGGTTCCAGTTCTGGAGCTCAGGGAATGAGGAGTACCCCTTCATCACCATTACTCCCAGTTCCACTCTGACCAGGAGTGGTAGTACCTGTTAGGGACCCATCTATAGGTTAAATAGTAAAAATGTGTTTTTAAAAAAATTGAGTACCCATCAAGAGTGAATTTGTTTCAATACTTTATCGGCATTAAATAACCCACTGAGGTTGATATGCCATAAAACAAACCCCTCCACATGAGTAGAATGTGTCACAAGGTCAGTTTCTTAAGTGGAGTTTAACAAATTTGAATTCAGTTTTCCTTCTCCTAGACTGGTTGCCTAACCAAGATTAAAGCGTTGAATCTGCCCTACAATTTGCCCATAGCTGGAAGGAGAATAGTTGGATGCACACGTTTTTTAAGGATATTGGTGCTATCTGATTTATGAACTGGCTCGTCCAGGATTTGAACTCAGGTCATCGAGCCATTTCCTACGATGATAACCATTACACCACGCCCCTCCACCCTATTTACTAGCCTAGAACATATTTTTCAAAAAACAAAGTTTATTGCATTGTGTATAATTTTCCGATGCGATGGATAGAAAACCAAATACTCGACTGCTACTATACAGTTAAGAAATCAGGGTTAGTTGTAAAAAAAAGTAAAATCATTGGAATGCCTAAAGTCTGTATCAGCCAGACAGTGAAGGAGTCTATCCTCTTTTCACTAGCGCTTGATCAAGGAGATTGTTTTATAGCCTCTGAGGTGGAGCACCACACCCACCATCAGCTAAACCTGCCCTGAGAAGAATTAGTTGTAGTGATCAGTAATCTAAAACGAAAAACATGCATCTTCTCGGCTAGTAACCATAGTGTTTAATTTTACCATAACATGCTTTTAAAATACTCTAATCACTATGAAGAAATCCTGCATTTCAAATGCACAAAATGGTATGCTAATATCATAATCCAGGTGGGTGGGGGGTAGGTGGCCAATAATGGATTTTTCCCATCATATTATCACATCCTACATCAGCTGAAGCAATTCTCCGAGTCTGTGATTCATCCCTGTTCCAAGCAGTGTGTTTTTTTTTCTGCTAAGGAGTATAGTTGCAAAAGTTAGGCAATGTATTTCAATGCTATAGCAATGCAAAGGCTTTTGGGTTTTGTGCCTTCCCTCCAGGCAGCTGCCACCTCTCTCTGCCCCCACCCCCCGTTCTCCCTCTAAATGCACTCACAACGCTTTTGTCAACCTGGACGAAAATGCCTTATGTATCAACTTATATATAAAATCCAATGTGAGTAACTTGTATAATCAGTCACATAAGTGGGCCTTGCTGCAGAGTAATGAGAAATTCCGTTATTATAGTATTTTAGAAATGGCATTTTAGAAATTTAAATATTTCTGTGAGTTTTTTAATGAGTAATAAACTTGGTAGACTATACAACTTCTATCTTCTTGTTTCCTCTCTCTCTCTCTCTCTCTCTCTCTCTCTCTCTCTATATATATATATATATATATATATATATATATAATATTGTCATGACCGTATGGAAAAATCCCTAAGTGCTCACATTCGAAACTATTGTATAACTTTTTTTTTTCTTTTTTTTTTTTGCAACATCAAGGTTTTTGTTTTGAACTCATATAACTTTTTTCTCCGCTCTTAACAACACGGAGTATAAACAAGCTCTGAAGATGATTTTTATAAAATCGAAATATTGTTCAATATCATCTATGACTATGTTATAAAATGTTTTCACTTTAACAGCATTTTGTGGTGTTTTCATATCCTTTTATGTATACTCATATATATATATATATATATATATATATATAATATATGTTTATGTTTATTTGAGGGATTTGAAAGGATTTCAGATTACCAATGCTCCTGTGTTCTTCATAGAATATAGACATGAAACAAATCAATGTCATAGAGTATGATTCCCAATAATGCTAACACATTGTTAAAACCAATTACTAAATGTATATATATGAATACACAATATGTATAACAATCCAACCGCTAGGCATGATATAACCCTGGACGGGTTGATATGCCGTTAAAATTAATAAACCAACCAACCAACCATGACTGATGGCATGACGTTGAACCCATACATAATAGAGGGCAGTATGGTGAATCTGTATGTCCGGAGGAAACTTCGAAAATAAAACAATTAACGACAAAGTAAATATATATATATGTACACATTAAATATCACCAGGGCTTGGTTTTTGAGCAAAAATAATAAAGATTGGATTTATATTAGTGAAGATAATTAAAAAATAAAATTCAACTGATAACAGCATGTAATTTTTTTTTTGCGTTTAATATTTCTAACAGTAGACATTAACGTTTCTTTGCAGAGTGGCTGGATCAATGCAAGGTTTTTTTTTATGTAGGGATTTTAATTGGGCATTCTACGAGGATCCAACTCACGATTCAGTAATAATGGATCTGCAGGACTAACTTTTAAAAAATCCCCCTCTACCCAGGCGACGCCAGGTAGCTACTTCTAGTTATAATGGTGAGAACTATGCTTATAT
The DNA here is from genome assembly GCA_023376005.1 of Doryteuthis pealeii. Taxonomy (NCBI): domain Eukaryota; kingdom Metazoa; phylum Mollusca; class Cephalopoda; order Myopsida; family Loliginidae; genus Doryteuthis; species Doryteuthis pealeii. Next base: position 32,887,105 of record CM042151.1, on the reverse strand, counting down.
TACATATTATCTGCTCATCAGATTCCTTGCTTACCTGTCTCAGGTAAATGAGGTAAAATAAATTGTACAGTTTTAAGGAGCTGCCCTCCCCACTCCAGGCAGGTCCTGCTTCCTTGCCAAAAAGGGGTAAGGGCCTGGTTTATTATCTGATACCTGGAGTGCCTTTCAAGGGGAATACTGACAAGACCATGCATTTTTTGTACTGGTCATTGCATGAGTTTTGGTTTGTGCATGGTTCTCCATGTAAAAAAGACGTTATATTAATCCAGTCAGGTGGGAGGCCTGAAAAATATATGCCTTGCTTGCAAAATTTTCCTCCCAAAAATTGAGTTTGGGTCTTGTTTAATGATATATCGACCTCTTTGGATCATTTAATACCAAAAAGGGTTAAATTTGTTTTGTCTTCCATATTTAGAGTATGTTTTTTTTTTTTTTTTTTACAGTGGTATTTGGTTATATTTAGTAATTTTTGATGAAAAGTTTTTGTTTTTTTTTTTTTTAAATTTAAATTTAAAGATGTTCTCTTGTTTGGTGTTTTTTGAAAATGTCCTTTAAGTTGCTTCTCTGGTAGTATACTTTGTATATTTAACATAGGGGCAGGTTTAGCTCAGTCGGTAGAGCGTCGGACTAGGAACCAAAAGGTTCTGGGTTTGATACCGGCCCTCGCCAACTCAGCGTATGAGTAGCACAGGGATCTGTGCGGTAAAGTGAGGAGCTGATGGTAGGTGTGGCGCCCTACCTCAGATGCTAAAAAAATAATCTCCTTGGTCAAGTGCTAGTGAAAAGGGGATAGACTCCCTCACTGTCTGGCTGATACTGACATTAGGCCACCCCAATGACTTTTTACTTATTGAACATATACACTCAATGTGTAATGGTTATTTCATGGGAAATGGATGCGAACCTGATTTCACATCCTGGACATGGTTGTCTGCATTTTCCCATAGTGCTAATGCCTGTGGGAAAAGTATGAATCCAAATATTATTCCAGACTATTAGGACAGATTGGGCTCTTTAACTGTCGTATAGCCACTGGTCTAGGTGAAGGAAAACCTGTAAAACTCTTCTTAAAAATTTATATATAAAATAGTGTAGCTAAATTTAGTATCCTCTGGTCAGTCTTCATTCTCTTAGCATTATCTTATTTTAGATGTTAGTATTTTATTTATTTACTTATATATATATATATATATATATTTATTTACCAGCCCATCCACACGAGCAGGATGCGACACAAGGTCAATTTCTTAGGCAGAGTTTAACAGGTTTGAATTCAGAGTTTTCCTTCTCCTAGCCATGGTTAAAGAGCCCAGTCTGCCCTGCTATTTACCCATAGCTGGAGAGAGAATTGAATTCATACCTTTCCCAAGGGTATTAGTGCCATTATAATGCAAACAGCTTCGTCCAGGAATTGAACTCTGGTCGACGAGTCCACTTCCTACGACTCAAACCATTAGACCATGCGCCTCCTTATTTACTTATATATAAGTATATGCATGTACACACCCTTTAAATACATACCAGTTGTAAAATTTATAGTGGTAGCTATTTGCTTGGAGGTAAAAATCTTCTTACTGTGGGAAAACCACTGGCAGCCACTCATGTATAAAGGAAAGCATGGGAATATGATTTTCATAAAAAAAATCTGTCTTTATGACTTGTTTAAACCTGTTTGTTTGTTTTTTTCTTTCTACAACACTCTAACCTTGTTTTATTGTTATTTTTTGAACTATAGTAATCTAAGTCATGCAGAAACAATTATACAGTTTTATTATGTAGAAATTCATTAAATTGTATTAAAGTACAGTTACTAGTATTCCCATTTAAGACAGGGAACCTAAACGAAATTGTAGGGATTCCTATAACGCTCTCTCTGCCCGTCTCTATCAATCATCACTCCTGGGAAATCCTCCACAGGGCATCCAGTATCCGTACAAAGCTGATCAATGTAAGTTTTTGCTGGTTAGCCTAAACTGATGTGTCCAGGTGTTGTTGTCCACGGAAGAACATCACTTATGAGTTCATCCTTACTTCTCCAGCTGTGTTCAGCATGTCTTGCTCATCTTTGTAGAATAGTTGGACCTTATTACCTTAAGGTACCCTTTTCAATTTTGTGTCATTAGGCCATTTTTTTTCATTTACACCGTCAATATCCGATTGTTTGTTAAAAGTTAGGGTTAGGGTTACAACCCCTATTACCTTATTACCTTAAGGCACCCCTTTTCAATTTTGTGTCATTAGGCCATTTTTTAAATTTACACTGTCAATATCCTGTTGTTTGTTAGGAGTTAGGGTTAGGGGTTGTAACCCTAACCCTAACCCCTAACCCTAACCTCTAACAAACAACAAACATTGACGGTGTAAATGAAAAAAAATGGCCTAATGACACAAAATCGAAAAGGGGTGCCTTAAGGGGATATGGTCCGAATAGTTTGTGTGATGGAAGGTGGCAATACTTCTGCTTTTTGTGAGATGCTGCTTCTAGGATTTGTTCAGGTCAGCACGCAGTATCCTTGTGTAATTCCCATCAATTTTTTTTCTCCAAGTGTTATGTTAAAGCCCATATGGTGCAACTATGGTTTAAATGAGTGGTTCCCAACATGTGTGGTAACGACCCTCTCCTCCAGGGACAATGTAAAGATCTAGTGGTGTGGTGAGGTAAAAGGAGTGGTGAAGAGGGTGACAGGCTGGCATAAGTGCAGTTACTTTATAACTTTTTTTTTTACAAAATCTAAATGACAAAATATATGCAGAGATACTGATAGGTACATAACCTGCGTCACTGACACATAAAAATTGTATCCATGCGTCCTAGTTTCTTTTTTTCTTCCCCCACCATTTCCAGCTCACTGTAAATACATTTCAATATTTTCTTGGAATCGAATTACATTGTATGGGGTGGTATGAAGTAGGGGTTAGACGGCTTTAGATGTTCATAGATAAGAACTGTACAATTTATTAAGAAACTCTAGAAACCCATCAAATTTCTCGGATACTCATTCAAATCATCCCAGGAATGAATTAATGAAATTAAAAAGCTATCAGCATCACTGTATATGTCATAAATACTAAGATAAAGGAACTGTAGGCAGTTTATACAGAATAAAATTGATATAAGAATTATAAACGAATGCATAGTTTTTCTATGTAGTCTGAAATCAATCAAAAGTTGGAAGATTTGCTTGATACCTGTACACAACATTTACAAAAAAAAATAGTGTGTGTTCACATGTATGTATTAGGGGGAGGTGCTAGGAATCCACAGGAAAGCCAAGGGTCACGAGCCTGAAAAAATTTAGGAATCACTGGTTGAAATAGTACCACTTGTTTTTCTACAGGGATGGCTTTGGCATTTAGTAATCCATGAAGGTTGATATGTCATTAAACAAATAAACAAACAACACACAATTTGCTAAAGGCTAAAGTTCAATTTTTTAATATCTGAATATAACTTGCAATTCTATCAATGGATCTGTATTGTAAATTTTACCATCAGCAGACATGAACTTATCTTATATAATGAGGCTTATTTTTATTGTTAACACTTATAAATTCATATAAGGATGAAACCCTTACTTGGGTTTGATGGGTGTTCAAGAGTTGATCAGTCAGCTAATCATGTCAAGCCCTAGCAACTATATGATAATCCTGACCATATTTTTCAAATTGCCCTTATGGCAAACACCCAACCTCTTTTTATTATATAGACGCTAGAAAGCAGAGGGTCAACCACCAATTTATTAATTCTACCAACTTATTAAGTTAAACATAAAGTTGAACAAATCATATATTATATATGTATGCATAGTATTGTATTGGAGAAAGGAAAATAAAGTGCTTGATTACAGTGTAAGAGCTATATTTATTTTTTATAGTGTGCTATACAATTAAAAGGTGATTGTTACCATTGGTTTCAAAGCAGCGTTTTAGCCACTTATCCTCAGTACAATGTGCCCATGAAAAACCTTGTCCTGAGGATAAGTGGCTAAGATGCTGCTTTAAAACCAATGGTTTTTAGAACTTTGTTACCTGAATAAATATAAATGTCATTTGTTGAACTGCTTGTATTATCAAAATACTTGATTTTTTTTTTTTTTTTGTTTTACAATTGATCACCTAAGGAAATCTAGGAAATGGGATAGTCTAATGCAGTTGTTCCCAGCCTATGGCCAAAATGGGCCACAGTAAATTTCAGGTGGGCCATGGAAATATTATAATTCTATATGGTTGTATTTTGATTGAATAAATATCTTATGTAAAATGGAAATATTTTTCGATTATAATAATTTCATGGGCCACAAAAGAATTCTGGTTTTAAAGTGGGCCATGAGCTGAAAAAGGTTGGGAACCCCTGGTCTAATGCAAATACAACAGATATGACACTTTGGAAATCTATTTTATATTTTCACTTAGAATGTTTTCAAATCGAAAAAAAAAAGGAAACGTGACATGATATCTGAATCTATTTCTCTGAATTTTTGAGATGAGGCTTGATAATTTGTATTATTTGAACTATTGTCCTCAATTATTATATACACAATGTTTTGGCCGATGTGCTCTCCTACCTTCTTCAGGTGTTTCATGACGATTATGACATGAAAGCTCCCAAGATTAACAAGAAGGTTCCAGAGTTCAACAAGAAACACCTGAAGAAGACATAAAATTAATGCTTTGTTCATTGTTCATTGTTCATTTCTGTCTTGGTAAATACAGCTTCAGTCTTGAGTTTTGAACACAGATCGTATTTTGAAAAAAAAAAAAAAATTGCTTTGTTCCTTGTTCATTTCTGTCTTGGTAAATACAGCTTCAGTCCTGATAGTTTTCGAACACAGATCGTATTTTGAAAAAAAAAAATTAATGCTATATTCATTGTTCATTTCTGTCTTGATAAATACAGCTTCAGTCTTGATAGTTTTTGAACACAGGTCGTATTTTGAAAAAAAAAAATTAATGCTATATTCATTGTTCCTTTCTGTCTTGATAAATACAGCTTCAGTCTTGATAGTTTTTGAACACATCTCGTATTTTGAAAAAAATTAATGCTTTGTTCCTTGTTCATTTCTGTCTTGGTAAATACACGTCCATTCTTGTTACTTATTGAACATTCTTCATCATGCTCTTTAACCAATGTTTCTATCTACAATGCCATTGTCCTATCCAATCACCTTATGGTCAACATAACTTAGAGTCTTAAACATGATGTCACCTGTCTGCCTCTTCAACTGAACTACAGTATGTCTTTAGGCCAGTGGTTCCCAAAGTGGGTGGTACCACTCCCTGGGGACAGTCAGGTAAAATGGGGTGGTGGGAATGATTGGGTGGCATTAGGAGCAGTTAATAAATGACTTATTTTTTTACAAACTCTAAATGACAAAATCTATATCATAAATAAAAAAAAAAGTCGGCAGGGCGGCTTAAGTCGGTATCAGCCAGACAGTGAGGGAGTCTATCCCCTTTTCACTAGCACTTGACCAAGGAGATTATTTTTTAGCATCTGAGGTGGAGCGCCACACCTACCATCAGCTCCTCACTTTACCGCACAGATCCATGTGCTACTCATATGCAGAGTTCGTGAGGGCCGGTATTGAACCTGGAACCTTGTGACTCATAGGCTGACGCTCTACCGGCTGAGCTAAACCGGCCCCTATCATAAATCCTATGGTAAAGGAACACGTATGCAGTTTATACAGAATAGAACTGACATCAGAATTATAAACGAATGCATAGTTTTGTTACGTTGTCTGAAATTGGTCAAAAATCATACAAAAAAAAGTATTGTGTATTCGCATGTGTGTATGATCGGGGGGGGGGTTGCTAGGAATTCTCTGGGAAGTCAAGGGGGCACTAACCTGTAAAAGTTTGAGAACCACTGCTTTAGGACATCCTATTGCGGTGTAATGGTTAGCAAACTAGTCTTGCAGATCCATTACTGCTGAATAGGGTTTGATCCTTGCTATATGCCCCATACTTGTGATTTTGTGTTAAAATCCTACTGGTGGCAAACGGGTTTGGTAAATTAGGGCGTCCCATTGTGGTGTAATGGTTAGCAAGCTAGTCTCGCAGATCCATTACTATTGAATAGTGTTTGGTCCTGGTCCTTACTGGATGCCTCATACTTGCAAGCTTGTGTCACATCCTAACCATGGAGAATGGGTTAAGTAAATTAGGGCGCTCCATTGTGGTGTAATGGTTAGCAAGCTAGTCTCACAGACCCATTACTACTGAACAGTGTCTGATCCTCACTGGATGTCCCCATACTTGTGACCTTGTGTCACATTCTACTAGTGGTGAACAGATTAGGTAAATTAGGGCGTCCCATTGTGGTGTAATGGTTAGCAAGCTAGTCTCACAGATCCATTACTACTGAACAGTGTTGATCCTCGCTGGATGCCATAACACTTGTGACCTTGTATCACATCCTACCTGTTTTGAATGGGTTGAGTAAACACCTATAGTATACGTCTTTATGTACTGTAAGCAAAAGGTGTAATGTTTTTATCTAAATCCTAATATTCTTTCTTCTTTCTTTCTTAATTAAACGTTCTCATATGATCTTCCTTTTTATGCTAGACTTTCTGAGGAGGTTATTAGAGCCTAACTTGTAGCTTTTAGCTTGTACTTTCATTTAAATGTTAACTCACTTTTGTTGTCTATCAATCTATAATTGGACTTATCTATCTATCGCAGTCTGTTCATATCTATCTATCTCAGTCTGTTCATATCTATCTATCTATCTATCTCAGTCTGTTCATATCTATCTATCTATCTATCTCGGTCTGTTCATATCTATCTCGGTCTGTTCATATCTATCTATCTCGGTCTGTTCATATCTATCTCGGTCTGTTCATCATATCTATCTCAGTCTGTTCATATCTATCTATTTATCTATCTCGCTGTTCATATCTATCTATCTATCGCAGTCTGTTCGTATCTATCTATCTATCTATCTATCTATCTATCGCAGTCTGTTCATATCTATCTATCGCAGTCTGTATCTATCTATCTGTCTGTTCGTATCTATCTATCTAGTCTGTTCGTATCTATCTATCTATCTATCATCTGTTCATATCTATCTATCTATCTATCTATCTATCTATCGCAGTCTGTTCATATCTATCTATCTATCTATCTATCTATCTATCTATATCTATCTATCTATCTATCTATCTATCTATCGCAGTCTATTCATATCTATCTATCGATATCTATCTATCTATCTATCGCAGTCTGTTCATATCTATCTATCGGAGTCTGTTCATATCTATCTATCGTATATCTATCTATCGCAGTCTGTTCATATCTGTCTATCTATCTCAGTCTGTTCATATCTATCTATTACTTAGATTCTCAGGTTTATATATATATATATATATATATATATATATATAATATATATATATATATGTAACTGCAACCCAGCAAAAAGGCACAGCTTGTGACATTTTTTATTAAAGCAAAAAATGCTTTACGTTAGAGAATAAAATAGTTTTCTGTTTTAATTTGCTGCAGATACATAGGAAAGTCAGTGAGAAAGGACTGCTTAGAATATTAATTAAATATATCTTAAAAGTCTTACTTAGACACCTCATCATGATGTAAACTGTAATGGTTTGCCAACTAGTCTCAACTAGACCAATTACTACTATCATCATCATCATCATCATCATGTCATGCTAGCAGCGTGGATTCTCATCACTCTTTCTTGCATCCCATCCCATATTGGTTATTGTTTCTGGCAAGTCCTCTGCACGGTATCTAGTAGCTGTACAGAGCAGATCAATCTATGTTTTTTTTTTTTCTGGTCTGCCTTTTTCTGGTGTGTCCATGTGTAGGTGTCCACAGAAAAATGTATGAAGGAAAACATGGGAATACATAAAAGAAAAACTGTCTTTATGACTTGTTTAAACCTGTTTTTTTTTTTCCTTTCTACAATACTCTAACCTTGTTTTATTTTGATTGCTTGAACTACAGTAATCTAAGTCATGCAGAAACAATTATAAAATTTTATTATGTAGAAATTCATTAGATAGTATTAATACAGTTACTAGTAGTCCCATTGAAAACAGGGAACCTAAAAAAACATTCTGTCTACATCATCATCAAGTTGTACTGACAGCACGGATTCCCAAGACTCTCTCTCTCGTCACTTACCCACCCGGTTTCGACTGGGGGTCCGGCGAGCTTCGGCCGCTGGACCGGTGATGTTATAATAATAGTGTTGATCCCAGGGGGCCATCCCCCCAGGCAACACCTGCCCCCTCGATTTAAAGGGGCAGGGCTGGGTTTATTGCCCAGAGCCTGAGGCGCCCCCCCATTGAGGGGGAATGCTGACGGATCGACGCAATTTTTCACCCGCCACCCCATGAGCTTCGGCTTGTGGGTGGTCCCACATAAATAGGGCCTTGTGCCTGACCTGTACAAGTGGGGTACGTGGAAAATATCAGACTCTCTCTCTCGTCACACATCCGTATTGGTCATTGATCCTGGTGAGTCCTCAGCATGGCATCTAGTTGTCTGTACAGAATTGATCAATGTTAGTTTTGCTGGTCGCCCTACACTTATGTGTCAATGTGTAGGTGTCCACAGGAAAACGTCACTTATGCTAGACATGTAAGGACAAACTCATGTCTTGTTCATCTTACTTGAATGGTTTGTGCTATGAAAGATAGGTGGGTGTACAGCTTTTCTTTTTTTTTTTCTTTTTTTTTTGTGTGTGTGGAGTGCTGCTTCCAGGATATGTTCAGGACAGCACACAGCATCCTTGGGTAATTCCTATCTATCTTTTTCTCCAAGTGTTTTGTTAAAAATTGAAGTGGTGCAGCCATACAGTAGCATTGACATGGCTACAGCTTGGATCTTAATACTTTTTGAACACATCTCATATTTTGAAGAAAGTAAATGCTTCATTCATTGTTCATTTCTGCCTTGGTAAATACAGCTTCAGTCTGGATAGTTTTTGAATGCATCTCATCAAAAATGCTGATAGGTACGCGTCTTGCGTTCCTGATGCACAAAAATCTAAAAGGACGCAGTAAAATAATATTCATGCATCCCAGTGGTTTTTTCTTTTTTCTTCCCTCACCATTTCAAGCTAACTGTAAATACATTTCAATAGTTTCTTAGAAATGAATTACACAGGATAGGTTACAAGGTGGGAGTTAGACGGCTTTATTTGGGACCCATAAATTCTCCTGGGTACTCATTCAAAGCAAAAATGTGCATCCCAGGACACGCTATATCAAAAAGCTATCAGCATCACTGTCTCATATTTTGATGAGAATTAATGTTTCATCCATTGTTCATTTCTGTCTTGATAAATACAGCTTCAGTCTTGATACTTTTTTTTATATTCCTTATGCTCTTTACCTACTATACGATTGTCATACAATTTGTCTTCAGCCTAATTTTGGCATCTCCTCTGATGACACTAGTACAATATTGATGACATGGAAAGGTGCTGGAAGGGTTGTTAGGTGAGAGACTTGCTGCATACAGGCAACTTTTGGTCTTTCATATAACCCTGCCTAGGCCTGTGCCCAGATCCAAGCACGATCCATAATTTCACTCGATTAACAATGGATGCCATCAGTAATAAAAAAAAAAAAAAAAAGTCTAAGGTTGTAAAATGAATCGCGTCAGGTTCTAATTACCCTTCTTTTTTTTTCTTTTCTGTTCTTTTCTTTTTTCTTTTTCTTTTCTTTTTCTTTTTCTTTTCTTTTCTTTTTTTTTTTTTTTTTTTTTTTTTTTCGTTCTGGTTTATTATTATAAAGTTGATCTAGCTGTGAAAAATCTGACATTTCAAACAGCCTAACGTGATATACCGAGATGACTCTCTAGTCAACTCTTTTTTGACTTGGTATTAAATTAGTAATCAAGATCACTTCCTGCGCTTTTTGTGTCTGTCAGTCACATTGCAAGAAACAAGACACCAAAACTTGCTTATCTGTTAGTCACAGATGAATTGTTGCCGAAGGGTAAAGTTTTTAAGGATGTATCAAATGATATGAACTATAGTTGGTATACATTATATAGGTATAAAAGTATATATAAACGAGAAAGTTGTAATCATTATTAACACATTCATTAATAGTTGAATATTACATTAAAAACGAGAGAAAATTGCTTTTCAGTCATTTGCAATGTAAAAATAATTGTTTTTGCTTTCTTCTCTTTCTTCTTTTCAGAATAATAATAATAATTATAATAATATCCTTTCAGCTAGTATATTAGGTCTGAGACCTGTCAGCTGTTCCTTATAAACATTCATCTTAATTCCACAGAATATTTATAATCTTTCCACAGATTATCTAACATTGCCTTAAAGGAGTTTAGAGATGAGGCATTCACTATTGATGATGGTAGTTTATTCCATGTATTCATCACTCTGTTACTAAAATAATTTTGTCTTGCATTTGCTTAACAAAATTTTTTCAGAAAATATACATAAGATGATATTAATGTATATATCAGAGATGCTGATAGGTACACGTACATCGTAGCATTCAACCGTTATTATCTGATAAATATCTTCAATTTAACTAAGGAATTACATCGACTTAGTTAACGTAGGGTAGCGTCCTGAGGAAATCATTTCAATTTGATTGAAACCATGGTAGTCCCTTCATTTTTCCTCTATATAATAATATTATTAGTATTAGATGAATGAATGAAAAAATAAAAGGTTTAGCTTTTATTTATTTACATGGGAACAATGTAAATAAATAAATAAAAGCTAAACCTTTTATTTGTTCATTCATTCATCTATCAACGCTCTATCACAGATATTGAGCACTCTTCTAATAACACTGTATGTTGGATTACTGCTGCTTTTTCAAGTATAATAGTGCCAACCATACACACTAATAATATTATTAGTATTATATATATATATATATTAGTATCTAATTGTCGCTTTAAATTTTCCGTCGCCGTGGCATCAGTAAAGAATCCAAAAGTGCTCAATATATTAAAAATACAGAGCAGTAATAATACTAATAATATTATTATTAAAGAAAAATAAAGGGTCTACCATGTTTCAATCAAATTGAAATGATTTCTTCAATTTGATTGAAACCATGGTAGACCCTTTATTTTCCCTCTAATAATAATAATAGTAGTATTTTTATAAGTAAGTAAGTAAGTAAGTAAAGCAAAGTTGTTGGTGCAGCCTAATATTGGTATCAGCCAGACAACGAGGAAATCTATCCCCCTTTTCACTAGCGCTAGACCAAGGAGATTATTTTAGTATCTGAGGTGGAGCGCCACACCTACCATCAGCTCCTCACTTTACCGCACAGATCCCTGAGTTGGCGTGGGCCGGTATCGAAGCAAGAACCTTGTGGTTTCTAGCCGAGCACTCTACCGACTGAGCTAAACCGGCCCCTTATATATATATATATAAATAAATATATAGACAGATACACAGAAAGACAGTTAAATTCAAATTCAAGTTAAATACATAGACATATACACAGAAAATACATAGACAGATACAAAGAAAATTCAAATCCAAGTTAAATATATAGACAGATACACAGAAAATATATAAACAGATACACAGAAAGACAGTTAAATTCAAATTCAAGTTAAATATATAGACAGATATACAGAAAGATAGATACTACTGAATAAAAATAGACAAATAGATGAACAGAAAGATTTTAAAAAAAAAAAAAAAAAAAAAAAAACTCACACATATACAACTAATGACAAATCCAGTTCCCAAACACATATATAATATATAAAAGACAATTAAAACAGACATACACGCATACACATACTCATTCATCTTGACCCATCCCCGTCATCCAACATTCTGGACCAACACCTGCATCACCATATAAACACTCCCCATCAAGAGAGAAGAAAATCCACTACCCACTCCCAACCACCCCTGCCCCTACTGAAACCTACTGTTCTCACCATTTTGAAAATGCCCTTCATTGAAGCAAGAATTATATTCGAGTCCTGAAGAAGGTCTAAATGACTGAAACGTTGCACCGTCAACAATAAACATCCAGTTTCCATAACATCCCGTGTTTGTCTACTTTTCTCCACATATGTCGGATGAACCTCCTCATATTTCTCCCATATATATTATATATATATAATTATATAATATATATATATATATATATTAGTTATTTTGTGTCTATGTATATGTCCATCTGCTCCTCTCAAACAGCTGCAGCAAGCTAATTGCAAATTAGTTGACATGTGCAAGTTTTCCTGGGGAATCTGCTGCTTTTGTGCATTACAATTTACAAGGTTATCACCTTCAATGTCAATTTTTCAATAACCGGCTGAAAATAAATTGTCTGAATAAACAAAATGGCTTCAAATGGTTCTCATAAAACAAGTGATGGTATCGTGCAAAAAAAAAAAATCAATTTCATACCATTGGACTTGATTAATGCTCTTAATGCCAGTCTCCATGGATATTTTTTTTTGGTTATTTCCTATAACTCCAACATAAACAAAGGGGAACCACTCTTGACTGATAAATTATTTATTTATTTTCCCATTAAACTAACCCTAAACCTGTCTTCTTTTTTTTCTAGTAGATCAATAAATAAATAAATAATTTATCAGTCAAGTGTGGTTCCCCTTTTGTTTATGTTATACTTATAGGAAATAACCGATTTTTAAAAAAAATTATTTTGGAATTTGACAAAGAAATTTTGAGTTGTCTTAATAATATGAACTGGATACTTTTTATTTAATCTTTTAATACTTTAATCATATATAAGTTTTTATAAAAAGTAATATCAAAGTATATGATATATTTCACACACAACTCATCAACATGATAAACTAAAGTGTTATGAGTAACAGGAAAACAGAAAATGCAAATTTCTCTGAATTTTTCAGGTGAGGCTTGATAATTAGTATTTGGATTATTCGGACTATTGTCCTCATCTTTATTATTATCTGTACAATGTTGTACAGATAACAATAAAGATGAGGACAATAGTCTGAATAATACTAGAAAATGCAAAGTTGAATTAGTATATAATTAATGTTTAGGATTTTATGGTAGCAAGACTAAAGTAAAAAGTAAAAGTAAAGTCGGCCTAAAGTCGGTATCAGCCAGTCAGCGAGGGAGTCTATCCCCTTTTCAATAGCGCTAGACCAAGGAGATTGTTTTAGCATATGAGGTGGAGCGCCACACCTACCATCAGCTCCTTACTAAGTAAGTAAGACTAAAGTAATGCAGTAATTTTATTTCTGAAGTTAAAATTGTTTTTTTTTTTTTTTTTTTTTTTTTTCTTCAAGAAAATGACAGGCAAAATAAAAAAAAGTGTCTATTTGGAATCTTAGAATAAAAGTTAAAATGATATATCTTTCAAAACTATAAGAAAACAGTTTCAATGGACATAATAAAAAAGAAAACTTAACAATGTATATTGATTGGTTGTTTGGTTTAATGGCATATCAACCCTTGTGGTTATTTAATGCTAAATCTTTTTTTGTGTTTTATATATATATATATATATATATATATATATGTATATATATGTATATATATATGTATATATATGATTTGTTTATAGAAATAATCTTCATTAACTTCATTATTAGTAAATACTGGTGGTTGACTCTCAACCACTGCCTTCTAGCAACCATATGATAAAAAATGTTGGGTGTTTGCTATAAGAAAATTTGAAGATTACAGTCGGGAAAATCATATATATATAACCAACCCCTCCGCACGAGCAGGATATGACACAAGGTCAATTTCTTAAGCGGAGTTTAACAGGTTTGAATTCAGAGTTTTCCTTTCTCTTAGACTGGTTACCTAGCCATGGTTAAAGAGCCCAGTCTGCCCTGCTATTTACCCATAGCTGGAGGGAGAATTGGATTCACACCTTTCCCAAGGGTATTAGCGCCTTGTGAAATGCAAACAGCTTCGACGAGGAATTGAACTCCGGTTGACAAATCCATTTCCTACGACTCTAACCATTAGACCACGCGCCTCTCGGGAAAATCATATAAGTGCTAGGACTTGACATGACCAAATGATTGACCTGGTGGGGCCTCTCTGACTAACCATATAATCCAAATAAGGGCTGAAGTGGAGTGTTGTATGCCACTGGACCACTTTTTACCTGGGTTACAGACCATTCATCCACCACAATCCTGTCCTAAGGCATTACAGTTTGCCACCCATGATTAACAGGTGGCCTCATTTTTTTTTGTTGAGGTATCCTTCTACCAAGGTACAGTCGGCATACATATTCTTTTGCCCTCTGTTAACAGGGTGGATTATATATATTTGAAGGTGAATCACACTAATCTGTGGTTTTCAGTTGTTCGTCAGGAGCTTGGAGAGGAGATAGGTGCTACTGGGCTGTCGCAATCTCACACTGAAAATGGAAGGCTAAGTAGTGTTTCAATACAGGCTGCAAACAGATTGGTATGGAAGGGGACCATGGCTTCTCCCCAAGTCACCCTCAGTTCTGATGAGGAAAGATCAAAGGACTGAACTGAAATTGATGAAACTATTTTTTCCCTTCCTCATTCAGTTTAGATAGATCTGTTGATCACCTAGGCAAGAAACTGTCTGGAACCAGGCGCCATTCACTCTATGACCACGATCTCTTAACTATAAATGCTACTATAGCAGCTATATATATATATATATATATATATATATATATGGGGAGAATAATCAATGAAATATTCCTGTAACAGACATGATTTATTTGATTCTTACTACTACTACTACTACTACTACTACTACTACTACATATCATCTATCATTGTAGTTTCTTTATATCTTGAAAAAAATCTCATTAAAAAAAATTGGTTCCTAGTTTAATAATAAATAATTTCGATAATGATATATGACAGTGTGCTTAAGAAATAATATTAAAAAATCTTCTGTCATATTTCTTAACCAGCTAACATATCAACTCCTCGTGGGTTTTTTAAAATGTTAAAACTGGATTTATTTGTAAAAGTTTGATTGTAATCTTAAGTATATATTTCAATATTCAATTTTTTTTTTCCTATTTCTCTGAATTTTTATGATGAGTAGTATTATTTGGATTATTCGGACTATTGTCCTCATCTTTATTGTTATCTGTACAACATTTTGGCCGATGTGCTCTCCGGCCTTCTTCAGGTATTTCTTGTCACTTTTAGCAAAATTTGAAGTACTTATTAAAAAGACTAATCCCATTAAAGCTTACGAGATGTGATGAAAATTATCTACACTGAAACTTTCATTCGTTTTTAAATTCCAAAACTTAGAACTTTAAACTTACATGAACACTACTGGATAATTTTAAATCGAGGATTTCTAAATATCAAGACAGTTATCAATGTTAGTTCTCGATATTTTTAATCAGCGGTTATGATACTTTTGTAACAGTAGTTTTTGCTGGTTTGAATATGCAGTTTTCCTTCCTCTGCATTGATTGCCTTTCCAAGATTAAGAGACAAAGTTCACCCTTCTATTTACTCATAGAGGGGAAGGGATCTATTGCTTTTAACTCAAAGGTTTGAATATGCAGTTTTCCTTCCTCTACATTGATTGCCTTTCCAAGATTAAGAGACAAAGTTCACCCTTCTATTTACTCATAGAGGGGGAAGGGATCTATGCTTTTAACTCAAAGGTTTGAATATGCAGTTTTCCTTCCTCTACATTGATTGCTTTCCAAGATTAAGAGACAAAGTTCACCCTTCTATTTACTCATAGAGGGGGAAGGGATCTATGCTTTTAACTCAAAGGTTTGAATATGCAGTTTTCCTTCCTCTACATTGATTGCCTTTCCAAGATTAAGAGACAAAGTTCACCCTTCTATTTACTCATAGAGGGGGAAGGGATCTATTGCTTTTAACTCAAAGGAAAACACGAACACCCTCTTCCAGGAACTGAACCTGAATCATAGATGCCTTTTTCAACTACAATAACCGTTATTCTAAGCGGTACTTGAGGATGTAGATGATATTTGAAATATAAAAGAATTGTAACAGATTATAAACAATGGGAGAGAAGATTTGAACCTCGTACCCTAATATATTCTTCTGTTGGCGTAATGGCTAATGTGCTGGATTGCGACATCATTGTAAACGATTTCAAACTTCAGTCACTTTTGGACTAATACCCTTGGGAAAGGTAAGGACCTCCTCATTCCCCCAGCTCTGGTTAAATAAGTACAACTACTGTTCTTCTACAATGGGTTATGCATTAAATAACCTATGAAGGTTGATATTCCATTAAACAATGAAACCAAACCAACTAATTAATAGCCCTTCATTGCCATTGGTCTTAGGTCCACTCTGACCTGGAGTGGTAGTAACTGTTAGGGTTCCATCTATGGGTTAAATAAATAAAAAAATCTGTTTTAAAAAAAATTGAGTTTAAAAAAAACAATTCATTACCAACAAGAATGAATAAAACAAAATGTATTTGGCATAAGATAACCCAGCAAGGGTTGATGTGCCGTAAAATCCTACCACCAACTAATTAACTCTGAAGCTTCAAATGTTTTATAAATTAAAAAAAAAATTAAATTTGGATTTAAATGTTTTTGGCATCAAATAACCATTAAGGTTTATATGTCATTAAACAAATAAAAACAAAGAAAACAATACACTATCAAGTTCAATCTTTGATATCTGAATAGAGCTTGCAATTCTCTCAATGAATCTGTATTGTAAATTTCATAACTCATTTGTCAAAACTTTTTTTTTTTGTCACTGCTAAGATTATTTGAAATTTTATCTTTAAATTGATCACGAAGATTTAATTTGTCTAGAAAGCAAAAAAAAAAAAAAAAAAGAATTTTCATTTTGTGGAGTAACATTATCCTGACCCCCCCCCCCTCACTTATGGTGGAGGGCTGGAATGTTTTTGAAGAAAATTAATTGGTCAGGGCTCATTTATACAGGAAGCAAATTGAATGAATTTTTATGGTGGTGGCTGGGGGTTTTATTGTCCTGGTTATGATGTTGAACTATCTGATGGTGAATGTGGAGTACCCCTTCATCACCATTACTCCCAGGTCTACTCTGACCTGAAGTGGTAATACTGTTAGGGTCCCGTTATGATACACATGAGTCTCACCACCTGTCTCTATTGGTTATCGTCTCTGGCATGTCCTTTGCGCAGCCTCCAGAATCCCCTCAGAGCTGATTGATGTATATTTTTGCTGGTCAGATTACACTAGTGTGTCCATTGGAGAATGTCATAAGTCCGTCCTTAATTCTCCTGCAGTGTCCAGCATGTCTTGTTTGTCTTACTTTGGATGGTTTGTGTGATAGGAGGCAAATGGCCATACAACCGCTTTCTTGTAGGGTGCTGCTTCCAAGATTTGTTCAAGACATCACGCAACATCCTTGTATAGTTCTCATGTAGCTTTTTCTCTAAATATTTTGTTAGTCCAAGTGGTGCAGCCATACAGTAGCACTTATATAGCTACAGCTTGGAAGAATTTTCTCTTTATCTTATCAGAGAGATCAGATTTCCATATGATTGATAATCTGTCTATAGCAGTCCATACCTTTCCTCTGCGTATATATTGACATCACCTTTGTAGATGAGATATTTCTACTTGGGTATGTGAACTGGTCTACTAATTTTGTTACATAATTGTTAGTACCCTAACACTTATGTACAGTTAGTGTAGAAACCAAAACGGCTGTTATAAGTTACGGCTAGCAGCCTTTGAGTACGATGTCATGGAGAATTGAGTGACACATGTTGAACTCACCTTCAACTCTTTTCTGGTGGATACTGTGAGAATCGGTGGAAAATGAGAAAGAAGGTTTCTTCTGGTTTAGATTAGAAAGAGTTAGTTTCGTTAGTATTGGCCGAACCTCGGAGGTAGCAAGTCGCGCCTAAGCGCGTTGCCGTACTCAATCTGTGCAGTAGTCTGGATGGGGATTTCAAAATAAAATATGATATAAAGCAAATCGAAGTCTTGGGTTAATTATTTAAAAACTACCAATGATCCAGGGCTCTTGATAGACGCGAAATCCCCAAGACAAGTTCCAGATGCTAGAAGAAGAACACACAGCTACATAAGAATAAAGATGATCAGAAGAAGAATAGAAGAAGATAAGAGAGTATACAACAATTTGAGAGGCTTACCCTCCAATGTAGAGATGCCTCTATTTGTTTAAAGCACTTGAACTCCATTCCCGAAACGTTTGAGAATGCACTAACCAAAACATGGTTATCAAAAACTAGAGGAGGGTAGTAGTTCAAAATAATGCTTCATCCCCAAGCTTCAGACATCATTTACCCCAGTTATTTCTGTCTTTTTGCTCTTTGTACATTAAAAATGATTATAAATACATAAAGTGAGAATTTGTTTGAGAGATACCTACTGACAATTTTCATTACTCAGTTGGTAGGGCCTGCATGTTATGTTTTCTTGTGGTATGTAGACTGTCTGAATGTGTGGCCAGGAGAGGCTTTTCTTTCTTTCTTTCTTTCTTTTTTTTTTTTTTTTCGTGCTGTCACTGAGATTTTTTTTTTTTCTCCCTGAGGATACTTACTGTTTGATAACCCCAGAGGTATGTCGAGCAAAGATGCCATGCCTGCATTGTCTTTTATTTATCTTTTTTTTTTCTTTTTTCATGTTCTGAATAATGTGACTTCTGTATTTTTATGTGATACTGGCTTGTGTTGAGTCTGCAAGCTTAAGATATTTTGGCATGGTACCAGCTGCAAAAACTTTTTTCATGGGAGGGACAGTGTTGGTAGTGAAAGGGAACACCATGACGGTCAAATAGCCAAATCCATTTTTCTTCTTTTCTCTCATCTCTCTCTCATCTCTCTCTCTCATCTCTCATCTCTCTCATCTCTCTCTCTCTCTCTGCAAATAAAAATGAATCTGTGCCAGGAGTTATATCTTAGTGGTTGGAGCATTAGATAAATAATTATTATCGCACTGGATTCAATATTATTGGTGATATATATTTATCCCGTATAATTATTCCAGACTTTTTCCCTCCTATCACATAAACCATCTGAGAAAGACCAACAAAACATCATGCTGGATAAGCAAGGATGAACTCTTAAGTAACATTCTCCGGTGGACACCTACATATGGACACCAGTATAGGTTAACCAGCCAAAACTTATATTAATCAGCGCTAATACCCTTGGGAAAGGTATGGATCCTACTCTCCCTCCAGCTATGGATAAATAGTAGGGCAGACCGGGCTCTTTAACCTTGGTTAGGCAACCGGTCTAGGAGAAGGAATACTCTGAATTCAAACCTGTTGAACTCTGCTTAAAAATTGACCTTGTGTCAGAGGGGTTGGTAAATAACCCATTCAGCTCTGAGTAGATAATTGAGATTAGGGAAAAGGGAGTTATCAAAGCGAATAAAATAGAAAATAAATAAATACGGCTGGACAAAACCTTAAAATCATTTTGTAAGCTTTAATGTTTGACCTCATTTAAGCTACGGTTTCTGGTTGTGAAATTTAACATAGAAATACATTTCAAATTCTCCCGTCTCTCTCTCTTCTCTCCTCTCCAGAGAAATTAACATTATATAATGGGGAGGTAGTCAAGATTCATAGAGGGGAAGAAAGAGATAGACACAGAGTAAAGTAAGAGATTGGTTGGTTTTTGACTTATTGCAAATTATGACTAATTAGAACCAATTAAAACAGAATTTTTTTCAAACATAATTCAATCCTAAAAGTAAGGAATAATTTAGTATAATTTTTGTGTCATTAAACTAAACTGTAAAAAAGCCTTTAGGAAGCAAAAGTTGATTAACTTAGCTTTAGTATAATAATAATAATAATAATATATATATATATATATATATATATATATATATATATATATGTCTTTTTCTAGTATTGGAGAATTGAAAATAAAGTGCTCGGTTACGGATATAAGAGCTTAACTGGTGCATTGTCTTGATGAAAAGTGGCTAACATGCTGCTTGGAAACCAATGGTAACAACTGCACTTTAAATGTATTGTACACTATAATAAATGAATAGAATATATATATAGCCATTTGTTGGTTGCTATTCAGTTACCCACCTTTTGACATCCATCAAACATTGCATTCTTTGGTGGCTATAAAGATATCTTTTGATACAACCATTTTTTTTCTATTAATATTAATCATCAGTATCTTCATATTCCTTTGTGTAGTAAATTTTCTAATTTTGTTAATGTGCTCTTATTGAAACACTAGCGGAAGTACTTATCTATGCTGGGTAAGAAGTCAAGAGTTGGATCATAGACAAGCTAAAACTAACTAAAAAAAAAAAAAACAAAAAAAAAAAACACTTCAACTTAAAAAAAAAAAAAAAAAAATTTTTTCCAAATCTTTATCAATTAAAAATTTACTGTAAATGGTTACATTATTGTTATATAAGATAAATCTTCTTATAATGGAGATTGTGTGTTTGTCTGTAACCGAAACTATATCACTACTCAAGTCGCAATTCCTTTTGTTATTTATGTCATATTCTCCATGATTTTATCTTATTTAAACCTGAATTATTGATAAGATAGGTTTACATTATTAATACTGTTGACCTTATCTACAGGTATTTGCCTCATACCCCACTTGTATGGGCTGGGCACAAGGCCTCAAGGGGGGTGCCTCAGGCGCTGGGCAATAAACCCAGCCCTGCCGCTTTAAATCAAGGGGGCAGGTATTGCCTGGGGGGACAGCCCCCTGGGATGACGCTATTAATTTGTAAAGATCCAGGGCCGAAGCCACTGGACCCCCACCACGAGGGCGGGCTTATCTACATACTAATAGCATTCAATTGTATTTATAAATACAACAAAATAGCGGTTTACAGTGTTAACGGAACAGCTAATTTGCATATTGATCTTAAAAATTTGATTTTAATAAATAAATATGAGCTTGGTATTCATTTCTAATTGTTTGGTTTTAATTTCAATAAATATGAGCAAAAATCTTAGAGATAAATCTTGAAATAAATATATTAACAAGAAGAAATAACTGTAATTTTATTCTTTAACTAAATAGTTAAATTAGGAAAATTTAGCAATGAAAGACGGGAGTGATGGAAAATTATGGAAGAGTTAGTTTCAAAGTTGTCCTATTTTTCAATTATACCCACTCTGTTTCAACTCATTTTATCTGCATTCTTATTTACTTTCATTAGTCTTTCTAATTTGATATATTTCATTACATTAACTCTTAACATCCTGTTGAGAATTTTCCAAGTCCGGAGCCCCATTCCTATAAGGATATATATAAATAGCTAGTAGGAAGCGCGTGGTGTAATGGTTAAAGTCATGGGAAATGGACTCATCGCCCCGAGTTCAAATCCTGGACGTGGTAATTGCATTTCACTTAGTGCTAATACCATTGGGAAAGTATGAATTCTACTCTCCCACCAGCTATGGGTAAATAGTAGGGTAGACTGGGCTTTTTAACCTTGGTTAGGCAACCAGTCTAGGAGAAGGAAAACTCTGAATTCAAACCTGTTAAACTCCGCTTAAGAAATTCACCTTGTGTCACATCCTGCTTGTGCGGAGGGGTTGGTAAATATATATATATATATAAATGGCTAAAAATGGCCTTTTCATTTAAAGTTACCTATTATTTCCTGTAAATCAAAGACTGCTAAATATGTTTAATATTACCTTTAAACAAAGGCTATCATTTGGGGTATATTAGGAAAATGAATGTGACTTCTGGCCGGGCGGAATGAGGCAGTATAGGACGTTAAGAGTTAAAACTTAAATACTTTCGCCTGGAGGGTGCATATTCTATATAACAGAAGAGATTTACAAATTGTATTTTGTGAAAATGTAATAAGTGAAAGTGAAAAAAAAAACAGGGAAATGTGAGGATAAATTATTGATACTATCAAGAATATGCGACCTCTGGGCGTAAGTATTTATGTTTTAATGTAATAAAATATATTAACTTAGAAAGATGAATGAAATCAAATAAAAATGCATATAAAAAGATTACACATATTTTAATTATCTTTTAATTGGTTTCTATATAAAAATCATTCATGGGATTGCTTTTAATACATTGGAGAATAAAACAATAATATTAGAGATCAATACCACCAACTAATTATTTATTAAACCCGGTTTTGCTAAAAACAGTATGCAAATTAACCACACCATATATTATGTAAACCTTTATTTCTTTGTGATATATGAGACATATTGCAGGATTTTTAAACACACTAATAACATGGACTGTTTTGGGCAAATCTAACTCGGATTTTCAGAGACATCATTAATAAATAAGATTTATTCTATTCTATGTATTAATGATTTTGACTATAAATTAAATACACATTGATAAACTTAGACAATGCCTGAGGGTATTGTCACATAAGCAATGACATAGTTTCAGTTACAGACAGTCACTGAATCTCCAATATAACAAGATTTGAAAAATATATTGTTGATTTATTGTTTAATGTTTCGATTAATATATATATATATATAACTATATATATAACTAAATTAAATATATATCAAGTATGTATCTCCAATCTTCTTAAGATTGGAGATGCATATTTTATATATATATATATATATATATATATATATATATATATATTA
The DNA here is from genome assembly GCA_023376005.1 of Doryteuthis pealeii. Lineage (NCBI taxonomy): Eukaryota > Metazoa > Mollusca > Cephalopoda > Myopsida > Loliginidae > Doryteuthis > Doryteuthis pealeii. The sequence goes on along the minus strand of CM042151.1, from coordinate 32,864,548 downwards.
TTTCATATGTACATATCAATTAAAACGTTAAATAATTCACCGTCACATTTCTTTTATTCACTTTCATTTATTACTTTTCTACATTTTATAGAGAAATAATTTTTAATTTAAGTAAATAATGTGTGAGAGATTTATCAATTTTAACTCTTTGCCTACTTTAAACCGCTCATAGTGGCTCTCCCACCATGGTGATCCTACACATACAACACCCAAGCAAAGTACAAAAACTGATGGTTCATTATAATATTTGAAATAATAATAGGTCCTATTATTATTCTGAGGTGAATAGATAGTGAACTTTGAAATATCCCATCATAAAAATACCAAGAAAATTTGATGCAGCTGGAGTGGGGGGTTGGGGGTAGGTAAAGAGTTAAGCCTTTTCCCCCCCCCCCTCATTTTGTGTACCAGGTCTGTTGTCTTCTAATATCTGCTTCTATTGAGTTTCTCTGTCTTCCCTCGAATTCCTGTTTCTCTTTGGGGCCAGGTATCTGCTTTCTCTTTTCATCTGGGGGCTGTCTCTCTGGGTTACATCATATGTTCATTTATGAACAAACAACAAGGTGACATTTCTAGTGTGTGTAGAGTAGAAATGGACTGTCCCAATAAATAATGGTGGCTTCTACACTAAACTCCTCCAATAGTATATAAGAGCCTAGCTTTTTAGAGGCTAGGGAACTCGCATTCATGCTTAATGCTGAAAACTAACTTAGTGTTAATACTGTTACTACTACTTCTTCATTATTATTTTCCAGTGTGTATACCCATTTCTTCTGCCCTGTCTGATGGGGCGTTAGAATGCACTGACTGCACCTCTGCAGAAGGGTAAGACTCCTCCAATGGGGCGACCTGTTGGCGACCTGTGATGCTTAAGGATAGAATCCAGGTGGTTGAGCAGTCCATGACATGCAATACTCCACTTTGGCCCTATCTTGGGCTAGACGGTCGGTCCGATCAATCGGCTGGTCACGTCAAGCCCTAGCATCTATATGATTGCCCCAACCTATTGCCCGTATGTCAAGCCCCAACTCTTTTTATCATATGGGTACTAGAAGGCGGTTTTGGTCCTTACCTAGGCTAAACAGGTTTCTTATTTCTTATGCGTGCTGTCACCTCAGCTAAATAATGGACCATTCCATTTTTATTATAAAGAAAGAAAGGGAAGAAAAGGGACATGCTACACAAAAGATATAATAAGAAAGAAAGAGATTGGGGAAAGATACAGTGAGGGGGTGAGCATGTGTAAGTAATAACTTAATCTGTTTCAATCAAACATGATGAAGAGAAAGAAAAAAAAAGGAGTGAGAGAGAGTTAAATCAAGATTATTATACTTTTTACATATTTGACTATTTAGCAATAGCGCTTAAGTAAACATATAGGAAATAAACAGACACACAGACATAAGTGCGCACACACACTTACACACACACAAACACACACATAAGCAAGCACCCCCCACACACACACACACAGAATTTGGAAGACATGAGACAGAACAAATGAACAGCCACTAGCAATAACTTCAGTTCTAGTGATCTTCTGTAGAAGGGATTTTTATCCCAAAATGTTCAGAATTAAGAATAAATCACAGGTTAACAAACAACACCACAGTTACCTTCTTTTTTCTTTACACTTGCATTGTGATAGCCTTCAAAACCAACCAACAAACCAAAACATATCAAATTTAACGATTAAATTATCATATTGTGGTATATTCACAGGTCCTGCTAGTAGATATTATTTCTCTAAATAGTCTTTCTTGTCATTCCATTTTGGTTTCCAAATTTCTTACTTCACAGATAAAGTGTTCCAGTTTTAACTATTTCATTTTTTGTTCTTTCTTACTACCTATGATTTTACTGAAACGGCAAGTGTCATTTCCTTTAAGGACTTACGTAATCATAGCTCTTCACTGTTTCATTTATCAGTGAACAGTGAATTACAATGACTATTCGTGGGAGAGATTGTATGGGTAGTTTCCTGTTGTGCTATCCACAATTTGAATTCAGACCGCCCTGTCCAATAGTATATAAGAGCCTAGCTTTTTAGAGGCTAGGGAACTCGTATTCATGCTTAATACTGAAAACTAACTTAGTATTAATACTGTTACTACTACTTCTTCATTGTTATTTTCCAGTGTGTATACCCATTTCTTCCAACCTGTCTGCCGGGGCGTTAGAATGCACCACCTGTTGGCTGTGGGTGGCGACCCGTGATGCTTAAGGATGGAACCCAGGTGGACGAGCAGTCCATGACTTGCAATACTACACTTTGGCCCTTACTTAGGTTAGACGGGCAGTCAGAGAGGCCCCCTCCGATCAATCGGCTGGTCATGTCAAGCCCTAGCACCTATATGATTGCCCCAGCCCTATTGCCCTTATGGCCCCAATCCTTTTTATCATATGGGTGCTAGAAGCGGGGGCTGGGGTCTACATATCCTGGGAATGATGTCAAACTGTATCTGATGGTGAGGTTCCAGTTTTGGAGGTTTGGGGAATGTAGATCACCCATTCATCACCATTGCTCCTGGTTACCTGTTAGGTCCCATCTATGGGTTAAATAGAAAAATGTATTTAAAAAAAAAATTGAGAATCCATTAAAAATGAATTTATTTCAAAACTTTGTCGGCATTAAATGACCCACTGAAGTTGATATGCCGTAAAACAAAACAAACCAAATTCAGAGATGTCCTAGAGAGCTCATCAGCCTTGCTATTTTACCTTGTAGCTGTGGTGTGTTGCAAAGAGGATCCATGCCTTTTATATATGAACTAGAAGCGGCTACCCAGCATCACCTGGGTAGAGGAGGGGCTGATGTATTGATTTGGTTACTTTTGAGATTTACAAATGCTGGACATTTTAAATTGAATTTCAATGCTATTTCTAATTTGTCAATAAAAATATTTGATTTTAAAGCTTTTTATTTATTTTATCAATCTTTTAAAGATTTTAAGTTAATATTATTTTTTACGAATAAAAAAACAAATTTTGCAAATTCTAAAAAAACGTTGCCGTGGTGCACTTAGTCATTGCTTTGTTGCCCTCATTTTTAAGTAGTCCACCTAGATAATTTTTGTCTAACCATCTCTTAGCTAAACTCATCTTGCATTTGTGTGAAGAAAAATGTTCCACTGCAATGTATCATCTATCTATACATATATAAAGTGCAATCAGTGTGTAAGTATGTATGTGTGTATGTCAGGATAAAACTAGGAAAATAAAACAATTAATGACAAAGTAAATATATATATATATATATATATATATATATATATATATATATATATTTTATTTTTTACGCATTGTATTGCCTTCGAATTTTATTTTTCATAACATACTTAACAATGCTTCAAGCAAATTACCAATTACTTTTATATATATATATATATATATATATATACACACACATTAAATATCACCGTTTTTTGCTTTTTGTGCAAAAATTGTGAAGATTTAATTTATATTCGAAGATATTTAAAATATACATAGAAATAGCATTGAAATTCTACTTAAAAATGTGCAGCATTTGTAAATCTCAAAAGTAAACAAATCAGTATACCAAGGGCTTTTTTTGTGCTCCTCCCACACACCCCTCTACCCAGGCAATGTTGGGTAACCACTTCTAGTTGTTAATAATTCTAGTTATCATAAAAAAGTAAGTAAAGTCGTCGGGGCGGCCTAATGTTGGTATAAGCCATACAGCGAGGGAGTCTATCCCCTTTTCACTAGCGCTAGACCAAGGAGATTATTTTAGCATCTGAGGTGGAGTGCCACACCTACTTTACCGCACATATCCCTGTGCTACTCATACGCTGAGTTGGCAAGGACCAGTATCGAACTAGGAACTTTGTGGTTTCTAGCCGAACGCTCTACCAACTGAGCTAATCCGATTTGATCTTAAAGCTTTTTATTTATTTTATCAATCTTTTAAAGATTTTAAGTTAATATTATTTTTTACAAATAAAAAAACAAATTTTGCAAATTCTAAAAAAACATTGCCATGGTGCACTTAGTCATTGCCGTGGTGCCCTCATTTTTAAGTAGTCCACCTAGACAATTTTTGTCTGACCCTCTCTTAGACTAAACTCATCCTTGCATTTGTGTGAAGAAGTAAGTGCAAATAGTGTCGGTCAGTATTTGAACCCAGCTTGCCTAGTTCATTTCCCACTGTAACCATTACGCTGTGTGCACCTCCTAATTTCGCTAACACTTGAATACACTGACTTCAAGGAGAATGGCAACAATTGTATTGCAGCAGTATTTAAGTACCATCACCACTTACGTAGATGAATGGGAAATTGCTTAGTAGGGTTAAGAGGTAGAGCAGAAAGAATAATACAACAAAAAATAAAAGAAGAAACTTTGTCTCTTATCGCGGAGGAATTATTGTGACAGTTCTGCTGGATGAGTCTGAAAAGATATTGGAGTACCAAGTGTGTGTGTATAGAGTGCAGTGAACATACAACTATTGTGTTTCCTTTGTTCTGTTTAAACTGTACTACTTAGGCCTTGCCCTTACTAGAACACTAAAATTAGAGGGTACCTTTTTGTAAAAATCTACACAGATAATCGATAACAGTTCAGTTTTCTTACCCACTGTTTGACTTAGAATTTCTACCACTGCACAGAAATAGAGGTTGATTACATAATAAACTCTGTAATTGAAGACTCAAATGGGATTTTGAGTCACACAGAAAAAAATAAATTGAAAAAAAAAAAACCCAAAAAAACTTTCGCTTGCTGGTTTATATATTTACCAACCCCTCAACCTGCACAAGCAGGTCAATTTCTTAAGTAGATTTCTTAACAGATTTGAATTCAGAGTTTTCCTGCTCTTAGACTGGTTGCATAACCAACGTTTTAAAGAGATCAGTCTGCCCTACTATTTACCCATAGTTTAAGGGAGAATAAGCTAGCTCCTGCAGAGAGCTCTTGATTAGGCCTTTGATCCCACAATGACACTTCATGCAGTCTGCCCTACTATTTATGCATAGTTGAATTCATACCTTTCCCAAGGGTATCAGCGTTATGTGAAATACAAGCAGCCTTGTCCAGGATTTGAACTCGTCATCATGTGATATCGCATCTTGAGATTTAAAATTTAATTCATTCCATTTGAGAAAAATCACAAGCACTTTGACTTATTTCATTACTAGCTTAAAAGCCGCCCTATCGGGTGGCAATTAAGCTTGCTCCTGTAGAGGGCTCTTGATTAGGCCTTTGACCCCACAATGACACTTCATGTAGTATGCCCTACTATTTACCCATAGCTGGAGGGAGAACAGTTGGATTCATACCTCTCCCAAGGGTATTAACACTATGTGAAATGCTACCAGCCTCATCCAGGATTTGAACTCAGGGTGCCATATCAATTTCCTATGACAATAACCATTACACAACGCAAGCAAATCAAACATTAATACAGTGAGAACTTCATATAATAACTGTCAGGCGGTTAAATCGAACTTAATGGAACTAAATTCCATCATCGTATGTCACCCTGCCGAAAGAAAAAAAAAAACAAAATCAGGGAATTAACAGAATTTAATGAAATTTTCACTGTTGATATATTAATGAATAAAAGATACAATGCACCGGTTATTTTATTTAAAAACTTTTACATTTTTTCAGGTCAGTTAACTTTGAACCACATATCTTTGAGGCGTAACACAAATTCTGAAAGATACGTAGTTCAAAGTTAACTGACCTGAAAAAATGTAAAAGTTTTTAAATAAAATAACTGGTGCATTATATCTTTTATTCATTAATATATCAACAGTGAAAATTTCATTAAATTCGGTTAATTCCCTGATTATTTTTTTTTTTCTTCGGCAGGGTGACATACGATAGTGGAATTTAGGTATGTTAAGTTTGATTTAACACTGTTTATAGATATTGTTGAAAATTAATTTCAAAGATACAAGCTTCAATGAGGTTGATGGTGAGGGTGTCCGTATAGTTATTTACTAAGCTTAGCTTAGATGTGGCACAAGGCCAGAAGTATGGGGCACCCAGTGAGAATCAAAATCACTAACAATAGTCTGTGAAGCTAGCTTGTTATCCATTAGGCTGTGGGTGTTCTTATATGTATTTACTCAACTCCATCCACATGAACTGAATGCTATACAAGGTCAATTTCTTAAGCAAAGTTTAACAGGTTTGGATTCAGAGTTTTCCTTCTCTTAGACTGGTTGCCTAACCTAGGTTAAAGAGCCCTGTCTGATCAACTATTCATCCATAGCTGCAGGGAGAATAGTTGGATTCATACCCTTCCCTAGGGTATTAGTGCTATATGAAATCCAAACAATCTTGTTTGGGATTTGAACTCTGTTATCACTCTTATCCTCAGTCGGTAGAGTGTTTGGCTCGAAACCACAAGGGTCCTAGTTCGATATTGTTTTACAGAACAATTTTAACTTCATAAATAATTAAAACACGATGGTTTAGCTCAATCGGTAGAGCACTGGATACTTGGTTCGATACCAGCCCTCGCCAAATCATCATATGAGTAGCACAGGGATCTGTGCAGTAAAGTAAGGAGTTGGTGGTAGATGTGGTGCTCCACCTCAGACGCAAAAACAATCTCTTTGTTCTAGCGCTAGTGAAAAGGGGATATACTCCCTCGCTGATAGGCCACCCTGGCGACTTTACTTTATGTCTAAGCTTGTGATCTTTTGTTAAATTACTTCCAGGGCAATGATTGGTGTCTCGTATCTTAATTGCAGGTAAGCAGAAATTCTGCTTTGAAATTCTGCTTTTCATGATGAATATGAGAATATAAAGAATGTTTACCTTGCATTTTGTGACCTTAGATTTGTATTCTAAACATATTGTTGCATTTCTCTTCAAGAATGATTACTTGTTTGAACAAGTTTTCACTCGTTCTATTTATGTCCATTAAATGTCATGTTACATTTTTTTTCTTCTCTTTTCTCTCTTAATACTTGTTTGTTGTTGATGATTATGATGATGATGATGGTCATTATTATTAGTTTTTCACACCTGCCATAACTGGTGGTTCACTGGAGGCTGAGTGACAGCAAGTCTCCTCAGGTCTCCAGGATTCTTCTGAGTATTCTAGCCGATCCCAACAGTGCTGTAGTTTGGATTGTCTCGGTTCTTCTGATTTCCAGTTCACCCAAATTCTTTTCCAGGGTTTTGGGGATCGTTCCAAGGGCACCAATTATGATTAGTACTACCTTCACCTTTATGTTCCACAGTTTTCTCAGTTCTCTGGCAAGGTCTAAGTATTTGTCAATCTTTTCGCTTTCTTTCATTTTCACTCGGTGGTCAGCCGGGATGTCAAAATCCATGAGATGACAGGTTCTCTTTTTCTTGTCAATCAGTACTAGGTCTGGTCTCCTGGCCGGGATTAGGTGATCCGTCTGTACCTCGAAGTCCCAGATTATTATTTTTATTAGCAAATATATGCACCTTCTGGGTGCAAGTTTTAGTGTAATAAAATATATTAAATTAGAAAGGCTAATGAAACTAAATAAGAATGCAGGTAAAAAGATTTAAAACGGAGGGGGGTATAATAAAAAAAAAATAGAACTGAAACTTACTTTTCTATCGCTCCTGTCTTTAATTGCTAAATTTTCCTAATTTAACAATTTAGTTAAAATAGGAAGTAAAGAATAAAATGGCAGTTATTTTTTCTTGTGAATGGATTTTTAAAAAGATTTATTGAAGAGATTTTTGCTCATATTCATTAAAATAAAATCAAACAATTAGAAATAATGATACCAAGCACATATTTATTAAAATCAAATTTTTATATTATTAGTATATAGCAAACATTATTAAAATCAAATTTTTATATTATTAGTATATAGCCAACATTATTAAAATCAAATTTTTATATTATTATTATATAGCCAACATTATTAAAATCAAATTTTTATATTATTAGTATATAGCCAACGTTATTAAAATCAAATTTTTATATTATTAGTATATAGCCAACATTATTAAAATCAAATTTTTATATTATTATTATATAGATAAGGCCAACATTATTAATAATGTAAAACAATTTTATTAATGATTGGAGTTTAAATAAAAAATAAATTCAGTGAGAATTTGACATAAATAACAAAGGGAATTGCGACTTGAGTAGTGATATAGTTTTGGTTACAGACAGCCAAACACACAATCTCCATTATAATAAGATTATATATATTTTCTTTTGTCTTTCTTTCTTTTCTTTTTTTATCTCATATCCTTAAAACAGATGTTTTTTTTACTTTCTTGCTTTGAAAACCTGGGAGATTTCCAACTTTAGGTCCTATGGGAGTAAAGGAAAAGAAAGTGGGTTTCTTATAAGGATTTTCTTTTTATCCTTTTTTTCTTTTTACTGTTCTTTTTTTTTTTTTTTTCTTTTTTTTTCTTTTTTTTTTTTTTTGGTTGGCTGCTTTATTTTATGGCATATCAATCTGTTTTGGTCATTTAATGCCAAATCAAGTGAGTTTGATACAGGACGCAGGTTGCTTAGAGTACCTGCTGTTACTTAAATGGTCACCCACCTAAAGTAGGAAGCTGATGGTAGGTGTGGCGCACCACCTCAGATACAAAAAACCCCCAAAAAACAAACAATCTCCCTGGATTAGCACTAGTGAAAAGGGGATAGATTCTCTGTCTTACTGTCCAGCTGTTACTAACAAGAGGCAACTCTGCCTTTATTTATAAGTAAAATAAATTATTGAATTAATTGAAATGTGAAATAACAATTCTCTCCCTCTCTCTCCCCCCTCTCCCCCTCCCTCCCTCTCTCTCCAAAGTAAGTTCGTCTTATATTGAATAAGTAACAAAAAAGAAAATGAATATTTAATATTAATTTGAATATCTATTTTTTATATTTAATAGAATAGAATAGGTGAAAAAAAAAAAATGACTTTTTAAAACTTTCGAGTGTTTTTCTCCTAAAAATATTCTAATAGAAATTTGTTTTTGTTGACACTAGTAACAACATTTGGTTATTTCCTATAAAATGTAAAAGTTGTCTGGCCGGCCTAATGTCAGTATCAGCCAATCGGTGAGGGAGTCTATCCCCTTTTCACTAGTGCTAGAACATTGCTTCCTGGTCCACTGACCTGGAGTGGTAGTACCTGTTAGGGTCCCAACTATGGGTTAAATAGAAACAAATATCTTTAAAACAAATGAATAAAACAAAAACCTCTTCAGCATAAAATGACCGAATGGGTTGACATGCCGTAAAACCCAACCAACCAACTCATAACCAAGAAGTAAAAATTTAGTGGGCATAAATGTAACCCTCCTTGAGTTATGCTAAGGGACAAAAGTAACATTAAGTGAATTATCAAATTTAGAGAATTAAAATTTCTCTGAATGGGATGAGGCTTGATAATTAGTATTATTTGGACTATTGTCCTCCTCTTTATTGTTATTTGTACAATGTTTTGGCTGATGTGCCCTCTGACCTTTTCAGATACTTCGTCGGACTCAGGAACCTACTTATTGGACTTGGGAACCCTTTTTTCATTATCAACCAAAATATTGTACAAACAACAATAATTTTAATTCTTAGTATTATTTGGATTATTCGGCTATTGTCCTCATGACAATAGTCCGAATAATCCAAATAATACTAAGAATTAAAATTCTTTAAAAATGTTCTTTTCATTATTTTATATATATATATATATATATATATATATATATATATATATTATTTATTTATTTATTTATTTATTTTTATTTATTTTTTTATTTTTTGAGGGTGGGTGTCAGGTTTTGCAAAACCAGTTAGCCAAAAAAAAAAAAGAAAAAAATGTTGTTGGTTGACATCATTTTAAAAATAGTCTTTTTGTCATTTTAAAAAGATCTTGTATTAAATTGTGTTTTGTTTGTATTGAAGAGAGTGTATACTAAAATAATTTCCTTTTGTCTACTGGTTTGCCTTGAAAGATAAGTTGTCAAATGTGGGACGAGAAGATTTAGGATTTTATAGAATTTTTTTTTTCAATCGTTGGTTTCCTAATATTTTATTTCTTTTAAAAATATATTTTAATCCTTCTTTTTATCCACTCTGTTGTGGCTGGGACTATAAAATTATTTCGACTGCACCTCTGCAGAGGGGTATAATCACCCCCACCCCCATTTCGCTCCAATCGGGCCACTTGTTGGCTGTGGGTAGTGACCTGTGATGCTTAAAGACGGATTCCTGGTGGCTGAGTAGACATGAAACACTCCACTTTCTTAGGTAGACTTGTTTTAAATAGCTATATGTCGTGTTTTAATTGATTATAAAGTTAATATTGTTCTGTAAAAGTTTTCATTAAGTTTTGGTTGGGAAATGTTTTTGGTAATTTTCACCTTCAGTTGTTAAAATTCCTAGCAAATAAGGCAATTAGAGTAACCTCCCTTGACTTTCACTTTGAAATAAGCTGGTAGCTATTTTGAAAGTCTCCGTGCGAAATAAACAAATCATAGAAACTTTTTCGAAAAAAAAAAACTGCATGCTTTAACACAAAAATATCATAAAATGTGTTCTTAATAACAATTAAGTTAATTTCAGATAATGCGCACGCACAATTTTATGCTAGGAATTTTAACAACTAAAGGTGAAAATTACCATGTTTTTAATGTAAATTAGTGACACTTCAGAGATTTAGTAATTCCATTGTTAATATAGTTGCTTTGTAAGAACATTATATATATTTACCAACCCTTCCACAAGAGCAGGATGTGACACAAGGTCAATTTCATAAGTGGAGTTTAACAGGTTTAAATTCAGAGTTTTCGTTCTCCTAGACTGGTTGCCTCACCAAGGTTAAAGAGCCAAGTCTGCCCTACTATTTACCCATAGCTAGAGGGAGAATAGTTGGACTCATACCTTTCCCAAGGATATTAGCGCTGTGTGAAATATAAACATCCTCGTCCAGGATTTGAACTTGGGTCGACGAGTCCATTTCCTACGACTCTAACCATTACACCACACGCCTCCAAAAGAACATTATATAGGGTCTGGCAAAATGATCACCTGGATTTAAAATTTCTGCAGGTGCTAGTAGCAGTGGGAGGAATGTCTTTGAGCTGCAGAGTGGCCCCCTCCAATCAATTGGCTGGTCATGTCAAGCCTTAGCATCTATATGATTGTCCCAACTATATTGCCCTTATGGCAACCTCCAACCCTTTTTATCATATATGTGCTAGAAGGCAGTGACTGAAGGTCTAAGTGTCCTGGGTATGATGTTAAACTCTATCTGATGGTGAAGTTCTAATTCTGGAGCTTGGGAAATGTTGAGTACCCCTTCATCACCATTACTCCCAGGTCCACTCTCACCCAGAGTGGTAGTACCTGTTAGGGTCCTATCTATCTATGAATAGAAAAAAAATGTGTTCATAGAAAGATTGAGTATTCATTAAGAATGAATTTATTTCAAAACTGTCTGCATTATATAACCCACTGAAGTTGATATGCCGTAAAACAAAACAAAACAAACCATGTCTTTGAGCAGCACCAGCAACCATGCCATTTCAGTTGTCATTGTGGCCTGGAATGGTGAACATTGTGCGTTTGTGATTACAACATTTCTAAAATGGTGACTCAGCAGCCGGCTTGCTCACCAGTTTTAACCTCCTTGTGATTACTTTCTGTGAAACTAAATAAGAATGTTGATGAAAAGATTTGAAACACTTATTATTGAAAAATAGAACAGCTAAGACTTACTCTTCCATCACTCCCGCCTTTCATTGCTAAATTTTCCTAATTCAACTATTTAGTTAAAATAGGAAATAAAGTATTAAATGAAAGTTATTTCTTATTGTTAATGGATTTATTTTAAGATTTATCCCGGGATTTTTGCTCATATTCATTAAGATAAAACCAAACAATTAGAAATCAATAATACCAAGCACATATTTATTAAAATCAAGTTTTTAATATCAATATGCAAATTAGCCTTCCCGTTCACACTATAAACCACTATTTTGTTGTATATATAAATACAATTGCATGTTATTAGTATGTTCATAATGCCAACAGTATTAATAATGTAAAACAATTTTGATAATAATAATTAACATCCTGTTGAGATTTTTCTAAGTCCAGAGAATTCCTATAAGGATATATAAAAAAAATGGCTAAAAATGACCTTTGCATCTAAAGTTACCTATTATTTCCCTTAAATCAAAGATTTCTACATATGTTTAATATTAAATTTAAACAAAGGCTATTGTTTGGGGCTGATTAGTTAAAACAAATGTGACTTCCAGCCGGGTGGAATGAGGTGGTATAGGACTTTAAGAGTTAGATAAAAATAGAATAATAGAGAATAAACATAGGTTAAAGACAGCTGACAAACTATGATTTTATTTGTCATGAAATTGCAACAATAACAGGTAAGCATTGTAGCTTAGGGAAAGCATTTAGACGATATAATCTTTATATTATAGATATATATTTAATCATGAGGGCAAGTATTTAGGTGATATAATCCTTAAAACAATATTGTTCTTTGTCCAAATTTTTGAGGTGAGGCTTGATAATTTCTATTATTTAGGCTTTTTAGGTTGTTGACCTCATCTTTATTGTTATATACACAACATTTTGGCCATTGTGCCTTCCATCTTTCTTTGCTTGGATACATTGCGCTACAGATATAAAGGTTGAGTTAATCTATACATATATAAAGGGCAGTGGGTGTGTGTATGTATGTCTGGATGAAACTATGAAAATAAAACAATTAACAACAATGTAAATATATATACACATTAACTATCACCAGATCTTGGTTTTTGAACCAAAATGATGAAGATTTGATTTATATTCATGAAGATAATTAAAAATAAAGTTTAAATGATAACAGCATCGTATATTTTTTTTTTTTTTTTTTTTTGGCATTTAGTGTTTTAAAGAGCAGACATTAATTTTTATTTTCAGAGTGTCTGTATCAATGCAAGATCTTTTTTATATAAGGAATTTAATGGGGCATCCTGCAAGGATCCAACTCGTGATTCAACAATAATGGATCTGTGGGACTACCTTTACCCCTCCCCCCGCTTATCAGGTGATACTTGGTAGCCGCTTCTAGTACATATATAAAGGATAGTTGGTGTGTATGTATGTCCGGATAAAACTATGAAAATAAAACAATTAACGACAATGTAAATATATATACACATTAACTATCAACAGATCTTGGTTTTTGAACCAAAATAATGAAGATTTGATTTATATTCATGAAGATAATAAAAAATAAAATTTATGTGATAACAGCATGGTATTTTTTGGCATAATGATTTTTTCGCAAAAATAATGAAGATTTTATTAATATCTGGAAAGATATTTAAAAATTAGGATTTGAATAGTAAGAGAAGGGAAAGTCATTGGTTGCATTCGTGATTAAAACATAAATCAATTATCTAAGACCAAAACAATCAATGGATCTGCAAGAATAACTTTTTATTATCCCCACCCAGGCAACACTGGGTAACTGCTTCTAGTACAGTTCTAAGTGGCAATCTATTAGAGGTTACTGGTTCAATCCTGACTACAGTCAAAAATAGAATACTTAGCTTAGCACTTGTACTTGATCATAGTTAATGGAGCAATTCTGATGGATTAGATCAAAGGTTCTGTTCAAAGTTCCATGAAGGCTCCTAAGTTCAACAAGAAACATCTGAAGAAGACCGGAGGGCATATTGACTGAAACATTGTTTATATAACAATAAAGATAAGGGCAACAGTCAGTAAAATTTAAATAAAACAGAATATTGTTTATTCTTATAATAAAATTAAGAACTAGTTTTCCTGCCATAAATATTAAGTGAGGGGGAGCCCATACTAATAATCATTTTATTTTTTGCAAAAATGTTGTTTTTTTCTCATTCATTTTTTTCATTGGGGTTTTTAATTGTACATACATATCATCATCCCCCCTCCCTCATGAATATGTAAATAGGGGTTAGGTGTAGGATTTTCATAGAGTGAATGAGAAGTTTTGGTGACTGATGTGTGAATTGGTTTTATGGTGACAGGAAAATTGTAGAACGAATCGGGTCATGAATGAGAATAGTTAAGTTAAAAAGATAGTTATTATTTATATTTTTTGAAGGCAAATTTTCAATAATTATCAAATTTTATACGATATACACATTGTAATTGCCTTCAAAAAATATAAATAATAATATACTTTACATAACAATGCTTCAAAAGCAAATTATCAAATTCCATTTAAAAAGATAGGATAGTGATAACCAGCCTCTTACCCCTTCCCACTTTTAGGCCTTGTGCCAAACTTATGTATTATTTTACATAATAAATACATATAATAAAATTAAGTATTAAATAGGATGTATGTTATCTTTTTTATTCATGTTGCAAACCCAAGATATAATTATGCTGTATCCTGTGGTAGCTACTGCACTACAAGCATGAACTTAGCAATAAAACCTAATGGTTTTCAAAGAAAATACTGAAAAATACTTCAATAATTATTCTCTCTGTTTCTTTCTATTGTTGCTGCAGGCTGGCTGGCTTTTTTCTGTCCAAACACATGGTTATTAAGTGTGGCACAAGGCCAGAATTATAGAGCATCTAGTGAGAATTTAATTAATTTGTATAGATTTTTTAGCCATTACAATATACAAGGTAGGGTTCAACATTAATGCCATCCTGTCGTCCTGGGGATGATAAAAATTACATCCGGGATGATCAATATGTCATCCAGGACAGTTTGCCGGGGACGGTAAAAATTTTTCATAAAAGTTAGTACTACATTCCAATATTGGCTGTCCAGTGATTGCTCGAATGCTGACCTCAAAATGAGGCTACGGCACCGCAGCTCTATTCTCAAAGCCATGTAATGAATAATGGTGGAGGGAGATAGTTTAAAAGAACCGAATTATGTACTACTAACCCTACTCAGGGTAACTTAAAGTAAAAAAGTATTTTTTTAGCTCAAAACACACTAGGAAATGGATTTTTTTGTCCAAATATCCAGAATTATCACTGCTTCAGCTTTTCTTAATGTTTTATTACATGTTATTATTCTACTGATGACTGACAAGTATAGATGATGCTAATGAATTAAACAAAAATATTTTGATTTCGGGACAGTCCAAACCCCATTTGGGACGGTCCAAACCCCATTTGGGACGGTCCAAACCCCATTCGGGACAGTCCAAACCCCATTCGGGACGGTTGATAATTTTTGTTCGGTACGGTCATGAAAAAAGTTAGTGTCGGGGCCTGATACAAGGTATCTTCCTCATTATCTTTTTTTTTTTTTCTACCACCACCCATCAAAAACTGTTTCTCGAAGGTCCTAAGTTGCTTTCCAGGAAATTTTAAATTTTAAATTTCTATTTTGTTTTTTTTTTTTTTTTTGGTTGAGAACAATTGAATTTTTTTTCTTCATTTCAGACTATTAAATCTTTTTCTACCACCTTTCTTCAACTGTTTCTAAAAGAATTGACCTTTAGGTCCTAAGCTGCTTTCCGGGAGATTCTAAATTTTTAATTTCTTTATTTTATTTAAAAAATTTTTTTTTTTTTGAGAACCACTGGTTTAAACAAATATGTAAATTAATGTAAATTGTCTTTAATTTTAAATTTTAATTTAAAATTTTTTTTTTTTCTTCTTCATTTCAGACTATTAAATCTGTTCTTCACTGGTCCTTAGGTATTTGGTGTAGATCCTAAAGGAATCTGTGCAGATGAGGATGGTGAGACTTTTTCTTTTTTACTTTTCATTAATCTATAAAATATAACACCTGCGCCCTCAATTTAAAGGGGCAGGGCCTGGATTTATTGCCCAGTGCCTGAGGCACCTTCCTTGAGAGGAAATGCCAACAGGATCAACGTATTTTCTGCACCCGGTTCTCATGAGCTTCAGTTCGTGGGTGGTCCCACATTAATAGGGCCTTGTGCATGACCCGTACACATGGGGTACACAGTAAATACCTATCTATGAAATATAAAAAAGATATATTTTTTTTAAATTGTCAGATCACAGAAAGGGTGGAGGTGCCTGGTGTAATGGTTATCGTTGTACAAAATGGACTCTGCGACTTGAGTTCAAATCCTGGACGAGGCTGTTTGCATTTCACATAGCACTAATACCCTTTGGAAAGGTATGCATCCAACTGTTTTCTCTCCAGCTATGGGTAAATAGTAGTGCAGTCTGGGCTATGTAACCAGTCTAGGAGAAGGAAAACTCTGAATTCAAACCTGTTAGACTTTGCTTAAGAAATTGACCTTGGGTTACATCCTGCTCAATATATATTTAGACACAGACAAATTTCTGAGGCCTGCTAAGTCTGTTTCACTGTTGATGAACCAAGGTGTTGGTGAAGAGGAGGAGGAGGAGGAGGAGTCCCGTGGTGTGGTAATTAACCTACTTGACTGCAGCATCGTAGTATGTGAGTTCAAACTCCAGTTGTGCTATAACTTTCCCTTTTAGAGTAATACCCTTAGAAAAGGTATGAATCCCCCCCCCCAGCTATAGGTTAAATAGTACCAATACTGTTCTTCTACAAGGACGGTTTTGGCATTGAATATCTCACAAAGATTGATGTGTCATTAAAACTTTTATTTATTCATTTATTTATTTTTTTAAAATGTTTATATAGTCTATTGTACATAATTGTGTAACTCAGCGTATGAGTAGCACAGGTATCTGTGCGGTAAAGTAAGGAGCTGATGGTAGGTGTGGCGCTCCACCTCAGATGCTAAAATAATCTCCTTGGTCTAGCACAAGTGAAAAGGGGATAGACTCCCTCGCTGATTGGCTGATACCGACTTTAGGCCACCCCAACGACTTTACTTTACTTACTTAAAGTCTTTTATATTCAATTTCTTTTTCAATTTTTCTGAAATGATATATGAGTCTTCATTAACTGTTTAGATATAAGTAAGTAAAGTCGTCGGGGCGGCCTAATGTCGGTATCAGCCAATCAGCGAGGGAGTCTATCCTCTTTTCACTAGCGCTAGACCAAGGAGATTGTTTTTTGCATCTGAGGTGGAGCACCACACCTACCATCAGCTCCTTACTTTACCACACAGATCCCTGTGCTACTCATAACGCTGAGTTGGCGAGGGCCAGAATCGAACTAGGAACCTTGTGGTTTCTAGCCGAACGCACTACCGACTGAGCTAAACAGGCCCATTAAGCAACTATAAAACCACTAAAAAAAATAAGTAAGTAGGTCGTTGGGGCGGCCTAAAATCGGTATCAGCCAGTCAGCGAGGGAGTCTATCCCCTTTTCAAAAGCGCTAGACCAAGGAGATTGTTTTTTAGCATCTGAGGTGGAGCGCCACACCTACCATCAGCTCCTTACTTTACCGCACAGATCCCTGTGCTACTCATAACGCTGAGTTGGCGAGGACCGGTATCAAACTAGGAACCTTGCGGTTTCTAGCCGAACGCTCTACTGACTGAGCTAACCCGGCCCCACTAAAAAAAATAAAATATGCAAATTAAGATCTTTGACCACAATTTTTTTTTTTTTTTATCTCTGAAAAAAACAAAACAAAACAAAACATATACTTATAATAAAAGTGAAAACTGTAATTCAAATGAATCTTTTTATGTTATCGGTCAGTGAAGTGATGGGTCAGGGACTAGTTTATACAAAGACTACTTGACATTGTCTTCCTGGGGTCTGACGTAGTTGCATATTATCCACAGCTATCAATGGTTAGTGCTCAAGCCGAGATAAAAATCTCCAATTTTAAATGACTCTTCTTCACACTTTGAGTGTTAGTGTAACCACGGCCTACTAATATATATTAGTAGGCCGTGGTGTAACACAACCGCCTTACCTTCTTCCTATATTCGTCTCCATTTGGCTTAAGGGTTTATTAAACTTTTTAGTTCTTTCTTCTTTCTGTTTTTCTTTCTTTCTTTTTTCTTTTTTTTTTTTTTTTGTCTGTTCTTCAGCTATGTCGGCTAAGGGTTTAGAATACTCTGACTGCACCTCTGCAGAGGGGCAAGACCCACCCCCCAAAGGGGTCACCTGTTTGCAGTAGGTGGCGACCCGTGATGCTTAAAGATGGAACCCAGGTGGTTGCGCAGTTCATGACAGGCAACACACCATTTTGGTCCGTACTTAGGCTAGACGGATGGTCAGAGTGGCCCCCTCCAATCAATTGGCTGGTCACATCAAGCCCTAGCATCTATATGATTGTCCCAACCCTATTGCCCTTATGGCAACCTCCAACCCTTTTTATCATATATGTGCAAGAAGGCGGTGGCTGCGGGTCTCAGTGTCCTGGGTATGATGTTAAACTCTATCTGATGGTGAAGTTCCAGTTCTGGAGCTTGGGAAATGTGGAGTACCCCTTCATCATCATTACTCCCAGGTCCACTTTGACCTGGAGTGGTAGTACCAGGTAGAGTCCCATCTATGGGTTAAATAGAAAAAAATGTGTTTATAGAAAGATTGAATATCCATTAAGAATGAATTTATTTCAAAACTTTGTCGGTATTAAATGACCCACTGAGGTTGATCTGCCCCAAAACAAAACGTACAAACAAACAAATCTTTTTTCTTATATAAAAAGTATCTTAGGAGTCGGAGTCTACATCCTAGAAATACTAGGAGTTGGAGTCAGACATTATAACTTCCGACTCTGCAACACTGCTTGACTCACTGACTCCATTTTGCTACTCATATCCCATTATTAAGTTTGTCTTAATAAATATCAAGTCTACTCTTTCATTAATTGGAATAAGTTAGCTCAGTTGGTAGAGCGTTCGGCTAGAAACCACAACATTCCTAGTTCGATACCGACCCTCGCCAACTCAGCGTATGAGTAGCACAGGGATCTATGCAGTAAAGTAAGGAGCTGATGGTTGGTGTGGCACTCCACCTCAGATGCAAAAACAATCTCCTTGGTCTAGCGCTAGTGAAATGAGAATAGACTCCCTTGTTGATTGGCTAATACCGACTTTAGGCCAACCCGACAACTTTACTTTTTACTTTTTTTTTTTTTCTTTTTTGTTCTCTTTTTCCTTGGTAGTGATATCGCCAGATATGAATACCAGCAAATAATATTTATAATACTAATTATTTTTATGTAAAAATCTTTAATGATCTATCCAGGCCTCCACAACATATGGCCTGCGGGCCACATGCAGTCTGCAAGAGTTCTTGTAATTCTCAAGGGCTTTCAAAATAATAAAAACTTCTTCTGTGCTTTGGAAGATAAATTTGACTTATATGCAGCAAAAAAATTTAATTTTAGTGAAGCGTGGATAAAGATCAATAAAGATTTTAAAATATTTTTACGAAATGTAGTATGTTTCTGAAATAAAGAAAAAAATAGAGAACTGGGGCTGAATGCTTGCGTGTAGTTGGATGTAGAATTCTGACCAGATAAAAATTCAAATACATCACTAGTCTCAGATGAGAGTAAATTGGAATGAGTGGTTCAGTGCTTTCTCTCTTTTGATGAATTGTTTCTTGATTACATTTTACTGTTTCAAAATACATCTATTATTATACTAAAGCTGAGTTGATCAATTTTTGCATCCTAAAGGCTTTTTTACTGTTTAGTTTAATGAAACAAAAATTATACTAAATTATTCCTTACTTTTAGGATTGAATTTTTTTTTTTTTAATTCTGTTTTGATTGGTTCTAATTGGTCGTAATTTGAAATTAAGTAAAAAAATCGACCAATCTCTTACTTTATTCTGTGTCTATCGCTTTCTTCTCCTCTATGTATCTCTTGACTACCTCCTCGTTATATAATGTTAGTTCCTCTGGAGAGTAGAGAGAGAAAGAGAGCCGGGAGAATTTGAAATGTATTTCTATGTTAAATTTCACAACCAGTAACCCATAGCTTAAATGAGGTCAAACATTTCCTTTCTTAGAGAGCTAACAAAATGATTTTAAGGTTTCATCCGGCCATATATAAAAAAAAAAAAAATTTTTTAAATTTTATTCACTTTGCTAACTCCCTTTTCCCTAATCTCAATTATCTACCCAGAGCTGAATGGGTGACCCAATGGGTCACATTTGTCTAGTTTAAGCATTAGAATTAATTGGTTTTGAATTAAGAGTATGAAATTTGGACAAGCCTTATTTGATTTAATTTCCTTAGATCTTCTCATAAGATTATTTATCTAGGATAAGCAATACTTAGAAAAAAAAGCCATTGAAACAGGTAAAATTAACTGGGTGGTCTAATGTCGGTGTCAGCCAGACAGCGAGGGAGTCTATCCTCTTTTCACTAGCGCTAGACCAAGGAGATCGTTTTTGTGTCTGAAGTGGAGTGCTTATGGTGTAGTGGCTAACGTGCTGGACTGTGACATTGTAATAAGCTAGTTCAAACTCCAGCTGTTCACTATTGGACTAATACCCTTGCAGTGATGCTGATAGCCTTTTAATGGCCTAATGTCAATATCAGCCAGACAGCGAGGGAGTCTATCCCCTTTTCAATAGCGCTAGACCAAGGAGATTGTTTTTGTGTCTCAGGTGGAGTGCCACACCTACCATCAGCTCCTAACTTTACCGCACAGATCCCTGTGCTACTCATATGCTGAGTTGGTGAGGGCTGGTATGGAACCAGGAACCTTGTGGTTCCTAGGCGGACGCTCTACCGATTGAGCTAAACCAGCCCTATTTGAAACAAGTACACAGAATAGATAGTTGACTTATTCTATTGGTATAAACATAGTTGACTCACTTAGGTCTTCAGTAACTTCACACTTCTTGTAATTAATTGGTTCTATCCTATGCTTGCAAATTTTCGTCGCACCTTCTTTTTCACTTCTGATGGTAGATGTGGTGCTCCACCTCAGATGCTAAAACAATCTCCTTGGTCTAGCGCTATTGAAAAGGGGATAGACTCACTCGCTGACTGGCTAATACCGACTTTAGGCCGCCCCGTCGACTACTTTTAATTAGTGATAAATCAGAGAATGATAACTTGCTTAGGAAAGTGTGTTACAATCTTATGAGCCATCCTGTAGGCTTTAAGCAAGAGCGTTTGTCCAGTGGAATTGGATCCTTGGTAATCCCTTGGTTCCTTCGTCAATGGTCGTAAGTTCCTCCTCAATGATTGCAAGTGAACTGTGGCAAGTATCAGTGTTTAAGTAGTGTATCAGCCACACATTATGGCTGGTGATTGGTGAAGGAATACACCACGTGACCTCGGCTAGTCTATAAATCCAGGTGGGAAATTGGAGCACACCTGATATACACAAAATATTCCAACAAAGTGGGAAGTACTCAGAGATGCTGATAGGTACGTGTCCTGCATCCTTGATGCACAAAAATCTAAAAAGATGCAGTAAAATTGTATCAATGTGTTCTGGTGTTTTTCTTTTTTCTTGCCCCACCATTTCTTTGTGTTGCCCTATTTTCCAGATAATAGATAGCCACACTTGAATCTAAGTGTAAAATTTAGTTGTTGCATTAGAGCAGGGGTCGGCAATCTTTTGGGCAGACAGGGCCAAACAGCTATGCAGAGTCTCAAAGGAGGGCCATGACATAAACTCTTTATACAAAAATACCAAGAAAATTTGGTACAGCCGTAGAGGAAATTTGTTAAGCAAAGAGTTAAATGACTTTTAGCATATTTCATTCTCGGAAACAATTGTTCCCAAGCATATATACTTCCAAATAACACATTCATTGGATAATTAGAGTCCAGGTGTTAATTTTGTGGGCCGGACAAAAATGACTCAAGGGCTGGATGTGGCCTGCGAACTGGGGGTTGCCAACCCCTGCATTAGAGGATACCAAAGTCAAAAAAGGATTGGGGTCCCTGTGGGAATCCCTGTGGCGTAGTGGCTAACGTGTTGGACTGTGAACATCGTAATAAACAAGTTCAAATTCCAGTTGTTCATTATTGGATTAATACCATTGGGAAAGGTATGAATCTCTTATTCCCCCCCAACTATGGGTTAAATAGTATTACTACTGTTTTCCTACAAGGTTGATATGCCATTAAATAAAGAAACCAAAATCAAGAGGCTTTATTTGTCTGCTGTAGTAGTAGTAGTAGTTGTATACTA
Source organism: Doryteuthis pealeii (assembly GCA_023376005.1). Lineage (NCBI taxonomy): Eukaryota > Metazoa > Mollusca > Cephalopoda > Myopsida > Loliginidae > Doryteuthis > Doryteuthis pealeii. The sequence continues at coordinate 32,842,559 of CM042151.1, read as the reverse complement.
TTTTTATTGTACAAAGAACTTTTGGGAGGTGTCCATGGTGTAATGGTTATTGGTGTAGGGAATAATGGACACTGCAACACAAATTCAAATCCTGGATGTAACTGGTAGCATTACACGTAGTGCTAATACCCTTGGGAGAGATATGCATCTAACTATTCTCCCTCCAGCTATGGGTAGATAGTAGGGTAGGCTGGGCACTCTAACCTTGGTATGGCAACTGGTCTAAGAGAAGGAAAACATTTTTTTGTTTTTGTTTTTTCTCTTTGAAATGGTTTAAGAAATTTTCTTTTTCTTTTAATTACATAATCGATGAGATAATTCCTCTCCCTCTTTTTCTTCCTCCCTCCACTCTTGGCCATTTTATTTGTGTCGGGGGCAGTCCTCATTGCGTAGTAGATAACGTGTTGAACTATGACATCGCTGTAAGTGAATTCGAATTCCAGTCTCACTATTTAGGTTAAAAAAAATTCTTTTTTTCTTTCTTTTTTTTTCTGAATTAAATAATCCCCCCCCTCTCTCTCTCTCTCTCTCCTGAATTAGATAAATCCTCTCCTTTTTCTTTCTTTTTTTTTTTTTCCTTTTTTTTTCTTCCACCTCTCAGCCATTTTCTTTGTACAACATGATTATCTGGTTACGATTTTATAGGCTACCATTAGTGGAATCAGAGAAGGCTGATACACATGTAGAATAACAAGAGGGTTTATTTCTGAGAAGAAATTATAATAAATGAACAGAAAATCTGTCTGATTGGACAGCCAGATCTTCCCACTGAAAAAAGACGTTCTCCCAGCTATCAAAGTCCCCTGACCAAGTCCTTGCCATCTGCAACAATCTTTTCTAGCAGTCCTCCGCCAAAGCTCACTCACCTCTTCTCCCTCGTCGTACGTCAGTGCCCTTGTTAGCAAGATCAGAACGCAACTGTCTTGGTGTGGTAAGGCAAGCCTTAAATAATCATTCACTGCCCTGACTAAAATTCCAGTGTAGTAATTTGCATGCGTGCCAACGAAGTAGTCCGACATCAAGCCACAACTCACAATCAGGAGGATGCAAGTTCAATCTCCCTAATCGCTTGCTACACTCCCCACTGATCTCATTTTGCATGCTAGACATGTTCATGCTCGCTTTGAGCTACCAGAAATATGGCACACAGTTGAATACACTAAGATAAAATACAGTTAGTCATAAGTTGCTCTAAAGCTGCTCTCCCAACACAGAGAGCTCTCCGCTAAATAATCCTCAGACTAGACCATCTTTTGTGGGGGTAGTCTGTCTACTTCACAACAATTAGAAATGGAGAAATATGTGTAGGATCTAGTACAGTTTTTACATTGGCTTCCAACTTAATTATCTATTCCAGGAGTTTCCAAGATTTTCTTGCTTAGAGCACACTTTAGAAACAACCAAAATATTTTGGTGGTACATGTATATGTAGGGGTTACATTCCTTACTTGCCACGGTTTTCCTAGGGGACCTGAAAGGTAATTATCTTCCATGTCTGTCAATAGCCACTAGCAGCATTGTAAAAGAAGACTCAGCAAACCTTGTGTCGCATGTTTAACATGTCGGTCTTTACACTTTCATTTTCTACCAGCTACATATCAAGGACTCCGCACCTTCTCTACTAAAAGTTTCCTTTCATATTTTCATAAATTTTCTTGTCTGATTCATTTAGTTAAAATTTAATATTTTAATACTAATAGTATTTTAGTGACTGGCTCAACCTATGTCTACAATTGCAGATTGATTCAATTCTATTAATCAAAAGATCTTTCTTAACCGTGAATCTAATTATAGCTAATTTTTCGTGTAGACATAGGTAGCATGGATCATTTAGAGATCTGCACACATTTGATTTTTGTAAGATATTCCATTCAATAAATGGTGTTATGTTATGATCCCAAATATACCTAGATTTTTTTGTTGCTGTTTCTAAGCTTTTTAAAAAAGAAAAAAATAACACCCATCCTTTCTTATCATGTAAGTGGTAATAGGTGGTGGCTGAGGGTCAATCAGTTAATATTTATTAATACACATGAAGTTAATGAAAATTATTTTTACCAATTTATTGAAGTTAATGAAAATTATTTCTTAAACATTTCATATGTATAAAAAAAAGACAAGATTTGGTGTTGAATAACTCACAAGCGTTTATATGATATTAAGTTAATAACCAACCAACCAAAGTTGGCAAATATAATTTAATTGTTGGGCAAAGAACCCAAAGTAAATAAGTAAGCAAGTCCTGTGATATAGAATCCTTTGGTAAGTGAATAAGTCCTGTGATATAGAATCCTTTGGTAAGTGAATAAGTCCTGTGATATAGAATCCTTTGTTAAGTGAATAAGTCCTGTGATATAGAATCCTTTGTTAAGTGAATAAGTCCTGTGATATAGAATCCTTTGTTAAGTGAATAAGTCCTGTGATATAGAATCCTTTGTTAAGTGAATAAGTCCTGTGATATAGAATCCTTTGTTAAGTGAATAAGTCCTGTGATATAGAATCCTTTGGTAAGTGAATAAGTCCTGTGATATAGAATCCTTTGGTAAGTGAATAAGTCCTGTGATATAGAATCCTTTGTTAAGTGATAAGTCCTGTGATATAGAATCCTTTGGTAAGTGAATAAGTCCTGTGATATAGAATCCTTTGTTAAGTGAATAAGTCCTGTGATATAGAATCCTTTGTAAGTGAATAAGTCCTGTGATATAGAATCCTTTGGTAAGTGAATAAGTCCTGTGATATAGAATCCTTTGTTAAGTGAATAAGTCCTGTGATATAGAATCCTTTGTTAAGTGAATAAGTCCTGTGATATAGAATCCTTTGTTAAGTGAATAAGTCCTGTGATATAGAATCCTTTGTTAAGTGAATAAGTCCTGTGATATAGAATCCTTTGGTAAGTGAATAAGTCCTGTGATATAGAATCCTTTGGTAAGTGAATAAGTCCTGTGATATAGAATCCTTTGTTAAGTGAATAAGTCCTGTGATATAGAATCCTTTGTTAAGTGAATAAGTCCTGTGATATAGAATCCTGAATCCTTTGGTAAGTGAATAAGTCCTGTGATATAGAATCCTTTGGTAAGTGAATAAGTCCTGCCTTTGGTAAGTGAATAAGTCCTGTGATATAGAATCCTGGTAAGTGAATAAGTCCTGTGATATAGAATCCTTTGGTCCGTCGTCCAAGAAGGTACATATAAAGTAGATGTGAGTAGCTAAGATTAGAATCAGCCAGTATAAATAATAATATCAGCAGCAGAGCACTGCCAGTGATTGGACAATAGGTTGGTCACATGTTTATCACGAGTCTATAAGTAGAAGTGGACATCTGGCACACGCCTTATATAAAAAATTCCAACACACTTGTTACTCAATTTCCTTGTATATCAAATCAATTTCACCAATTGAAATAAACTGAAATGCCATTAATCCGTTCGAGACCTCTCCTCCCGCCCAACAACCTATTTTTTTTTTTTTTTTTTTTTTTTGTATAAAAAACATAATAAAATAGAAAGTAATGAATTATGTGCTGTAAGTAAAGTAAAATTGTTGGAGTGGTCTATTGTTGGTATCAGCCGGACAGCAGGGGAGTCTATCCCCTTTTCGCTAGTGCTAGACCTGAGGGAGTATTTTTGCTGAAGTAGAGCGCCTTACCTACCGTCAGCTCCCCACTTTAGTGCACAGATCAGATTATACAATCTGTGCTACTCATACATTCAGTTGGCGGGGACCAGTATCGAACTCAGAACCTTGCGATTCCGAGGCGGGTACTCTACCGACTGACCTCTTAAATGTTTATTTATTTATAAATGATATCTTTCTTTGACGTAATGAATTTGCAAACTTAAATGTTTTTAGTGAACATAAGCTTATCCGAAGCTCACTTGTACCCTAAATTTTTGCTCTCAATATAGTAAGTAAGTCGTCGGGCTGGACTAAAGTCAGTATCAGCCAATCAGCGAGGGAGTCTATCCCCTTTTCACTAGTGCTAGACCAAGGAGATTGTTTTTGCGTCTGAGGTGGAGTGCCACACCTACCATTATCTCCTAACTTTACCGCACAGATCCCTGGGCTACTCATACACTGAGTTGGTGAGGGCCGGTATCCCATTTGTAGTAGAGTATAATTTTCACAGAAATTCGACATAAAAACATCTCCACAACTGAATTGACATAATTTTAATTTTTGTCGTTACAAATACCATTATTTAGAAGAAATCGTTTATTTGAATAACTGAGCATAAATCTTCTTTTTTTTTTTCTTTTCTTTTTTAAATAGCACTCGTGTAAAATAGTTATTGAAAATCAAAGAATGTTTTGTACTTGAATGTATAGAATAGCACGCATGCAAAATTTTAACTGAAAATGATCAATTAAAACAACAAAAAAAACAACCAGAAAAAACAATGCGCAGTAACGTAATACTAATATTTAAGAATTAAATAAAATTAATGTTCATTTAAAAAAGTTTTTATAAAACATTTTTGAAAGTGCTGAAAAATGAAAAAAAAAAATTTTTTTTTTTTTCGTCTGGGGTGGAGCGCCACACCTACCATCAGCTCCTTACTTTACCGCATAGATCTCTGGGCTACTCATACACTGAGTTGGCGAGGGCCGGTATCGGACTGGGAACCTTGTGGTTTCTAGCCGAACGCTCAACCGACTGAGAAAGCAAATAAATCAATAGTGACAGTTCAAAACTTGGAAAACCCGTAACTCGAGGTACCACTGTATTCTACTACAAAATGGGAGTCTTTTCTTTTATACTGATTTTTCATATGCTGTTTTGCTTACACATATACTTACAGCTTAAAGTGCACCAGTGTGCAGCATTGTGCAGTTTATGAACCAGTGCTCTATTCAATCATGTTTTCACAGGAAATTAGTCATTTTAGAGGTAGAGTGTCAGGTAAACACTGTAGAAATGTTTACCTACAAAAGTTATCTAGTTTGTATATAATCAAACTTGATATTATGTCAATATGTTGTTGATCATTTATCAACAAATGAATCATCTTGAACTTTGGACATGGGACCAAAGATTTTTGTCTTTTCTCACAATAAATGCTTTTATAAACCAATTTTTAGGAGTAGGGAAGCTCTAGAACCCATTTTACAGACAAAAATAGATAACAAAAAGTCACCATTTTTTTCTCGAACTACACCAAATTTGGAGAGCTAAAAATCAAGATAACTCCGTCAATTTTTGGAAATTGAAGCTCAAATTTGGGGGAGTGTCTAACGTTAACATAGTCTACACCTGTACAAAATTTCAGAAAAATTGAAGGGGGTTGGTGACAATTTTACTTTTTTTCTGGATGATTTGACATGGAATTACCTAAAACCATATATCTATATGCAAATTATTTCATGTTCAAATCCTGGACATGGTAATTGCATTTAACTTATCTACTCTCCCACCAGCTATGGGTAAATAGTAGGGCAGACTGGGCTCTTTAACCTTGGTTAGGCAACCGGTCGAGGAGAGGGAAAACTCTGAATTCAAACCTGTTAAACTCTGCTTAAGAAATTGACCTTGTGTCGCATCCAGCTCGTGCGGAGGGGTTGGTAAATATATATATATGCAAATTATTTGTATTAAGAATAGTTACTTGAAACCATATAATAAAAGTAAAGGAGGTGACCTATTGTCAGTATCAACCGAGCAGCAAGCGAGTTTTCATTAGTGCTAGATCAGAGAGATTGGTTTTGCAAATGAGGTAGAGGACCACACCTACCATCAGCTCCCCACTTTACTGCACAGATCCAAGTTGTGCTACTCATGCACTGCGTTGGCAAGGGCTTATCTCAAAACCGTAGCCTTGTGGTTCCTAAGTGGATACTCTATTGACTAAGCTGCAAAACAAAAACAAAAAACAAAACAAAAAAAATGGTATTTCTCTGAACTTTTGAAATGAGGCTTGATAATTAGTATTATTTGTATTATTCTTACCACTGTCCTCATTTGGCTCCCGATTATGAGAAGAAGGTTCCCGAGTCCGACAAAAAATACCTGAAGAAAGCCGAAGGGCACATTGGCCAAAATGTTGTACAGATAACAATAAAGATGAGGACAGTAGTCCGAATAATCCAAATAATACTAAAAAAAAAACAAAAAAACATTGACTTCAGCATTAAATATCCAATAAGGGTTGACATGCCATAAAACCAACCCAGCAATTTGTATATCAGACCATCAGTGTCTCTTAGCCTGATAATGCAAAACAACACTTATGTTAGGCCACACCTGTTTCTAAACAAAAGAATTTGAATTTTTTTGAATAAAATTGCATGTGAACTATGATCTTTGCTTAGTAAGCAGTGAGTGATAAAGTCTGTACAAGTGAATGGTGAGGAAGTTAATGAAATAATGGGACCAAGTTACTAATAGGCACCCTAGCCCAGATCAGTTTTGAAAGTAACTGAATTTTGCTTTTCACTGGTTGTTAGTAAACAAAATAGACAGCCAATAAAAAGCCGATAGTTAATAACAAATTTAAAAAATGAGTTATTTCATGTCATTGTTAGTATATGTTAAAAAATAATTTTCAACCAACAATTAACTAATATTGTTATTGACATTAAAATATTATTTCAGATAGGAATACACGTAGAGACACATGAAAAAATAAATTTTATAAATTGTGTAATACCATTTCTGAACAACATCCTTTTATTTAAATAAACCTAAAAAATACTTTGTAAAAACAATTTTTATTTAAATAAACATATCTGCATTTCTCTTCTGATTAAATAAAACTATTTTAATATAAAAACGTGTCTTTTGTTTAAAGTTTTATAATTAAAACAAAAACATAAAAAAACAAAAAAACAACAATAACAATATTAGTTTAAATTAAAAAGTATTTATTAAAAAAAAAAATTTCGCTAAGGTTAGGATTAGCAGTTATTATTATAACCTTATAATATACTTTTTATAGCTTTAACCGTGTCTTCCGTTTAAAGTTTTATAATTCAAAAAGAATTGTTATTGAATTAATAACAACATGAAATAAGTAATAAAAAAACCTGTCTTTGATATAAAAACGTGTCTTTTATTTTAGTTTTATAATTGAAAAAAAAATTGCTACCGAAGTAACAACTTTAACATGAAATAAGTAAAAAAAAAAATGCAACTAAAAATCGTCTGTTAACCAACAACCGGAATTTGACGGTGAAAAGCAAAACATGTCCTTTTGAATCTAGGTCTCACCTAGGGTGCTTATTAGTTACTTGGTCCAAATAATGAGTGCAAATACTATCCAAGTGACTAGTAAATCGACTGGAGTGTGTAGGTTTGGTATGTGGTTTTACTATGCTATGAAAAACTGAGAAAAT
>CM042151.1:32547731-32832731 GCA_023376005.1 Doryteuthis pealeii | reverse complement strand
GTTTGAGGGCTAATGTTTTAGTGGATGGAGGGAGGGAGTTAGGGTTAGGTGTTGGCTGAAAAACAAAGACCAGTGTAGCAGCTGGATAGTGAATAGACACAGGGATGACTCTGTGTGTGTGTGTGTGTGTGTGTGTGTGTGTGCGTGTTGTCCCAGCAGAGACTGATATAAAAAAACATTGATTATTGTCAAGCTGTTTAACCTCATCATCATCTTGCTTGCTGCTCAGTATTTTGATGGTTGGTCATATTTAAACTTTTTTATTCTTGTACAGATTTTTTTGTGCACTGTTCTTTTTCTTGTCAGTGTTCTATTTCTCTCTCTCTCTCTCTCTCTCTCTCTCTCTCTCTCTCTCTCACTTAACCCCAAGTCCCTCATGATTGCTTTCCTTGGCCACCCTTTCCGTCTTTCTTTTTACCTTGAAGACTACTAATCAAATGAACAGCACATGCTTGTATATATCGGTCAGGCTCAACCTAGCTTAATCATTACCTGTCGGCCCAAAAACTTGCTCAACACCTCTATCCCTAATAATCTCTACCTTATTCAAACTGTGCACACCTCAGGCTGCATATTTACTGTATGGCCAACTTACTTTTTTTTTTTTTTTTTTGCACCTGAAGAAAATAAAGATTAAAGACTTAAAAACAGTTACCCCCCCCCCAGGCACCATAACTTAAAGATCTAATAAATAAAAGAAATGAAAAAATAAAAAAAATAAATTAATCAAGTACTTCTGACTCTCTAACATTTTTTTATCTCTGTTTTTGTTTCATTCTTTTTCTTTTTTTTTCTTTTTTCTTTTTTTTCTTTTCTTTTTTTCTTTTTCTTTTTTTTTTCTTTTTTTTTCTGTAACTAGAGCAGATTAGTTCAAATTAGGGTTAGGAGTTGTTGACCTGAAATATTCCTTATTTATCTGAGCCCATCAAGCATTTAAAGCACATATCTAAGCATTTTATATATATATATATATATTATATATATATATATATATATATATATATATATATGTATGTATGTCAAAACAGACATTCATTTATTTAATATTTATACTGTAATATTGAATGTAATATGCATATTTGTTAATATATAATCTTATTTTAATTTTTTATGAAGAAAATATTTGATAATATATAGTTTTTTTTTATAGTAGATAATTTGTTTTCTATAGTTTTTTATAGATATAAATTTTTTAAAATATCTTGAATATATTTATATTATATTAATATATTTATTGTGTAATATTTGATATTTATTTATTTATAGACAACATTTATCTGTGCCCATAAAGCATTTAAAGCACATATCTAAGCATTTTATAATTGTTCATATACAGAGTGGTCCGAAAGTCTTGTCACCTCTACTTTTTTTTCTTTTTTTTTTCTTTAAGAGGTAAAATAATTACATAATACAACCCAAAAATTCAAGAAAATAATTTAATTCTTAAAGATTTTAATGTATTTTTTTTTTTTTTTTTTTTTTTTTAAGGGGCAAAATAATTACACATTTTATATACAGTGGTACCTTGACTTATGAATTTAATTTGTTCCATTTGTAACTCAATTCCCTTGTATATCAAATCAATTTTACCTATTGTAATAAACTGAAATGCCATTAATCCATTACAGCCCCCACCTCCGCTCTCCAAACACACCTTAATATTTTTGTTACATTTTTTTTATTAAATAAGAAAAATAACATTCCATTGTATAAAACATAATAAAATAGAATGTAATGAATTATGTGTTTTATTTTTTTTATGAATAATATTTTTCTTTGGTGTAATAAATTTGGAAACTTAAATGTTTTTAGTGAACTTATTAACATAAGTGTATTTGAAGTCCACTGATACCTCAAATTGTAGCTTTTAACACAAAGCAAAAAATTGACTGAGTGAAAGGTCTTGGCTTAGAAAACTGGCATGTTGGGGCACTCGTAAGCCAAGGTATCACTGTATTATAAAAATGACTAATGAAAGTTTGAGCAATATGTAAGAGTGACCAGACTTTCGGAACACCCTGTACAATAAATGTGCTATTTTAAACCTTTCTTTTTTGAGGACACTGCATTTACTTAACACATAACTTTTTCTTAATTATTGAAAAAAAAACTTGATTTAAAAAAAGAATAATGATTTTTTTTCTTCTTTTTCTTTTCTTTTTAAAAATTTTTAGAATACTGTTTTTATAAGGTATAGATGATTTGATTTTAAAATATAGATAATTTAATTCATCAATGATTGAGAAAACATTAAATTAAAAGGATAATATGTTTTATTGTCAACTAGCAGTGATACCCAGTATTGCCTGGGATTTAAAAAGTTATAAATAAATCTCTTACCTATATTCATATATAGATGAATAAAAATCCTTTTTCTCTATATTTGTTTTATTATCTTTTATTTGTTTATATATTTTTGCTTAATATCATTGATAAAGCATGTATATCTATATTAGAGTAGCAAAGAGACTTTGAAAATCTCATAGGCAAGAAAGTGTCTGTTATTTTTTTAAAAACTTTTACATTTTTTTCAGGTCAGTTAATTTGAACCACGTATCTTTGAGGCGTAACACAGATTCTGAAAGATGTGTGGTTCAAAGTTAACTGGCCTGAAAAAATGTAAAAGTTTTTAAATAAAATAACTGGTGCATTATATTTTTATTCATTAATATATGAACACTGAAAATTTCATTAAATTCAGGTTAATTCCTTGATTTTTGGTATTTTTTTTTTCTTTCGGGGGGTGACATACGATTGTGGAATTTAGGTCTGTTAAGTTCGATTTAACCAATATGTGTGTGTGTATGAATGTTTTAGGTACTTTATTATGCTGTAATGCTTTACCAACTAATCTTGCAACTCAATTTCTATTGAGTAGTGAGTTTGATCCTCACTAGGTGCCCTATACTTGTAGCCTTCTATCAAATCTAAGCTACACTTAGAGAATAACTATATATATATATATAGATGTTTTTCTTATGAAATATACTGATCCTAATACTCCTACTTCTGTCCACACACACAAACTGTAATTAATGTATAACTGCTAATTAGAAATGATTATCAGAATAATACAAACATAAACTGAAGAGCAATTACTTATGAAAATTGTTTATAGACAACCACTGTCCCATAATAATCTCTACATTTGCATATAAGTTTATTACACTAAATGTAACAATTATTTTGGGACAAAAGTATTTTTTCTACCAAGAATTTATTTCAATGTTTTTCTTCTTTTCTTTTTTTTTTTTTTTCATATGTTCTCATTTAAATTAGTTATTTATTTTATTCAGATCAATTTTGATGTGTTTTCATTAGATTTTAACATAGATGATTTTTTAAAAATTTCAACAAAAATTTTCAAGGTCGGCACATCAAATATACTTTGTAGCTGGTACATTTCTAAAGATACTGGTCTGACTTAATTTCTTCTTAAAGATGCTGGTCTGCAGAAACTGATTCGCCATTACTAAAGACTAGTTGTGGCTACCCGGCATCGCCTGGATAGAGGGGGGGGTAGTCTCACAGATCTATTAAAATCCTTATGTAAAAAAAGACCTTGCATTGACTCAGTCTGGTGGGTCGTCAGGAAAAAAAAAAGGGGGCACAGAAACTCTGAAAAGAAAAATCAGTGTCTACAATTTAGAATATTAAATGCCAAAAAATTTATGCTCCTACTGTTTAAATTTTATTTTTTAATTATCTTCACGAATATATACCAGATGCATTTCACTTAGCGCTAATACCCTTGGGAAAGGTATGAATTCTACTCTCCCTCCAGCTATGGATAAATAGCAGGGCAGACTGGGATCTTTAACCATGGCTAGGTAACCAGTCTAGGAGAAGGAAAACTCTGAATTCAAACCTGTTAAACTCCGCTTAAGAAATTGACCTTGTGTCGTATCCTGCTCGTGCGGAGTAGTTGGTAAATATATATATACCAGATCTTCATTATCTTTGCTCAAAAAGCAAGATCTGGTGATAGAGAATGTGTGTATATATATTTACTTTGCCATTATTTGTTTTTTCATAGTTTCCTCTGGACATGCATACACACAACTGCCCTTTATATATGTATAGATATAGACAACATAAAGGCGTATATTTTGAGTGACCACATCTTTTTATTTTCAACCCGACTTCTCAACCGTGGCCAGAGTGAAGTGAAAGACCATGTGTATATCATGGTGTCTTTCGCTAAACTGCTTACTGGTTAAATAAGCTTAACTTCCATTCTCACATTTTCTTAGTGGCGGAAGCCAAGGGGGGTCAACTAAAGGTCATTACCTATCATTAATTTAAACCCCTCTGATTTTGAATTTCAACAAATTTTAATTCAAAATCTAATTACACTACAGTTATAACACGTAGGCAACCCACAAATTAAGTAACAATATGAAGGTGAGTCAAAAATTATCTGCAATTTCATCATAAGTAATGTTGGTGGAGTGGCCTATTGTCGGTATCAGCCAGACAGCGAGGGAGTCTATTCCCTTTTCGCTAGCGCTAGACCAGGGAGATTTTCTTGCTGAGATGGAGCGCCACACCTACTGTCAGCTTCCCACTTTACCGCACAGATCAGATTACCCAATCTTTGCTCCTCATAAGCTGAGTTGGAGGAGATACCAGTATGGAACCAAGAACCTTGCGTTTCTAAGATGGGTGCTCTCCCGACTGAGCTAAACTGACCCCTAAAACCTGTAGAGTGCCCGTCAGGGAAATTTCATGATAACATATCTTTATTTTTCGCGACACTGTATTCTCTGCATGTGGGCTTGTTGACTTTTTTGCTATATAAGGTGTGTGTTAAAAGTCCACTCCTATTTATAGACTCGGCGATAACCATGTGATCATACTCTTGGCCAATCGCTGGCAGTACTGTACTGGTAATAACTACTTTGATTTTCGTGGACGACGGACATAGAATTAAATCACTGGTCCTTTAACAATATGCAGGATAGGACTTATATAGGATTCCATAACTCAGGACTTACTTACTGCCAACGATGGCATTTAAAAACTTAACAGGGCTTATAGTTGTCATTGTTGTGGTCACATGAACAAAATTTGAGCCTGATCACGCCATTTTGTTTGCTCTCTTTACAGTATCAACATTGCCACTCCACTAGCAGTATGCACCAACAAACAAAGAGCTTTGAACTGTTTTCTCTTGTCCTGCCACTTTTAAACTTCTCTATCCACCCATACACACTTTTATTCAGTAGTGTAAGTAAGTAAAGTCGACGGGCAGCCCTAAAGTCGGTATCAGCCAGTCACCGAGGGAGTCTATCCCCTTTTCAATAGCGCTAGACCAAGGAGATTGCTTTTTAGCATCTGAGGTGAAGCGCCACACCAACCATCAGCTCCTTACTTTACCGCACAGATCCCTGTGCTACTCATAACGCTGAGTTGGCGAGGACCGATATCAAACTAGGAACCTTGTGGTTTCTAGCCGAACGCTCTACCGACTGAGCTAACCGGCCCATCAGTAGTGTATTGTCCCTGTATTGTGCTAAAAGCCTTGATGACTTTCAACTCTTGACACTCCTTCCAACCAGAGAAATCGGGTCACTTGCTCTTTGTTCTTCCCAAGGGTATTAGCGTTATGTGAAATGCAAACGGCCTCATCCAGGATTTGAAATCGTCTTGCCATGTCCATTTCCTACAACGATATCCATTACACCCTGGGAAATCAATATAACCATGTGCAAACAAATGATTATTAGTATTATTTGGATTATTCAGACTATTGTCCTCATCTTTATTGTTATCTGTACAAGGTTTTGGCCAATGTGCATTTCGGCCTTCTTCAGGTATTTCTTGTCCGACTTGGGAGCCTTCTCAAATTCAGGAACCTTCTTGTCGTAATCAGGAGTCATCACAGAACTTTGAACCCAACCCAAAAATCCAGAGAAATAATAAATGATCATTATACTCCAAAACAAACAAACAAAACCAATAGTAAGTGACTTAATAGTTTTTCAGCCCTTGACACTCCTTCCAACCAGAGAAATCAGGTCACTGCTCTTTGTTCTTCCCAAGGGGATTAGCGTTATATGAAATGCAAACAACCTCATCCAGGATTTGAACTTGTCTTACCGTGTCCATGATTATTATCATTTAAATGTATACAGCCTTGTCAGCTGAGACTTTAGAATACACCGACTGCACCTCTGCAGAGAGTTAAGACCCCCCAACCAATAAGGCCACCTGTTGGACATGGGTGGCGACCTGTGATGCTTAAGGATGGAATCCTGGTGGATGAGCAGTCCATGACTTGCAACACTCCGCTTAGGCACTTACTTTGTCTAGGCGGGCAGTCGGAGAGACTGCTTCCGATCAATCGGCTGGTCATGTCAAGCCCTAGCACCTATATGATTATCCCAACCCTATTGCCCTTATGGCAAGCCCCAACCATTTTTATCATATATGTGCTAGAAGGCAGTGGCTGAGGGTCTACATATCCTGGGAATGACGTTAAACTCTATCTGACAATGAGGTTCCAGTTCTGGAGGTTTGGGGAATGTGGAGCACCCCTTCATCACCATTGCTCCCTGGTCCACTCTGACCCGGAGTGGTAGTACCTGCTAGAGTCCCATCTATGGGTTAAATAGAAAAATGTGTTTATAAAAAAAATTGAGTATCTATGAAGAATTAATTTATTTCAAAACTTTGTCGGCATTAAATGACCAACTGAGGTTGATATCCAGTAAAACAAACCAAACCAATAAACTTGAAACTGTATAATTGTGTATAAATAATTAGTATTAAGAATTAGTATTAAGAATAGTCACTTGAAACTATAATTGTTTACAAATGCTTATCATTAGTTACTTGAAACAAAAAAAAATGCTGACTTGGTATTAAATAACAAACGGTGAAGAAATCACTGAATTTCTTTTTTTCAAATGGTCTGTAATTTGACATTTTTGAAACAAAATCACGTCCACTTTTGTACCTCCAATTTTGGGGCTTTAAATTCTCATAACTTTTGAACCACTGGGGATATTTACATAATTCAAACGGTTCTGAACTCCATTTACACAGCTCTATATAACTAATGTGATTAAACAACAATACCCTCAAATAAAAAAAATCAACTGGGTGAGGTTCCAGTTCTGGGGAATGTGGAGCACCCCTTCATTACCATTAAACAACAATAACCTCAAATAAAAAAAATCAACTGGGATACTGATTGGTTACTTGGTCCAACTTTTTATAAGTATAATTTAATAAAACAAATTTTTCCAATTTTGAACATGATGCAACATATGCAAGGGTTGAGTTAATACAGTTCCATGTGACAATCATCTGGAGGTTGCAAGTTCAATCCTGACTCTAGGCGAAAATAACATAGAATACTTAACATAGTTCAACACTTGTACTTAGTCAAGGTTAATGGAATAAGAACAATCTACTCCAATAGATTGAATAATATGTTCGGTTTGAAGTTTTGTGAAAGCTACCCTGGGGCATGAAGGCTTCTGAGTTAAACAAGAAACACCTGAAGAAGACCGAAGGGCTCATCATCTGAAATGTTGTGTTTATAACAATAAAGATGAGGACAACAGTCAAAAAAATCTAAATAATACAAATTATCAAGACTCATCTAAAAAAATTAATACAAATAATATCAAATTTTTGTCCTTAGTTTTCATGACTGATTGATTGGTTTTTATGGCACATCAACCTGTCTGGGGTTATTTTATGCCAAGAGGTTTCATTGTGAGGGATGGTCAGATTTATGTTTTTTGGGGTTTTTTTTTTTGTTTTGTTATTTCCTCCAACATAAACAAAGGGGAACCACTCTTGACTGATAAATTATTTATTTTCCCATTAAATTAACCCTAACCTAAACCCTAACCCTAACCCCATTTTTTTCCCTAGTAGATCAATAAATAAATAAATAATTTATCAGTCAAGAGTGGTTCCCCTTTGTTTATGTTGGAGTTATAGGAAATAACTTTTTTCTTTTTTTTTTTTTTCTTCTAGGATTTTTCTTGATTTTGACAGTTATCTGCAGTTGTTTGTTGCTAAATGGATTGGGAATCACTTTGAGGGATAAGTTTATAGGATAAATTTGTTTTCAGTTTAATTTCTTACCTATATTTTTTTTTCTATTTCAGCTAATCACTGACCCTGTGATCCCAGAAAGAATATATCCGTCAACTTTCACCACCTACTGATCTTTGGATGGCTACATTTTGTGTAGACACACCTGCCACCACCAGCATCACCAGATTTTCGGAACGCCTCACAGCTGCCGTTGCTGCAACAACCGCTCTCTCCTGCCGTCACTGCTGTTGTAGGCCTTGCTGGAGAACAGCATTGTTCTTGCACCAACTACGGCCGCTGCCAAAGCTGTTGCCACATCGACTACGGCCACGGCGGTTGTACCGGTCAGCCGGAGCCAATGTGTTGAGCACTCACAGCCTAGAATGCTAGACATTGGTGGCCAGCAACAGTTGCGACAAACCTACCCAGCAGGACGACCATACCCACAACAGGATGAGCCACTGTCAACTAATCTTGAGTGTCCACAGGGATCGAACAGAAACGATGCAGCTCCTGCAGTTCCTGCGTCGTTCTCTGATCCTCTTTCGCAACCACGATTCCTGGCGCAGTCTGAAAACTCAAAACGGGCCTCTCTTTTTTCGTCAGAAGAGCAGCAACTGCTGGAGCAACAGCTGTGTTCACTGCCAGAAGGGGTGTCCGTTTGCCAATGTTTGACAATGACAACAAACTCCAGGTCTTCTAAGACCAAGGATCCTTCTGCCATCACCGCTGCAACAATTAATACTTCTACTACTACTACTGCTGCTGCTGCTGCTACTGCTCTCTCTACATCGGTACAAAATCAGAATGTATTGCAACTAGCACCAAACCTCCAGCCCCCAGGGCAACAAAGTGACCCCAGCTTTTCTTTTCTGTCTCTGGCTAAACACTCTACCGTGAAGAGCTCAGCATCTTCATCATCTTCATTTCTCTCATCGTCACATCAAACTCAAAACCAAATCCTGCAACAACAACAACAACAACAACAACAGAGACCTTGTTTCTCAATGTCCCCACAGACTTTTCCGCTGCTGCAGCAGCAACAGCAGCAGCAGTACCACTTCTCAACCAACGCTGCTTCGTCCTGTTCAAAGCAGTATAACACAGACTCAATTGATAGAGAGGCTAACTGTGAAGAAGAAAACCCGAATGGTAGAAGTTGCAGCAGTGAGGTTTCTGATAGTGCCAGTGATTTGGGTGGGGCCAGCCGGTACATGATAGCCTTTATTACCAACAAGTTGAAAATGCAAGAGCTGATAGATGATGCCATTGCTCCAGTAGCAAATCCGCCAGGTTACGTCCATGCAATGAAGGTCAAACTTTGATTTATTTTCTTTTCTTTTCTGTTGGCATTATTGCCCCTAGCATTTTGCATAAACCACCCTACATTGTCAAATGGGTCTGTAGGATACACCGACTGCACCTCTGTAGAGGCGTAAGACTCCCCTCCCCCAGCCGTCCATAATAGAGCCATTTTTTGGCTGTGTATCATCATAATCATGTCGCGGTTTCAGCGCGGATAACCATGACAATCTCTCTCCATCCGTCCCTATCGCTCATCATTCTCGGGAGGTCCTCTATGCAGCATCCTGCATCCGCACAGAATGTCTGAGAACTTGATTGTGCTTGCATTAGTGGTCTGTGACCCATGACATGCAACACTTCACTGTTGTCATTATTGCCCCTAGCATTTTCATTAACCACCCTGCCCTGTCAAATGGTCTGTAGGATACACCGACTGCACCTCTGTAGAGGCGTAAGACTCCCCTCCCCCAGCCGTCCATAATAGAGCCACTTTTTGGCTGTGTATAGTGACCTGTAATGCCTGAGAACTTGATTGTGGTTACATTAGTGGTCTGTGACCCATGACATGCAACACTTCACTGTTGCCATTATTGCCGTAGCATTTTCATAAACTACCCTGCATTATCAAAGAGGGCTGTAGAATACACCGACTGCACCTCTGCAGAGTGGTTTAAAAAAAAAACGTCCCCAATACAGCCACTTGTTGACCACATTATTGCCATAGCATTTTTGTAAACCACCCCACCCTATTGGCTAGGGCTGTAGGATACGCCAGCTGCACCTCTGCAAAGGAGTAGGACCACCTTCCATCCCCAATAGAGCCGCTTGTTTGTTGTGAGTAGCAATCTGTAATGCCTGAGGACAGGATTGTGGTGGATGACATGCAACACTTTGGCCCCTACTTGGGCTAGATGATCAATCAGAGAAGCCCAATCCGATCACTCATCTGGTCATGTCAAGCCCTATATAATTGTATCATCCTTATTCTTCCAATTGCTCTTTTTATCATATAGGTGCTAGAAAGGTGTGACTGAGGGTCAACAACCACTTTATTAATACATATAAGGTGGTTCTTCTAATTTATTGATACACATGTTAATGAAAATTATTTCTATTAATTTGTTGATATACATGAAAAATCTAACATAAAAATTATTTCTGCCAACATAGTGTAAGATTTAAATAACTCACAAGAGTTGATATGCCATTAAATTACATTAAATTAAATTAAATTGTAAAAATTGTCTTTTTTTTTTTATTTATTTTTTTTTTATGTTCTTTTTTTACTAACAGCATCCCTCTCAAGGTACCAATTATTGATCTAAGTCCACTCTGTCAGCTGGGGCGTTAGAATGCCCGACTGCACCTCTGCAGAGGGGTAAGACTCCCCAATGGGGCCACCTGTTGGGCGTGGGTGGCAACCCGTGATGCTTAAGGATAGAACCTACATGGTTGAGCAGTCCATGACCTGCAATACTCCACTTTGGCCCTTTCTTGGGCTAGATGGGTGGTCGGAGAGGCCCCCTCCAATGAATTGGGTGGTCACATCAAGCCCTAGCACCTATATGATTTCCCCCAACCCTATTGCCCTTATGGCAACCCCAGCCCTTTTTATGGGTGCTAGAAAGCGGTGACTGAGGGTTTTTCAGGTCTTGGGAATGACGTTAAACTAACTCTTTTCGTCATGCAATTAATTAACTACAAGTCCAGCCAAAGTAGCACACGTCTGTCTCACTTCACATCTCGGCTGCAACTGTCTTAACTAAGTTTTCCACTTCGTGATATGAAAAAAGTGTGCCCGCAGAATTATCCCACAGGTGTTGCCAATGATCTATGCTACCACATAGATTATGCAACACATTATTGCTTCTGCACTTACCCCCTCTCTCTACCTTCCCCTAGTCTCTTTCTTTCTTTCTTATATTTTTTCTGTATAGCATATCCCTTTTCTTCCTTTCTTTATAATAAAAACAGTATGGTCTATTATTTAGCTGAGGTAACGAATAAGCAACACTAAATAATCAGGATTTAAATTTTTTATATTTTAATCTGTGGCAATTTGGATGGTCTCATTTTTAACCAGCAGTTATTGAAGTTGATAATGTTCATACAATTAAAGAACATGAGTATTAATATATTTGTTTGTATTTTTATTTAATATTTCTATTTCTCTTATCTACCTCCTGCTGATTTACCTGATATTGTAAAGGTATGATGGGATGGTTAATTATTGCTTAAGAGATTGTTACATATCCATACCCACATGGTCATGTTGTGGGTATATACACAATGTTCTCTTACTAGAGAGGGGAGAGAGACAAACAAGGCATCAGAAAGACAAAATGCATAACTTACTTTCTTTCTCCTTTGCTTGTTTGGCCATTCGATCGCCAAGCTTCTATTCTTTCTCGTCATGGTTGCCATGTTGACTTCTATCTTGTTGGTTCCTCATTTCTTGATTCATTTTTTTTCTTGGTCAGTCTTCTTGGTAAGACATGCATCAACCAACAATGCCATACTGTTCTTTTAAAAACCTTTTATTTACTTAACTAAGTTTCTTTTCTGTCTTACTAACTAACACACAGCACACGTGCAAATGATGAGTTCCAGCTAAGCAAGAACATCCTTCTTGCCTAACGTCCTAGCTGGTACTAATGACTTCATGTGATTTGTGGGTTTTCTGCGTCTGTGGTCAAAGGTCCCCAACCGTCTGTAAATTTCCATTTACGCTACATAGTGTTGTCAATAATCTATGCTCTCATAGATTATGCAACAAGATAATACTGTTGGTATTCAGCATTTTCAAAAATGTTTGACACTCCTCGGGTTCCATTGGTGCCAGATTAGTGAAGATCTGGTTGTTTTTTTTTTTGGGGGGGGGTTGTTTGTTTGTTTTTTGTTTTTTTTCCAAATTTTTTCCTGATTTTATTTTCTGTTTTGATAACTTTGTTTTCTATTTACATCTGCCAGGATTCTCAAGTCTGCAGTGTGTCTGTCTGTCCAACAACCTCCCGGCTATATCCATCCTCACCACAGAAAAAGCCAGTGACTGTCACTGGTGGAGGTAACTCTTTTGTGACAATCTTTTAATATTCAAATGAAATAGACGTTTTTTTGGTTATTTCATATAACTCCAACATAAAGGGGAACCACTCTTGACTGATAAATTATTTATTTATTTTCCCATTAAACTAACTCTAACCTCTAACCCTAACCCCGTCTTCTTTTTTCCTAGTAGATCAATAAATAAATAATTATTAGTTAATAGTGGTTCCCCTTTGTTTATGTTGGAGTTATAGGAAATAACCCCAAAAATATTTAAGATATCAACACTCATACAATTTTCTAGATAAATATTTCGAGTGTAATATTCATCAGCACCAGGTGTTTCCATTGTCAGTCAGATTGCCAAAAACTATAGCTGTTGAGAAGGCATTTTGTGTGTCCAAGAAATTTACAACTGATTAACAATCAGTCTGCCATTATTTGAATTTTTGTGATGATGGTTGATAATTTGTATTATTTAGATTTTTTTGACTCTTGTCCTCATTTTTATTGCTACCCTGTTGGCTGGGGCGTTAGAATGCACCTCTGCAGAGGAGTAAGACTCCTCTCAATGGGGCCACCTGTTGGCCATGGGTGGCGACCTGTGATGCTTAAGGACAGAGTCGTGGTGGATGAGCAGTCCATGACCTGCAACACTCCACTTAGACCCTTACTTAGGCTAGACAGGTGGTTGAAGAGGCCCCCTCCTATCAGTCATCTGGTCACATCAATCCCTAGCAACTATATGATTTCCCCAACCCTATTGCCCTTATGGCAAGCCCCAACCCTTTTTTATGGGTGCTAGAAAGCGGTGACTGAGGGTTTACACGTCCTGGGAATGTTAAATTCTATCTGATGGTGAGGTTCCAGTTTTGGAGGTTTGGGGAATGTGGAGCACCCCTTCATCACCATTTCTCCCTGGTCTACTCTGACCCAGAGTGGTACTACCTGTTAGGGTCCCATCTATGGGTTAAATAGAAAAATGTATTTATAAAAAAAAATTGTGTATCCATTAAAAATGAACTTATTTCAAAACTTTATCGGCATTAAATGACCCACTGAAGGTTTATATGCCGTAAAACAAAACAAACCAAACAAACCAATCTTCTCCCACAGTCAGGCATATGACACAAGGTCAGTTTTTAAGTGGAGTACAATTGGTTTGAATCCAGAGTTTTCCTTCTCCAAGACTGGTTACCATACCAAAACTAAAGAACCTAGTCTGTCCTACTATTTACCCAAAGCTATAAAGAAAGAAATTTATATTACTCTTGCTCAACAGTTCCCAGCAGAGAATTCACCCACTTCCTTAAAGCTACTTATATTTGACTATGAATAAAAAATATTGAAATAGTTTGACACAAAATAATCATATTTCTTGCTAAATTTATTTTTATCTTTTAAAGGTCCAGATACATGGGTGAGCAACTCGGTTCAGGGATCTGATTTGCAAGCCACCGTGCAAGGGCTTTTAGGTCTGCGGCTGGGAGACAGACCAGATCAGTCTGTTACAGTTTCACACCATCATCTTATTACTTCCAATAATAATAATGATACGAACCGATTGGCCTACTCAGGGTTGATTCACCCGACCTCGGTAGCCTTGTCATCCACTTCATCACCTTGTTGCAATGTCCAGGCAGAGAACCCAGCATCCGACAAACTAATTGACTCTGTTGTCATGTCAAACATCGGAATGTCTATGTTTAGTGATGCAGAGAGTTTTACGGATATGTCACCTGGAACGCCACCGGACCCACCAAAAAAGAAACACTGCCGTTCTCTTTCCATACCGTCCGGCAGTAGCGGCAGCCGGCCCCGGAGGTCAACAGGAGGGCAGAGCACAGACCCCTTTAAGACAGCAGATTCCAGCCGCTGCTCTACATCTTTATGGAAACCTATTGCATTTACCCCCGTGAATGAGGACAGCAACCCTCCAAAAGTTCAGCAGCAACAGTGTTTGCCATTTCAACACTACTCAGGGCAAGGAACCTCGCCTGACGTCCAAAAGACAAGTCCTTTTTCCTTGTCACCGTCTCCCCACCCGCCAAATACAGGCATGTCCGCTTCACTGACGTCTCTTTTACCGCCCACGTCTCTTGGGGGCCTGTTTTCGTCAGCTCGAATATCTGGACCTGTTTCCACGAACCAAAATGGCTATCTTTCCTTGGCAGCTTTGGTCACGACTCCTGCCTCTACCTCTGTTTCTACTTCGCAACTTCATATGGCACAAACCCAAATGCCAGTTACCATGCTAACTTCTTCTCCCCCACCATTGGCATCAAACAAACCAAATCCTCGGACCCAGACCCATTCCTCTACCTGTCTCCAAAGCCCCCCTGATTCCCCTGTACCCAGACCAGCTTCTGTCTCTGTGGTGGGTTGCCGGTGTGAAGATGATAGTGACAGTAGGGCTTTTAAGCCCGTATTGGACCCGTGGCTGTGCAGGAGCCTAAGTCGAGGTAATTCTGGATTCTCATCCCCTTCGTCGTGCTCCTCCTCATCATCTTTTCTCTTGGTGCCCCCACAGTCTGACCCTCGCAGTCACACAGAAATCCAGAGTGCCACAATTGGTGGTCTTTTAGCAGCCCCGGTGCCGCTAACCCAAACTCCACATTCTTCTCCAACTTGCACCCCATCTTCATTGTCTTCACCGGCCACGGTTACAGGCAGCACCAACAGTCAGGCACCCCTGCAGTCGCCGTACTGGCCGTTCCACAAGCATCGCAGCTTTTCACTTGAGGAGCAACTGTCTCAAATGGGCAAGCCGACATCGACTTCACCCTCATCATTCTTCTCGCCTTCCCCACCTTCATCTTCATCATCTGTACTCTCATCGCCATCACACTACCACCATCCTCACCACCACCCTTACCACTTGCCAGCACCGGTGTTTCAAACTCAGCAGTACCAATCCTCTTACCCCCACCACCACCATCATCAACAACAGTACCATCTCCATCACCACCATTACCAACAGCAACAGCCGCCTCCTCCTCCTCCACCACCACAACCACAGACTGTCTCGGCTGGAGGCTCGACACCTAGTGTTCCTGTTGCGTGTAAATCATCTGTGTCTAATCCTTCATCGCCACGACGACAGCACATTCCACGCTGTCGTTCCCAGCCCTGCGTTCTGCATGATCGCAGAGAGGGTAGGAAGCGTCGACGTGACTATGACAGACCTACATTGGATTTTCACAAAATGACACAGGTAAGATTTGATAGTTTGGTATTGAGTTAATTCTGGCTCTAGCAAGGGTTAAATTTACTATCTATATCTTGCGAGAAAAGCATGCTAACGCCGCCTGTCGCCTGGGGCGTTAGAATGCACCTCTGCAGAGGGTTAAGATTCCCCCAAATGGGGCCACCTGTTGGCCGTTGGCGACCTGTGATGCTTAAGGATGGAATCTTGGTGGATGAGCAGTCCATGACCTGCAACAACTCCACTTAGAACCTTACTTAGGCTAGATGGGTGGGCGGAGAGGCCCCCTCTGATCAATCGGCTGGTCACATAAGCCCTAGCATCTTTATGATTGCCCCAACCCTATTGCTCTTATAGCAAGCCCCAACATTTTTTATCATATGGGTGCTAGAAAGCGGTGGCCGAGGGTCTACATTTCCTGGGAATGACGTTAAAATCTATCTGATGGTGAGGTTCCAGTTTTGGAGGTTTGGGGAATGTGGAGCACCCCTTCATCACCATTGCTCCCTGGTCCACTCTGACCCGGAGTGGTAGTACTTGTTAGGGTCCTATTATGGTTAAATAGAAAAATGTATTTTTAAAAAAATTGTATTATCCATTAAGAATTGATTTATTTCAAAACTTTATCGGCATTAAATGACCAACAGGTTGATATGCCGTAAACCAAACCAAACCAAAAGCATGCTAACAGTTTCTACAGCACAAACTTACTTATTTACTGGGGACCTTTACACACTTTTTTTTTTTTCAAAAGTAATATTGAGTAATCATAAAAAAATGTTTAATTTGCATACTTAAATTTTTATTGACATTAGGGAAAATGGAACTACATCTAATAATATGTAAATATCACACACACACACACACAAGCACAAGACACACAAAATGTAAACCACAAACACACACACACAAATTCTTTAGAACAAAAAGTAAATTACAAACACACATACACGACCTATCAAATATCAGAAATTTTGCAAACAACATCAGAGGAACGGGTTTGGCTACTAATATAAACAAATGGACAACCATAAAACCTCAAGACCTTAAATTTAAAAATTTATTATCTACACCCAGGAACAAAAACACCTGCTAAAAACACAGATGTTAAAAATGAAATTCCTCTACGCTCACACCAAACAGGAAGGGAGGGGGTAGATACTTATTTGTATATATATATATATATATATATATATATATATATATATGTAAAAATGGAAATTGGAAATGAATCTGACAATATAAGGAAAGAATGAATAAAGAAAAGAAAGAACAGAATGGATAATAAAAGATGAATTTAATCAATATCACTTACACATGTGTTTCGGTCAGTTCATCTGTGTGAAAATATTCCGCACACAGAGAAGATTCGACCTTCATCAGAGTGAAATTTTATTTGAATATTCAAATAAAATTTCACTCTGATGAAGGCCGAATCTTCTCTTTTATTATCCATTCTGTTCTTTCTTTTCTTTATTCATTCTTTCCTCATATATATATATATATATATATATATATACATATTCATATTCTGCCAGAATATGGTTAATTAATGCCTGAAGAAGATATCAGAAGATCTGAAACTCGTGTCGCAAATGTAAGATAATTTAAAAAATCTTTTTTAAAACATAATCCTTTTTGCGGACCTTCTTTTTTATAATATATATATATATATATATATATATATATATATATATACACACACAAACACACCAATTATACCATGAGTGAGAAATTTTACAATCATCTCATAGAAGAGCTGAGGTAGGTATTACCCAACCGGTTTGCTTCAGGTAGGATGTGACACAAGGTCACAAATATGGAGTATCCAGCGAGGATTGAACTCACTATTGAGTTGTAATGGATCTAAGCAAGTTCAATCCTCACTGAATGCCCCTTACTTGCAACCTGAGTCACTTGCTATCCGTGGTGAACAGGTTAGGTGAACGGGTTTTCAGTAGTGGTGTAATGGTTAGCAAGCTAGTCTCGCAGATTCATTACTACTCAATAGCGAGTTCAATCCTCGCGGGATGCCCCTTACTTGCAAACTTGTAATACATCCTAAACGTGGTGAACGGGTTGAGTAAATACCTACTCTTACATAGATATGAACAAAATCAGGTAACTAACAGAATTTTGGTAGATTTTTAGGACCATATGACCTTTAGGCACCCCTTTTTGATCTCGATTAAGAAAGGACATGTTTTTCATTTACACCGTCAATATCCGGTTGTTTGTTAGGGGTTAGTTTTATAATTAAAAAAAAACGGATATTGACGGTGTAAATGAAAAACATGTCCTTTCTTAATCGAGATCAAAAAGGGGTGCCTAAAGGTCATAAGTGTGTTTTTATTTTTATTTTTTTATCTAAAAATCTTTTTTATGCAAATTACTTCACACAGTGTAAAAAAAACTTTTCAAACACAAATATCTTCTACAGTGGATACAATTTTTATATAATTTTCTCCAATCTTTCTTCTTACTAATAGTTTGGTTTGGTTATTTTGTTTAAGTGGCCGGTTTAGCTCAGTCGGTAGAGCGTCCGTCTAGGAACCATAAGGTTCCGGGCTCAATACCGGTCCTCGCCAACTCAGTGTATGAGTAGCACAAGGATCTGTGCGGTAAAGTGAACAGCTGATGGTAGGTGTGGCACTTCAGCTAATATACAGACGCCAAAACAATCTCCTCTGTCTAGCACTTGTGAAAAGGGGATAGGCTCCCTCGCTGTCTGGCTGATACCAACTTTAGGCCACCCTGACAAGAAAAAAAATTTTTTTTTGTTTAATGGCATATCAACCTTTGTGGTTTGTATCATTTAGATTTTTCGGACGATTGTCCTTAACTTTATTGTTATATACACAATGTTTCAGCCAAGCTGCTCTCCAGTTTAAATAATACAAATTATCAAGCCTCATCTAACAAATTCAAACAACCTTGTGGGTTATTTAATGCCAAATCTTATATATATATATATATATAATAATTAGTATTACTAGCAAAATAAAAAACGCCCTCCGGCGATGTAAAAATGGATTTTTGAAACATATTGCCTGAGGGGTGGGAGTAAAAAATTCAATGTCAGCGAGTTTGTACCCTAAGTAAGTAAAATCATCAAATTCATTAAATTCATTAAAGGATTAAAAAATAAAAATGTAAACTTTAAATATGTATTAAAAAAACAAACTATATATAGATATATAATACCAGTCATGTATTTATTATAACTTGTTTTACAAAACAATGAGGACTGTCTAATGTTGCATGTTCAAATGTTATGATGATGATTTTGGGTAATGTGACGTAACAGTGACGTAATTTTTGCTACAGACAAAAACCGGAAGCGAATCTCCACTATTAATAGATGTGGATTAATCAGACTATTGTCCTCATCTTTATTGTTATCTGTGCAATATTTCAGCCGATGTGACCTGGCTTTCTTCAGGTATTTCTTGTCAGACTCTGGAGCTTTCTCAAACTTGGTAACCTTCTTTTCGGACTCGGAAAGAAGGCCGGAATTGACATCGGCCAAAACGTTGTACAAATAACAATAAAGATGAGTCCGATTAATCCAAATAATACTAATTATCAAGCCTCATCTCAAAAATTCAGAGAAATATATATAATGACTTGCTTAACTTTGTGTGTATTAATAAACAGGTAGAAATTTCTTGCACTTATAGGATAAAAGTGGAGGGTGTTTGCCATAAGATTAATTTTAAGAATACGGCCGGGACAATCATATAGTTGATATGGCTTCACATGACCAGTTGATTGATTGAAAGGGGCCTCTCCTACCACTCGTCTAGCCCAAGTAAGGGCTGAAGTGGAGTGTTGCATGCCTCGGGAGACCGCTCAGCCATCACAATCCTGTCCTCAGTTATTATGGGTCACAATCGACGACCTAAAAGTGGCTATATTAGGAGTGGGGGGTCTTACTCCTCGGCAGAGGTGCAGTTAGCTTATTCTACTGTCCCAGCCAACAAAGCAGCATACTAATAGTAAAAAGAATTTGGTTAAATCTAACTTAACGGCCCTAAATCCCACCATCGTATGTCACCCCGCCGAAAGAAAAAAAAATACCAAAAATCAAGGAATTAACCGAATTTAATGAAATTTTCAGTGTTGATATATTAATGAATAAAAGATATAATGCACCAATTATTTAAAAACTTCGACATTTTTTTCAGGTCAGTTAACTTTGAACCACGTATCTTTGAGAATCTGTGTTACACCTCAAAGATACATGGTTCAAAGTTAACTGACCTGTCTCCAAAATATTTAGAAATCACAGAAACGTTTATTGTCAATGATGTTTACATGATTTTAAAGTTTGAACATGTATCATTTTTCTAGATAATCACCATTTCTATCAATACCTTTTCATAGGTGCTGTGACAGTTTTTGTATGCATATATCATACAAGCTTGTATTTCTTTGGTTTAATTCTAGTTTCATTCAAAAACCAAATAACTGCAAATTTGCACTTGGTGGTAGTGTCAATCGGGAGCTCCATCAGAAACAACTGCCAAGCCAAGGCTGAGCATGGCAGTAAGGTGCGCACAGTAATGTGCACACAAACACCACAGTGTTGCCAATAGCTGCAGAACAGTTTCCCTGTGTCCCCAACACTTTGGAGACCTTACTTTTGGGATTAGTCTTGTAAATCCTGGGAGTCTATCAGTATCCAAAAAAATAATTGGAATATGTTTGCGTTAGTTACTGATGTAGCCAACAAAAATCCACGGCCAGGGAAGATTTTGGTTTGTTTATTTCTTTGTTTATTGGCATATCAACCATTGTTGGTTATTTAATGCCAAAGCCATCCTTGTAGAACCCCTGTTGGTGGGGCTTAGAATGCACTGACTGCATGTCTGCAAAGGGGTAAGACTCCCCCAATGGGGCCACCTGTTGGCCATGGGTGGCAACCTGTGATGCTTAAGATAGAACCCAGGTGGATGAGTAGTTCATGACTTGCAATACTCCACTTTGGCCCTTACTTAGGCTAGACGGGCGGTCGGAGAGACCCCCTCCGATCAATCGGTTGGCCATGTCAAGCCCTAGCACCTATATGATTGCCCCAACCCTATTGCAATTATGGCAAGCTCCAACCCTTTTTATCTATGGGTTAAATAGAAAAATGTATTTATAGAAAAATTGTATTATCCATTAAGAATTGATTTATTTCAAAACTTTATTGGCATTAAATGACCCACTGAGGTTGATATGCCATAAAACAAAACAAACCAAAAAAAAAAAACCTAATTAACAATAGAAGTATTCGGCATAAAATAACCCAAGAGTTGACATGCAGTAAAACCCAACCAACCAAACCAAACCAAACCAAACCTTTTTGAGGGAAACAAAATTATACCATAGAATATAGACATGAACTTAATCAATACCATACAACAAGATCCCTAACACATTATTAAAACCAATTACTTAAAAGTATAAATGTAAATACACAACATATATTACTTCCTAACTGTTAGGCATGACATAACCCCAGACGGGTTGATATGCTGTTAAAATCAATAAACCAACCAACTAGACAGAAAAGGGAATGTAATAGCACAAATAGAGTTCTAACTCATGAATTATGATGTCGTATTCAGCATATGGAAACGTGCTTAATCTGAAAAAACAAAATCAGCAAAAGAATTATCAATCAAGAAGAGAAAAATAAGAAAAAAGAAAAAAAGATAATGAATAGAGCGGAAAATGAATGAAAGTAGATGAATGAAAGTAGAAAGAGGGAAATGAATGAAGAAAAGAGGGAAAATGAATGAAAGTAGAAAAGAGGGAAATGAATGAATGAAAATGAAAAGAAAAGAGGGAAAATGAATGAAAGTAGAAAAGAAGGAAAATGAATGAAAATAGAAAAGAGGGAAAATGAATGAAGTAGAAAAGAAGGAAAATGAATGAAAATAGAAATGAATGAAAAGAAAAGAGGAAAATGAATGAAAGTAGAAAGAAGGAAAATGAATGAAATAGAAAAGAGGGAAAATGAATGAAAATAGAAATGAATGAAAGAATGAAAGAGAAAAAGAGGGAAAATGAATGAAAGTAGAAAAGAAAAGAGGGAAAATGAATGAAAGTAGAAAAGAGGGAAAAATGAATGAATGAAAATAGAAAGAGGGAAAATGAATGAAATAAAAGAAAAGAGGGAAAATGAATGAAAAGAAAAGAGGGAAAATGAATGAAAGAAAAGAGGGAAAATGAATGAAAGTAGAAAGAAGGAAAATGAAAATGAAAAGAGGAAAATGAAGAAAAGAGGGAAAATGAATGAAAGTAGAAAAGAGGGAAAATGAATGAAAGTAGAAAGAGGGAAATGAATGAAAGTAGAAAGAGGGAAAATGATGAAAATAGAAAAGAGGGAAAATGAATGAAAATAGAAAAGAGGGAAAATGAATGAAAGTAGAAAAGAGGGAAAATGAATGAAAGTAGAAAAGAAGGAAAATGAATGAAAGTGAATGAAAGTAGAAAAGAGGAAAATGAATGAAAGTAGAAAAGAAGGAAATGAAATGAAATTAGAAAGAGGAAAAATGAATGATTGATTTGTATCAAGTTTACCAATAGACTTGACAAGATGCATTCATCTTTCTCTCTGAATTGCATCCTATCATTAAAAAGAAATAATCATGAAAGCCAGTTTAGCTCAGTCAGTAGAGCATCCGCCTTGTAATCGCACGGTTTCAGGTTTGATACCTGCCTTTTCCAACTTACCGCATGAGTTGAACAGCTTGGGTAATCTAATCTGTGTGGTAAAGCATCTGTGAATTGACAGTAGGTGTGGCGCCCTATATCAGCAAAATTTATGAAGGCGCGTGGTCTAATGGTTAGAGTCATAGGAAATGGACTTGTCGACCCGAGTTCAATTCCTGGACGAAGCTGTTGGCATTTCACATAGCGCTAATACCCTTGGCAAAATTTCTTTCTTTTCTTTTGGAAGTCCGTCACAGACAACAATGACGTCACTCCATATCTTCAGTTGTGGTCCGTTGGTCCAATTCTGACTTTCAGATGTGGTCACACACATTGCAGGGGAAATTCCCATCTACATTTGGTTGTACATGACTACGAAGACGTCACACTCTGCAGCCCTGTTTATCTCAATATTGAGCTGCTTAGCTCCTGTGCAGTAGGCGTCTTGCCAACCCTGTCTGTTGGAGGCCAGATCTTCCACGCTTGAAGGTGTGATGATACATTTCTTCATCATTGTCTTAATATGGTCTTTGAACCACTTTTGGGCGGCTCCTGTCCTCCTCGTGCCCTCTGTGAGTTCACTGTAAAGTATTTTACGGGGAGTCTATCTGCAGGCATGCGGATGGTGTGACCAACCATCGCAGTTGGTGTTGCAATAGTGGAGCGTTCAGAAACATCAGCAAAATAATCTCCCTGAAAAGATGATAGACTCCCTTGCTGTTTGGCTGATACCAACAATAGTCAACTCATCAGATTTTACTACTTATGAAATTTATTCAGCTCAGGTCCTTGAGCTTTGCCCTCATCAGATTTGAGAGCAAAAGTTAAGGTTTTCTTCCATGCCAGTCTTGTTAGCAGCCTCTTCTTCCTCATATCCTTTCAGTAGACTTGTGACAACTCACTGACACCCATCTCCTCTTCCAGTTCATAATACGCTCTGTTGGCTGGGGGCAAAAGAATATACCGACTGCACCTCTGTAGAGGGGTATAATGCCCCCCAATGGGTCCACATATAGGCCATGAGTGGCGACCCGTGATGATTAAGGGCAGATTAAAATATCTTTAATTTAACAAACCATAGGGTAATTCCATGTCAAAGTAAAGTCGGCAGGGTGGCCTAATGTCAGTACAGCCAGACAGTGAGGAGTCTATCCCCTTTTCACTAGCACTAGGCCAAGGGGATTGTTTTTGTGTCTGAAGTGGAGTACCACACCTACCATCAGCTCCTTACTTTACTCCACAGATCCCTGTGCTACTCATATGCTAAGTTGGCAAGGACTGCTATCGAACCACAGGAACCTTGTGGTTTCTAGTCAGATACTCTACCAACTGAGCTAATCCGAAATCCAAAATAATATGATTTTATTATCAATATATATTATTATAATAATTATATATAATATTATATGTAAGAATGGAAAGGGAATTGAATCCGACAATAGAGGAAAAATGAGTAAAAAGAAATGTAGATGGATAAAAATGAATTTAATCGATATCACTTACACGTGTTTCAGTCTATTTATCAAAATTTATTAAATTCATTTTTTCCATCTACATTTCTTTTCTTTACTCATTTTTTCCTCATAATATTATATATATAATGTATATATTATGATAAGTATATATAATTATATAATTAATATATATTGTTATAAATTAAAGTAATAAATTTATTATCAATGAATAAATAATATAATTTTCTTCTGGTATAAAAAATCTAATTTGTAACAAGCTTTCTTTTTTTCTTTTTTTTTTTTCTTTCAGACTGCATACAATGTGTCTCGGCCAGAGTCCAGGGGTAAAAGTTGTGTTAAGCAGGTTGGTTGAAACTTTTTTTTTTATATTCAGTTTGTGTATTTATTATTAACATTCGCATCAGATTGTACATGTGTGTGTACACACACACACACACACACAGTGTCCTGGCTATGACGTTAAACTGCATCAAATGGTGAAGTTTCAATTTTGGAGCTCTGGGAAGTGTGGAGTACCCCTTCATCGCCATTAATCCCTGGTCCACTCTGACCCAGAATGGTAGTATCTATTAAGCTTTCATCTATGGCTTGAATAGAAAAGTGAATTTAAAACAAATGAGTTTTTTTAAAAATTTGGAATACCCATCAAGAATGAATAAAACAATGTGTTTGGCATGAAATAACCCAACAAGGGTTGACATGCCATAAATTCCAACCAACCAACTGATACGTAGCCATTGCAGTTACATAAACAAGAGTGTTTTTGTGTGATAGAGAGAGAGAGTATCAGAGAGAGACAGTCAGATAGATAGTCGTGTGACTTACTTGCTTGTTACTTTCTATCTTCTTCCTTTCGGCCATCTGTGATCGTCTAGGGCTGTTTCCTTTACTTATTTCTATCTTCTTTGTCTAGTGGTTGTTTCATCTTCTTCTTGTCTTCTGTTAACTAAGGGCTTCTTTTCAAGTCATACAATTAACTAACAAGACTTGTTTGTCTTTGATCAAAGCTCTATTGCCCATTTTCACTGCACAGTCTGAGTTCAACCTCACAGTCACACGTCTGCCCTGCGTCGCATTTTGGTTGAAACTGGTTACCTAACTAGTAAAATCACGTGACGTGCGAGATTCGCGCTTTTGGGGTCAAAGGTCCCATACGGTCTGGTATTTTTCCACTTGGGCCCTTTGCATTCTCGCTACAGGGCTTGTCAAAAGCCCACGCCACCATACAATTATGCAACACAACCACACACCTCTAACAGTTTTGTATTACTTGACACTAAGAAAAACATTGACCAGTTTATCATGATTATTAAGGAAACCTTTTTACTGTCATTATAACCAGCTGCAATGAAATGTTTGACCTATTGCCACATGGTTGCTTTGTCTGCTAGGGTTTTAGAATACCCCAACTGCACCTCTGCAGAAGGGTAAGACACACCCCACCCCACTGCACAATGGGGCTACCTGTTGGCCATGGGTGGCGACCTGTGATGCTAAAGGTTGGATCCCTGGTGGCTAAGCAGTCCATGACATGCAACACTCCACTTTGGCCCTTACTTAGGCTATGCAGGTAGTCAGAGAGAGGCCCACTCTGATCAATCGACTGGTCATGTCAATCCCTAGTACATATATGATTGCCTCAACCCTATTGCCCTTATGGCAAGCTCCAACCCTTTGTATCATATATGTGCTAGACAGCAGTGGCTGAGGGTCTTAGTGTCCTGGGTATCATGTTAAACTCTAGCTGATGGTGAAGTTCCAATCTCGGTGATGTTTAATAATTTACAAAAACATAGTTCAGTGTTACTGACTGACTGAGGAGATTTTCAGCTGCTGTTTAGATTATTTTTAATTATTTTGGCTAAAAACTCTATTGTAAATGACAAAAGCTCTACAATTTGATGATTTTTAAAAGATTTAAGAAATTTTTGTTGGATTTCTTTTTTAATTTAAAAAAATATCTTTTTATTTTTTTAATTTTTAAAAAATTTTAAATTTAAGATACTTTTTTTTTTTTTTTTTTTTTTTTTCATTTTAATTTTTGTTAGAAAAAAGAAAAAAAATTTTTTATTAAAAGCAAATCTAAAATGTTAAAAATTTTGGACCGTATTACCTTTAGGCACTCTTTTTTGATCTCGATTAAGAAAGGACATGTTTTTCATTTACACCGTCAATATCTGGTTGTTTGTTAGGGGTTAGGGTTAGGGGTTAGTTTTATAATTTTTTTAAAAAAATCTAAAAATCGTCTGTTAAAACAACCGGATATTGATGGTGTAAATGAAAAACATGTCCTTTCTTAATCGAGATCAAAATGGGGTGCCTAACGGTCATATGGTCCAAAATTTTTATAAAATTAATACAATTTTATAAAATCTTTTACATTTTAGATTTGATTTTAATTAAAAAAATTTTTTTAATTTTTTTGATTTTTTTTTTTTTTTTTTTTTTTTTGAGATAGCTACTTCTTTCCAAGATTCAGATACTTATTAAAGAATTTAATCTTTATAAAAATTGGTCTTTGCTGAGAAATTTAAAAAATCATTGGATAAAAATGTTAGTAATTTGTCTAATTTTCTTTTTCTTTTCTTCCCTCCAGCAGGATCAGTGGACTGGATTACGGCAACACGCAGGTGACAATCCAGGTTTGTGGTCTGCATCTTTGCTGACCACCACCACTCTCAATACCCCACGCTTTTCAGCCCTGCAACCATCCGGGCCTATTTCGTTGGAGGTTCTTCGCAAAACCGATTTCCTGGCCATTGAACACTGCGACGATCCTCTATCTGAAGATGCTGAAATCTCTGCTGCCACAGAAGCTGGGGAAGCGGCTGCCCGAGCCGCAGCTGCAGCTGCTACAACCACCAAAACAACTACTGTTGCCACTGCTACTACTAATACTACTGCTGCAGTTGACGGCACTGTTCCCGCTGCAATGACTACCACTGCTGTTGCTATGGATGATGATGATGAGGAGGAGGGGAATGATGATAACTGGGAAGGTAGAGATCTTGGACGGCCCGCCTTGTTTGCTCGGGCTATTAACCCGATTGGCCAAGATATGTCGGTGTATGTGAGTGATGAATCGAATCCAAGTTTTTGCGGCTGTGATGACGACGACGACGAAGAGGAGGACGACGACCATGATGATGACGACAACATGGACAGTGATGAGAGGATAGAGCGAGTTAGGAATTTCCAAAGAAATAACCAGTGTATGTTTCCGATTACGGATCTGGATTTAAATCAGATTGAGAACCATTAGGATTTGTTCAAAGTACAGTAAAATATAACTCTTTAAGAAAACCATTAAAAAAAAACCATTATATATATATAGATATATATATATATATGTAATAAATTCACAAAAAAAGATTAATGTTTTGTTTTAGTTCTTCTCGAATACATTCTTTGCATTATTCAGACTATTGTCCTCATTTTTATTGTTATCTGTACAACGTTTCTTGTCGGACTGGAGAACCTTTTATTATCTGCATTATTTGGACTATTGTCCTCATCTTCATTGTTATCTGTACAACGTTTCGGCCGATGTGCCCTCCGGCCTTCTTCAGGTATTTCTTCTCAGACTCGGGAACCATCTCTAACTCAGGAACCTTCTTTTTGAGATGGTTCCCGAGTCGGAGAAGAAATACCTGAAGAAGGCCATAGTGCACATCGGTCGAAATATTGTACAGATAACAATG
Source organism: Doryteuthis pealeii (assembly GCA_023376005.1). Classification (NCBI taxonomy): domain Eukaryota; kingdom Metazoa; phylum Mollusca; class Cephalopoda; order Myopsida; family Loliginidae; genus Doryteuthis; species Doryteuthis pealeii. Next base: position 32,805,237 of record CM042151.1, on the reverse strand, counting down.
AAGATGAGGACAATAGTCCAAATAATGCAGATAATACTAATTCTTTTTTGAATTCAGGAACTTTCTTGTCGTAATCGGGAATGATTACGACAAGAAGGTTCCCAAGTTCGGAAAGAAGGTTCCTGAGTCCGACAAGAAATACTTGAAGAAGGGCCGGGGGGCACCTCGGCTGAAATGTTGTACAGATAACAATGAAGATGAGGACAATAGTCTGAATAATCCAAATAATACTAATTATCAAGATTCATCTCAAAAATTCAGAGAAATACTTTCTTTGCTTCTTAAATTTTTTTTTTTTTTTTTTTTTTTTTTTTTTTTGAGTGCAGTTGTTTGTGTAAAATGTAAGTAAAATCTACAACCTGGCCTATTATCAGTATCAGTCATACAGCATGGGAGTCTATCCCCTTTTCACTAGCACTAGACCAGGGATATGGTTTTTGCTGAGGCGTAGTACCATACCTACCATCCACTCTCAGATGCTGTACCTCACAAATCGGATTACCCAAGCTGTGCTACTCATGTGCTGAATTGGTGGAGACCAGTATCAAACCAGGATCCTTGTGATTCCTAAGCAAATTGCTCTACCAAGGTAAATCTAAGTGAAGTAAATCTTGAATTGTCACTTTCTAAGAATATTTTTTATTATATATATTTACTAACCCCTCCGCACGAGTAGGATGCGACACAAAGTCAATTTCTTAAGTGGTGTTTAGCAATTTGAATTCAGATTTTTCCTTCTTCTATATTGCTTGCCTAACCAAGGTTAAAGAAACAAGTCCGCCCTACTATTTACCCATATCTAGAGGAAGAATAGTTGGATGCATAACTTTTTCAAAGGTATTAGCACAATATGAAATGCAAATAGCCTTGTCCAGGATTTGAACTCTGGTTGCTGAGTTCATATATTATAATGATAAACATTACAATATCGGCATGTCCTTTAATTTTTATCATGTGGAACAATTGCAGACCTTATTATGGCTGCCCTGTTAGATGGAGCGTTAGAATGCACCTCTGCAGAGGGGTAAGACTCCCCAAAATGGGGCCACCTGTTGGTCGTGGGTGGCGAGCTGTGATGCTTAAGGATAGAACCCTGGTGATTGAGCAGTCCATGACTTGCAATACTCCACTCTGGCCCTTTCTTGGGCTAGACGGGCGGTCGGAGAGGCCCCCTCTGATCAATCGGCTGATCATGTCAAGCCCTAGCAACTATATGATTTTTCCAACCCTATTGCCCTTATGGCAAAAATTGCAGACCTTATTATGGTTAGCATGATTATCTCAAAGGTTATGAATAGTTAGTTTGCAAGCATAAACAAGTTATATAATAAAGTGAGAATTCGTAGATGTCTAGATTGAGTCTCAATTACTTTTTTGATCCGACCTTATATTGTTGAACTCTCACCGTACCTGTCCTTGACAGGGGGTCCAGTGTGCTTCGGCCACTGGATCAGGTTAAGTAATGAATTATAGTGTTGATATCATGGGGGCCATCCCCCCAGGCAATACCTGCCCTCTTCGGGGCAGGGCTGGGTTTATTGCCCAGCGCCCCCCTTGAGGGGGAATGCTGAAGGGATCGACGCAATTTTTGTTCTTTCCCACCCATCAGCTTCAGCTTGTGGGTGGGCCCACGTTAAAACGAGGCCTTGTGCCCAGCCCATACAAGTGGGGCATGAGGCAAATACCCTTACCTTGAAGGTAAGTTTCAAAATTGAACAAGAAAAGTGATAGAATTCTGAAGTGAATCAAAATCTTCTTGAGTAGTTTTCAATGGAATTCTTTTCTGTAAAGTCGAGAGTATTGTTTGTTTGTTTTTTTTTTTGAAAGCTTGTCGATGTTTGCATTCAGTCATTTGCCGAATAATCTTATGGGTTATTTCCTATAACTCCAACCTAAAAAAAGAAAGGGAACCACTCTGAATGAATTCTATCTGTTAATTAATCTACCCATTATTTTCCCATTAAACTAACCCTAAACCCTAACCCTAACCTCGTCTTCTTTTTTCCTAGTAAATAAATAATTTATAAAATTCATTCAGTGGTTCCCCTTTTTTAGGTTAGAGTTATAGGAAATAACCATCTTATGTTTAAAACACAAATGTAATTATATACATGTGCATATGCGAGAGAGTGTGAGAAAGAGAAACAAAGATAGATAGTTGTAACTTAGTACCAAAACTAAGTTATGCTTAGTAAATTGCATTTCATACATACGCTGCTACAGAAAATGTTGTATCATCAAGGTGAAATGATACACAGAAGAAAGAGAGTGCTTAATATATATATTCAGTATCCAGTGCTAACAGATACATACAAAAACACAGAACAATAAATTACAAAACATTTAACAAGACAACTTACAAGAATCACAGTAGTCGTCCTTCTTACCGAATTTTACCACTCTCGCCGTCTCTCGCTTGGTTCATTCTGCCAGTGTCAGCGACTGCCCGTTTTTATTACGGTTCATCCAGCTGCCATACAAATTACGTCTTGTGCCATCCAGGTCTCTCATGCATGGCACAGTCGATTCTTTGCCACTTACGTCGGAGGGATCAGTTATGCCCATTAAACTTTATACTTAGTAAATTGCATTTCATACATACGCTGCTACAGAAAATGTATCATCGAGGTGAAATGATACACAGAAGAAATTGAGTGCTTAATATATATATATTCAGCACCAGTATCCAATGCTAACGGATACATACAAACACAGAACAATAAATTACAAAACATTTAACAAGACAACTTACAAGGAATAGAGGAGGGTTAAATATGGTATAGCCAAACATGGTAAGATCAGTACGAATATTAATCAGTTTATTATTGAGTGCTTAATATTCAGTATCTTGACTACTTGTAACTTTGTGAAAAAGTTTTTTAAGAACTTCAGTCTTTTCAATCAACAACAGTAATCCCTTTCCTGCAACAGTCTGTCTGCCACCACGGTAGTCCCTTTCCTCTAACAGTCCTTCTGCTTCAACAATCACAGTAATCGTCCTTCTTACCGAATTTTACCACTCTCGGCGTCTCTCGTTTGGTTTATTCTGCCAGTGTCAGCGACTGCCCGTTTTTATTACGGCTCGTCCAGCTGCCATACAAATTACGTCTTGTGCCATCCAGGTCTCTCGTGCATGGCACGGCGATACTTTGCTGCTTACTTCAGGGGGATCGGCTATGCCCATTACACTTTATACCAAAACTTAGTTATACTTAGTAAATTGCATTTCATACATACACTTCTATAGAAAATTTATCAAATAGGTGAAATGATACACAGAAGAAATTGAGTGCTTAATATATTTATTCAGCACCAGTATCCAGTGCTAACGGATACATACAAAAACACAGGACAATAAATTACAAAACAATTAACAAGACAACTTACAAGGAATAGAGGAGGGTCAAATGCGATATAGCTAAACATAGTAAGATCAGTCCGAATATAAATAAGTTTATTAATCAACTGTTGAAGTCCTTAATCGTAGACTATTTAAGGCTATCAGCCAGGCTATCTGGTAGAGTGCTGAAGGGGTGCTAGCTACTCTACAACAGAAAAAAAAAAGCAAGAGCTGCACTACCAACAAAGTCTTCATCGGACACGGTTTGAGGTGCAAAGCCTCATTACTACTAACCAAGAGTGTCCCAGCGGGATGTTGAAACACCACCAGACTTTGTTGGTTTTCTGTCACATTGTGAAAATACCTGATGAAAATGCAGCTCTGTTATGTAATTTTTTTTTTGTTGTATTCACAATATTTCTATCAGGGTGTGTGCCAGGGGTGAGGAAGGCCTCTGTGGCGTAGTTGACTAATGAGCTGGACTATGACATCGTAGCGAGCATAGTCGTCATCGGGGCGGCCTAATGTCGGTATCAGCCAGACAGCCAGGTAGTCTATCCCCTTTTCACTAGCGCTAGACCAAGGAGATTATTTTAGCATCTGAGGTGGAGCGCCACACCTACCATCAGCTCCTCACTTTACAGCACAGATCCCTTTGCTTCTCATACGCTTAGTTGGCGAGGGCCGGTATCGAACCAAGAACCTTGTGATTCCTAGCCGAACACTCTACCGAAGATTTTTCAGCAGCTTCTCTTTGGCGTCCACACCCGGGATTGAACCAGGAACCTTTAGATGGCAAACTCGCTTTTGTGTGTTCGTTTTCACCCTCCTCCTTTCGTCTGCTAATCGTCCGTCTTCTCTTTCTCTTTCTCTTTCCTCCTTCCTCCCAGACACTCTGTCACTGAAGAGAAATACAATTTTGTCGTTCAGGCAAAAATGGGTTGCTTTTATTGCCAAACTGATTACCCATAATGCATTGCAACTTTTATAAAAATGCATTCTTTGTCGACTCGTGGATGCAAGGAGCATAGACACATAACTATGTCTACCTGAATCAGAGGCTCAGACCCCAACAGACTAAATTCTAATCTATGTCTCTGGATGTTTGAGATGATGCTTGATGATTAGTATTATCTGCATTATTCGGACTATTGTCCTCATCTTCATTGTTATCTGTACAATGTTTCGATTGATATACCCTCCGGCCTTTTTCAGGTATTTCTTCTCGGACTCGGGAACCTTCTTTTCGGACTTGGGAACCTTCTTTTCAGACTCGGGAACCTTCTTATCGTAATCGGGAGCCATCACGCAACTTCAAACATAACCCTTTATTCAGTCCTCGGGGGTATCCTGTTCTCATTCCGCTAACCATAGCTGGGGTAGGAGTTGTTTTAATTATTGTTCTATGTTACTGCCTCTACTTAGGATTGAACCAGGAATCCAGAGATAACTGTCACTTAGAACTCTCTTAACCTACCTTATCCACTAGGCCATGTGTCCAATTGAAAAGAAGGTTGAATGCATTCTACTCTGCCCTCTCCAACTTCTTGATACTTCAAATTTCTTATTCAGAGTGGGTACAGTGGTGTACCGCTCCAAATACATTACTTCTTCTACCATGGCTCATTTTGCAGACCAGGCATCGAGGACGCTTTGAGTCAGGTAAGTTCGACACTTCAATACAGACATCTTTTTGGGAAATACCTGGGTTATTTGCTACACAAAGAGCATCAAACAATTTCATTTTTTTATAATCCATCTGTGGTGTTTGTCACATAGGCTAACTCAAGTTGTAGTAGTAGTCGCCATAGTTTGTAGTAGTAATAGTCATTAGTTCAGAAACAACATACACAGAAGTTGTATAGTCCCAAGGGGGGGGGGTATTTATTTCTAGGCTCGTGGGTTCTTTTTCAGAGAGAAGGAAAGAGAGAGAGGGTATGGTCAAATTATTCTATCTTCTCATATATTATCATGTTTTGTACTGCTGTCCCAAACCCAATACGGGGGACCAGCAGACACGTCTTCTCTCATCAGAGTCCAACCGAAGAAAGAGACAGATTTTCTTCTCCCTCGTTTCTCGTTCCGGCGTCACATCTGTTTCCGGTCAAAGCCCGGAACTTCCGTTTTTATTTTTAAGTCTATTTCCAGGGCCATTCGTCGGTCACATTACTGGCACCCTGCTTAGTGTTTCGTCTTCCAAATTTTAACCTTTTGTTTGTTCTTATTTCTTCTTCCTGTCTTTCCTTGTCAATACCCAAATTCTCTGTAGAGGCTGCTAACAGACTGGCATGGAAGAGAACCTTAACCTTTGCCCTCAGATCTGATGAGGGCAAAGGTCAAGGAACTGAACTGAATAAATTTCATTATAAGTAGTAAAGTCTGCGGAGTAGTCAATTGTCAGTATCAGCCAACGTGAGGAGACTCTATCCCCTTTTCACTAGTGCTAGACCAGGAGGATCATTTTGGTGTCTGAGATAGAATGTCTCTACTACATATGGACACACCTACCATCAGCTCCCCACTTTACCACACAGATCCAAACTGTGCTACTCGTGCGCCGAATTGGCAAAGGCCAGTATTGAAACCGGAACCTTGTGGTTCCAAGGCAGATGCTTTACCAACTGAGCTAAACCGGACCCATAATTATATATATATATGTGTGTGTGTGTGGTAAGCAGGATCTGACACAAGATCAATTTCTTAAGTGGAGTTCAACAGGTTTGAATTCAGAGTTTTCCTTCTCCTAGACCAGTTGCCTAACTACGGTTAAAGAGCCCAGTCTGTCCTACTATTTACACATAGTTGGAGAGAGAGTATGATTCATACCTTTCCCAAGGGTATTAGTGCTAAGTGAAATGCAATTACCATGTCCAGGATTTGAACTCGGGGCAACAAGTCCATTTCCCATAACCATTACACCACACGCTTCCATAGTATAAAGTTTTTGGTTATTTCCTAGTCTAATATTCATTTTCCCACTAAACTAACCCTAAACGCTAACCCCGTCTTCTTTTTTCCTAGTAGATCAATAAATAAATAAATAATTTATCAGTCAAGAGTGGTTCCCCTTTGTTTATGTTGGGCTTATAGGAAATAACCAAGTTTTTCTTTCATTTCTGTTAAACATGCAGCTTGTTTGTTCCAATCTTTTACATAGAAATATTCATACATTTTTCTTAAGTTCTCTTACACTTTAAAAATTTTTTGTTTTTTTTGTTTTTTTTGTTGTTGAAGAAAACCACATGCTGTTGAAATCTATACCATCTTAGCTTATACAACTGGCAGATAAGCCAATATATGCCACCACCTCTCTTCAACTTGATCACTTTCCAACAATGCTCTCCATTCAAATCCTAGAGTGAGGATGAGGGGGGGGGGGTCAGGGTAATGTGTACCATCCTGACTTTCACCATACCCGTTTTTTTTTTTTCCATCATTCCTTTGGCTATGGCTTTCTTACATTCTTCAAATCCGACCATAAGGATTTGTTACAGAAGATTTCCAAGGTTTCTTCTGTAGGTATCTCGTTATGGAGGCGCGTGGTCTAATGGTTAGAGTCTTAGGAAATGGACTCGTCAACCCAAGTTCAATTCCTGGACAAAGCTGTTTGCATTTCACATAGCGCTAATATCCTTGGGAAAGTTATGAATCCAATTCTCCCTCCAGCTATGGGCAAATAGCAGGGCAGACTGGGCTCTTTAACCATGGCTAGGTAACCAGTCTAGGAGAAGGAAAACTCTGAATTCAAACCTGTTAAACTCTGCTTAAGAAATTGGTCTAATGGTTAGAGTCTTAAGAAATGGACTCGTCGACCAGAATTCAATACCTGGACGAAGCTGTTTGCATTTCACATAGCGCTAATACCCTTGGGAAAGGTATGAATCCAATTCTCCCTCCAGCTACGAGCAAATAGCAGGGCAGACTGGGCCCTTTAATCTTGGCTAGGTAACCAGTCTAGGAGAAGTAAAACTCTGAATTCAAACCTGTTAAACTCTGCTTAAGAAACTGACCTTGTGTCGCATCCTGCTTGGTATGTGAACTGGTTTACTAATTCACTTTTACTCAATATATGTCAAATTCTACCAAAATGTGTCTCACAAAAAATACAATATCTTTAATTATTAGTATACTACAAGTGATTTTATGAATGAAAAGGCTACAAAAGCATGCAATCTCATGGGGGCGGGGGGAGTCTCTGTGGCGTAGTGGTTAACGTACTGGACTGTTATATAGTAAACGAGTAAGATCTCCAGTTTCACTATTACGTTCACTTTCGGACTAATACCCTTGGTAAAAGTATGAACCCCATCATCCACCAGCTATGGGTTGAATATTACCACTACTGTACTACAAAGATGGCTTTGGTATTAAATAATCGGACCAAGTAACCAATAAGCACCCCAAATCAACTTAATGAAAAGTTCATATTTTAACTCCTCACCGGTAACTTCTGCTTACAAATTTTTGTAAACAAATTATTTTAATCAGAAGTTTATGGAGATGTTGAACTCACAATAAAGCAAATTAATAGATGGTTGGTACACATAATCAAATTAAAATCCAATAGCAAAATCTTTTTTTAAATAAATAATTTTTAATCAGAAATTTATGAATGTTTTTCAACACTTATGATGATTTAAAAAAGATGAAAGACGTTTTTTACTAAAATAGTTTTTACTTAATATATATTGATATGGTCGACTTCCAAGTGGTGTTCCTAATCTATATATATATATATATATACACGCACACACATACATACATACATTCACCAACACCTCCGCACGAGCAGGAAGTGACACAAGGCCATTATCTTAAGCGGAGTTTAACAGGTTTGAATTCAGAGTTTTCCTTCTCCTAGACTGGTTGCCTAACCAAGGTTAAAGAGCCCAGTCTGCCCTACTATTTATCCATAGCTGGAGGGAGAGTAGGATTCATACCTTTTCCAAGGGTATTAGCGCTAAGTGAAATGCATTTACCAGATCCAGGATTTGAACTCAGAACGACAAATCCATTTGCCATGACTTTAACCATTACACCATGCACTTCCATTTTGTAGTATATAAAGTCCTTTTTAAATGTCTTGTGTGACAGCATTGAGTGATGATATTTGTACGTCATGTGTTATGCATAAAGCTGTGATCAGTGATAGAATTTAGGGCAATAGAAGGTTGCACATTAGTCGACATTCAGATATATGAATATTTTATAACAATGGTTTTGTAATGAATGTGTATAAAGCGTTTGCCAGTCAAATCTACGTGACAAAAGCTGCATTCGAGGCAAGATGATTTAGTATTATTTGGACTATTGTCCTCATCTTCATTATTATCTGTACAACATTTTGGCCAATGTGCGCCCCAGCCTTCTTCACGTATTTGTCGGACTCTGGAATCTTCTTGGACTTGGGAACCTTCTTGTCGTAATCCGGAGCCATTAGGCTTCGAAGATTCCCTAAACATGTCCTTATTAAAGCATTATTAGTCTACTTATTTTTGTGAAAATTTAAGGTGTTGATTTTATTGGCTTTTCTGATAGATTTCTATGCGTAAAATTCATTGATGCCAAAGAAAGCGCTCAATTCGAAGAATTAGCGGAGATATAAGCCCTTAACCCTCCCCCTTATAGTGCATTGTCGTAATCGGAAGCCATCACAGAATTTTGATCCTAACCTTTTATTCAGTCCATGTTCTTATTTCGCTAACCATAGCTGGTGTACAGGTGTTAAGCTGCGTTAATTATTATTCTATGTTATTGATTTGTAAATGTAATGCTCTTGTTCCTTAATCTTCTGACCGTTATCATCTTGCTCTGGTTAAAAATGAGACCATCCAAATGATCCAAGATGAAATGTAAAGCTTGCTTATCTGGTGTCGCTTATCCGCCGAATTCTTATTTCAGCTAAGTAATGGACCATTCCGTCTTTATTATAAAGAAAGGGAAGTAAAAGGACATGCAATACAGGAAAAATATGAAGAAAGAAAGTAGGGGAAATATAGAGAGTGGGTGAGCGTGCGAAAGCGATAATGCTAATCTTTTTCAATCGAACATTATGAAAAAATTAAAAGAAGGAAAGAAAGAAAAAAAGGGTGAGAGTTAAATCAAGATTATACTTTTTACATATTGAACTATTTTACAATAGCTCTTGAGTATACATATCAAACGTAATAATTAGATTATCATACTGTGGTGGGACCAGGTTAGCTCAGTCGGTAGAGCATTCGGCTAGAGACCACAAGGTTCCTAGTTCGATACCGGTCCTCGCCAACTCAGCGTATGAATAGCACAGGGATCTGTGCGGTAAAGTAAGGAGCTGATGGTAGGTGTGGCGCTCCACCTCAGACGCCAATACAATCTACTTGGTCTAGCGCTATTGAAAAGGGGATAGACTCCCTCGCTGACTGGCTGATACCGACTTTAGGCCGCCCCGACGACTTACTGTGGTATATCCACAGATCCTGCTAGTCACATATTTCAAATAATAAAAACAAACAAAATAAATAGTATCTTTAAAAAATGTATATCTTTATTAATAGTGTCAATATAAAACAATAATGAAAAGGAAAGAAAAAAAAAACCTAGGTCGACCAGCAAAAACCTACATTAATCAGCTCTGTATGGATTCTGGATGCCGTGCAGAGGACCTTCCAGAGGTGATGATCGAAAGGGACGGTTGGCAAGAGAAAGAGTCATGTTTATCCGTGGCCTCAAACTCAATCTTTGTTCATAACTTCGGGTATAAAGTTGTAATCTGTTTGGTAATTTTTAGCCTCAAAAGGCTCGAAATTGGGTATGTGCATAAAGAGTATACTTCAGTAATCTTCACACACAATTAAAAAAAAAACAAACGAAACTAAGTTTTAACAAAAGATCGAAAATAATTCTAGAAACCAAATATTGAAAATTGGAGAGACGAAATGCTTAACGAACTATTCTCTCCTATTTTAGTCCAAAATGGTCTCTGTATAAAATTACTGATTTTTACTTTTAAAAAAAAAAAAAAATTTTTTTTTTTTTTTTATAATGTTAAGTTTTATGGTGGTTCCAGATTACTCGAAACGGACCATATGACCTTTAGGCACCCCTTTTGCGATCTCGATTCATAAGGACATTTTTTTCATTTACACCGTCAAAATCCGGTTGTTTGTTAACAGACGATTTTTAGATTTTTTTTAAAATTATAAAACTAACAAACAACCGGATTTTGACGGTGTAAATGAAAAAATGTCCTTATAAATCGCAAAAGGGGTGCCTAAAGGACATATGGTCCCTCGAAACTTCCATTTGTTGATATTTTGGTTGCTTGACCCGTTATTTTGTAAAGAAATGCAAGATGTACAATTGTCAGTGTAATACAATAAAACGAAAATATGTTGTATATGTATTCTCATAGGATATTTCTTCTTTAAAACAACAAACTATAGTTTGTCACTGTTCTAATAAAAAAGAATTAATATAAGTGTAAATATACACAAGTATTTCGATTCAAATGCACCCGCGTCAAAAACAAACGAGAATGGTAAGAAGTCGGCTAATGTAATGCATCTTGAAATATAGGGTAGTGCGTTCTGCGAATGTCCAAAATACAGGGTGGTCCGAAAGTCTTATATTTAACAATATAATATATAAGTTATGTGGTTATTTCCTAGTTGAGTAACATGATATTACAGGGTGACCCAGAAAAAACAAAATCCAAATTTGTTATTTTCCCATTAAAGTAACCCCCCCCCCCAGTTGAGTAGCATAATATTACAGGGTGACCGAGAAAAAACAGAACCAACAAATTTTGTAATAAAACTTAATTTTAATTTTTTTTTTTTTAAAGTCCAACAAGGGTTAGGGTTAGTTTAATGAGAACATAAATAATTTGGGTTCTGTTTTTTTCTGGGTCACTCATGTTACTTAACTAGGAAATAACCAGTTATGTAATTATTTTATCAAAAAAAAAAAAAAGGGGGGGGTGCGGGTAAAAAGAATTTAGAAATTAAATTTCTAAACGTTCAGGTCGTATTACGTAATTATTTTGTCTAAAGGGGTGACAAGACTTTCTGATCACCCTATACAATAAACGCTTGGTCTGAAAAGTTCTCGGAATATTTCGAAACTATGGCTTTGGTTTGGTTTGGTTTGTTTTACGGTATATCAACCTCAGTGGGTCATTTAATGCCGATAAAGTTTTGAAATAAAGTCATTCTTAATGGATACTCATTTTTTTTAATAAACACATTTTTCTATTTAACCTATAGATGGAACCCTAACAGGTACTACCACTCCGGGTCAAAGTGGACCAGGGAGCAATGGTGATGAAGGGGTGCTCCACATTCCCCAAACCAGAACTGGAACCTCACCATCAAATAGAGTTTAACGTCATTCCCAGGACACGTAGACCCTCAGCCACCGCCTTCTAGCACCCATATGATAAAAAGGATTTGGGCTTGCCATAAGAGCAATAGGGTTGGGAAAATCATATAGGTGCTTGACGTGACCAGCCGATTGATCGGAGGGGGCCTCTCCGACCGTCCGTCTAGCCTAAGTAAGGGCCAAAGTGGAGTGTTGTATACAGGGGCGCAGTCGGTGTATTCCTATGTCCCAGTTGACAGGGTGGAATTTTATTTAAAGAAACTTGTATATTGTTAGCATTTATTATAATTGAATGTTTTTATATTCGCATAAACTGAAGGGGTCACCAAACTACGGCCCGCAAAGATATTTTATCAGGCCCGCCGACTGTACTTGAATTTATTTGTTAAAACGCACGGAACGGGCTAGCAGGTATTGAACACAAAATTATGTGGCCCGTGCTCGTTATTTTTTTCAATTATCCGACCAACCGTGAAGAAAGTCTGATGATCCCTGGCATATAGTAATGCAAGAGGAGGGAGAAAAGGGGAGGTGGAGCGAGTCGTTACACGATATATTGGTGATAATCAAACGAAAGACATAGGATATCTATTAAATTACTTAACATATGTTTTAAAATATTTATATGCATTTTTATGAGAAAAAAAATTATATAAATATATTATTTTAAAAAAAACTATCATAATTAAGATTGTTTTTTTTTTTTTTTTTTTTTCAATTAGAAAACTGGGCATTTATCATACATGTCGAAAAGTCTTGCTGGTAACGATCGCCAGTGAACAATTCGGAAGACCGGAATCTTATTCAAAATTAAAACTGAAAGAGGTTCGAGTGTGCATAGAACACAGATTAAAACGTTTACTCTCTCTTCTCTAATTTCCCATCCAGAAACTCACGCGGCCACACCCACTTCTTGCCCCTGCTAATCTTGTGAACGCGTACCTTCCGAGGACTCCAAACACAGAATTCCTCAAAGTAACCATTCTTTACTTGGAACTTCTTCAAGTGGGAATTCTCCGCGGCGAATGCGGAATCAAACCCGTGTACTTTCCACTCGGTCCGCAATGAATCGTCGAGACACAGGACAGGATAGATCAAGCCGACATCGACAACCAGTTTTAGAATAGTGGAGCCATAACAGTGCGCTTTGCGGATGTCCCTGGTACAATATATTCCTGGTCCGAGAAGCCCTTCTTGGGATCTTTGGAAGCCGTGAAGTAGGATTGAAACCGCGGCTGTCTTTGTTGTGCCATGATACATGATATATTGACGATGATCATCCGGATAATTCTTGTCATAAGACATTTTTATATCTTGGGAAAATTTCCTTTTTTTTTTTAATCTGAAAATAGAAAAAAAGTTTCGTTAGGTTTGATTGGTTGGATTTTCAAAACGGCATGTCAACCCTTGTTGGGTTATTTTATGCCGAAAATTTTTGTTTTGGTCACGCTTGATGTGTATTCAAATTTTTGGAACATATGATCTTTAGGCACCCCTTTTGCTTTGCTGATTCATAAGTACATTTTTTTCATTTACACCGTCAACATCCAGTTGTTTGTTAACAGACGATTTTAAAGTCTTTTTTTAATTATAAAACTAACCCCTAACAAACAACCGGATGTTGACGGTGTAAATGAAAAAATGTACTTATGAATCAGCAAAGCAAAAGGGGGTGCCTAAAGGTCATATGGTCCAAATCTTTTAGAAAAATCCTTTTTTTTCCTATTTAACTCATAGATGGGACCCTAAAAGGTACTACCACTCCGGGTCAGAGTGGACCTAGGAGTAATGAGTGGAAGGGGTACTACACACTCCCATGAGCTCCAGAATTGGAACTTCACCATTATATCCAGTTTAATGTCATACCCAGGACATGAAGACCCTCAGCTACCACCTTCTAGCACATATATGATAAATAGGGTTAGGGCTTGCCATAAGGGCAAAAGGGTTGGGACAATCATATTGATTCTACAAGTGGCATGAGGCAAATACCCTTACCTTGAAGGTAAGTTTCAAATTGAACAAAAAAAATGATAGAATTCTGAAGTGAATCAAAATCTTCTTGATTGTTTTCAATGGAATTCTTTTCTGTAAAGTCGAGGTAGTTGTTGTTTGTTTTTTTTTTTGAAAGCTTGTCGATGTTTGCATTCAGTCATTTGCCGAATAATCTTATGGGTATTTCTATACTCCACCTAAAAAAGAAAGGAACCACTCTGAATGAATGTTCTTTGTTAATAATCTACCCATTATTTTCCCATTAAACTAAACCCTAAACCCTAACCCCTAACTCGTCTTCTTTTTCCTAGTAAATAAATAATTATTAAATCATTCAGTGGTTCCTTTTTAGTGTTAGATTATAGGAAATAACCATCTTATGTTTAAAACACAAATGTAATTATATCATGGCTATGCGAGAGAGTGTGAGAAAGAGAAACAAGATAGATAGTTGTAACTTAGTACCAAAACTAAGTTATGCTTAGTAAATTGCATTTCATACATACGCTGCTTACAGAAATTGTATCATCAAGGTGAAATGAAACAGAGAAAGAGATGCTTAATATATAATTCAGTATCCATGCTAACAGATAATACAAAAACACAGACAATAAATTACAAAACATTAACAAGAAACTTACAAGAATAAGGGTCATTTTACAACACTAGTCTCGTTTTCAGTTTATGAGTGCTTAATAGATTATCAGTATCTTACAGTTGTAACTTTGGAAAAGAGTATTTGACTTTATCTTTTCAATTAACAGTATCCATTCTGCAACAGTCTACTGCCACAGAATCGCTCAAACTCCTTCGACTTCAAAATCACATTAGTGAGTCCTTCTTACGAATTTACCACTCTCGCTGTATTCGTTGGTCATTTTCCAGTGTCAGCAACTCCGTTTTATTACGTCGTCCAGCTGCCATACAAATTACATCTGGCATCCAGGTCTCTCGCATGGCACAGCGATCTTTACTTACTGGGGGAATCATATGCCATAACTTTATACTAGTAATTATTTCATACTTATCCTACAGAAATTTATCATCAGGTGAAATGATACACAGAGAATGAGGCTTATATATATATATTCGCACACTGCTAACATACATACAAAACACAGGACATAAATACAAACATTTAACAAGACAACTAAAGGCAATAAGAGGGTTAAATGGTAAGCAAACATGTAAATCATACGAATATATCAGTTTATTATTGAGTGTTAATATTCAGTATCTTGACTATGTAACTTTGTGAAAAGTTTTTAAGAACTTAGTCTTTTCATCAACAACAGTAATCCTTTCCTGCAACAGTCGTCTTGCCACCACGGTAGTCCCTTTCCTCTAACAGTCTCTGCTTCAACAATTACAGTATCGTCCTTCTTACCGAATTTTACCACTCTCGGCGTCTCTTCGTTGGTTTATTCTGCCAGTGTCAGCGACTGCCGTTTATTCAAGCTCGTCCACTGCATACAAATTACGTCTTGTGCCATCCGTCTCTCGGCATGGCGGCGATTACTTTGCTTGCTACTTCGGGATCGGCTATGCCCATTACACTTTATACCAAAACTCTTAGCTATACTGTAAATTGCATTTTACATACACCTTCATAGAAATTTATCATAGGTAATATGATACACAGAAGAAATTGAGTGCTTAATATATTTATTCAGCACCAGTATCAGTGCTAACGGAACATACAAAAAACAGGACAATAAATACAAACAATTAACAAGCAACTTCAAAAGAGGGAGGTCAATGCTATATAGCTAAACAAGTAAGATCAGTCGAATATTAATAATTTATTAATCAACATGTGAAGTCCTTAATCGTAGACATTTAAGCTATCCAGCCATCTGGTAGAGTGCTGAAGGGTGCACTACTCTCTACAACAAAAAAAAAGCAAGAGCTCACTAACCAACAAAGTCTTCATCGGACATGGTTTGAGGTGCAAAGCCTCATATCACTAACCAAGAGTGTCCAGCGGGATTGAAACACCACCAGACTTTGTTTTCCTGTCACATTGTGAAAATACCTGAATGAAAATGCAGCTCTGTTATGTATTTTTTTTTGTTGTATTCCATATTTCTATCAGGGTGTGTCCAGGGTGAGAAGGCTCTGTGGCGTAGTTGACTAATGAGCCGACTATGACATCGTAGCGAGCATATTGTCGTCTGGGCGGCCTAATGTCGTATCAGCCAGACAGCAGGGATCTATCCCTTTTCACTAGCGCTAGACCAAGGAGATTATTTTAGCATCTGAGTGGAGGCCACACCTACATCAGCTCCTTCACTTTACAGCACAGATCCCTTTGCTTTCATACTGCTTATTGGCGAGGGCCGGTATCGAACAAGAACCTTGTGATTCCTAGCCGAACACTCTACCGAAATTTTCAGCAGTTCTCTTTGCGTCCACACCCGGGATTGAACGAACCTTTAGATGGCAAACTCGCTTTTGTGTTGTTTCACCCTCCTCCTTCTGTCTGCTAATCGTCCGTCCTTCTCTTTCTCTTTCTCTTCCTCTTCCTCCAGCACTCTGTCCTGAAGAAAATACAATTTTCGTTTCAGGCAAAAAATGGGTGTGCTTTTATGCCAACTGATTACCATAATGCATTGCAACTTTTATAAAATGCATTCTTTGTCGACTCGTGGCATGGAAGCATAGACACATAACTATGTCTACCTGAATCAGAGGCTCAGACCAACAGACTAAATCTAATCTATGTCTCTGGATGTTTGAGATGATGCTATGATTAGTATTATCTGCATTATTCGGACTATTCCTTCATCTCATTGTTATCTGTACAAGTTCGATTGATATACCTCCGGCCTTTTCAGGTATTCTTCTCGGACTCGGGAACTTCTTTTCGGACTTGGAACCTTCTTTTCAGATCGGAACCTTCTTATCGTAATCGGAGCCATCAGCAACTCAAACTAACCCTTTATTCAGTCCTGGGGTATCCTGTTCTCATTCCGCTAACCATAGCTGGGTAGGAGTTGTTTTAATATTGTTCTATGTACTGCCTCTACTAGGATTGAACCAGGAATCCAGAGATAACTGTCACTTAACTCTTTAACCTACCTTATCACTACCATGTGTCCAATTAAAGAGATGAATGCATTCTACTCTGCCTCTCAACTTCTTGATACTTCAAATTTCTTATTCAGAGTGGGTCAGGTGTACACTCCAAATACATTACTTCTTCTACCATGGCTCTTTGCAGACCAGGCATCGAGGACGCTTTGAGTCAGTAAGTTCGACACTTCATAATACATCTTTTTGGGAAATACCTGGGTTATTTGCTACACAAAGAGCATTAAACAATTCATTTTTTTATATCCATCTGTGGTGTTTGTCGCATAGGCCAACTCAAGTTGTAGTAGTGTCGCCATAGTTTGTAGTAGTATAGTCTTATGTTCAGAAACAACATTACACAGAGTTGTATAGTCCCAAGGGGGGGTATTTATTTCTTAGCTCGTGGGTCTTTCGAGAGAGAGAGAAAAGAGAGAGGGTATGGTCAATTATTCTATCTTCTCATTATTATCATGTTTGTTACTGCTGTCCCAAACCCAATACGGGGGACCAGCAGACACGTCTTCTTCATCAAGAGTCCAACCGAAGAAAGAGACAGATTTTTCTTCTCCCTCGTTTCTCGTTCCGGCGTACATCTTTTCCGGTCAAAGCCCGGAACTTCCGTTTATTTTTAAGTCATTCCAGGCATTCGTCGGTCACATTACTGGCACCCTGTTAGTGTTTCGTCTTCCAAATTTTAACCTTTGTTTGTTCTTATTTCTTCTTCCTGTTTTCCTTGTCAATACCCAATTCTCTGTAGAGGCTCTAACAGACTGGCATGGAGAGAACTTAACCTTTCCCTCAGATTCGATGAGGGCAAAGTCAAGAACGAACTGATTAAATTTCTTATAGTAGTAAAGTCTGCGGATAGTCAATTGCAGTATCGCAACGTGAGGAGACTCTATCCCTTTCATAGTGCTAGACAGAGGATCATTTTGTGTTGTTGAGATAGAAGTCTCACTACATATGGACACCCTACCACAGCTACCCCACTTTACACACAGATCAAACTGTGCTACTCGTGCGCCGAATTGGCAAAGGCCAGTATTGAAACCGGAACCTTTGTTCCAAGGCAGATGCTTACCAACTGAGCTAAACCGGACCCAATTATATATATATATGTGTGTGTGTGTGGTAGCAGATCTGACACAAGATCAATTTCCTTAAGTGGAGTTCAACAGGTTGAATTCAGAGTTTTCCTTCTCCTAGACCAGTTGCACAACTACGGTTAAAGAGCCCAGTCTGTCCTACTATTTACACATAGTTGGAAGAGAGTAGATTCATACCTTTCCCAAGGTATTAGTGCTAAGTGAAATTCAATTACCAGTCCAGGATTTGAACTCGTGGCAACAAGTCCCTTTCCCATAACCATTACACCACGCTTCCATAGTATAAAAGTTTTTGTTATTTCCTAGTCTATATTCATTTTCCCACTAAACTAACCCAAACGCTAACCCCGTCTTCTTTTCCTAGTAGATCATAAATAAATAAATAAATTTATCAGTCAAGAGTGGTTCCCTTTGTTTATGTTGCTTATAGGAAATAACCAAGTTTTTCTTCTTATTTCTGTTAAACATGCAGCTGTTTGTTCCAATCTTTTAAATAGAAATATTCATACATTTTTCTTAAGTTCTTACACTTTAAAAATTTTTGTTTTTTTGTTTTTTTGTTGTTAAGAAAACCACATGCTGTTGAATCTATACCATCTAGCTTATACAACTGGAGATAAGCCAATATATGCACCACCTTCTTCAACTTGATCACTTTCCAACAATGCTCTCCATTCAAATCTAATGAGGATGAAGGGGGGGGTGCAGGTAATGTGTACCATCCTGACTTTCACCATACCCGTTTTTTTTTTCCATCATTCCTTTGGCTATGGCTTTCTTACATTCTTCAAATCGACATAAGGATTTGTTACAAGAAGATTCAATCGTTCTTCTGTAGGTTATCTCGTATGGAGCGCGTGGTCTAAGTTAGAGTCTTAGGAAATGGACTCGTCACGCAGTTCATCCTGGACAAGCTTTATGCATTTCACAAGCGCTAATATCCTTGGGAAAGTATGAATCCAATTCTCCCTCCAGCTATGGGCAAATAGCAGCGGATGGCTCTTTAACCTGGCTAGGTAACCAGTTAGGAGAAGGAAAACTCGATTCAAACCTGTAAACTCTGCTTAAGAAATTGGTCTAAGGTAGAGTCTTAAGAAATGACTCGCGACCAGAATTCAATTCTGGACGAAGCTTGTTTGCATTTCACATAGCAATACCCTTGGGAAGGTATGAATCACATTCTCCCTCCAGCTACGAGCAAATAGCAGGGCAGACTGGCCCTTTAATCTTGGCTAGGTACAGTCTAGGAGAGGAAAAACTCTGAATTCAAACCTGTTAAACTCTGCTTAAGAAACTGACCTTGTGCATCCTGCTTGGTACGTGAATGGTTTACTAATCACTTTTACATATATGTCAAATTCTACCAAAATGTGTCTCACAAAAAATACAATATCTTTAATTATTAGTATACTCAAGTGATTTTATGAATGAAAAGCTACAAAAGCAATGCAATCTCATGGGGCGGGGGAGTCTCTGTGGCGTAGTGGTTAACGTACTGACTGTTATATAGTAAACGAGTAAATCTCCAGTTTCACCTATTACGTTCATTTCGGACTAATACCCTTGGTAAAAGTATAACCCCATCATCACCACTATGGATTGAATATTCCATACTGACTACAAAGATGCTGTATTAAATAATCGGACCAAGAACCAATAAGCACCCAAATCAACTTAATGAAAGTTCATATTTAACTCCTCAGGTAACTCTGCTACAAATTTTGTAAACAAATTATTTTAATCAGAAATGTTATGAGATGTTGAACTCACAATAAACAATAATATAGATGGTTGGTACCATAATCAAATTAATCCAATAGCAAAATCTTTTTTTAAATAAATATTTTTAATCAAGAATTAGAGTTTTTCAAACACTTAGATGATTTAAAAAAAGAAAGACGTTTTTACTAAAATATTTTACTTAATATATATTATATGGCGACTTCCAATGGTGTTCCTAATTATATCATATATATATATATATATATACTACACCACACACATACATACATACATTCACCAACACCTCGCACGAGCAGCAGTGACACAAGGCCATTATCTTAAGGAGTTTAACAGTTTGCAATTCAGAGTTTTCCTTCTCCTAGATGTTGCCTAACCAGGTTAAAGAGCCAGTCTGCCTACTATTTATCCATAGCTGAGGGAGGTAGGATTCATACCTTTTCCAAGTGTATTAGGCTAAGTGAAATGCATTTACCAATCCAGGATTTGAACTCAGACGACAATCATTTCCATGACTTTAACCATTACACCATGCACTTCATTTTGTAGTAAAATCCTTTTTAAATGTTCTGTGGTGACAGCATTGAGTGATGATATTGTACGTCATTTATGCAAAAGCTGTGACAGTGATAGATTTAGGGCAAAGAAGTTGCACTTAGCGACATTCAGATATATGAATATTTATAACAATGTTTTGTAATGATGTGTAAAAGCGTTGCCAGTCAAATCTACTGACAAACAGTGCATTCGAGGCAATTATTTGTATTATTTGGACTATTGTCCTCATCTTCAATTTATCTTTACAATTTTGGCCAATGTGCGCCCCAGCCTTCTTCACGTATTTTCGGACTCTGAATCTCTTGGACCTTGACTTCATTCGTAATCGGAGCATTAGCTTCGAAGATTCCCTAAACTTGTCCTTATTAAGGCATATTAGTCTACTATTGTGTAAATTTAGGTTATTTTATTGGCTTTCTGATAGATTCTATGCGTAAAATTCATTGATGCCAAAGAAAGCGCTCAATTCGAAGAATTAGCGGAGATATACCCTAACCTCCCCTTATAGTCGCTGTGTAATCGGAAGCCATCACAGAATTTATGACCTAACCCTTTATTCATCATGTTCTTATTCGCTAACCATAGCTGTGTACAGGTGTTAAGCCGTAATATTATTATTCTTATTATTGATTGTAATATTAATGCTCTTGTCCTTATCTTCTGACCGTATCATCTGCTCTGGTTAAAAATGAGGACCATTCCAAATGATCCAAGATAAAATGTAAAACTTGCTTATCTTGGTGTCGCTTATCGCCATTCGATTTTATTTCAGCTAGTAATGGACCATTCCGTCTTTATTATAAAGAAAGGAAGAAAAGGACATGTGCAATACAGGAAATATAAGAAAATAAAGTAGGGAATATAGAGAGTGGTGAGCGTGGAAAGCGATAATGCTAATCATTTCAATTTGAACATCATAAAAAATTAAAGAAGAAAAAAAAGGGTGAGAGTTAAATCAAGATTATACTTTTTACATATTGAACTATTACAATAGCTCTTGAAGTATACATATCAAAGCGTAATAATTAGATTATCATACTCTGTGGTGACCAGGTTAGCTCAGTCGTAGAGCATTTGGCTAGAGACACAAGTTCCTAGTTCATACCGGTCCTCGCCAACTCAGTATGATAGCACAGGGATCTGTGTGTAAAGTAAGGAGCTGATGTTAGGTTGGCGCTCCACCTCAGACGCCAATACAATCTCTTGGTTTAGCGTATTGAAAAGGGGATAGACTCCTCTGACTGGCTGATACGACTTTATAGGCCGCGACGACTTTACTGTGGTATATCCACAATCCTGCGCGTCACATATTTAAATAATAAAAACAAAAAAAAAAAAATAGTATCTTTAAAAAATGTATATCTTTATTAATAGTGTCAAATATAAACAATAATGAAAAAGAAAAGAAAAAAAAAAACCTAGTCACCAGCAAAAACCTACATTAATCACTTCTGTATGGATTCTGATGCCGTGCAGAGGACCTTCCAGGGTGATTATCGAAAGGACGTTGGCAAGAGAAAGAGTCATGTTTATCCGTGGCCTCAAAACTCAATCTTTGTTCAAACTTCGGTATAAAGTTGTAATCTGTTTGGTAATTTTGACCTCAAAAGGCTCGAAATTGGGTATGTGCATAAGAGTATATTCATAATCTTCACACACAATTAAAAAAAAAACAAACGAAACTAAGTTTTAACAAAAGATCGAAAATAATTCTAGAAACCAAAATATTGAAAATTGGAGAGACCAAATGCTTAACGAACTATTTCTCTTATTTTAGTCCAAAATGTCTCTGTATAAAATTACTGATTTTACTTTTAAAAAAAAAAAAAAATTTTTTTTTTTTTTTATAATGTTAATTTTTAGGTGTGTTCCAGATTACTCGAAACGGAACATAAGACCTTTAGGCACCTCTTTGCGATCTCGATTCATAAGAACTTTTTTTCATTTACACGTTAAAATCCGGTTGTTTGTTAACAGACGATTTTTAGATTTTTTTTTTTTTTAATTAAAAACTAACAACAACAAACAACCGGATTTGACGTGTAAAATGAAAAATTCCTTATAAATCGCAAAAGTCCTAAAGGACATATGGTCCTCGAAACTTCCATTTGTTGATATTTTGGTTTGCTTGACCCGTTATTTTGTAAAAAAAAAAAGCAAGATGTATTATCGCTTAGGAAACAATAAAACGAAAATATGCTTGTATATGTATTCTCATAGTATATTCTTCTTTAAAACAACAAACTATAGTTGTCTACTGTTCTAATAAAAAGAATTAATAAAGTGTAAATATACACAAGTATTTCGATTCAAATGCACCCGCGTCAAAACAAACGAGGTGGTAAGAAGTCGCTAATGTAATGCATCTTGAAATATAGGGTAGGCTCAGTGGCTCTGCGAATGTCCAAAATACAGGGGTGTCCGAAAGTCTATATTTAACAATATAATATATAGTTATGTGGTATTTCCTAGTTGAATAACATGATATTACAGGGTGACCCAGAAAAAAACAAAATCCAAATTTGTTATTTGCCCATTAAAGTAACCCCCCCCCAGTTAGTAGCATAATATTTACAGGAGTGACCGAGGAAAAAACAAACCACAAATTGTAATTAAACAATTTAATTTTTTTTTTTTAAGTTTAAGTCACAAGGTACACAGAAGCTGGGGAAGCGGTGCTGCTCGAGCCGCAGCTGCAGCTGCTACAACCACCAAAACAACTACTGTTGCCACTGCTACTACTAATACTACTGCTGCAGTTTGACGGCACTGTTCCCGCTGCAATGACTACCACTGCTGTTGCTATGGATGATGATGATGAGGAGGAGGGAATGATGATAACTGGGAAGGTAGAGATCTTGGACGGCCCGCCTTGTTTGCTCGGGCTATTAACCCGATTGGCCAAGATATGTCGTTATGTGAGTGATGAATCGAATCCAAGTTTTTGCGGCTGTGATGACGACGACGACGAAGAGAGGACGACGACCATGATGATGATGACAACATGGACAGTGATGAGAGGATAGAGCGAGTTAGGAATTTCCAAAGAAATAACCAGTGTATGTTTCCGATTACGGATCTGGATTTAAATCAGATTGAGAACCATTAGGATTTGTTCAAAGTACAGTAAAATATAACTCTTTAAGAAAACCATTAAAAAAAAAACCATTATATATATATAGATATATATATATATATGTAATAAATTCACAAAAAAAGATTAATGTTTTGTTTTAGTTCTTCTCGAATACATTCTTTGCATTATTCAGACTATTGTCCTCATTTTTATTGTTATCTGTACAACGTTTCTTGTCGGACTGGAGAACCTTTTATTATGTGCGTTATTTGGACTATTGTCCTCATCTTCATTGTTATCTGTACAACGTTTCGGCCGATGTGCACTCCGGCCTTCTTCAGGTATTTCTTCTCGGACTCGGGAACCATTTCAAACTCAGGAACCTTCTTTTTGAGATGGTTCCCGAGTCGGAGAAGAAATACCTAAAGAAGGCCGGAGCGCACATCGGTCGAAATATTGTACAGATAACAATGAAGATGAGGACAATAGTCCAAATAATGCAGATAATACTAATTCTTTTTTGAACTCGGGAACTTTCTTGTCGTAATCGGGAATGATTACGACAAGAAGGTTCCCAAGTTCGGAAAGAAGGTTCCTGAGTCCGACAAGAAATACCTGAAGAAGGCCGGGGGGGCACATCGGCTGAAATGTTGTACAGATAACAATAAAGATGAGGACAATCGTCTGAATAATCCAAATAATACTAATTATCAAGCCTCATCTCAAAAATTCAGAGAAATACATTCTTTGCTTCTTAAATTTTTTATTTATTTTTTTTTTTTTGTGCAGTTGTTTGTGTAAAAGGTAAGTAAAATCTCCAACATCGCCTATTATCAGTATCAGTCATACAGCATGGGAGTCTATTCCCTTTTCACTAGCGCTAGACTAGGGATATTGTTTTTGCTGAGGCGTATTACCATACCTACCATCCGCTCTCAGATGCTGTACCTCACAAATCGGATTACCCAAACTGTGCTACTCATGTGCTGAATTGGTGGGGACCAGTATCAAACCAGGATCCTTGTGATTCCTAAGCAAATTGCTCTACCGAGGTAAATCTAAGTGAAGTAAAACTTGAATTGTCACTTTCTAAGAATATTTTTTATTATATATATTTACTAACCCCTCCGCACGAGTAGGATGCGACACAAAGTCAATTTCTTAAGTGGTGTTTAGCAATTTGAATTCAGATTTTTCCTTCTTCTATATTGCTTGCCTAACCAAGGTTAAAGAAACAAGTCCGCCCTACTATTTACCCATATCTAGAGGAAGAATAGTTGGATGCATAACTTTTTCAAAGGTATTAGCACAATATGAAATGCAAATAGCCTTGTCCAGGATTTGAACTCTGGTTGCTGAGTTCATATATTATGATGATAAACATTACAATATCGGCATGTCCTTTAATTTTTATCATGTGGAACAATTGCAGACCTTATTATGGCCGCCCTGTTGGATGGAACATTAGAATGCACCTCTGCAGAGGGGTAAGACTCCCCAAAATGGGGCCACCTGTTGGCCGTGGGTGGCGGCCCGTGATACTTAAGGATAGAGCCCAGGTGATTGAGCAGTCCATGACTTGCAATACTCCACTTTGGCCCTTTCTTGGGCTAGACGGGCGGTCGGAGAGGCCCCCTCTTCAAACCCTAGCAACTATATGATTTTTCCAACCCTATTGCCCTTATGGCAAAAATTGCAAACCTTATTATGGTTAGCATAATTATCTCAAAGGTTATGAATAGTTAGTTAGTTTGCAAGGATAAATAAGTTATATAATAAAGTGAGAATGTGTAGACGTCTAGATTGAGTTTCAATTACTTTTTTGATCCGTTGAACTCTCATCGTACCTGTCCTTGACGGGGGTCCAGTGTGCTTCGGCCACTGGATCAGGTTAAGTAATAAATAATAGCGTCGATCCCAGGGGGCAATACCTGCCCCCTTCGGGGCAGGGCTGGGTTTATTGCCCGGCACCTTCCTTGAGGGGGAATGCCGAAGGGATCGACACAATTTTTGTTCTTTCCCACCCATCAGCTTCTGCTTGTGGGTGGGCCCACGTTAAAACGAGGCCTTGTGCCCAGCCCATACAAGTGGGGCATGAGGCAAATACCCTTACCTTGAAGGTAAGTTTCAAAGTTGAACAAGAAAAAATGATAGAATTCTGAAGTGAATCAAAATCTTCTTGATTGGTTTTCAATGGAATTCTTTTCTGTAAAGTCGAGAGTATTGTTTGTTTGTTTTTTTTTTTGAAAGCTTGTCGATGTTTGCATTCAGTCATTTGCCGAATAATCTTATGGGTTATTTCCTATAGCTCCAACCTAAAAAAGAAAGGGAACCACTCTGAATGAATTTTATCTGTTAATTAATCTACCCATTATTTTCCCATTAAACTAACCCTAAACCCTAACCCTAACCTCGTCTTCTTTTTTCCTAGTAAATAAATAATTTATAAAATTCATTCAGTGGTTACCCTTTTTTAGGTTAGAGTTATAGGAAATAACCATCTTATGTTTAAAACACAAATGTAATTATATGCATGCGCGTATGCGAGAGAGTGAGAGAAAGTGAGAAAGAGAAACAAAGATAGATAGTTGTAACTTAGTACCAAAACTAAGTTATGCTTAGTAAATTGCATTTCATACATACGCTGCTACAGAAAATGTTGTATCATCAAGGTGAAATGATACACAGAAGAAAGAGAGTGCTTAATATATATATTCAGTATCCAGTGCTAACAGATACATACAAAAACACAGGACAATAAATTACAAAACATTTAACAAGACAACTTACAAGGAATAGAGGAGGGTCAAATGTGGTATAGCCAAACACGGTAAGATCAGTACGAATATTAATCAGTTTATTATTGAGTGCTTAATAGATTTATTCAGTATCTTGACTAGTTGTAACTTTGTGAAAAAGTATTTTAAGAACTTTAGTCTTTTCAATCAACAACAGTAATCCCTTTCCTGCAACAGTCTGTCTGCCACCATGGTAATCCCTTTCGTCTAACAGTCCTTCTGCTTCAACAATCACAGTAGTAGTCCTTCTTACCGAATTTTACCACTCTCGGCGTCTCTCGTTTGGTTCATTCTGCCAGTGCCAGCAACTGCCCGTTTTTATTACGGCTCGTCCAGCTGCCATACAAATTACATCTCGTGCCATCCAGGTCTCTCGTGCATGGCACAGGCGATTCTTTACCGCTTACGTTGGGGGGATCAGCTATGCCCATTACACTTTATACTTAGTAAATTGTATTTCATACATATGCTGCTACAGAAAATTTATCATCGAGGTGAAATGATACACAGTAGAAATTGAGTGCTTAATATATATATATATTCAGCACCAGTATCCAGTGCTAACATATACATACAAAAACACAGGACAAATAAATTACAAAACATTTAACAAGACAACTTACAAGGAATAGAGGAGGGTTAAATGTGGTATAGCCAAACATGGTAAGATCAGTACGAATATTAATCAGTTTATTATTGAGTGTTTAATAGATTTATTCAGTATCTTGACTAGTTGTAACTTTGTGAAAAATTTTTTAAGAACTTAAGTCTTTTCAGTCAACAACAGTAATCCCTTTCCTGCAACAGTCTGTCTGCCACCACGGTAGTCCCTTACCTCTAACAGTCCTTCTGCTTCAACAATTACAGTAGTCGTCCTTCTTACCGAATTTTACCACTCTCGGCGTCTCTCGTTTGGTTTATTCTGCCAGTGTCAGCGACTGCCCGTTTTTATTACAGCTCGTCCAGCTGCCATACAAATTACGTCTTGTGCCATCCAGGTCTCTCGTGCATGGCATGGCGATTCTTTGCTGCTTACATCGGGGGGATCAGCTATGCCCATTACACTTTATACCAAAACTCAGTTATACTTAGTAAATTATATTTCATACATACGCTTCTATAGAAAATTTATCATCGAGGTGAAATGATACACAGAAGAAATTGAGTGCTTAATATATTTATTCAGCACCAGTATCCAGTGCTAATGGATACATACAAAAACACAGGACAATAAATTACAAAACAATTAACAAGACAACTTTCTAGGAATAGAGGAGGGTCAAATGCTATATAGCTAAACACAGTAAGATCAGTCCGAATATTAATAAATTTATTAATCAACTGCTGAAGTCCTTAATTGTAGACTATTTATGGCTATGGGCCAGGCCATCTGGTAGAGTGCTGAAGGGGTGCTAGCTATTCTACAACAGAAAAAAAAAGCCAGAGCTGCACTACCAACAAAGTCTTCATCGGACATGGTTTGAGGTGCAAAGCCTCATTACCACTAACCAAGAGTGTCCCAGCGGGATGTTGAAACACCACCAGACTTTGTTGGTTTTCTGTCACATTGTGAAAATACCTGATGAAAATGCAGCTCTGTTATGTAATTTTTTTTTTTTGTTGTATTCACAATATTTCTGTCAGGTTGTGTGCCAGGGGTGAGGAAGGTCTCTGTGGCGTAGTTGACTAATGAGCCAGACTGTGACATCGTAGCGAGCATAGTTGTCGTTGGGGCGGCCTAATGTCGGTATCAGCCAGACAGCGAGGGAGTCTATCCCCTTTTCACTAGCGCTAGACCAAGGAGATTATTTTAGCATCTGAGGTGGAGCGCCACACCTACCATCAGCTCCTCACTTTACAGCACAGATCCCTTTGCTTCTCATACGTTTAGTTGGCGAGGGCCGGTATCGAACCAAGAACCTTGTGATTCCTAGCCGAACACTCTACCAAAGATTTTTCACCAGCTTCTCTTTGGCGTCCACACCCGGGATTGAACCAGGAACCTTTAGATGGCAAACTCGCTTTTGTGTGTTGTTTTCACCCTCCTCCTTCTGTCTGCTAATCGTCCGTCCGTTTTCTCTTTCTCTTTCTCTTTCCTCCTTCCTCCCAGACACTCTGTCACTGAAGAAAAATACAATTTCGTCGTTCAGGCAAAAATGGGTTGCTTTTATTGCCAAACTGATTACCCATAATGCATTGCAACTTTTATAAAAATGCATTCTTTGTCGACTCGTGGATGCAAGGAGCATAGACACATAACTATGTCTACCTGAATCAGAGGCTCAGACCCCAACAGACTAAATTCTAATCTATGTCTCTGGATGTTTGAGATGATGCTTGATGATTAGTATTATCTGCATTATTCGGACTATTGTCCTCATCTTCATTGTTATCTGTACAACGTTTCGATTGATATACCCTCCGGCCTTTTTCAGGTATTTCTTCTCGGACTCGGGAACCTTCTTTTCGGACTTGGGAACCTTCTTTTCAGACTCGGGAACCTTCTTATCGTAATCGGGAGCCATCATGCAACTTCAAACCTAACCCTTTATTCAGTCCTTGGGGGTATCCTGTTCTCATTCCGCTAACCATAGCTGGGGTAGGAGTTGTTTTAACTATTGTTCTATGTTACTGCCTCTACTTAGGATTGAACCAGGAATCCAGAGATAACTGTCACTTAGAACTCTCTTAACCTACCTTATCCACTAGGCCATGTGTCCAATTGAAAAGAAGGTTGAATGCATTCTACTCTGCCCTCTCCAACTTCTTGATACTTCAAATTTCTTATTCAGAGTGGGTACAGTGGCGTACCACTCCAAATACATTACTTCTTCTACCATGGCTCATTTTGCAGACCAGGCATCGAGGACGCTTTGAGTCAGGTAAGTTCGACACTTCAATACAGACATCTTTTTGGGAAATACCTGGGTTATTTGCTACACAAAGAGCATCAAACAATTTCTTTTTTTTATATTCCATCTGTGGTGTTTGTCGCATAGGCCAACTCAAGTTGTAGTAGTAGTCGCCATAGTTTGTAGTAGTAATAGTCGTTAGTTCAGAAACAACATACACGGAAGTTGTATAGTCCCAAGGGGGGGATATTTATTTCTAGGCTCGTGGGTTCTTTTTCAGAGAGGAGGAAAAATAGAGAGAAAGAGAGAGGGGGTATGGTCAAATTATTCTATCTTCTCATATATTATCATGTTTTGTACTGCTGTCCCAAACCCAATACGGGGGACCAGCAGACACGTCTTCTCTCATCAGAGTCCAACCGAAGAAAGAGACAGATTTTCTTCTCCCTCGTTTCTCGTTCCGGCGTCACATCTGTTTCCGGTCAAAGCCCGGAACTTCCGTTTTTATTTTTAAGTCTATTTCCAGGGCCATTCGTCGGTCACATTACTGGCACCCTGCTTAGTGTTTCGTCTTCCAAATTTTAACCTTTTGTTTGTTCTTATTTCTTCTTCCTGTCTTTCCTTGTCAATACCCAAATTCTCTGTAGAGGCTGCTAACAGACTGGCATGGAAGAGAACCTTAACCTTTGCCCTCAGATCTGATGAGGGCAAAGGTCAAGGAACTGAACTGAATAAATTTCATTATAAGTAGTAAAGTCTGCGGAGTAGTCAATTGTCAGTATCAGCCAACGTGAGGAGACTCTATCCCCTTTTCACTAGTGCTAGACCAGGAGGATCATTTTGGTGTCTGAGATAGAATGTCTCAACTACATATGGACACACCTACCATCAGCTCCCCACTTTACCACACAGATCCAAACTGTGCTACTCGTGCGCCGAATTGGCAAAGGCCAGTATTGAAACCGGAACCTTGTGGTTCCAAGGCAGATGCTTTACCAACTGAGCTAAACCGGACCCATAATTATATATATATATGTGTGTGTGTGTGGTAAGCAGGATCTGACACAAGATCAATTTCTTAAGTGGAGTTCAACAGGTTTGAATTCAGAGTTTTCCTTCTCCTAGACCAGTTGCCTAACTACGGTTAAAGAGCCCAGTCTGTCCTACTATTTACACATAGTTGGAGAGAGGGTATGATTCATACCTTTCCCAAGGGTATTAGTGCTAAGTGAAATGCAATTACCATGTCCAGGATTTGAACTCGGGGCAACAAGTCCATTTCCCATGACCATTACACCACACGCTTCCATAGTATAAAGTTTTTGGTTATTTCCTAGTCTAATATTCATTTTCCCACTAAACTAACCCTAAACGCTAACCCCGTCTTCTTTTTTCCTAGTAGATCAATAAATAAATAAATAATTTATCAGTCAAGAGTGGTTCCCCTTTGTTTATGTTGGACTTATAGGAAATAACCAAGTTTTTTTTTTATTTCTGTTAAACATGCAGCTTGTTTGTTCCAATCTTTTACATAGAAATATTCATACATTTTTCTTAAGTTCTCTTACACTTTAAAAATTTTTTTTTTTTTTTGTTTTTTTGTTGTTGTTGAAGAAAACCACATGCTGTTGAAATCTATACCATCTTAGCTTATACAACTGGCAGATAAGCCAATATATGCCACCACCTCTCTTCAACTTGATCACTTTCCAACAATGCTCTCCATTCAAATCCTAGAGTGAGGATGAAGGGGCGGGGGTGTCAGGGTAAGTGTACCATCCTGACTTTCACCATACCCGTTTTTTTTTTTTTTTCCACCATTCCTTTGGCTATGGCTTTCTTACATTCTTCAAATCTGACCATAAGGATTTGTTACAGAAGATTTCCAAGGTTTCTTCTGTAGGTATCTCGTTATGGAGGCGCGTGGTCTAATGCTTAGAGTCTTAGGAAATGGACTTGTCGATCTGAGTTCAATTCCTGGACGAATCTGTTTACATTTCACATAGCGCTAATATCCTTGGGAAAGGTATGAATCCAATTCTCCCTCCAGCTATGGGCAAATAGCAGGGCAGACTGGGCTCTTTAACCATGGCTAGGTAACCAGTTTAGGAGAAGGAAAACTCTGAATTCAAACCTGTTAAACTCTGCTTAAGAAATTGGTCTAATGGTTAGAGTCTTAAGAAATGGACTCGTCGACCAGAATTCAATTCCTGGACGAAGCTGTTTGCATTTCACATAGTGCTAATACCCTTGGGAAAGGTATGAATCCAATTCTCCCTCCAGCTACGAGCAAATAGCAGGGCAGACTGGGCCCTTTAATCTTGGCTAGGTGACCAGTCTAGGAGAAGGAAAACTCTGAATTCAAACCTGTTAAACTCTGCTTAAGAAATTGACCTTGTGTCGCATCCTGCTTGGTATGTGAACTGGTTTACTAATTCACTTTTACTCAATATATGTCAAATTCTACCAAAATGTGTCTCACAAAAAATACAATATCTTTAATTATTAGTATACTACAAGTGATTTTATGAATGAAAAGGCTACAAAAGCATGCAATCTCATGGGGGCGGGGGGTGTCTCTGTGGCGTAGTGGTTAACGTACTGGACTGTTATATAGTAAACGAGTAAGATCTCCAGTTTCACTATTACGTTCACTTTCGGACTAATACCCTTGGTAAAAGTATGAACCCCATCATCCACCAGCTATGGGTTGAATATTACCACTACTGTACTACAAAGATGGCTTTGGTATTAAATAATCGGACCAAGTAACCAATAAGCACCCCAAATCAACTTAATGAGAAGTTCATATTTTAACTCCTCACCAGTAACTTCTGCTTACAAATTTTTGTAAACAAATTATTTTAATCAGAAATTTATGGAGATGTTGAACTCACAATAAAGCAAATAAATAGATGGTTGGTACACATAATCAAATTAAAATCCAATAGCAAAATCTTTTTTTAAATAAATAATTTTTAATCAGAAATTTATGAATGTTTTTCAACACTTACGATGATTTAAAAAAAGACGAAAGACGTTTTTTTACTAAAATAGTTTTTACTTAATATATATTGATATGGTCGACTTCCAAGTGGTGTTCCTAATATATATATATACACACATATATATATATATATATATATATATATACATACACACACACACACATACATACATACATTCACCAACACCTCCGCACGAGCAGGCAGTGACACAAGGCCATTATCTTAAGCGGAGTTTAACAGGTTTGAATTCAGAGTTTTCCTTCTCCTAGACTGGTTGCCTAACCAAGGTTAAAGAGCCCAGTCTGCCCTACTATTTATCCATAGCTGGAGGGAGAGTAGGATTCATACCTTTTCCAAGTGTATTAGCGCTAAGTGAAATGCATTTACCAGATCCAGGATTTGAACTCAGGACGACAAGTCCATTTCCCATGACTTTAACCATTACACCATGCACTTCCATTTTGTAGCATATAAAGTCCTTTTTAAATGTCCTGTGTGACAGCATTGAGTGATGATATTTGTACGTCATGTGTTATGCATAAAGCTGTGATCAGTGATAGAATTTAGGGCAATAGAAGGTTGCACGTCAGTCGACATTCAGATATATGAATATTTTATAACAATGGTTTTGTAATGAATGTGTATAAAGCGTTTGCCAGTCAACTCTACATGACAAAAGCGGCATTCGAGGCAAGATGATTTAGTATTATTTGGACTATTGTCCTCATCTTCATTGTTATCTGTACAATGTTTTGGCCAATGTGCGCCCCAGCCTTCTTCACGTATTTGTCAGACTCTGGAACCTTCTTGTCATAATCCGGAGTCATTAGGCTTCAAAGATTCCCTAAACGTGTCCTTATTAAAGCATTATTAGTCTACTTATTTTTGTGAAAATTTAAGGTGTCGATTTTATTGGCTTTTCTGGTAGATTTCTATGCGTAAAATTCATTGATGCCAAAGAAAGCGCTCAATTCGAAGAATTAGCGGAGATATGATCCCTTAACCCTCTCCCTTATAGTGCCTTGTCGTAATCGGAAGCCATCACAGAATTTTGAACCTAACCCTTTATTCAGTCCATGTTCTTATTTCGCTAACCATAGCTGGTGTACAGGTGTTAAGCTGTGTTAATTATTATTATTCTATATTATTGATCTGTAAATTTAATGCTCTTATTCCTTAATCTTCTGACCGTTATCATCTTGCAACAACCTCTGGTTAAAATGAGACCATCCAAATGATCAAAGATAAAATGTAAAACTTGCTTATCTTGTGTTGCTTATCTGCCGAATTCTTATTTCTGATGAGTTGTCCCTCAGCTAAGTAATGGACCATTCCGTCTTTATTATAAAGAAAGGGAAGCAAAAGGACATGTGATACAGGAAAAATATAAAGAAAGAAAGTAGGGGAAATATAGAGAGTGGGTGAGCGCGTGAAAGCGATAATGCTAATCTCTTTCAATTGAACATCATAAAAAGATTAAAAGAAAGAAAAAAGGATGAGAGTTAAATCAAGATTATACTTTTTACATATTGAACTAGTTTACAATAGCTCTTAAGTATACATATCAAACGTAATAATTAGATTATCATACTGTGGTGGGGCCGGGTTAGCTCAGTCGATAGAGCATTTGGCTAGAGACCACAAGGTTCCTAGTTCAATACCGGTCCTCGCCAACTCAGCATATGAGTAGCACAGGGATCTGTGTGGTAAAGTAAGGAGCTGATGGTAGGTGTGGCGCTCCACCTCAGACGCCAATACAATCTCCTTGGTTTAGCGCTATTGAAAAGGGGATAGACTCAATCGCTGACTGGCTGATACCGATTTTAGGCCGCCCTGACGACTTACTGTGGTATATCCACAGATCCTGCTCGTCACATAATATTTCAAATAATAAAAACAAACAAAAAAAAAATAGTATCTTTAAAAAATGTATATCTTTATTAATAGTGTCAATATAAAACAATAATGAAAAGGAAAGAAAAAAAAAACCTAGGTCGACCAGCAAAAACCTACATTAATCAGCTCTGTATGGATTCTGGATGCCGTGCAGAGGACCTTCCAGGGGTGATGATCGAAAGGGACGGTTGGCAAGAGAAAGAGTCATGTTTATCCGTGGCCTCAAACTCAATCTTTGTTCATAACTTCGGGTATAAAGTTGTAATCTGTTTGGTAATTTTTAACCTCAAAGGCTCGAAATTGGGTATGTGCATAAAGAGTATACTTCATTAATCTTCACACACAATTAAAAAAAAAAAAAAAAAAAAAAAAAAAACGAAACTAAGTTTTAACAAAGATCGAAAATAATTCTAGAAACCAAATATTGAAAATTGGAGAGACGAAATGCTTAACGAACTATTCTCTCCTATTTTAGTCCAAAATGGTCTCTGTATAAAATTACTGATTTTTACTTTAAAAAAAAAATTTTTTTTTTTTTTATAATGTTAAGTTTTATGGTGGTTCCAGATTACTCGAAACGGAACATATGACCTTTAGGCACCTCTTTTGCGATCTCGATTCATAAAAACATTTTTTTCATTTACACCGTTAAAATCCGGTTGTTTGTTAACAGACGATTTTTATTTTTTTTCTTTTTTTAATTATAAAACTAAACCTTAACCCCTAACAAACAACCGGATTTTGACGGTGTAAATGAAAAAATGTCCTTATAAATCGAGATCGCAAAAGGGGTACCTAAAGGACATATGGTCACTCGAAACTTCCATTTGTTGATATTTTGGTTGCTTGACCCGTTATTTTGTAAAAAAAAAAAAAAAGCAAGATGTATTATCGTTAGTGCAATACAATAAAACGAAAATATGCTGTATATGTATTCTCATAAGATATTTCTTCTTTAAAACAACAAACTATAGTTTGTTACTGTTCTAATAAAAAAAGAATTAATACAAGTGTAAATATACACAAGTATTTCGATTCAAATGCACCCGCGTCAAAAACAAACGAGAATGGTAAGAAGTCGACTAATGTAATGCATCTTGAAATATAGGGTAGAGCCATAACAGTGCGCTCTGCGAATGTCCAAAATACAGGGTGGTCCGAAAGTCTTATATTTAACAATATAATATATAAGTTATGTGGTTATTTCCTAGTTGAGTAACATGATATTACAGGGTGACCCAGAAAAAAAACAAAATCCAAATTTGTTATTTTCCCATTAAAGTAACCCTACCCCCCCCCCAGTTGAGTAGCATAATATTACAGGGTGACCCAGAAAAAACAGAACCCACAAATTTTGTAATAAAACTTAATTTTTTTTTTTTAAGTTTAAGTCCAACAAGGGTTAGGGTTAGTTTAATGGAAAATAAATAATTTGGGTTCTGTTTTTTCTGGGTCACTCATGTTACTCAACTAGGAAATAACCAGTTATGTAATTATTTTACAAAAAAAAAAAGGGGGGGGGGTAAAAAATTTAGAAATTAAATTTCTAGACGTTCGGTTGTATTACGTAATTATTTTGTCTTAAGGGGTGACAAGACTTTCAGATCACCCTATACAATAAACGCTTGGTCTGAAAAGTTCTCGGAATATTTCGAAACTATGGCTTTGGTTTGGTTTGTTTTACGGTATATCAACCTCAGTGGGTCATTTAATGCCGATAAAGTTTTGAAGTCATTCTTAATGGATACTCATTTTTTATAAACACATTTCTATTTAACCTACAGATCGGACCCTAACAGGTACTACCACTCCGGGTCAAAGTGGACCAGGGAGCAATGGTGATGAAGGGGTGCTCCACATTCCCCAAACCAGAACTGGAACCTCACCATCAAATAGAGTTTAACGTCATTCCCAGGACACGTAGACCCTCAGTCACCGCCTTCTAGCACCCATATGATAAAAAGGATTTGGGCTTGCCATAAGAGCAATAGGGTTGGGAAAATCATATAGGTGCTTGACGTGACCAGCCGATTGATCGGAGGGGGCCTCTCCGGCCGTCCGTCTAGCCTAAGTAAGGGTCAAAGTGGAGTGTTGTATACAGGGGCACAGTCGGTGTATTCCTCTGTCCCAGTTGACAGGGTGGAATTTTATTTAAAGAAACTTGTATATTGTTAACATTTATTATAATTGAATGTTTTTATATTCGCATAAACTGAAGGTGTCACCAAACTACGGCCCGCAAAGGTATTTTATCAGGCCCGCCGACTGTACTTGAATTTATTTGTTAAAACGCACGGAACGGGCTAGCAGGTATTGAACACAATAATAATGTGGCCTGCGCTCGTTATTTTTTCAATTATCCGACCCACCGTGAAGAAAGTCTGATGATCCCTGGCATATAGTAATGCAAGAGGAGGGAGAAAAGGGGAGGAGGAGCGAGTCGTTACACGATATATTGGTGATAATCAAACGAAAGACATAGGATATCTATTAAATTACTTAACATATGTTTTAAAATATTTATATGCATTTTTATGAGAAAAAAAATTATATAAATATATTATTTAAAAAAAAAACTATCATAATTAAGAGTGTTTTTTTTTTTTTTTTTCAATTAGAAAACTGGGCATTTATCATACATGTCGAAAAGTCTTGCTGGTAACGATCGCCAGTGAACAATTCGGAAGACCGGAATCTTATTCAAAATTAAAACCGTTAACGAGGTTCGAGTGTGCATAGAACACAGATTAAAACGTTTACTCTTTCTTCTCTAATTTCCCATCCAGAAACTCACGCGGCCACACCCACTTCTTGCCCCTGCTAATCTTGTGAACGCGTACCTTGCGAGGACTCCAAACACAGAATTCCTCAAAGTAACCATTCTTGGAACTTCTTCAAGTGGGAATTCTCCGCGGCAAATGCGGAATCAAATCCGTGTACTTTCCACTCGGTCCGCAATGAATCGTCGAGACACAGGACAGGATAGATCAAGCCGACATCGACAACCAGTTTTAGAATAGTGGAGCCATAACAGTGCGCTTTGCGGATGTCCCTGGTACAATATATTCCTGGTCCGAGAAGCCCTTCTTGGGATCTTTGGAAGCCGTGAAGTAGGATTGAAACCGCGGCTGTCTTTGTTGTGCCATGATACATGATATATTGACGATGATCATCCGGATAATTCTTGTCATAAGACATTTTTATATCTTGGGAAAATTTCCTTTTTTTTTTTAATCTAAAAATAGAAAAAAAGTTTCGTTAGGTTTGATTGGTTGGATTTTACGGCATGTCAACCCTTGTTGGGTTATTTTATGCCGAAAATTTTTGTTTTGGTCACGCTTGATGTGTATTCAAATTTTTGGAACATATGATCTTTAGGCACCCCTTTTGCTTTGCTGATTCATAAGTACATTTTTTTCATTTACACCGTCAACATCCGGTTGTTTGTTAACAGACGATTTTAAAGTCTTTTTTTAATTATAAAACTAACCCCTAACAAACAACCGGATGTTGACGGTGTAAATGAAAAAATGTACTTATGAATCAGCAAAGCAAAAGGGGGTGCCTAAAGGTCATATGGTCCAAATCTTTTAGAAAAATCCTTTTTTTCCTATTTAACTCATAGATGGGACCCTAAAAGGTACTACCACTCCGGGTCAGAGTGGACCTAGGAGTAATGAGTGGAAGGGGTACTACACACTCCCATGAGCTCCAGAATTGGAACTTCACCATTATATCCAGTTTAATGTCATACCCAGGACATGAAGACCCTCAGCTACCACCTTCTAGCACATATATGATAAATAGGGTTAGGGCTTGCCATAAGGGCAAAAGGGTTGGGACAATCATATTGATTCTAGGGCTTGATGTGACCAACCGACTGATCGGAGAGCGCCTCTCCAACTGACCATCTAGGCTAAGTAAGGGCCAAAGTGGAGTGTTGCTTGCCACCAGAGTTCCATCATTAAGTTTCACGAGTAGCCACTCATGGTCAACAGATAGCCCCATTTTTTTTGGGGGGGGGCGTTAAGTCAGTGTATTCTAGAGCCCCAGCAGACAGGGCTGCGCAAATTTGGAAGATCCAAGAAAAATGTATTGCCAAACCATTGTGCCAAGTACTTGTGTTCTCAAAGAGGCTACAATTTTATACCTATTTTTCATCTCAAAATCTTTTGCTTTTATCATGTAAGAATCGTGTTCTTGTTCTACAAGAAAGAAAAAAATGGGTAAATGACTAAAACAGATATTCTAAATAAATCTGTATATTTAAACACGGAGTGAGGTATTTGGAATTTGGCTCGGGCACACTTCTGCACCCGTTAGATATGGAACGATGAACTTACGTAAAATGTATAAACAGACATTAGCACCAGCAGTTAGTCGTATTAACTTAATTTTGAGGAAGGTTAGTAGCCGTTCTTCCCAGTCTGGTTGAGTGTGTGATGTGTGATATATATATATATATATATATATATATATATATATATATATCATATTAGCTCTCCGTCGAGCTAAAAACTGACAACGTCGTTTTTTATCGTGGGCGTTGCCCTGCGCGGCAGTTTAAAAATTTTTTTGCTTCCGTCGGTATTCCCCTTCCGGGGCGCCTCGGGCACTGAGCAATTAAAGAAAATCAAAATAACATACTCACTGAATGGATGTTTCATGAGATTTGCAGGCTACAATCACTTAATTACATAAAGAGCCGTCAGGTTTTGTGTTACAAGTCCACAGCCCTGAAAATAACCCAAGAAAAGTTGACCTGCCATTAAGATTAATCATTATACTAAATGTGTGTAATGTCATTTAACAGCTAAAACAGATAGATCTTTTTGACCGACTTAGAGCTTTTAAAACTTGTAACCTACCTTTTAATTTTTAATTTGTTCCGCTCGTAACCCAGTTTCCTCGTATATCAAATCAATTTTCCCAATTGAAATAAACTGAAATGCCAGTAATCCGTCCTCAAATAAAAAAAACTTCATTTTTGTTAGATTTTTTATATAAAGAAAAATAGCACTGTATTGTACAAAAACAAAATAGAATATAATGAAATCTGTGTAGTCAGCAAGTGCTCACCAATGACGAAATCGTGCGCTTGCGAGTATATATATATATATATATATATATATATATATACTCGCAAGCGCACGATTCCGCCATTGGTGAGCACTTGCTGTCTATAAGTACCTGTTGGGCTGACTACTGACTACACAGATGAGTGTTTCTCCGTCTTGCACAGGGCCAGATCTAAACAGCATTTAAGTATTCTTGAAGCTGTTTATATTTTATTCCCGCCGCCCCGCCCTATGTAGACAAAGACCTAGACACTCCCTTTACCTGCTGGAAGATATTTCCAATCCTGGCGTGACTTGAGGGGGTTAAAAAAAAAAAATTCTCCCCCCCCCCTCTGACTCACCATTCTCCCTCCATTCGTTCCAAGAATATTTATCCTAATTTATATACAATCTGACTTGATCACCACCGCTGACAATACCTGAAAAGAGCCGGACGAAATGTCCCCCCCCCCTACATTTTTTTTTTCGTAATAAAACCGTTTTATTTCGCCATCCCTCATTTTTGTATAATCTCTCGGCAATACATATGATTCAACTACTCGTATTTTATATATATATTATTTTAGCTAAGTCAAATGTTCAATAAAAAATTGTATATACAATTTTTCATTGTATATACACTTTTTCAAAAAAGAAAAAAAAAATGGATGTATACAAATTATGTTACACTAAAGTTTTGAAAAGCTCTGGGTTTACTAGTTTAATTCGTTCCGCTCGTAACTCAGTTTCCTCGTATATCAAATCAATTTCCCCAATTGAAATAAACTGAAATGCCATTAATCCGTCCCCTCAAAAAAAAAACTTCATTTTTGTTAGATTTTATTATATAAAGAAAAATAGCACTTTATTGTACAAAAACATAAAATAGAATATAATGAAGTTTATTTTTATGAATATTTTTCTCTGGTGTAATAAATTTGGAAACTTATTAGCATTAGTGCATCTGAAGCTCGCACTTGCCATAAATTTTAGCTCTCAACACAAAGCAAAAAAATCGACAGAATGGTTCGGAAAACTCAAGTTGGGGTCGCTCGTAAGTCAAGGAACTAATGTGTATGTTCGACGGAATCTAAGTCCGAGACCATTTCGTTTCGCTATTGCATTTATAGAATAAACAGAAACCGTTTAACTCCATTAAAAAATCAATTTAATTCAAATTTGACAAATTCTCTGAGTAGAGTAAATTCCTCTGAATGGATAACTGAAATACGAGATTAAGAGAGAAAAAAATAATAGCGGACCCGAACGTCCATTCACAAGTCAAAGAAATATTGGTAATTTTTCAGCTTCCTTTTAAGCGAACATATTAAACTTTGGCTGAACTTGCACAACGATCGGAAAATTAAAACGGAAAGTTTTTTGGAGGTCCCCCATGACAGTTTAACAGCTATGAACGTTTAGGGGTTTGGGGATTAAGGTTGTTTTTAATTACGTAATGCTTTAAAAAAAAAATTACTATACATTTAATTAACCATTGACATTGATTATTGAACCCAACAGTAGACACATTAGTTTCAGTTGTTTGTGTTAATATTGAAATGTATAATTTCAATTAAACTTGGTTTAAAAAAATATTTTTCAACATTAAATGTATAGTAATTTGTTTTTTTTATTGTTTTTTAAGCAATACGTAATTTTAAAAAACAACCTTAATCCCCAAACCCCTAAACCGTAACCAAATTCGCAAAAAGTTCATTCATAGACTGTAGTTAAACTATCATGGGGGGGGGGAACCTCCAAAAAACTTTACGTTTTAATTTTCCGACCGTTGTGTAAGTTCAGCCCCCCCCCTATCTCACCAGTGGTTGCTTACTTTACTTACCAACCGTATCAACTGAGATGCATAGAATTTTGAGCTTCCAGCGAACAACAAAGATTTCCAAACGAGACGTGTGCAAACAAACTATACATTACAGTTTTTTAAACTTAGTTTGAAGAAAAAAAAGAACCTAAATGTTTCCAACCAGAATATAAGAGGAAAAACTGGCGCGATTCCACCGGAGAGAAAAAAATGCCAAGTCGAGAAAGGGGTGAAGGCTGAGCTATTTTCTATTTATTTATTTTTTTTACTCACGTACAGTAAACACACCCTGTAAACAAAAATGGACTTTCAC
This sequence comes from Doryteuthis pealeii, assembly GCA_023376005.1. Lineage (NCBI taxonomy): Eukaryota > Metazoa > Mollusca > Cephalopoda > Myopsida > Loliginidae > Doryteuthis > Doryteuthis pealeii. The sequence goes on along the minus strand of CM042151.1, from coordinate 32,764,240 downwards.
TCGCCTTTAAACACTTGGTGGTAATCTTGCAAATAGTCCTCAAAATTTAGACGGAAACTTATTTGGTGGTGATCATGACAGTTTGACTACAGTGTATGAATGAACTTTTTTGCGAATTTGGGTTTCGGTTTAGGGATTAAGGTTGTTTTTAGTTACGTATTGCTTAAAAATACACAAAAAAAACCCTAAATTATTATACATTTAATGTTGAAAAATACTTTTTTTAAAACCAAGTTTAATTGAAATTATACATTGCAATACTAACACAAACAACTGAGACTAATGTATCTACAGTTGGATTCAATAATTAATTTCAATGGTTAATTAAATGTATAGTAATTTTGTGTTTTTGTTGTTTTTGTTTTTTTAAGCAGTACGTAATTAAAAACAAAGTTAATTCCAAAACCCCTAACCCCATTTCGCAAAAAAGTTAATTCATACACTGTAGTTAAACTGTCATGGATCACCAAATAAGTTTCCGTTTTAATTTTGAGGACGATTTGCAAGCTTAACCCTCTTGGTTTGGTTGGTTTGTTTTACGACACATCAACCTCGGTGGATCATTTAATGACGACAAAGTTTTGAAATAAATTCATTCTTAATGGATACTCAATTTTTTTAGAAACACATTTTTCTATTTAACTCATAGATGGGGTTCTAACGGGTACTTTCACTCCGGGTCAGAGTGTGTTGAGCTTAAAGGTCTCTGACAACTTGCAGTGGTGTGGGTTAGTTGACTCATAGTTTTAGTAGAATGAGAACGTAAGACGTATTTTAACGGAGGTACAAAATACACGTGCTTACACGTTGCTTTACTTCATGGTACAAGGAGACAAAGGGAAAACGAAATACGCGCCAATTCTCATGGCGCCAGTGGTCGTCGCGTACTAATGTTATCTTGTAGTTCTGGTAACACGACATAGGCAGTAGCCTTACAAGCTGAAGGAACTATTTTAGTTGGTAAAATCTAATAGAGTGGACCTGGGAGTAATAGCGATAAAGGGGTACTCCATTCTCCCGAGAGCTCCACAATTTAAACTTCACCACTAGATGCAATTTGACATCATACTGAGAGAAAAAAAAATTAAGAACGCAAGTCAGAAACCAGTTAAATATATGTAAATATGTAAATTACTTGGTAAAGAAGAAGAATTTCCTCGTAAATTCCTACCATAAAATAAACTGAACCCTCATTTTATGTACGTGTTTTTGCAATAAATGTTTTATTTTTCTTTACCCGTTATTTTACAATACTAAATATGTTTTCTTGATTCTTTATTCTTTAATAAATAAATAAAATATATTTTTAGTATTGTAAAATAACGGGTGCAAGAAAAATAAAACATTTATTGCAAAAACACGTACATAAAATGAGGGTTCAGTTTATTTTATGGTAGGAATTTACAAAGAAATTCTTCTTCTTTACCAAGTAAAGTGGGTGGAGTGGCCTACTGTCGGTATCAGTGAGGGAGTCTATTCACTTTAGATTGTTCTTAGATGGAGCGCCACACCTACCGTCAGCTTCCCACTTTACCGCATAGATTAGATTAGATTACCCAGTCTATGCTACTCATATGCTGAGTTGGCGGGCACCGGATTCGAACTTAGAACGTTGCCGTTCCAAGGCAGGTGCTCTACCGACTGAGCTAAACCAGTCCCATTTATATATAGATTAATAGGTAATTTTCACCTTTAGTTGTCAAAATTCCTAGCAAATAAGGCAATTAGAGTAACATCCCTTGACTTTCACTTTTCACTAATCCGGTAGCTATTTTGAAAGTCTCCATGCGAAATAAACAAATCTTAGAAACTTTTTCGAAAACAATACAACTGCATGCCTTAACACAAAAATATCATAAAATGTGTTCTTAATAACAATTAAGTTCATTTCAGATAATGCGCACGCACAATTTTATGCTAGGAATTTTAACAACTAAAGGTGAAAATTACCGATTAATAAACACTAGCGAGATCTGTGGATACACCTTAGTATGATAATTTAATAATTACAACGTTTGATAATATACTTAAGAGCTATTGCTTAATAGTTCAATATGTTAACAGTATAATAATCTTCATTTACCCCCCCTCTCATTCAGCCCTGTCGGCTGGGGTTTTAGAATACACCGACTGCACTTCTGCGGAGGAGTAAGACTCCCAATGGGGCCACCTGTTGGCCTTGGGTGGCGACCCGTGATGCTTAAGGACGGAATCCTGGTGGATAAGCAGTTCATGACATGCAATACTCCACTTAGACTCTTACTTAGGCTAGACGGGCTGTCGGAGAGCCCCCCTCTGATCAATCGGCTGATCACGTCAAACCCTATTGCTTTTATGGCAAGCCCCAACCCCTTTTTATCATATGGGTGATAGAAGACGGTGGCTGAGGGTCTTCATGTCCTGGGAATGACGTTAAACTCTATCCGATGTTAATGTTCCAGTTTTATAGGTTTGGGGAATGTGGAGCACCCCTGGTCCACTCTGAATCGAAGTGGTAATACCTGTTAGGGTCCCATCTATGGGTTAGATAGAAAAATGTATTCATAAAAAGAATTGGGTATCCGTTAAGAATGAATTTATTTCAAAACTTTATCGGCATTAGATGACCCACTGGAGTTGATATGCCGTAGAACAAAACAAAACAAAACAAAACAAAACAAAACAAACCCTCTCTCCCCACTCTCTCTCTCACACACATCCTCACATTCACTCTTTTATTCTTTTTTATTCTTTTCCTTTTTTTTCATTCTATTCCATTGAAACAGATTAGTGTTATTGCTTCCGCGCCCTTGCTCCCACATCTCTCTATCTTTACCACACCCCTTTCTTTCTTTCTTTCTTTCTTTTTATTATATTTTTTCTTATGCTTAGCATGTCTTTCTTTGCCCTTTTCTGTCTTCGCAATAAAAACAAAATGGTGCATTATTTTGCTGAGGTGACGACATGGCATAGGATAGCATACTAGATAAATATCAAGGACTCAACACTTTCTCTACTAAATGTTCCTTTTCATATTAGGACATTTTATAAAGAAAATAGACACGAAACGACAGTACTCCAAGTTTGCTAATATGGAGTTAACCATGAGTGTGGCAGACAGGTTAAGAGTTAAAGAAATAATCAAACAACTAGAAATAGGACTAAAAGACTTGTATTATATAAAACAATAGGATTGCAAACTTTAGTTCGTCTGCACAAATGTTTATAATTTGTCACTTATCTGAATTCTGAGATAGGGTATTATCGGAGCCCTAGCTACGGTCCTCTGATTGTTCGGATGTGATAGACTTCTATTTTGAAGTCTGACTCCGATGTTGGTTGTTGAGGAAGAGGAGCGACCCTTTAAAAAATTTTTTTTTAGGTCTATTCTCGTTGAAAGCTGGATCAGAAGAGGGCGAGTTTGCCTATTCGGATTTGCCGCCAAAGTATGCTGGCTCGTGATTGGTTGGTTCGAAACAGCGGCTCGTAGACAAGGACGATAACTCCATACCTCATAATTCTCAATAATTTCGCTCATATAGTCTTGTATAAGTTCTTCCTTGTGTCTCCTGTCATGTTTGTATTCTCTTCTATTAACTTTGCTCAGGCAATAGAATATTCTTGTCATCACTTCGTTGTGAATTGTTCTCATATTTATTCTGTACAAGGAAACGATATTCAACGGACTATCATTCATCTACAGACAGCCAAATACACGCCCTCAAATTCCAGAGAAGACAATTATTCATTGTTTCCTCCCTACACACCCACACACATACAAGAATAAAGGAGATCCTTGTTTTTATTCGTCCGTAAAACTTCCATATTTAAAACATAGAGGCATATTTGGCTTATTTGGCGACATTGACGATATAAGGTTGAACTAAAATGTCATCCAAGGTCACTTGAGTTCAAACGACAAAAATATTCAGTTATAAACAATGAAAACAAATATATTTTTTTTACTAGCAAGAATATGCGCCCCCCGGGCATAAGGATTTAAATTTTAATGTGAGGAAATATAATAAATTAGAAAATCTAACGAAGTTAAATAAGAACGCATATAAGATTACAATTATTCTGATTATATTTTAATTGGTTTCTACATAAAATCATTCATAGGATTGACTTTAATACGTTGGAGAATAAAACAATAATATTAGAGATCAACAGCACCAAGTAATTATTTATTAAACCCAATTTTGTTAAAACCAGTATGCAAATTAACCAAACCATATATTATGTGAACCCTTATTTCTTCGTGATGTATTACACACATTACATGATTTTAAACGCACTAATATTATGGGCTGTTTTGAGGCGAATCTAACTAATCTAGATTTTTACAATAGATTACCATTGATAAACTTACGCAATTCTTCAGGGTATTGTGACGTAACCAGTGACGTAGTTTCGGTTACAGACAGAGACCGAATCTCCATTATAATAAGATATCAGAATTTTTTCCAATCTTACAAGCAGTATAATGATTTATTACAAATAAATCTATTTTAAAGTTGTTTGTCTGAATTTTTTAGATGAGACCTGTTGCGTATTATTTTGATTTTTCGGACTGTTATCCTCATCTGGTATATAAAAACACAACGTTTTGGCCGCTGTATCCTGCGACCTTCTTCAGGTATTTCCTGTCTATCCGAGCATAGTAATGATGTAACCTGGGAAATCATTTTGAATAGTTTGACTGTTGATCGAACAAAGCGTCGAACAACTTTATTCAAATTAAATCTTTAATAAGTTCTTAAACGCTTTGTTTGATCAACAGTCAAACTATTCAAAATGATTTCCCAGGTTGCGTCATTGCTATACTCAGATAGACAGGAAACACCCGAGGAAGGCCGGAGGATACAGAGGTCGAAACTTTGTTTTTTTTTTTCATACCACAATAAAGATGAGGACAACAGTCAGAAAAATCAAAATAATATTTATATCAGCAGGACGTCGAGGGAGTCTATCCCATTTTGCGCCAGCGCTAGACCAGGGAGATTGTTTTGCTGGTGTGGAGCGCTCATTGTTCCAGGAACTACAATTAAAACAGAGGGAATGCTCTACCGACTGGTTTGTATTTCATCAGAATATATTTTAAGTAACAGCTAATTTTCATGATTGAATCTTGTAAATCGCCTTTTTCGTCTGTTATGTTCGATGAGTGGATATTTCAAATTATTTGTCACGGTCAACGCACTGGACGGTATCACTTTTACCAAATAATGCGGTTCCTTTTGAAGCCACGTTGGTTATTATTGAAACTAATGTGTGTGTAATTTGAATCAAGTATTTAATTCAACCCATCTGCTTTAACGAAATTTATCCAAACTGTAGTAATTTTTACGTAGAATAAAAAAAATAAAAAAATTCTCAAGAATCTCAAAAAAATCTTTCCAATACACGCCATTTTGTTTTAATCTTTAAGGACAAGTTATTACTTGTTTGCTATGTGAGGGCAGGTAACCTTATTGTGTGTAGGAGGAGGGTATAATCTCGTCGGCGAGACTTAAGAAAGCGGGAATGTAAACGTGATCAGGTCATCTCTTAGGACAACAGACAGTCAACACACACATTCCATCCAGTATGGTAAGTAGAAAAAAAGACACCTTTTAAGTTTGTAGATAATAATTTCTGTTCCCTTTTTGTATTTAAATTAATTCAGAACCAACAAATCTTTCTGTATGTCTGATTTGTCTTTTTATTCGTTGTCCAAATGATATTTTGTGCCTTTTTCTTCATTTTTTAAGTCACAATATGGACATGTTGTGAGGGGGAATAAAGAAATACACTATTATTATTGTTTTTAACTTTCGATTTCGATATAAATAATAAAAAAAGGTATTAGTTTACGCTTGTCTCGTTTGCTTATTCATGTCGGGACTTTTATATTTGTCTACTCTACACAGTGTTTTGTAGTATTTACAGGTGTAAATATATAGATTTTAATTCAGCTGTGTGTTGTATATAAAAAGATGGTGAAAGTGTACATTTTTCGTGTGTACAGATGCTATTCTGTATTATTACCAATATTTATTTTGGAAATATTCTCTATTACTATTCATCTTCTTATTTCAACAAAACCAACATCAGATTCAGTTGTTTTTGTTTTTCTACGTATGTTTATGTTATGTTTTTTGACAAGTAAATACCAAAGTTAACGTGCCTAAATATTGCACTTGTGATTAAAGGAAAAAGATAATAATTATTTTTTCTATACCTTAATTAATTTATCCTGTGTCTGGGTACCAGTTTAACGTTTTTTTTTTAATTATTTTTATTTTTTAATTAATTCCTAAAAATAAAAATCATTAGCAGGATATTTCAAATACATTTTTGTAGCTCATTAATTTTTCAGTAATGTACAAAATAAAAACGAAAGTAATACTTCCATTCATCATCCAAATAAGAATAAATTTCGATCATTTACTTTATTTATCTATCTATTTTTTAGTTGCATTTTGTTTCTAAAATTATATATCTGTCATCGGCAATAACTCGAAATCTTAGTAGTTGGCGAAGGGAAAGTCTAGAAAAATATAGCGGATGGGTGAATTTTAGTCAAAGCCATATAAAAAAAAATGTAAACAGTTATAAATAAATAAAATAAAAATGATAATCAAATGACTTGATTTATTACTTATATTGACCATCTAGATGAGAATATTTTTTATCTGGATGGTCAATGTAAATATTACATATTTTTATACGTTATCTAAAACAGTTAATCGGCGTGATATTCTGGACAAGCTAGCACAACTTATTAAAAAAACAAACAATAAAAAACAAAAACAAAAAAACAATATGCGATTGAAAACCATCGGGTTGCCTTGATTCCTTCTTATTTTTATTTATTTATTTACTTTTTAAAACATCTTTAATAAATTTTTAAATTTAATAAATTAGCCATGAAGAAATTATTCATTTATTATAATCGCTCGATGAATATTATTTTGAGTGATATGAACGGATGTAAATTACCGAAAAATTAAAATTTGTCATTAAAAAAAAAAAAAAAAAAATCAGTCAAAAATATTTTCAGTGAGATTCACGTTTTTTTTAAAAATTAATTCGCATTACAAATAAATTATTTCTTAATTTGTATAAGGAAATAAATTCTGTTTATTTTTCTTCCTGTTTCAACACGTCCATAAAAATACTATTTTTATATCTGATGTGTGCAGTCAAGTCAGTCATATTTAGCACATGGTAATTCAACTGTCATTTTTTTTTTGTATTAAAATTAGCAAGACAACACAGGTTCAAAAGCAGATTTGAGATTTCACTGTTCTTTATCATAAACTATATCGTTAATATTTATAAATTCAACAAATATTTATTGCTTACAAACTACAAATTGGCACACGCAATGTATTTATTTTTGTATGTATCACCATGGAGAACCCCTCCCCCCCACATGTAATCCTATTGATACACAACACAATTTTGTGTGCCCACGCCGCTATTCGTGAAGTGTTAATAATAGTCTAATGAAATCCCTTCACCTTAGTTCGAGAAAACACCTACACCTACTTTTTTTTCTTTTTACATTATTAGCCTTTAAAAATTTTTGAATTTATCCAAAAACTGGAATTGAGCGTCTGAAAACAATTTTTGCATTCGAAACAGTGAATTACCTCCCTTAGGTAATTTTTTTTTCTTTACATTAAAAAAAAAACAATTTTTTTTTCTTCACTTCATATTTTGAACGCACATTATTATTTTTTTTCATAAATAAAAAAAAAAAAAAAAAAAGATCTCAAATTTATAAAACAAGAGCAAATAATTAATAGGAACATGTTGCTTAGAAAATAAACCCAAAAATGTGGTGTACTTTATTTGTTGAAAAAGTTCTCGTATATTATTCAGGGATATATTTGCTACCTTTAGATTAAAGAGTACCCCACCCCAAAAATGACATCTTTGTTTAGACTTAATATAGGAATAATTTTTTTACTGGTAGTGTCATTTTGGTTTTGTAGCTTTACTTCCCCCACCCCAGCGTTTTAGGTGTATATATTTGCATCGTGTGGATCCATTGGATTTTCTTGTGGATTGTTGGTTAGGTTTTGATCTGCAGCTTATCCATCTATTTTAATTGTAATTCCTGGAACAATGGACGTTCAGAATATGAGGCATGGTCAAAAAAAAAAAAAAAAAAAAATTAAAGGGAGGCAATTCAGTAAGTGTTTGCAGAGAACCCACATTATTATTAATGAACTAAGAACATTTGACATTATTGCAGGAACAAGAATCTCATATGTATAAAAAATAAGAACATTATAGATATAAACCTGGAAAATTGTAAAATTAGATTAAACATTTTGGACCAAGTAACCAATAAGCACCCCAAATCATCAACTTAATGAAAGGTTCATATTTTAACTCATCACCGGTATATTTCGCTTTCAAATATTTGAAAATAAATGAAAAGACGGTTTTTGCAATTATATTGTATCAAACAAAAACAAATTTTATGTGAGATACTATTTCTGAACAACATCCTTTTATTTAGATAAGTATAAAAATATTTTGTAAATAAAAACTGTATTTTTATTTAAATAAACATAATTGCATTTCTCTTCTGATTAAGTAAAAACTATTTTAATATAAAAACGTCTTTCATCTTTTTTTTAAATCATCATAAGTGTTGAAAAATATTCATAAATTTCTGATTAAAAAGTATTTATCTAAAAAAAGATTTTGCTATTGAATTTTAATTTAATTACGTGTACCAACCATCTATTTAATTTATTGTTCAACATCTACATAAACTTCTGATTAAAATCATTTGTTTACAAAAATTTGGAAGTGGAAGTTACCGTAGATGAGTTAAAATATGAACGTTTCATTAAGTTGATGATTTGGGGTGCTTATTGGTTACTTGGTCCAACATTATTTTTTTTCTCAATTTGTATTTTGGTATTTGGAAAAGTAACATAACTGAACTTGTAATTTAAGAAAATATTAACATTTGAAACACTTGGTCAGCAATCATGAATGATACAAAGTGACCAGGAGTCAGATGATATATTAAGCAAGAATCTTGACATTGAAGATAAATGTTAGTGGTTTTGTTTTGCTTTTGTATTGTTTTTGGCAAGATTAAAGATATGAGAGTATCCGTGGTAATGCCCCACATCTAATCCCTCTTACTTACTTGAGTAGCTGGCTCGGACATTTCTTCTAACTGGTCTTTAAAATGCTGGTCTGATTCCGTGTCACTAAAGCTGCCATTAGTTTACATAGACAATCAAGTCTTGTATCCTGTGATCACATTTTTATTCCGAACCAGACTTTCTTTACTTCGGATCCTTCAACCACATGTATGGAGTCAAAACTGGTACATGTTTACACCATGATGTTTCTGGCTTAACTGACTAAGCTAAGCTAAACTTTGAGCTTTCTTTCCCACAGTCTATGTAACCAGAAAGAAGGTCACCCAAAGGTTATTTCATGCCAATCATTTAACCCTCCTCTGATCCTGAATTTCAACCCTTGGATTCAAAATCTATACTAACCACCCAAAAAACAATGGTTTATTATCAATATACAACACAAGTAGATTCATAGTTTGTATTTAGTATTTTAGTTATGATGTTGAGAATGACCCTTTTTTTTTTCTTTCCTTTTTTACTTGATTATTATTGTGGTAACAGTTTGTTTGTGGAGACAATGTGCTAGTAGTATTTACACCATATTTTCTTTGTTTGTGTATGGAGTCAAATGGTGCTGTACGGCCACTTACCTCCTGCCCCACAAGACATGCTGTACACTGCTGGAGAAGCAAGGACAAACTAATAAGTGATGTTCTCCTGTAGAAACATACACATGGGCACATCAGTGTAGGCAGACCAGCAAAAACCTTCATCAATCAGCTCTGTGCACATTTTGGATGCCATGTAGAATACCATTAAATTTAAGATCTACATTACACTTCCTTATAAAAATGATAGGCTATGCCTATCCATTATGTAACACATTTTGATTGTATAATGTTTTTCTAATGATAATAAAATCCTGGTATTTTGGGTTTAAAAGAATCTTTGGTTATTTCCTATAACTCGAACATAAACTCTTAACTGATAAATTATTTATTTTCCCATTAAACTAACCCTAAAGCCTAACTCTAACCCTAACCCCGTCTTCTTTTTTCCTAGTAGATCAATAAATAAATAAATAAATAATTCATCAGTCAAGAGTGGTTCCCCTTTGTTTATGTTGGAGTTATAACTGAAATAACTGAATCTTTTTTTTAATTGGTAAGGATGTACTTTATGGGTGTTGCTGTATTTTTATCTTGGGTGCATTTGTTTGTTAATCAGTGAACCTGATTAACCCACCAATGTTGATAAGAAATGTCAAGAGTTAAGTCCCTTTATAACTATATCTGATTATTCATATATGAGATATGTCAGAAAACTTCGATGTGAGGGGCATTGTCCACTGCGAGTTCTTGCCACAAGGCCAGACGATCAACCAGGATGTCTACAAAGAGATACTGCAGTGTTTGTTTTGTTCAGTGCATGAGAAGAGGCGAGAGATGTGGTAGAACAACTCGTGGGTACTTCACCATGACAACGCACCTGCCCACACTGCCCTGAGTATCCGAGAGTTCCTGGCCTGGAGCAACTTCCCTACTCGCCCAATGTGGCTCCATGTAATTTTTTCCTCTTCCCCAAGCTCAAGAGAGTCATCAAGGGAACCTGTTTCGAGGATGTGCATGACATCAAAAAGGCTGTGACGACGGAGCTATGGAGAATCCCGGACGAATCCTTCCAGAAGTGCATACAAGCGTGGCAGAGAAGGAGGGGAAAGTGCATTAGACTCCATGGGGATTACTTTGAAGGAGATAACTTGTAGTTTGGATTTGAAATAAAAAATTTTTTCGGCACCAGTCTTGGAACCTTTCTGACATACCTCGTACACTCATTTTTAGTTTGAGGGCTTCTAAATCAATCCACAGGTGACTAACCCAACCTGTATTCTGAATTATAATACTTCTTGATTTTCCCTGTGAAGCACACATAAAAACCAATGGGTTTTTCATTTTATTTTTTTCTTAGCAGGCCAGCTTCAAGAAAAACCTGAGTACTGGGACAAGGAAAAAACCAGGTCCGAAATTGGAACTTACTGAAGAACAAAAGCAAGAAATCAAAGAGGCCTTTGATCTATTTGATACGGATGGTTCTGGTACCATTGATGCTAAGGAACTAAAGGTAAAGAACCATTTTAAAATAGGATTTGTCATGGGATAATCCATTTTATGGATTCAAAAAGATCCAACAAATTCTTTTGAAGATTTCACAATAATATTTATTTTTTATGTTTCTAAATGATGTTTTTTTTTATACTATTTATTTGATTCTTTATTGTAAATGGGAATAAATCTGCCTTTGATTTGATTTGAGGAAATATTGAGCATAAAAGTCAAGAATATTGAGCATTTGAAATTATTTAGACTAGCAAATATATGCACCCTCTGGGTGCACGTATTTAATGTAATAAAATAGTATATTAAATTAGAAAGACAAATGAAACTAAATAAGAATTCAGATAAAAAGATTTGAAACAGTGGGGTATAATCTAAAAATAGAACAACTGAAACTTATTCTTCCATCACTCTTTCATTGCTAAATTTTCCTAATTTAACTATTTAGTTAAAATAGGAAGAAAAGAATAAGATTACAGTTATTTCTCCTTGTTAATGGATTTCTTTTAAGATTTATCCCCAAGATTTTTGCTCATATTTATTAAGATAAAACCAAACAATTAGAAATTAATAATACCAAGCACATATTTATTAAAATCAAATTTTTAATATTAATATGTGAAGTAGCCTTCCTATTCACACTGTAAACTGCTATTTTGTTGTATATATAAATACAGTTGCATATTATTAGTATCTAGATATGTCCAACATATCTAACTCCAGTTTCGACCAGGGAGTTCGGTGGTTTTGGTCCTGGACCATACAAGTTAACATCGTTGATCCCAGGCGGTCATCCCCCCAGGCAACACCTGCCCCCTTGATTTAAAGGGGCAAGGCTGCGTTTATTGCCTGGTGCCTGACGCGCCCCTCTTGCACTCACCACCCATGAGCTTTGGTTCGTGGGTGGTCCCACATTAATAGGGCCTTGTGCCTAACCTGTACATGTGAGGTATGTGGTAAATTTCTAGTATGTAGTTATGGCCAAAAGTATTAATAATGTAAAACAATTTTATTAATAATTGAAGTTTAAATAAAAATAAAATCATGGAGAATGTGACGTAAAAGAGAATTGTGACTTGAGTAGTGGTATAGTTTTGGTTACAGACATATAAACACATAATCTCTATTATGATAACTGCCCTTTCGGCCGAGGCGTTAGAATGCACCGACTGCACCTCTGCAGAGGGGTAAGACTCCCTCAAATGGGGCCACCTGTTGGCTGTGGGTGGCGACCCGTGATGCTTAAGGATGGAGTCTTGGTGGATGAGCAGTCCATGACCTGCAACACTCAACTTAGACCCTTACTTATGCTAGACGGGTGTTCTGAGTATGACATTAAACTGCATCTAGTGGTGAAGTTCCAATTCTGGAACTCTGGGTAGTGTTGAGTACCTCTTTATCACCATTACTCCCAGGTCCACCCTGACCCAGAGTGGTAGTACCTGTTAAGGTCCCATCTATGGGTTAAATAGATTAAAAAATGTATTTAAAAAAACTGAATTTGAAAAAAACAATTGAATACCTGACAAGAATCAATAAAACAAAATGTCTTTGGCATAAAATAACCCAACAAGGGTTGACATGCAATAAAATCCAATTAGCCAATCAACCAACCTGGGAGACTTGCACATAAAACAAATATCGGCATTCAAAGACACAATGGGACATTCTCCTCATGGTGTAGTTAGCAAGCTAGTCTTGCAGATCTGTTACTACTGAAAAGCGAGTTCAATACCATAAAAATTACAAATCTCCATGTTAAAAAGACTTGTGTTAATCTTGCCTAGTGGGTTGTCAGGAAATTTTTTTTTTTTCAAAGACACATCTGTACTTATATCTCCCTGTTAGGTTTTTATGGTCCATTCTTTAGCCTTCAAGCAAGAGTGATTGTCCAGCGGGAATCCTTGGTAATCCTTTGGTAAAAGAATCCTCAGTATTGTAAGTTCCTTTGTTAAATGGACAATGAAAGTATCAGTGTTTAAGTAGTCAATTTGGTTAGGTTTATGGCTGTTGATTGGCGGAGGAATAAACCATGTGACCTCGCCAGTCTATAAATTTAGGGGTAATTTTCACCTTTAGTTATTAAAATTCCTAGCATAAAATTGTGTGTGCGCATTATCTAAAATGAACTTAATTGTTATTAAGAACACATTTTATGATATTTTTGTGTTAAAGCATGCACTTGTATTGTTTTCAAAAAGCTTCTAAGATGTGTTTATTTCGCACGGAGACTTTAAAAATAGCTACCGGCTTAGTGAAAAGTGAAAGTCAAGGGAAGTTATTCTAATTGCCTTATTTGCTAGGAATTTTAATAACTAAAGGTGAAAATTACCAATTTAGGTTAGGAATTGTAGCACACCTTATATACCAACACTCTCTCCATCCAGCATAATTCATATTTTGTATCTGGCCGGTTTAGCTGAGTCAGTAGTGCATCCGCCTTGGAATCTCAAGGTTTTGCTTTTGATACCAACCTTCATCAAATCCTAGCACAGCTTGGATCTGTGTTGTAATGTGGGGAGCTGGCGGTAGGTGTCGCATTCAACCCACACAAAAACGATTTCCCTGTTTTAGCACTAGTGGAAAAGCACTTGGTACATTAAAGTGGGGAGCTGATGGTAGGTGTGGCATCTATTTCATGCAAAAACAATCTCCAAGGTTTAGCGCTATTGAAAAGGGGATAGACTCTCTTGCTGTTTGTTTGATACCGACAATAGGCCATTCCGCCAACTTTACTTACCATTTCAGAGATGCTGATAGGTACGTGTCCTGTGTCACTGATGCATAAAAATCTAAAAGGATACAGAAAAATCATATCCATGCATCCCAATGTTTTTTTCTTCTTCCCCAAACCATTTCCAGCTAACTGTAAATATATTTCAATATTTTCTTGGAAATGCATTACACAGTATGGTACTAGGTAGGGTTTAGAGGGCTTTAACTGTTCATAGATAAAAACTCTGCAATTTATTAAGAAACTTTAGTTGGGACCCATCAAATTAAATCCATGAGTCCCAGGATGCACTAAATTAAAAAGCTATCAGCATCATTGTCATTTATTATTTTTAACTTTATCATGGAAAGTATATCTCATGTTTTTGGTTTGGTTAGTTAACGGCATATGAGTCCTGGCAAGTCCTCTTCACATCTGCAGAGAGCTGATCAGTGTAAGTCTTTGCTGATCGACCTCCTCTGGTGTGTCCATGTGTAGGTGTCCATAGGAGACTGTCACTTATTAGCTCAATTTACTTCTCCAGCTATGTCTTGTTTGTCTGACTTTGGTGATTTTTATAATAGGAAGTAAGTGGCCATACAGCTGTTTTCTTGTAGGGTGTTGCTTCCAGGATTTGTTCCAGACAGCATGCAGAATCCTTGGCTAGTTCCCATCTAGCTTTTTTTTCCAATTGTTTTGTTCAATTGGTGCTGCCATACCGTAGCACTGATACAGCTTAGAATATTCTTGCTTTATCTTATCAGAGGGACCAGATTTCTATATAATTGATAATCTGTCTATAGCAGTCCATGCCTTTCCTATGCATATATTATCACATGAAAATGATATGGTCTTGTAGGTTTTTGAAATTTAAAAAAAATTATCTGAAAGCCATATATCAAAAGTAATTTACTGCCTCCCTGTCGGCTGGGGCGTTAGAATGCACCTCTGCAGAGGGGTAAGACTCCCCCAATGGGGCCACCAGTTGGCTGTGGGTGGCGACACGTGATCCTTAAGGATAGAGCACAGGTGGATGAGCAGTTCATGACATGCAATACTCCACTTTGGCCCTATCTTGGGCTAGACAGGCGGTCGGAGAGCCCCTTCCGATCAATCGGCTGGTCACGTCAAGCCCTAGCACCTATATGACTTTCCCAACCCTATTGCCCTTAAGGGCCCCAACCCCTTTTTATCATATGGGTGCTAGAAGGCGGTGGCTGCGGGTCTACATGTCCTGGGAATGACGTTAAACTCTATCTGATGGTGAGGTTCCAGTTTTGAAGGTTTTGGGAATGTGGAGCACCCTTAATCACCATTGCTCCTGGTCCACTCTGGCCCGGAGTGGTAGTACCTGTTAGGGTCCCATCTATGGGTTAAATAGAAAAATGTATTTATAAAAAAATTGTATTATCTATTAAGAATTGATTTATTTCAAAACTTTATCGGCATTAAATGACCCACTGAGGTTGATATGCCGTAACAAAAACAAACCATACCAAAGTAATTTACTGATTGAGATAGGGACTCCTTAAAACATCTCATTACTAAAAAAAAAAAAAAAACTTTCCTAATCTATTTGTTTTTGTAATATATTAATGTTTTTTTCTCAGGTGGCAATGAGGGCCTTAGGATTTGAACCAAAGAAAGAGGACATTAAGTCAATGATTGCCCAAGTTGACAAAAATGGAACCGGTAAGACTTTTAAAAATCTTTTTTTATTTAGATGTTATTTTTTACTAAATGTTTTTAAAGTTCAACCTCATTTTCATTAAAACTTTCAATATTGTATTATTAATGCTTTCAATTTAAAAAAGTTGAGGTACCACCAAAGTTTATCTATCTTTAGAACCAATTGCAATTTAAGAGTTCCTTTAACACTGTATATTTTGCATGCATATCTTTTTTATTTAAAAAATGTTCTGCTAAAAATAAATAAAATTCTATTCCTAAATCTCAGTGTGTCCATAACATTACAGGTTGATTGTAATCTAATATAAGTTAACATCCAAGGGAAATAATCTCCATTTTTTTCTTTCTTTTTTCTTTTTTTTCTTTACAAATTAGTGCTTACGATTTTCACTTTATAGCTCTTCTAAATACACAATGGATTAAGATTTATATTGTATTGGGTTGACCAAAACGATCATTAAATTTAATGTTGAAAAATAATACAAATCTTCTTTTACTTAAGTAAAGAAAAAAAAAACGATCCGTCTTAGACCAATCAAAGGTTGAAGTGGAGTGTTGCATGTCATGGGACTACTTAGTACCTGGGTCATGAACTGTTCAGACACCATGGGTTTACCACCCATGGCCAACAGGGTGGGGTGGGGTGTAGGTGGTAGTGGTCTTACCCTTTGTACAGGTGCAATCCGTGTATTCTACTATTCATGTTGTTGTTAATTCAATAGGATTTTTTTAAAAAGTTTTAAAAATTTTAAACGAAAGACATGTTTTTTATATAAAGACACATTTTTATATTAAAATAGTTTTTATTTTAATCAGAAGAGAATGAAGATATGTTTATTTTAAATGAAAATAGTTTTTTTTACAAAATTTTTTCATGTTTATTTGAATAAAGGATGTTGGGACCAAGTAGCAATAAATAACTATTTTTTAAAATTAAAAATTGAAAACTATTCTAGTAATAAAAACGTGCCTTGGGTTGTAAATATAAATGAACAAACTTTAAAAAATCTTACAATGAAAATTCGAGTGTGCTCATGTAATTTTTTCCTCTTCCCAAGCTCAAGAGAGTCATCAAGGGAACCTGTTCGAGGATGTGCATGACATCAAAAAGGCTTGTGACGACGGAGCTATGGAGAATCCCGGACGAATCCTTCCAGAAGTGCATACAAGCGTGGCAGAGAAGGAGGGGAAAGTGCATATAGACTCCATGGGGATTACTTTGAAGAGATAACTTGTAGTTTGGATTTGAAAATAAAAAATTTTTTCGGCACCAGTCTTGGAACCTTTCTGACATACCTCGTACACTCATTTTTAGTTTGAGGGCTTCTAAATCAATCCACAGGTGACTAACCCAACCTGTATTCTGAATTATAATACTTCTTGATTTTCCCTGTGAAGCACACATAAAAACCAATGGGTTTTTCATTTTATTTTTTTCTTAGCAGGCCAGCTTCAAGAAAACCTGAGTACTGGACAAGGAAAAAACAGGTCCGAAATTGGAACTTACTGAAGAACAAAAGCAAGAAATCAAAGAGGCCTTTGATCTATTTGATACGGATGGTTCTGGTACCATTGATGCTAAGGAACTAAAGGTAAAGAAACTTTAAATAGGATTTGTCATGGGATAATCCATTTTATGGATTCAAAAAGATCCAACAAATTCTTTTGAAGATTTCACAATAATATTTATTTTTATGTTTCTAAATGATGTTTTTTTTATACTATTTATTTGATTCTTTGTAAATGGGAATAAATCTGCCTTTGATTTGATTTGAGGAAATATTGAGCATAAAAGTCAAGAATATTGAGCATTTGAAAATTATTAGACTAGCAAATAATGCACCCTCTGGGGTGCACGTATTTATGTAATAAAATAGTATATTTAATTAGAAAGACAAATGAACTAAATAAGAATTCAGATAAAAAGATTTGAAACAGTGGGGTATAATCTAAAAAGAACAACTGAAACTTATTTTTCTCATCACTCTTTCATTGCTAAATTTTCCTAATTTAACTATTTAGTTAAAATAGGAAGAAAAGAATAAGATTACAGTTATTTCTCCTTGTTAATGGATTTCTTTTAAGATTTACCCAAGATTTTTGCTCATATTTATTAAGATAAAACCAAACAATTAGAAATTAATAATACCAAGCACATATTATTAAAATCAAATTTTTAATATTATATGTGAAGTAGCCTTCCTATTCACACTGAAACTGCTATTTTGTTGTATATATAAATACAGTTGCATATTATTAGTATCTAGATATGTCCAACATATCTAACTCCAGTTCTCGACCAGGGAGTTCGGTGGTTTTGGTCCTGGACCATACAAGTTACATCGTTGATCCCAGGCGGTCATCCCCCAGGCAACACCTGCCCCCTTGATTTAAAGGGCAAGGCTGCGTTTATTGCCTGGTGCCTGACGCGCCCTCTTGCACTCACCACCCATGAGCTTTGGTTCGTGGTGGTCCCACATTAATAGGCCTTGTGCCTAACCTGTACATGTGAGGTATGTGGTAAATTTCTAGTATGTAGTTATGGCCAAAAGTATTAATAATGTAAAACAATTTTATTAATAATTGAAGTTTAAATAAATAAAATCATGGAGAATGTGACGTAAAAGAGATTGTGACTTGAGTAGTGGTATAGTTTTGGTTACAGACATATAAACACATAATCTCTATTATGAAACTGCCCTTTCGGCCGAGGCGTTAGAATGCACCGACTGCACCTCTGCAGAGGGTAAGACTCCCTCAAATGGGGCCACCTGTTGGCTGTGGGTGGCGACCCGTGATGCTTAAGGATGGGAGTCTTGGTGGATGAGCAGTCCATGACCTGCAACACTCAACTTAGACCCTTACTTATGCTAGACGGGTGTTCTGAGTATGACATTAAACTGCATCTAGTGGTGAAGTTCCAATTCTGGAACTCTGGGTAGTGTTGAGTACCTCTTTATCACCATTACTCCCAGGTCCACCCTGACCCAGAGTGGTAGTACCTGTTAAGGTCCCATCTATGGGTTAAATAGATTAAAAAATGTATTTAAAAAAACTGAATTTGAAAAAAACAATTGAATACCTGACAAGAATCAATAAAACAAAATGTCTTTGGCATAAAATAACCCAACAAGGTTGACATGCAATAAATCCAATTAGCCAATCAACCAACCTGGGAGACTTGCACATAAAACAAATATCGGCATTCAAAGACACAATGGGACATTCTCCTCATGGTGTAGTTAGCAAGCTAGTCTTGCAGATCTGTTACTACTGAAAAGCGAGTTCAATACCATAAAATTACAAATCCCATGTTAAAAAGACTTGTGTTAATCTTGCCTAGTGGGTCTGTCAGGAAATTTTTTTTTTTTATCAAAGACACATCTGTACTTATATCTCCCTGTTAGGTTTTTATGGTCCATTCTTTAGCCTTCAAGCAAGAGTGATTGTCCAGCGGGAATCCTTGGTAATCCTTTGGTAAAAGAATCCTCAGTATGTAAGTTCCTTTGTTAATGGACAATGAAAGTATCAGTGTTTAAGTAGTCAATTTGGTTAGGTTTTGGCTGTTGATTGGCGAGGAATAAACCATGTGACCTCGCCAGTCTATAAATTTAGGGGTAATTTTCACCTTTAGTTATTAAAATTCCTAGCATAAAATTGTGTGTGCGCATTATCTAAAATGAACTTAATTGTTATTAAGAACACATTTTATGATATTTTTGTGTTAAAGCATGCACTTGTATTGTTTTCAAAAAGCTTCTAAGATGTGTTTATTTCGCACGGAGACTTTAAAAATAGCTACCGGCTTAGTGAAAAGTGAAAGTCAAGGGATAGTATTCTAATTGCCTTATTTGCTAGGAATTTTAATAACTAAAGGTGAAAATTACCAATTTAGGTTAGGAATTGTAGCACACCTTAATATACCAACACTCTCTCCATCCAGCATAATTCATATTTGTATCTGGCCGGTTTAGCTGAGTCAGTAGTGCATCCGCCTTGGAACCTCAAGGTTTTGCTTTTGATACCAACCTTCATCAAATCCTAGCACAGCTTGGATCTGTGTTGTAATGTGGGGAGCTGGCGGTAGGTGTCGCATTCAACCCCACACAAAACGATTTCCCTGTTTTAGCACTAGTGGAAAAGCACTTGGTACATTAAAGTGGGGAGCTGATGGTAGTGTGGCATCTATTTCATGCAAAAACAATCTCCAAGGTTTAGCGCTATTGAAAAGGGGATAGCCTCTCTTGCTGTTTGTTTGATACCGACAATAGGCCATTCCGCCAACTTTACTTTACCATTTCAGAGATGCTGATAGGTACGTGTCCTGTGTCACTGATGCATAAAAATCTAAAAGGATACAGAAAAATCATATCCATGCATCCCAATGTTTTTTTCTTCTTCCCCAAACCATTTCCAGCTAACTGTAAATATATTTCAATATTTTCTTGGAAATGCATTACACAGTATGGAGTACTAGGTAGGGTTTAGTGAGGTTTAAAAGGGGAATTCAGTAAGTGTTTGCAGAGAACCACATTATTATTAATGAACTAAGAACATTTGACATTATTGCAGGAACAAGAATCTCATATGTATAAAAAATAAGAACATTATAGATATAACCTGGAAAATTGTAAATTAGATTAAACATTTTGGACCAAGTAACCAATAAGCACCCCAAATCATCAACTTAATGAAAGGTTCATATTTTAACTCATCACCGGTATATTTCGCTTTCAAATATTTGAAAATAATGAAAAGACGGTTTTTGCAATTATTGTATCAAACAAAACAAATTTTATGTGAGATACTATTTCTGAACAACATCTTTTATTTAGATAAGTATAAAAATTTTGTAAATAAAAACTGTATTTTTATTTAATAAACATAATTGCATTTCTCTTCTGATTAAGTAAAAACTATTTTAATAAAAAACGTCTTTCATCTTTTTTTTAAATCATCATAAGTGTTGAAAAATATTCATAAATTTCTGATTAAAAGTATTTATCTAAAAAAAGATTTTGCTATTGAATTTTAATTTAATTACGTGTACCAACCATCTATTTAATTTATTGTTCAACACTACATAAACTTCTGATTAAAATCATTTGTTTACAAAATTTGGAAGTGGAAGTTACCGTAGATGAGTTAAAATATGAACGTTTCATTAAGTTGATGATTTGGGTGCTTATTGGTTACTTGGTCCAACATTATTTTTTTTTCTCAATTTGTATTTTGGTATTTGGAAAAGTAACATAACTGAACTTGTAATTTAAGAAAATATTAACATTTGAAAACACTTGGTCAGCAAGCATCATGAATGATACAAAGTGACCAGGAGTCAGATGATATATTAAGCAAGAATCTTGACATTGAGATAAATGTTAGTGGTTTTGTTTTTGCTTTTGTATTGTTTTTGGCAAGATTAAAGATATGAGAGTATCGTGGTAATGCCCCACATCTAATCCCTCTTACTTACTTGAGTAGCTGGCTGGACATTTCTTCTAACTGGTCTTTAAAATGCTGGTCTGATTCCGTGTCACTAAAGCTGCATTAGTTTACATAGACAATCAAGTCTTGTATCCTTGATCACATTTTATTCCGAACCAGACTTTCTTTACTTCGGATCCTTCAACCACATGTATGGAGTCAAAACTGGTACATGTTACACCATGATGTTTCTGGCTTAACTGACTAAGCTAAGCTAAACTTGAGCTTTCTTTCCCACAGTCTATGTAACCAGAGAAGGTCACCCAAGGTTTTTCATGGCCAATCATTTAACCCTCCTCTGATCCTGAATTTCAACCCTTGATTCAAAATCTATACTAACCACCCAAAAAACAATGGTTTATTATCAATATACAACACAAGTAGATTCATAGTTTTGTATTTAGTATTTTAGTTATGATGTTGAGAATGACCTTTTTTTTTTCTTTCCTTTTTTACTTGATTATTATTGTGGTAACAGTTGTTTTGGAGACAATGTGCTAGTAGTATTTACACCATATTTCTTGTTTGTGTATGGAGTCAAATGGTGCTGTACGGCCCACTTACCCTGCCCCCAAGACATGCTGTACACTGCTGGAGAAGCAAGGACAAACTAATAAGTGATGTTCTCCTGTAGAAACATACACATGGGCACATCAGTGTAGGCAGACCAGCAAAAACCTTCATCAATCAGCTCTGTGCACATTTTGGTGCCATGTAGAATACCATTAAATTTAAGATCTACATTACACTTCCTTATAAAAATGAAAGGCTATGCCTATCCATTATGTAACACATTTTGATTGTTATAATGTTTTTTCTAATGATAATAAAATCCTGGTATTTTGGGGTTTAAAGAATCTTTGGTTATTTCCTATAACTCGAACATAAACTCTTAACTGATAATTTATTTATTTTCCCATTAAACTAACCCTAAAGCCTAACTCTAACCCTAACCCGTCTTCTTTTTTCCTAGTAGATCAATAAATAAATAAATAAATAATTCATCAGTCAAGAGTGGTTCCCTTTGTTATGTTGGAGTTATAACTGAAATAACTGAATCTTTTTTTAATTGTAAGGATGTACTTTATGGGTGTTGCTGTATTTTATCTTGGTGGCATTTGTTTGTTAATCAGTGAAACCTGATTTAACCCACCAATGTTGATAAGAAATGTCAAGAGTTAAGTCCCTTTATAACTATATCTGATTATTCATATATGAGATATGTCAGAAAACTTCGATGTGAGGGGCATTGTCCATGCGAGTTCTTGCCACAAGGCCAGACGATCAACCAGGATGTCTACAAAGAGATACTGCAGTGTTTGTTTTGTTCAGTGCATGAGAAGAGGCGAGAGATGTGGTAGAACAACTCGTGGGTACTTCACCATGACAACGCACCTGCCCACACTGCCCTGAGTATCCGAGAGTTCCTGGCCTGGAGCAACTTCCCTACTCGCCCAATGTGGCTCCATGTAATTTTTTTCCTCTTCCCCAAGCTCAAGAGAGTCATCAAGGGAACCTGTTTTCGAGGATGTGCATGACATCAAAAAGGCTGTGACGACGGAGCTATGGAGAATCCCGGACGAATCCTTCCAGAAGTGCATACAAGCGTGGCAGAGAAGGAGGGGAAAGTGCATTTACTCATGGGGATTACTTTG
Source organism: Doryteuthis pealeii (assembly GCA_023376005.1). Taxonomy (NCBI): domain Eukaryota; kingdom Metazoa; phylum Mollusca; class Cephalopoda; order Myopsida; family Loliginidae; genus Doryteuthis; species Doryteuthis pealeii. Next base: position 32,741,502 of record CM042151.1, on the reverse strand, counting down.
AAGGAGATAACTTGTAGTTTTGGATTTGAAATAAAAATTTTTTCGGCACCAGTCTTGGAACCTTTCTGACATACCTCGTACACTCATTTTTAGTTTGAGGGCTTCTAAATCAATCACAGGTGACTAACCCAACCTGTATTCTGAATTATAATACTTCTTGATTTTCCCTGTGAAGCACACATAAAAACCAATGGGTTTTTCATTTTATTTTTTCTTAGCAGGCCAGCTTCAAGAAAACCTGAGTACTGGGACAAGGAAAAAACCAGGTCCGAAATTGGAACTTACTGAAGAACAAAAGCAAGAAATCAAAGAGGCCTTTGATCTATTTGATACGGATGGTTCTGGTACCATTGATGCTAAGGAACTAAAGGTAAGAACCATTTTAAAATAGGATTTGTCATGGATAATCCATTTTATGGATTCAAAAAGATCCAACAAATTCTTTTGAAGATTTCACAATAATATTTATTTTTTATGTTTCTAAATGATGTTTTTTTTTATACTATTTATTTGATTCTTTATTGTAAATGGGAATAAATCTGCCTTTTTTGATTTGAGGAAATATTGAGCATAAAGTCAAGAATATTGAGCATTTGAAATTATTTAGACTAGCAAATATATGCACCCTCTGGGTGCACGTATTTAATGTAATAAAATAGTATATTAAATTAGAAAGACAAATGAAACTAAATAAGAATTCAGATAAAAAGATTTGAAACAGTGGGGTATAATCTAAAAATAGAACAACTGAAACTTATTCTTCCATCACTCTTTCATTGCTAAATTTTTCCTAATTTAACTATTTAGTTAAAATAGGAAGAAAAGAATAAGATTACAGTTATTTCTCCTTGTTAATGGATTTCTTTTAAGATTTATCCCCAAGATTTTTGCTCATATTTATTAAGATAAAACCAAACAATTAGAAATTAATAATACCAAGCACATATTTATTAAAATCAAATTTTTAATATTAATATGTGAAGTAGCCTTCCTATTCACACTGTAAACTGCTATTTTGTTGTATATATAAATACAGTTGCATATTATTAGTATCTAGATATGTCCAACATATCTAACTCCAGTTTCGACCAGGGAGTTCGGTGGTTTTGGTCCTGGACCATACAAGTTAACATCGTTGATCCCAGGCGGTCATCCCCCAGGCAACACCTGCCCCTTGATTTAAAGGGCAAGGCTGCGTTTATTGCCTGGTGCCTGACGCGCCCCTCTTGCACTCACCACCCATGAGCTTTGGTTCGTGGGTGGTCCACATTAATAGGGCCTTGTGCCTAACCTGTACATGTGAGGTATGTGGTAAATTTCTAGTATGTAGTTATGGCCAAAAGTATTAATAATGTAAAACAATTTTATTAATAATTGAAGTTTAAATAAAAATAAAATCATGGAGAATGTGACGTAAAAGAGAATTGTGACTTGAGTAGTGGTATAGTTTGGTTACAGACATATAAACACATAATCTCTATTATGATAACTGCCCTTTCGGCCGAGGCGTTAGAATGCACCGACTGCACCTCTGCAGAGGGTAAGACTCCCTCAAATGGGCCACCTGTTGGCTGTGGGTGGCGACCCGTGATGCTTAAGGATGGAGTCTTGGTGGATGAGCAGTCCATGACCTGCAACACTCAACTTAGACCCTTACTTATGCTAGACGGGTGTTCTGAGTATGACATTAAACTGCATCTAGTGGTGAAGTTCCAATTCTGGAACTCTGGTAGTGTTGAGTACCTCTTTATCACCATTACTCCCAGGTCCACCCTGACCCAGAGTGGTAGTACCTGTTAAGGTCCCATCTATGGGTTAAATAGATTAAAAAATGTATTTAAAAAAACTGAATTTGAAAAAAACAATTGAATACCTGACAAGAATCAATAAAACAAAATGTCTTTGGCATAAAATAACCCAACAAGGGTTGACATGCAATAAAATCCAATTAGCCAATCAACCAACCTGGGAGACTTGCACATAAAACAAATATCGGCATTCAAAGACACAATGGGACATTCTCCTCATGGTGTAGTTAGCAAGCTAGTCTTGCAGATCTGTTACTACTGAAAAGCGAGTTCAATACCATAAAATTACAAATCTCCATGTTAAAAAGACTTGTGTTAATCTTGCCTAGTGGGTTGTCAGGAAATTTTTTTTTTTCTAAGACACATCTGTACTTATATCTCCCTGTTAGGTTTTTATGGTCCATTCTTTAGCCTTCAAGCAAGAGTGATTGTCCAGCGGGAATCCTTGGTAATCCTTTGGTAAAAGAATCCTCAGTATTGTAAGTTCCTTTGTTAAATGGACAATGAAAGTATCAGTGTTTAAGTAGTCAATTTGGTTAGGTTTATGGCTGTTGATTGGCGGAGGAATAAACCATGTGACCTCGCCAGTCTATAAATTTAGGGTAATTTTCACCTTTAGTTATTAAAATTCCTAGCATAAAATTGTGTGTGCGCATTATCTAAAATGAACTTAATTGTTATTAAGAACACATTTTATGATATTTTTGTGTTAAAGCATGCACTTGTATTGTTTTCAAAAAGCTTCTAAGATGTGTTTATTTCGCACGGAGACTTTAAAAATAGCTACCGGCTTAGTGAAAAGTGAAAGTCAAGGGAAGTTATTCTAATTGCCTTATTTGCTAGGAATTTTAATAACTAAAGGTGAAAATTACCAATTTAGGTTAGGAATTGTAGCACACCTTATATACCAACACTCTCTCCATCCAGCATAATTCATATTTTGTATCTGGCCGGTTTAGCTGAGTCAGTAGTGCATCCGCCTTGGAACCTCAAGGTTTTGCTTTTGATACCAACCTTCATCAAATCCTAGCACAGCTTGGATCTGTGTTGTAATGTGGGGAGCTGGCGGTAGGTGTCGCATTCAACCCACACAAAAACGATTTCCCTGTTTTAGCACTAGTGGAAAAGCACTTGGTACATTAAAGTGGGAGCTGATGGTAGGTGTGGCATCTATTTCATGCAAAAACAATCTCCAAGGTTTAGCGCTATTGAAAAGGGGATAGACTCTCTTGCTGTTTGTTTGATACCGACAATAGGCCATTCCGCCAACTTTACTTACCATTTCAGAGATGCTGATAGGTACGTGTCCTGTGTCACTGATGCATAAAAATCTAAAAGGATACAGAAAAATCATATCCATGCATCCCAATGTTTTTTTCTTCTTCCCCAAACCATTTCCAGCTAACTGTAAATATATTTCAATATTTTCTTGGAAATGCATTACACAGTATGGAGTACTAGGTAGGGTTAGAGGCTTTAACTGTTCATAGATAAAAACTCTGCAATTTATTAAGAAACTTTAGTTGGGACCCATCAAATTAAATCCATGAGTCCCAGGATGCACTAAATTAAAAAGCTATCAGCATCACTGTCATTTATTATTTTTAACTTTATCATGGAAAGTATATCTCATGTTTTTGGTTTGGTTAGTTAACGGCATATGAGTCCTGGCAAGTCCTCTTCACATCTGCAGAGAGCTGATCAGTGTAAGTCTTTGCTGATCGACCTCCTCTGGTGTGTCCATGTGTAGGTGTCCATAGGAGACTGTCACTTATTAGCTCAATTTACTTCTCCAGCTATGTCTTGTTTGTCTGACTTTGGTGATTTTTATAATAGGAAGTAAGTGGCCATACAGCTGTTTTCTTGTAGGGTGTTGCTTCCAGGATTTGTTCCAGACAGCATGCAGAATCCTTGGCTAGTTCCCATCTAGCTTTTTTTTCCAATTGTTTTGTTCAATTGGTGCTGCCATACCGTAGCACTGATACAGCTTAGAATATTCTTGCTTTATCTTATCAGAGGGACCAGATTTCTATATAATCGATAATCTGTCTATAGCAGTCCATGCCTTTCCTATGCATATATTATCACATGAAAATGATATGGTCTTGTAGGTTTTGAAATTTAAAAAAATTATCTGAAAGCCATATATCAAAAGTAATTTACTGCCTCCCTGTCGGCTGGGGTTAGAATGCACCTCTGCAGAGGGGTAAGACTCCCCCAATGGGGCCACCAGTTGGCTGTGGTGGCGACACGTGATCCTTAAGGATAGAGCACAGGTGGATGAGCAGTTCATGACATGCAATACTCCACTTTGGCCCTATCTTGGGCTAGACAGGCGGTCGGAGAGGCCCCTTCCGATCAATCGGCTGGTCACGTCAAGCCCTAGCACCTATATGACTTTCCCAACCCTATTGCCCTTAAGGAAAGCCCCAACCCCTTTTTATCATATGGGTGCTAGAAGGCGGTGGCTGCGGGTCTACATGTCCTGGGAATGACGTTAAACTCTATCTGATGGTGAGGTTCCAGTTTTGAAGGTTTTGGGAATGTGGAGCACCCCTTAATCACCATTGCTCCCTGGTCCACTCTGGCCCGGAGTGGTAGTACCTGTTAGGGTCCCATCTATGGGTTAAATAGAAAAATGTATTTATAAAAAAATTGTATTATCTATTAAGAATTGATTTATTTCAAAACTTTATCGGCATTAAATGACCCACTGAGGTTGATATGCCGTAAAACAAAACAAACCATACCAAAGTAATTTACTGATTGAGATAGGGACTCCTTAAAACATCTCATTACTAAAAAAAAAAAAAAAACTTTCCTAATCTATTTGTTTTTGTAATATATTAATGTTTTTTTCTCAGGTGGCAATGAGGGCCTTAGGATTTGAACCAAAGAAAGAGGACATTAAGTCAATGATTGCCCAAGTTGACAAAAATGGAACCGGTAAGACTTTTAAAAATCTTTTTTTATTTAGATGTTATTTTTTACTAAATGTTTTAAAGTTCAACCTCATTTTCATTAAAACTTTCAATATTGTATTATTAATGCTTTCAATTTAAAAAAGTTGAGGTACCACCAAAGTTTATCTATCTTTAGAACCAATTGCAATTTAAGAGTTCCTTTAACACTGTATATTTTGCATGCATATCTTTTTATTTAAAAATGTTCTGCTAAAAATAAATAAAATTCTATTCCTAAATCTCAGTGTGTCCATAACATTACAGGTTGATTGTAATCTAATATAAGTTAACATCCAAGGGAAATAATCTCCATTTTTTTCTTTCTTTTTTCTTTTTTTTCTTTACAAATTAGTGCTTACGATTTTCACTTTATAGCTCTTCTAAATACACAATGGATTAAGATTTATATTGTATTGGGTTGACCAAAACGATCATTAAATTTAATGTTGAAAAATAATACAAATCTTCTTTTACTTAAGTAAAGAAAAAAAAACGATCCGTCTAGACCAATCAAAGGTTGAAGTGGAGTGTTGCATGTCATGGGACTACTTAGTACCTGGGTCATGAACTGTTCAGACACCATGGGTTTACCACCCATGGCCAACAGGGTGGGGTGAGGTGTAGGTGGTAGTGGTCTTACCCCTTTGTACAGGTGCAATCCGTGTATTCTACTATTTCATGTTGTTGTTAATTCAATAGGATTTTTTAAAAAGTTTTAAAAATTTTAAACGAAAGACATGTTTTTATATTAAAGACACATTTTTATATTAAAATAGTTTTTATTTAATCAGAAGAGAAATGAAGATATGTTTATTTAAATGAAAATAGTTTTTATTTACAAAATTTTTTTATGTTTATTTGAATAAAAGGATGTTGGGACCAAGTAGCAAATAAATAACTATTTTTTAAAATTAAAATTGAAAACTATTCTAGTATAAAAACGTGCCTTTGGGTTGTAAATATAAATGAACAAACTTTAAAAAAATCTTACAATGAAATTCTAGTGCAAAAAAAATGTCTGTTGTTTGAAAACAAACAACCGGGAGTTTATGGTGAAAAGCAAAAGGTGTTCCTTTCAAAACAGCTCCCAGCTGTAGTACTTGATGTTTACTTGGTCTGACTTTCTTAGTAACTATCTGATTGAATTCAATGAGAATATCAAAAATCATGTCTCTCTTTTTCTCTCTCTTTCACAGGGACCATTGACTTTAATGATTTTCTGACCATTATGTCACAGAAAATGAGTGATAAAGACACAAAAGAAGAAATATTGAAAGCATTCCGGCTATTTGATGATGATGAGACTGGAAAGATCTCTTTTAAGAATTTGAAAAGGGTTGCCAAGGAGCTGGGTGAAAATCTGACTGATGAAGAACTGCAGGTGGGTTCTTAAATTGTTTTTTAATTTTTTTATGCATTATTATTTTGAATTAAAGAATTGTGTTTGAAATAAGTGTATTGGAGATTTCTGATAGAACTTTTTTCTTTTTTTTTTTTTTTTGATTTTCTTTGTATTTTCTATAAATCATCATAGTTGGATTTTTTTCTTGTCTATGTGATTTTCAAACCCAGTTTGGTTTGAAAATCACATAGGTGAGAAACTGTCAGTTACCAAGTACCATTAATTTCATGCTGAACAGTTTTACTAGTGCCAGACCACGGAGATTGTTGTTTTGTTTTTTTTCTGGGGTGGGGCACCACACCTACCATCAGCTTCTATGTGCTTTATCACACAGATCAGATTACCTAAGCTGTACTACTCATGCACTAAGTTGGCAAGGACTGTTATCAAACCCAGAACCTATTGATTCCTAGGCAAATACTCTACCGACTGAGCTAAATTGACGAGAGAGGATACTGAATCTCATACCTTTAAAGTGTTAAGTATTTCTATTTGTCATAATGGATAGATGCATTGATTTATTTTGTTTAAAGTTTTCTCATTCTTTACTGTTGATCTATAGATTTTAAAAATGTATGTGTTGCATAAATGATGGGTATACTACCAATTATGCACAGTGGAGAGAAATTATTTGAATTCAAACCTTAAACAGTTAGAGATTTTGATGGATATCTTGTAACCTTAGTTTGACCCCTCTGCTTCCAGTTTTGCTAGGCACGCATGAGATATTTTAGTTAGGTAGTCAGTTTCTAGTTGGCTGCTGACGAATGAAGACACAATGGCCAGTGGTTAGCTAGTCTCTCACTGTGCGAATTGAGGATCTGGCTCCAAGAAAGAGAAATAAATGTGAATTTACTAAAGAAGTGTCTTGAGTTGTCACTAAAAACAAACAACAATGCAGGACATCTCAACCAAAAGAATATCTTAAGAAGACACACCACCCAAATAGTAGAGGATTGACCAATAGACATAGTTACTCAGACCAAGCCATGAAGAAAGTAAGAAGAAATATGTGACTACAGAAAAGATTTAGTACAGATTAATATTAAGATGAATATGGCCATGGGTATACATCAAAAATAAAATAGCTGGTATATAACATTTGTTACTCTTGTGTGCATCTGCCCTGATCACTTCACACTTGTGTTTCCAGAAATATTTGAACAGTCCAGAGAAGTGAATAAGGAATAGAAAGAAGGTGGTTCAATCTAACTGAAACTGGCTTTAATTATAAAGACTACAACTATGGAGCCGGCTAGCTCAGGGTAGAGCATTCACCTAGGAATCGCACAAGGTTCCTGGTTGGATGTCGGGCCTTGCCAACTCAGCACATGAATAGGACAGCTTGGGTAATCTGATCTGTGCAGTAAAGCATCTAGATGCTTCACCTCGGCAAAACAATCTCCCTGGTCTACTGCAAACGAAAAGGAGATAGACTAAGCTCTAGGCATAAAATAACCCTAGGTGGGTTATATACCATTAAAATCAATCATTGCTTGAAAGTTTTTAATAATGGATCAATAAAAATCTTGTGGTTGTTGTAAACAATTCACTAATGCATAAATACCATCTGCCAAAGACTCCTACACTGTTCGGCTGATACTGACAATAGGCCATTTTGCTGACTTTACTTTTTTACTTACAACTATATTGTGTCAGTAATTTATACTCCAACATACACAATTGCTTTTGCTTCTGTCACTTTACCAAACTATTTACAAGTATTCTCATTTTTTTTTGTTTTCCAGGAGATGATTGATGAAGCTGACCGTGATAATGATGGGGAAGTGAACCAAGAGGAATTTCTGCGCATTATGAAGAAAACGAGCCTTTATTAACATTCCTCTTCTTATAATCATCATCATTTTTCTTCTTTTTTTTTCCATTTTTTTTTTTCATTTTTTTTTTCTTCTTCAATCTTTCATTTCTCTTTCCTTCCTTTCTCTGAAGACTTGTGCTTTTTCTTTGCTTTTTTTGCTTTTTTTTTCAATCTCATATTTTTATTCTTTCCTTCTTTCTCTTCCAACTGTTCTTTTTTTCTTCTCACTCTCATTTGTTCTCATTTTCTTACTTCCACTTGTTTTGCTTTTATATTTTTGTCATGATTTCTTCTTGCTGCTCTCATCTGTGTAACCTGCTTTCAAAGGGACCAAAAAAGAAATCTCATCTATTAACTTATATTTTCTCAAAATGGGGGGTGGGCCGTACTGATTGGAATTGGTGGTTATAGTGAGGGGTAGGCTACTCCCTTATAGCCACCCACCTGAATATCTTTCTTTCCTTTTGATGTTAACTTCTTCCAGACTTTGGAAAGATCAGATTATATATATATATATATATATATATATATATATATATAAAATAATTGTTATGTAAATTTGGACAATAAAAAGAACCTAATTGTTTTTCTAATTTTTATTTATTTATTATTTTTAAAGTTCAAAATTACATAAATAATGGTATAAGAAATAGTGGGTATTGATAACCAACATTTAACACTGATTATTTGGTAAGGAAAGACAAGCAACTAACTTACATGTATGATACTACGCATTGCATCAAGTGCAGAATGCATTTGGAGACATGCAAGTGTGTGTGTGTGTATGTATATATATATATATATATATATATATATAGGTGTAATAATTAGTTATGTGAAAATATAGTATGTAAGATTATGGACACATGAGTGTCTGTGTGTTTGGAGGGGATATAGTGAATCGTGTGTATACATGAGTGAATATGACTAAAGAACGAATAATTAAATAAAAAAGGAGTGATAGGAAGATATTTGATACCCAACCGAGACAAATGTCTCAAAACCAAGAGACAAATGTTTATTTTGGGCCTAATTATTCATTGTGTTAATTGATTACGGGACATTTGTTTATCTGTTGTGTCAGTATTATTATTGTTCTAGTCTTAGTATTTTAAACCAAAAAAACATCTGGAGATGAGATTGAGGTTAGTCAGAAAGGAGATGGTGGGGTGGAATTTTATATATATATACAGTCCTAGCTAAAAAGAGTTAGTAGTTTTCTGGACCCCGGAGTAGAGTTGAGTTTTTGGACGCCGAAGAAGGAAGATCAGTTTAGCTGTCCACCAGAAACCAGCATTAGCAGAGGTCCCCAAAGGAACAGGGGGTGTCCCCCCCCCCTGTCGACAAGACATGGGAGATGAATTAGAAGCTAATGGGAGTGACTGATGTAGATGAATGTAAACCATATACCTCTCTGCCATTTTGATTGATGTTCACCTGAAATTGTCTTGTCTTGTCTTTCTTCTCTTTGATAATTGATTGTAAACCCCCTGGATGAGCCCTGAGGCAGTATTACATGCACAAGTGGAGGTCCTAAGTAAGGGTCAAGTAAACAGACGATCACAAGACGATTATGGCCAGTAAAGTTGGGAAAAGCTAGAAGTTGCAGGAATTGCAGAGATGTGCAGCAGAAAGGGCCTGCAGGTGTTCATCGGCCCCACGAGGGGGGTGTTACACATGTACAATACACATATGAATGTTTAATAGACACACAAGCAAAAACATAATAGGTAAACTGTAACAAGAATGAAAGTAAACTCGGCGGGGGCCAGTCCAACGCATATGCTCTCCCAACTGACAAAGTCTTTAGTCTGCAACAATCTCTCACAAAAGTGTTACTCTCTTCTTAACAGCATGATCCAAATACAGTTTTCTTTTCCACTCGTCTCGACAGCAAAATCATACTACAGTTGTCTCTTCCTCCGGTCTGGGAGGACAGGCCCTTAAATTTAAATACACAGTAACTGTGTACATCTGGGCTACTTACTCTGCATTGCCTGTGCAGAACTTCGACATTCACTAGCACTTCAAGTATGTGTCAATCCTCACGACGATACTGTTTACATCCGGGTTACTTTGCACTGCTCGTGCGGAATCTCAACAGCATTTCAGCGACGAGGAGGTGGCGAGTTCAATTTCCGTGATCACTCGCCACACTCCTCCTCCTTTTCGCACAGGCCAAACATATCCGGATGCGCTTTGTTCGTGGGGATTGGGAATCTGCTCGTCCACAGTTCTGCCCTTCAATTTCGCTACATAAACATAAAGAATAAAGTGTAAGAAGAGGTACAAGAAATTGTGAAAAGGAATTACGTGTCTTCTATGATTTTCATGCTGAGGTCCAATTAAATGCCATGGTGAAGTTGGAGACAAATTGCCTCTATTCTGTTCGATGAATCATCATCATCATCATGTTACGCTGTTAGCACAGATATCCATGACAATCTCTCTCCATCTGTCCCTATCGCTCATCATTCTCAGGAGGTCCTCTATGCAGCATCCTGTATCCGCACAGAGCTGATCAATGTACGTCTTTGCTGGTCAGCCCACATTTCCTATGACTAACCATCACACCGCGTGCCTCCAGCTATGTGAAATATGTCTAATGACTTTAAGTCATCCCCATTCTGGTTGGGCCAAAGACTTTCAGGATGTCCTGTCTTTGCATGTACATCAGTGGGTATACGTGTAATAGTGTTTGTACAGAATAGTCCATCCTGTGTGAAGTTCACATGACTGTTTCCCGCCCTGTCGGCTGGGGCGGGATGAGCAGTTCATGATTTGCATACTCCACTTTGGCCCTATCTTGGGCTAGACGGGTGGTTGGAGAGGCCCCCTCCGATCAATCAGCTGGTCAGCACCTATATGATTTTCCCAACCCTATTGCCCTTATGGCAAGCCCCAACCCCTTTTTATCATATGGGTGCTAGAAGGCGGTGACTGAGGGTCTACATGTCCTCGGAATGACGTTAAACTCTATCTGATGGTGAGGTTCCAGTTTTGGAGGTTTGGGGAATGTGGAGCACCCCTTCATCACCATTGCTCACTGGTCCACTCTGACCCAGAGTGGTAGTACCTGTTAGGGGCCCATCTATAGGTTAAATAGAAAAATGTATCGATAAAAAAATTGTATTGTCCATTAAGAATTGATTTATTTCAAAACTTTATCGGCATTAAATGACCCAATGAGGTTGATATGCCGTAAAACAAAACCAAACCAAACCATGACTGTTTTGGTATTTAACTAGGAAAAATTATTAACAAAATATTCAATAGAAAAAAAGTAGTCTACCAGATATAATTTCTCTCAGAGAGGATAGAGTACTCGTGTCATTGTCGCTGGACTGCAACATTGTAGTAATTGACTTTGAACTCCAGTTGTGCTATTACATTCACTTTTGAACTAGTAGTTTTGGGAAAGGTATGAACCCTCTCATCCTCCCAGTTATGGGTTAAATAGTACCACTATTGTTCATCTACAAGGATGACTTTGTAAAAAAATCCAAATAATACGAAAAAGGCCTAAAGTTGACCACTATATAAGCCAGTGTACTAACCTTCCTGAGGCTGGTCGATGGTATATTGTCAAAGCCTGCCAGATCACTGACATCCTTGATAGCATAGCCAATGAATGTGTTGTATATCTGGAGGAAGTACATGCAAACAAAGGAAAAATAGCCACTAAAAGATGCGTGAAGATTGAACAGTCTCCCTACATTGATATTTTTACGGGGATTAATAAAAAATAAAATTAAACCAAATAGAACAAAACAAAAGTAAAACAAAATTAAATTTAAAAAAAAACAAAAACAAAAAGCAACAATCTCCCAGAAGGCCTCAGACTGGAAGCACCCTCTGGGCATGTGCAGAAAAAATCTGAATTCTTGGCACCAAAAAGGACTCTCAAAAAAACAAGATAAATGTAAAATAAAACTATTTTGTCTAGACGTTCTATCATTAAACTTTATTTCTTCTGGTTTTTAAAATATTTTAACAAAAAAAAAAAAACTAGTAAAAGAAAAACCAAATCTTATCTTTATCTTATTTTTAAAAGTATTTTTAACTAGTTGAAGTACCCGTTTACATTGGGACTTGATGAGATGAACAGACAAATGTAAAAAATCTCTTCTAATTTCAGTTTTTTTTTTATTATCAAACTTTTTTTCTACTGGTTCTCAAGATATTTTATCAGAAAAAAAAAAAAAAAATTAACAAGGCAAAGAAAATCAAAATCTTATTTTTGTCTTATTTCAAAATTATTTTTAACTTGAATTTAAGATCAAGTCAAATGAAAGCATCAGTTCATACTAGATCACCAAAGTTTTTTACCCCAAGACTTTGAAGGAGAAACAGCTATTGACTTGATCGGGAAAATATCTCCACTCCAGGAAATAGTGTGAATCAATGAATAAAAGTCTTACCCTAAAGTTACCTTTATCTTTGTTCCTTTTGCTTCTTTTCCTAAATTCCCTTTCAGTTTACCAGCCCACAAGAAGGAAGAACAAAAGTCTTACCCTAAAGTTTTCCCTTTCAGTTTACCAGCCCACAAGAAGGAAGAACCAACTATATTTACTATGAGCGAGCTTAAATCACATAGAACTGACAAATCAATGACTCCCCATGTTTTAATTAACAACCAGCCAGTGAGATATTATAGATACTGCCACCACAGGAAATACCATTCGTCCGTCATGCTGTAGCTAGGTGCAAAGAAAATAAATTATTCCCAGACAGCAAGATAGGTAGACGGCTCTTCACTACTCAATGTAGTCAAGAAGACCAGATACACCCTGGAGAGTGGTGAGGAGCACATTTTGTAACTTTGGGGGTCTTGTCATCAAAGACATTGACATCAAGATTCTCAGCAGAGTTCCCTTTATGCAAAAGAATGGGTAATTTTCACCTTTAGTTATTAAAATTCCTAGCATAAAATTGTGTGGGCATTATCTGAAATGAACTTAATTGTTATTAAGAAACATTTTATGATATTTTTGTGTTAAAGCATGCACTTGTATTGTTTTCGAAAAAGCTTCTAAGATTTGTTTATTTCACACGGAAACTTTAAAAATAGCTACCGGCTTAGTGAAAAGTGAAAGTCAAGGGAGTTTACTCTAATTGCCTTATTTGCTAGGGATTTTAATAACTAAAGGTGAAAATTACCAAAGAATGATATAACTATTAGACCTTCCAGGTTTGGAGGTTTTGATTAGGGACACCAAAATTAAGTTTACTTAGGCTAGATGTGTTTATAAAATAAAATTGAGTATCCATTAAGAATGAATTTATTTCAAAACTTTGTCAGCATTAAATGACCTTGATATGCTGTAAAACAAACCAAACCAAAATTAAGTGTAGTTCCGGTAATCTTTGTGGAGTTCCATCCTGGCCTCCAGCCTTAGAAACCGCTAGCTGGTGGCTGTTGAAAAAACAAAAAACACCAGCTACGATTGAAGTCCGTAGCCGAAGCGGTGTCACTTGAAAAAAAAAACAACCAACTTAGGGCGTTTTTCCCAAAAACCCAATCCCAACCCTAAACCCCTCTAGTTAAAATTAATAGTTTTATTACAAAATTTGTGGGTTCTGTTTTTTCTGGGTCACCCTGTATACAGGGTGACCCAGAAAAAACAGAGCCCAAATTATTTATTTATTTATTTTCCCATCAAACTAACCCTTAACCCTATATGGGTGCTAGAAGGTGGTGGCTGCGGGTCTACATGTCCTGGGAATGATGTTAAACTCTATCTGATGGTGAGGTTCCAGTTTTGGAGGTTTGGGGAATGTGGAGCACCCCTTCATCACCATTGCTCCCTGGTCCACTCTGACCCGGAGTGGTAGTACCTGTTAGGCTCCCATCTATGGGTTAAATAGAAAAATGTATTTATAAAAAATTGTATTGTCCATTAAGAATTGATTTATTTCAAAACTTTATCGGCATTAAATGACCCACTGAGGTTAATATGCCGTAAAACAAAACAAACCAAACCAAACCCTTAACCCTAAACCCCAACCATAACCCTAGTTTTTTTTCAAGTGACACCGCTTCGGCTACGGACTTATTAATATCCCATTGAAATTAATTATTGAATCCAACGGTAGACACATTAGTCTCAGTTGTTTGTGTTAGTATTGCAATGTATAATTTCAATTAAACTTGGTTTAAAAAAATATTTTTCAACATTAAATGTATAGTAATTTGTTTTTTTTATTGTTTTTTTTTAAGCAATACGTAACAAAAAAACAACCTTAATCCCCAAACTCCTAAACCGTAACCCAATTTGCAAAAAGTTAATTCATAGACTGTAGTTAAACTGTCATGGGGGACCTCCAAAAAACTTTCCATTTTAATTTTCCGACCGTTGTGCAAGTTCAGCCCAAAAAAGATAATTCCCTGTCATGCTAAAAACACCGAAGAAAATAATAATGTTTTGTTTATTTTATTAAGTAGCTCTTTACATGATATATATTATTTCGGGACCATATTACCTTCAGGCACCCCTTTTGATCTCGATTAAGAAAGGACATGTTTTTCATTTACACCGTCAATATTCGGTTGTTTGTTAGGGGTTAGTTTTATAATTTACGGTGTAAATGAAAAACATGTGCTTTCTTAATCGAGATCAAAAAGGGGTGCCTAAAGGTCATATGGTCCATTATTTCTAACAGTGATTTGAAAATTGGACGCGGACTTAATATTGAAGAGGAACAAATATCATTCAACACCGCTTATTTCCTATAGAATTTTCTTACCGTTCTCTGTAAACACTACATAACAGGCAAGTGTCTTTATTTACTACTTGTCTCTTCTTTTGGATGATTGATTATTACTCTATTTTAGTTGTGTATTAAATGAAGAAAGAGATATTTTAACGTGTAGCATCCACTGATATTCTTTGAAAGATTAAAGTGTCTTAAAAAAAAAAAAAATTTGATATTTCAATTTTTTTAAATGTTTAAAACTAAAAGTAAACGACTAAACGTCAATAGAAGAAAATGAAATTTGTTGAGTTCTAAAAAGTAAAAAAGAAAAGTTATTACGTTGGTATTATTATTTTTTTTATGTTCTACTTTAAAATCGTAAGAAAAAAAAATTAAAATTTTAAATGTATAAGGTGGTTCGAAAGTTTTTTTTCACTCCCTACATATTTTTTTAGGGGTAAGAAAATTCCATAATACGACCCGAAATTCTAAAAAATAATTTTTAAAGATTTTTTAGACGTAAAAAAAAAATACATTACACAACTTATATATTATATTATTAAAACAATGTATAGGATGTCAAAAAAAAAAAAAAAAAAAAAAAGACAAAACTTGCAAATCGGTCGGAAAATTAGGGTGACCCAGAAATAACAGAACCCAAATTATTTATTTATTTCTTCATTAAACTAACCCTAAACCCCAACCCTAACCCTAACCCAACCATAACCCTAACCCAACCTCCCTTGTTAAAATTAACAGTTTTATTACAAAATTTGTGGGTTCTGTTTTTTCTGAGTCACCTTAATTTTCCAACCGATTTGCAAGTTTAGCCAAAAAGAATTGCTGACTCTGGTGACCCTGGGTGGAGCTGACTGAAAAATTGGGGTTCCTAAAAAGAATACTTTATTCAGCAACCCACTCTTGCCTTGGATCAGATAACGATGGTAAACGATATAAAATGATTGTCTCTAACAGTGGTTAGATGGAGGAGAGAACCTATTTATAGGCTGACCCCGCCTTCAACTTCCGATAGGAATTATAAATCTAGTCTTTCTGGCCTTGTGTTTTTAGCAGTCACACATGGCCAGAAAAATCTTTCGATTGAACTACTGTTGGCTGGGGCAATTTTTTCAGTACCCATCAAGATTTAATAGAACAAAATGCCTTTGGCATGAAATAACCCAACAAGGGTTGACATGCCATAAAATTCAAAAAAGAAAGAATAGTATCATTATCCTACCTTTGGCAAATGTGTTGGGCAAATGCTTACATATAGGGTGAAAGTGACATTTGATTTGATTGAACTACTGTTGGCTGGGGCAGTAGAATACATCAACTACACCTCTGCGGAGGCCACCTGTTGGCCATGAGTGGCAGCCCATTATCCTTAAGGATAGAATTCTGGTGGCTGAGCAGTCCATCACTTGCAACACTTCACTTTTGCCCTTGCTTAGGCATTCAGAGAGGTCCTCTGATCAATCAATTGGTCATGTGAAGCCATAGCAACTATATGAGTGTCCAAATTCTATTGCCGTTATAGCAAACCCCCAACTCTTTTTATCATATATGTGCTAGAAGGCGGTGGCTGAGGGTCTCAGTGTCCTGGGTATGACTTTAAACTGCATTTAATTGTGAAGTTTCAATTTTGGAGCTCTGGGGAGTGTGGACTACCCCTTTATCACCATTACTCCAAGGTTCACTCTGACCCAGATTGGTAGTACCTGTTAGGGTCCCATCTATAGGTTAAATAGAGAAAAAATGATTTTTTAAAAATTTGTTTCAAAAATTTTTTTCAGTACCCATCAAGAATTAATAGTATAAAATGCCTTTGGCATAAAATAACCCAACAAGGGTTGACATGCCATAAAATTCAAAAAAGAAAGAATAGTATCATATCCTACCTTTGGCAAATGTGTTGGGCAAATGCTTACATATAGGGTGAAAGTGACATTTGCTTAAACTTTGAAGTTTTTTGAAAATTGCACCGTCAATGCTTTTTTAAATTTGTTTTTTAAAGATGTTTGGCCCTTAATTTTTCCAAACCATGAAAGTAAAAACAGTTGCTTCTGATTTTAAAACACATTAGGATGGAGATAATTGAAACATTGATGGAAGCCGGGGTTCAACTAAAGGTCATTACCTATCAATAATATAAACCCCTCAAATTTTGATTTTCAAAGAATTTTAATTCAAAATCTAAATACAGACATAATTTGTAGACTACCTACAAATTATGTTACAATGTTAAATAAGTGAGTATTTTAATTCAAAATCTAAATACACTTAGACATAATTTGTAGACTACCTACAAAGTTAAATAAGTGAGTATTTTAATTCAAAATCTAAATACACTTAGACATAATTTGTAGACTACCTACAAATTATGTAACAATGTTAAATAAGTGAGTATTTTAATTCAAAATCTAAATACACTTACAGACATAATTTGTAGACTACCTACAAATTATGTAACAATGTTAAATAAGTGAGTATTTTAATTCAAAATCTAAATACACTTATAGACATAATTTGTAGACTACCTACAAATTATGTAACAATGTTAAATAAGTGAGTATTTTAATTCAAAATCTAAATACACTTACAGACATAATTTGTAGACTACCTACAAATTATGTAACAATGTTAAATAAGTGAGTATTTTAATTCAAAATCTAAATACACTTAGACATAATTTGTAGACTACCTACAAATTATGTACAATGTTAAATAAGTGAGTATTTTAATTCAAATCTAAATACACTTATAGACATAATTTGTAGACTACCTACAAATTATGTAACAATTAAATAAGTGAGTATTTTAATTCAAAATCTAAATACACTTATAGACATAATTTGTAGACTACCTACAATTATGTAACAACAAAATCTAAATACACTTATAGACATAATTTGTAGACTACCTACAAATTATGTAACAATATTAAATAAGTGAGTATTTTAATTCAAAATCTAAATACACTTATAGACATAATTTGTAGACTACCTACAAATTATGTAACAATATTAAATAAGTGAGTATAATTGGTGGTTAAAAACAGCTGTACAGAAATGCTTGAGCATTGTGTAGATAAAGATGGCTTTATGGAGCGTCTACCTTTCAATAATGAATTGACTCTAAGTTGTAATTATATACTTCAGGTGTCTCCCAACAAAACTCTGTATTAAATAGTTTTTTTTTTAATACATTTTTGAATCTGCCTGTCTCTATACATATATAAAGGGAAGTTGTGTGTATGTGTGTATGTCCAGAGGAAATTACGAAAATAAAATAGTTAATGACAAAATAAATAAACATACACATTCACTATTACTAAGACTAGCATTTTTTGCAATAATTATACAAATTTCATTTATTATAGGCAAGATATTTAAACATTAAAATAGCATTAAAATTACATTAAAATAGCATTAAAATTCTAATTAAAATTACATTAAAAATTAAAATAGCATTAAAATTACATTAAAATAGCATTAAATTCTACTTAAAATAGCATTAAAATTACATTAAAATAGCATTAAAATTCTAATTAAAATTACATTAAAATAGCATTAAAATTACATTAAAATAGCATTAAAATTCATTAAAATTCTACTTAAAAATGTCCATGAATCTCAAAATTAAACAAATCAATATGGAAGCGCAAAACTATTATACAACTTTTTTTCTCTCTCCTCTACCCAGGTGACGCCAGGTAGTCGCTTCTAGTTTTATATATAAGTTATCAATTGTTTTCTCCAAATATTTTAGGAGTGATTGTGTTTGTTGACTGATCCATCAGAATTGAACAAAACCATTTCTTTAATTTCAGATTTTTAGAAGATCAGTGACTTGAGTTTATAATGCCATTGGTGCCAGCTGATATCAGTATTGAGAAGAAAAAGAAACCCGATGATAAAACTATTCAATGAGAAAACGAGAAAAATCATCAAAAATGTTTTTTTGACCTAAATATTTTTAGCAAAATATACAAAATATATAAGTACAAATGGTAGAGAAATGGAAAAAGCTATTGATCCCAACTGCAAGGATACAATTAATGGTTCCCTTTTTCCTGGGAAACAAAATTCAAGAATTAAAAGAGATAGAAAAGCCTTGAAATGTAATATGTGTATGAAAGAATTTGTGTATAATTCTTATTTAGTTACACATATGAGGACACACACTGGAGAGACTCCATTTACATGTCAGATTTGTGACAAAGCTTTTTCTACAAAAGGCAATTTGAAACAGCATCTAAGGACACATACTGGAGAAACTCCCTACCACTGTGAAGTGTGTGGAAAAGACTTCTCTTTTAACAGTGATTTTAAAATTCATATAAGAACTCACACAGGAGAAATACCCTTTAATTGTGAACTATGTAAAAGAGTTTTTTTTGACAATGAAACATTTAAAAGACACATGAGGGCACACACTGGAGAAACTCCATATCACTGTGAACTATGTGGGAAAAGCTTCTCTCAAAGAAGTAGCATTAAAGTTCACCTGAGGATACATACTGGAGAGACACCATTTACCTGTAAGATATGTAAAAAATCCTTCTATGATAATAGCAACTTTAAACGACACATCCAGATGCACACAAGAAAAACTTCTGATTACTAGACAGATTCAAGAAAAGGTCTAGTTATGAGGTATGTCAGAAAAGTTCCAGAATGATTGCATTCTTCAATGTGAGGGACATTGTCCACTGCAAGTTCTTGCCACAGGGCCAGACAATCAACCAGCATGTCTGCAAAGAGATACTGCACATATCTACAAAGAGATACCCATTTTGAGTATGTGCACAACATAAAAGAGATACCCATTTTGAGTATGTGCACAACATAAAAAAGGCTGTGATGACAAAGCTACGGAGAATCCTGGAAGAATCCTTGATAGAGATATATAAGTGAGTAAGACGCAAGTCAAGGGCTTTCCAGTAGTATATTTATTCGCTCATATATATATACTAGAAAATATATGCACCCTACGGGTGCAAGTATTTAAGTTTTAATATAATAAAATATCATGTTAAATTAGAAAGGCTAATGAAACTGAATAAGAATGCAGATAAAAAGATTTCGAACAGAGGGGGTATAATCGAAAAATAGAACAAATTTGAAACTAACTCTTCCATCATTTTCCATTACTCCCGTCTTTCATTGGTAAATTTTCATAATTTAATTATTTAGTTAAAATAGGAAATAAAGAATAATATTACAGTTATTTCTTCTTGTTAATTTTTGCTCATATTCAATAAGATAAAACTAAACAATTAGAAATAAATAATACTTAGCATATATTTATTAAAATCAAAATTTTAAGATTAATATGCAAATTAGCCTTCCCATTCACACTGTAAACCGCTATGTTGTTGTATATATAAATACAATTGCATGTTATTAATATGTAGATATGGTCAACAGTCTTAATGATGTAAAACAATGTCATTAATAATTGAGGTTTGAATAAAAATAAAATCATGGAGAATGTGATGTAAATAATAAATAGGGAATTGTGACTTGTATAGTAATATAGTTTCGGTTACAGACAGACAAACCCACAATCTCCATTATAATAGGATATATATATATATATATATATATATACTAACTAACTCCCCATCTCATCTGTTTAACATCTATTTATCAGACACAATAATTATTTTATGGTATATCGGGGAGGTATCTAATCCTATACAACAATTAGGTAAATGTCATAATGGTCACTGTGACAACCAATCAGGAAGCTGAAGTGAGATTCAACTAAAATTGATGTATAAATCTTGATTTATTTTCTTACTTGCTTGATTTTTTTAATTGTCCTCATAGAAATTTGGAGGACACATTTTATGAAACATTTCGATACTCTATTTTCTGAATTAAAAGATGCTTGATTCTAAATTAATTTATGTTTTGCTACTTGTTAAATTTTTATAAGCCACCATTCCATTTTCTGTTTTTGTGTTTTGTTATAATAATTTATTACAATTTTGTTGTACTAAATTATTTTTTACTCATATGTATAAAGGATAAATAAACCATGTTGGACATGAGATTGTTGTTTTGTCTTTATTAAATTATCTATTTTATATTATTTGATATAAATGTGTCTTTTGTTAAGGTTTTATAATTAAAAAACAAAAATAACAATATTAGTTTATCTTTAGTGAAAAATTAATTTTTTCACATATGCTAACAACAACAACATGAAATAACTAATTTTTTAGATTAAAATCAAAAACTATTTTAGTATGAAAATGTGTCTTTGGTTTGTATGAAATTATAATGTCAAAAAATCGTGTTGTTGATTTTGTTTACTAACAATCAGAAGTTTGCAGTGAAAAGCAAAAGCTGTTCCTTTGAAAATTGCTCTCAGCTGGGGTGCCTATTGGTGACTTGGTCCAATTATTTTTTACTCATATGTATAAAGGATGAATAAACCATGTTGGACATGAGACTGTTATTTTGTCTTTATTAAAGCACAGAGGGGAGTTCTTACTTATTAAAAAAATTATGTCATTCCTTTTAAGCATCATCATGTCATGCTAACAGCACGGATTCCCATGACTCTCTTGCCACCCATCCCTATTGGTCATCGCTCCTGGTAAGTCCTTCTCACGACATCCAGTATCTGCACAGAACTGATCAATGTATATATTTACCAACCCCTCTGCAGAAGCAGGATGTGGCACAAGGTCAATTTCTTAAGCGAAGTTTAACAGGTTTGAATTCAGAGTTTTCCTTCTACTGGTTACCTAGCAAGGTTAAAGAGCCCAGTCTTCCCTACTATTTACCCATAGCTATAGGGGGAGTAGTTTGATGCATACCTTCCAAAGAGTATTACCACTATGTAAAATTCAAACAGCCTTGTCCAGGATTTGAACTCAGGTGGACGAGTCCAATTCCTACGACTCTAACCATTACTGTTACATATTAATTGGATCCCTATTACTTTTTAAGGTAGTATAGAAATCCTTATGGCAATCAGTACAGCTGATGGCCTTGAGAGTGAGTGACAATGCTTGACCTCACTCTCACCTTGCTTTCTGGGGATAGAATCGTGAGA
Organism: Doryteuthis pealeii; assembly: GCA_023376005.1. Taxonomy (NCBI): domain Eukaryota; kingdom Metazoa; phylum Mollusca; class Cephalopoda; order Myopsida; family Loliginidae; genus Doryteuthis; species Doryteuthis pealeii. The sequence continues at coordinate 32,719,740 of CM042151.1, read as the reverse complement.
ATGGAACCCCGATAGAAAGCCCCCCTTCCGGTTTAAGGTGGGCAACTCAGTAAGTGAGTTGCAGTAGTTAGTTGCAGTTAGTCAGTTGCAGAGTTAGAAGCTAGCAAGATGTGACTCTCAGCGCGCAGTTGTCTGGTCCTGGGGGTTCCAGAATAAAATAACATCAAAGGTAAATCGAAGTCTTGTTGTTATTACTAAAAGCTAACAATGACACAGGGCTTCTGATAAGAAATGATCCCCAGCAGAACCAGACACGGAATCCCCATACAAGAAGACCAGACGAGACCTGTAGAAGATATACTAGACCATTAGAAGATAGAAGACTAGACAGAGAAGAAAAGAAAAGGCGCTACGTAACATTACACCATGCACCTCAATAGCTGATCAATGTAAGTCTTTCTTGGTTGCCACACACTGGTCCGTCCATGTGTAGATGTTCAAAGTAGAACGTCATCTGTCTATAGCAGTCAATGCCTTTCCTATATGTATTATTGACATTGCTTTCTGTGGATGAGATATTACTACAAGGGGCCGGGTTAGCTCAGTTGGTAGAGCGTTCGGCTAGAAACCACAAGGTTCCTAGTTCGATACCGGTCCCCGCTAACTCAGCGTATGAGTAGCACAGGGATCTGTGCAGTAAAGTAAGGAGCTGATGGAAGGTGTGGCGCTCCACCTAAGATGCTAAAAACAATCTCCTTGGTCTAGCGCTATTGAAAAGGGGATAGACTCCCTCGCTGACTGGCTGATACTGACTTTAGGCCGCCCCGTCGACTTTACTTTATATGAAATGATCTACTAATTTAAAAGTTTTGCTATCCATTGTGGAGATGCTTTCATGTTTGTTAAAATATATGAACTCTGTTTTATCTGAGACCAATGGGGCCACCTGTTGCCCATGGGTGATGACCAGCAATGCCTGAGGACAGGATTGTGGTAGTTGAGCAGTCTGTGAACCAAGTACTAAGTAGACCCAAGACGTGCAACATTCCCTTTCAGTCCCTACTTGGGCTAGATGTGCAATCAGAGAGGCCCCATCTAATCAATCAGCTGGTCATGTTAAGCTCTAGCATTATGATTATATGATTGTCCTGACCGTATTCTTCAAAATGCTTTTATAGCAAACACCCAACCCTTTTTATCATATAGGTGCTAGAAGGCAGTGGCTGAGGGTCAAGTGTTCTGGGTATGACACTAAACTGCATCTGGTGGTGAGGTTCCAATTCTGGAGCTCTGGGGGAGTGTGGTGTATGCCTTGATTGCCATTACTCCCAGGTTCACTGACCCGGAGTGATAGTACCTGTTTCGGTCTTATCCATGGGTTAGATAGAAAAAAAAGGAGTTTAAAAAATGTTTTAAAAAATTGAGTTTTAAAAAACTTGAATATCCATGAAGAATGAATTAAACAAAACGTCTTCAGCATAAAATAACCCAACAAGGGTTGATATGCTGTAAAATCCGACCAACCAGTAGTATTTGTTAATACACATGAAATTGATTAAAATTATTTTTACCAATTTATCAATAAACATGAAGTTAATAAAATTATTTCTCAAACAAATCATATAAACAAAAAAAAAGGGGGTTAAATGCCAACCAACCAACCAATCAACCAACCAACAAACAAACAGACCACCCAACAGATGTACGTAAAATAATAGGGTAGAATAAGGTCTCTGATCTTGGTAGAGCAACCAGTCTCGGAAAAGTATAATTCTGAATTTGAAATTTGTCTCTCCTTCTATTCATCAAAACTATATCTATCTCCAAATAACATCAAAGCAGTGTGTTAAAAAACCCGACCTCGATGGTGTCGTACACCGTTGATCAAAATTTGGTGGATTCTTTTTTTTTAAATCACAGCGAATTTGAAAGATTTACGGTCAAAGATTATTAATCCAAAGAAAATGTCGTTCGCATTTGCAATTGATATTTCATTTGTTAATTGCATTTTTAATGATAATATTTTCTATTCACTAGTTTGCATTTTATAATTGTTTACAATAAAACGATAATGAAATTAAATGTACAGGGCGGTCCGAAGGTCTTGTCACACTTACATATTGTCTTACTTTTAACTTTCATTATTTTTGTTTTAATGATATAATTTATAATATCATTAATCAAGATATATAAATACAATAATATTATTTTCTATTTCATTTCCAGTGGCTTATTTCATGTTAATTAATTAATAATAAGGAGTTATATTTTGATAGGGAGTGACAAGACGTTCGGACCACACTGTATTTTTCAAGTAGGCCGATAGATATTAGTGAAGGAACGGATTTTTCTTTTACACCGTCTATTTCCTTAGGCCATTATTCAGGCGATATTTCTACTTTTTTTCTTTACTTGCGAATTTGGATATTTTTTCTACGCATATTTTTAAATAAGAACACGAAGTATTTTCCTAGTTGTGATAAAATCTTTGCTCGAGTAATAGCAAAACTATCAGCATAGCATATAAACTCCGGGACTTTTTTTTACAAGCGGGCAATGTTATTGTGCTGAAAGGACAAAATCAGAACCAAGTAAGTTCTCTCTCCTTGTGAATTATCTAAAACATTTTTTCTAATCTATCATTTTTATGGTTCCAAGATAAAGTAAAACAACAACAAAAAAACATTTCGAGAACTCGTGCGTAAAACGAAGCCATTCCAGTTCGCGAGACCAAAAAAAAGTTTAACTCTGCTTTTAACACTTCGCACGGACTGCTTAAACGTAAAAAAAAAATGCTCAGTAAAATTTGATATAGTTATTTACTAAGCTTAGCTTAGATGTGGCACACGGCCAGAAGTAAGGGGTGCCCAATGAGAATCGAACTAACTAACAATGGTCTGCAAATCTAGCTTACTAACCATTACACCACATGAGGTGCCCAGTAAACTTTTATATAGAAGATTGTATTAAGAAAGCAACAATAATAATAATAATGTACGGATGATGGTGATAATAATAATAATAATAATGTACTAATGATGATGACGGTGATAATAATAATAATAATAATAATAATGTACTAATGATGATGATGGTGATAATATAATAATAATAATAATAATAATGTACTAAGGATGATGATGGTAATAATAATAATAATAATAATGTACTGGGGTTAGCTCAGTCGGTAGAGCGTTTGGCTAGAAACCACAAGGTTCCTAGTTCGATACCGGTCCCCGCCAACTCAGTGTATGAGTAGCACAGTGATCTGTGCGGTAAAGTAAGGAGCTGATGGTAGGTGTGGCGCTCCACCTCAGATGCTAAAAACAATCTCTTTGGTCTAGCGCTATTGAAAAGGGGATAGACTCCCTCGCTGACTGGCTGATACCGATTTTAGGCTGCCCCATCGACTTTACTTTACTTACTGATGATGATGATGATAATAATAATAATAATAATAGTAATAATGTACTAATGATGATGATGGTGATAATAATAATAATAATTATAATAATAATAATAATAATAATGTACTGATGATGATGATGGTGATAATAATAATAATAATAATAATGTACTGATGATGATGATGAGGGTGATAATAATAATAATAATGTACTAATGATGATGATGGTAATAATAATAATAATAATAATGTACTAATGATGATGATGGTGATAATAATAATAATAATGTACTAATGGTGATGATGATGGTAATAATAATAATAATAATAATAATGTACTAATGATGATGATGGTGATGGATGATGATGGTGATAATAATAATAATAATAATATGATGATGGTGATAATGATAATAATAATATGTACTGATGATGATGATGATAATTATGATGATGGTGATAATAATAATAATAATAATAATAATGTACTGATGGTGATAATAATAATAATAATAATAATGTACTGATGGTGATAATGATAATAATAATGATAATAATGTATTGATGATGATGATGGTAATGATAATAATAATGATAATAATGTATTGATGATGATGATGATGGTAATAATAATAATAATAATAATAATGCACTGATGATAATGATAATAATAATAATAATAATAATAATGTACTGATGATGATGATGTGATAATGATAATAATAATAATAATAATAATAATAATAATAATAATAATAATCTTAAATGATAGAATTAATTAATTTTAATTTAATTCGTTTTTAAAAAGAAAATGACAAGATTTTTGGAAGTGCCTACTGAAAAATCTTTTTTGTTAATTTAAAGATAAAAAGTGAGAAAACATCGATTTGAATTTGAATATTTTGAATTAAAAATAAATAACTGAATTAAAAATAGTAATAATGAAGTGAACTTACCTTTATTAGATATTGAAGTCTTTTGCAAAACTGAAAAAAGTTAAACTCTCATCTAATCTAAGGGAGGTAATTCACATTTTAAGTCTTTTTTTGTTTCCATACAAATAATTTTTGAACATTATGTGAATTACATTGAAAATCAATTTAATTGTTTTAAAATATGAAAAGCCTGATGTTCAGTTTAAAATGTTATATTTTTAGATTCTAGAAATAAGTATCTATGTAATGCAAACCTTATTTTAGGTATAAAAAGTAATACGTTTTGAAGAAAAACTCTATTGAAAATTTAAGCAAAAAAAATATCGATGTATAATTTTTTCTTTTATAAGATAATAGCCAATTAAATAATTATCGAAATGAGTAAAAAAGAAATCTCCAAAATTTTTTTTTTTTTTTTACATTTCATTTTCCGATTTTTGGTACTTATTTTCTCATAGAAAATCCCCTGTAAAAAATGTTTTTTTTTTCTATTCATAACTTTTATCTCTTTATTTATACTGTAATTAGTACAGAAAATGACCAACTCGCAAAAATGTTACGCCCCAAAATAAGGGGGGGGTCAAAATTAAGTGACCTGAAAAAAATGAGAAAGTTTTAAATAAAATGAATAATGCATTATAAAGTTCATTCATTGATAAATCAACACTGAAAATTTCATTAAATTCCGATAATTTCCTGATTTTTGGTAAATTATTTTCTGTAAGGGGGGCTAAATTCATTTTGTTAAAAACGGATCTTACGTCAATTTTGGGTATATCTAATAATTATAATGATAATGGACTGATGATTATGATAATATTAAGAATAATGATGTGATGATGATGATGATGATGATAATAATAATAATGTACTGATGATGATAATAATAATAATAATGTACTGATGATGATGATGATGATAATAATAATAATAATAATGTACTAATGATAATGATAATAATAATAATGTACTGATGATGAGGATAATAATAATAATGAACTGTTGATAATAATAATAATAATGTACTGTTGATGATAATAATAATAATAATAATAATAATAATAATGTACTGATAATAATAATAATAATGAAATGTACTGATATAATAATAATATGATAATGATAATGTACTGATAATAACAATGATAATAATAATAACAACAATAATGTACTAAAGATGATGATAATTAGATATGATCAAACATTGCAAAGTGAGGTAAAATAGATTTTTAAAAATTTTCTTTTACCAAAAATCGGGTAATTGTCAAATTTTAATGAAATTTTCACCAAATTATTCATTAATGACTTAATTCTATGATGAATAGCTTATTTTATTTTAAAAAAAACTTGAAAAAAAAGTGTTTTTTTATCAATTTAGAATGTAGAGGGTTTTGACCTTTGGTCATTTCAAGAAAATATTTTTTCCATTCCATAAATTTCCCATTTCTAGAAAGACCAAATCCTGAAAAACACATAAAAAATAAAAATTCTATTCCCCAAAAAAGCCATTTGAAATGAACCTTGTGTCGCGTCCTACTCATGTGGAAGTGTCGATAAAATATATTTGATTTTTTGTTTAATGTTTTTATTTTGTTACTTTCTTAAACTATCAATTTGTATTTTACCATCTGATTTTTGTAAGTGTGTTACAGTAACACAGCAAAAATGACACATCCTAGTTAAATTTTTATTAGGGCAATATTAAAATGCTCTATTTATAAAGTAATCTCTAATCAAAGTTAAATTTATAGAATTTAATTATGATCCAAAACATAATATTGTGTTAAAGAATTTAATTTTGATCCAAAACATAATATTGATTTAAAGATTTAATTATGATCCAAAACATAATTTGATGATGTTTAAAGAATTTAATTATGATCCAAAACATAATATTGATGTTAAAGAATTTAATTATGATCCAAAATAATATTGATTAAAGAATTTAATTATGATCCAAAACATAATATTGATGTTAAAGAATTTAATTATGATCCAAAAGATAATATTGAGGTTAAAGAATTTAATTATGATCCAAACATAATATTGATGTTAAAGAATTTAATTATGATCCAAAAGATAATATTGAGGTTAAAGAATGATCCAAAACATAATATTGATGTTAAAGAATTTAATTATGATCCAAAACATAATATTGATGTTAAAGAATTTAATTATGATCCAAAATAAATATTGTTAAAGAATTTAATTATGATCCAAAACAATATTGAGGTTAAAGAATTTAATTATGATCCAAAACATAATATTGATGTTAAAGAATTTAATTATGATCCAAAACATAATATTGATGTTAAAGAATTTAATTATGATCCAAAAGATAATATTTTAAAGAATTTAATTATGATCCAAAACATAATATGATGTTAAAGAATTTAATTGTGATCCAAAACATAATATTGATGTTAAAGAATTTAATTATGATCCAAAACATAATATTGATGTTAAAGAATTTAATTGTGATCCAAAACATAATATTGATGTTAAAGAATATAATTTGATCCAAAGCAATTGCTCAAAATGTGGATATTTGTTGTATAAAGGGACATACCAAATATTCTCTTTTCCAGATTAAGAAACTAGGATCTACAAAGTTATTAAGATGTCACAGTTTTAATGTGATGGAGGAAATATTTGATTATACAATTTTTTTTTACTGTCAAAAGTATGGAGATTTTTGAAAGAAACAGATGATGGTGGCTTAAAATTCTCACTGGATACCTCAGTTCATAGTTTTGTTTTTGTTGTTGTTTTATGTTGTTTAATCTTTTAAAATCAATTGCAGAAATTCTTTAACAAATATCTTTATTTTAGTTATTGAAATGCATAATTTCAATATAATAATATGTAATTCTTGAATAGATATTTTCAAGAAACAGCACTAAAAGGTTTTGAAGTTGTTTGAAAATTTTCTTTATAAAGGAATAAAATATGTTTATATTAAAACCTTTGCCTTCATCCATTAGATATGAATACCACATTTGTTAGCTCTACATTAAAATGTTTGGCCACCTATAGAGGACAGACAAACAGAATTTTCCCCAATTATAGATATAATACATTGCAAATGATTTTACTATAGAAATACATTGCAAATTATTTAATTGTAAAAGTGCATCAGATTCTTTTGGCCATCTATAAAGGGCAAACATCATTTCCAATTATAATTTGAAATAAAAATATTCAAATGTAAGTTATGATCAAAGTCGTAGCAAAATTTTTGTTGTTGAAATGAAGCTATTGTTGAATTGTTATCTTGGTTATATTGAATTTTCCCCTTCTAAATTTTTTGTTCATTTATTTGTAAACTTATCTTAACTTTTGTTTTGTTGATAAGAAATATAAATAATAATATCTAAAACTAATTAAGTAAAAGAAAGTGTTTATTATGCTGGAAATACATAAAAATGAACAATCATAATAATGGTGTATCCAATACAGGATATTGCTGAAGATATTGTCCAAAAGTAATTAAGTGAAAAGAAAAATCTAGAGATCACACAGCTCTAAAGCTGGTATAATGTTGTCGGAAATAAAAGTATGAGCAGGATGGATAATTTTGAAAACGAAACTACTGAGTCAATAAATTTCAATAAAACAACAATATTATTTATTCATTATATTTTCCTTATTTACATTTAAAGTTGGTATTTGTTTTTACTTAATTACAATACAAAAGGGCTGGGTTAGCTCAGTCGGTAGAGTGTTCGACTAGAAACCACAAGGTTCCCAGTTCGATACCAGCCCTCGTCAACTCAGCGTATGAGTAGCACAGGGATCTGTGCGGTAAAGTAAGGAGCTGATGGTAGGTGTGGCGCTCTATCTCAGACGCTAAAAATAATCTCCCTGGTCTAGTGCTAGTGAAAAGGGGATAGATTCCCTCACTGATTGGCTGATACCGACTTTAGACCACCCCAACGACTTTACTTTTTTACTTACAATACAAAAATTTAAAAAAACAAAAAATGAACAATGATTTACAACAGGAAAGTTCAATATACCCATTAGATTTTTAGGATCTTTTCTGTCTTTTCTGCATTTGATGCAACAGTTTGTAAAAATATGCATTTTTTTTTTTCGTTTTAGGTTATAATAATAAATAACAGCAAAATAACCAGTTTATAATCTACATACAGATATTTTTATTCAGGCATTGAAAGAAGTCATGAAACTACAGTAAAGTGACAAGTGCTGTTTACATTGAGACTGTATACAAAAAGACTAAGAGGAGACATTTCTTGGAGATAAAGCTGTTTTAAATGTAAAGAAAACAAAGCATCACTAAAAAAAATCATTAAAACATCAACAGAATTATAAAATACATTTATGCATCTCAATAAAGATTACATGTAGAATTCATCTTGGAATAAAGATTTTCATTTCAATTTGCACAAGAAACTTTTGGTTCAGTATAAACTTTAATACATGGAAAGTGTCGATGAGACTGACACCCAACTTAATGGATGTGATAAAAATTTACCCGAAACACCTAATCAGGAAACTGATGTCAAAATAAACAGTAGAAAGAAATCCTTTTACTGCAAGAAATGCAAATATACTTTTTCTGATAAAGTTAACTTTGACTATCATACGAGTATACACACAAGTAAAAAGCCTTTCCACTGTGAGGTTTGTCAGTCTCTATTTACAAAAAAATCAAATCTCATTATCCACGTGCGGACACATATTGTCAAGAAAAAATACCAATGTAAAACATGTAAGTCCAAGTTTTTGAATAGTTCACACCTCAAGAGACACATACGTATACACACTGGAGAAAAACCCTTCCAGTGCGAGGTTTGTGGATCAAAATTTTCACAAAATTCCCATCTCAAATCGCATGTACGAAAACATACTGATGAAAAATCGTTTAACTGTGAGATTTGCGAGAAAAGATTTTCAAAGATGTTGGATTTTAAAAGTCACATGCGAACTCACACTCTTGAAAAATCTCTAAAGTGTAATGATTGCGGGTCGAGATTTTCAAAAATGTCACACCTCAAAAGACACGAGAGGAAACACACGGGTGAAAAGCCGTTCAACTGTGATGTTTGTTCATCAAAATTCTCAGAAAATTACCAGCTCAAAAGACACATGCGAAAGCACACGGGCGAAAAACTCTTCCACTGTAACATTTGCGGATCAAGATTTTTGGAAAAATTATACCTCAAAAGGCATCTGCAAAGACATACTAATGAAAAGCCCTTCATCTGCAGTGTTTGTGGTTCCAAGTTTTCACAGAAAGCCTATCTTAAAAGCCACATGGTAATACATTCTGGAGAAAAACCTTTCCAGTGTGAAAAATGTGAATCAAACTTTTCTCGAAGCCAACACCTCAAAAGACACATGTATGTGCACACGGGGGAAAAATCATTCCATTGTGATAAATGTGCATCGAAGTTCTCAAGCAGTTCAAATCTGAAGGCACATATGAGGACTCACACAGGAGAGAAACCATTCCAGTGTGAGATTTGCAAGTCAAAGTTTTCAGAAAATTCAAGTCTTAAAAATCACATGCGAATACACACTGGAGAAAAACCTTTCCATTGCAACATTTGTGGGTCAAACTTTTCCAAAAATTCTAATCTGAAGAGTCACATGCGAAAGCACACGGGTGAAAAACCTTTTCACTGTGATATTTGTCAGGCAAGTTTTTCCCAGAGCTCAAGTCTCAAAAGACACTCACGGACACACACAGGGGAAAAAGCTTTTCATTGCGACATCTGTAGAGCGAATTTTGCTGAAAACTCTACCCTCAAAGACCACATGCAAACACATACTGGTGAGAAACCATTCCACTGTGACATTTGTGCCTCAAATTTTTCCAGAAAATCAAGTTGAAAAGTCATATGAGGACACATACAGGTGAAAAACCCTACCATTGCAATGTTTGTGGTTTAGACTTTTCTCACAGTTCAAATCTGAAGAAACATGAAAGAACACACGCTAATGGAAGACTTTTTCACTGTGATATTTGCGGGTCAAATTTTTCTGAAAATTCTTCTTTCAAGACCATATGCAAACACACATGGGGGTCAAACCCATCCACTCCCTTTATTTCTAAATAGACAGTATTGTCCATTTTTTAATTGACCCTCCTGAATTCCTTCAAAAGAAAAAATTCCATATGTTGTGATGTCACCATTATGAAGTCCCTCCAAAAATGAAAATGTTTTTTGCTTATATTCCAACTGACACCCTGTAGTATCACCATGTATTGGACTACAACCTCCTTTGTCTGAAAAAAAAGAGGTATTATCATTCAATGATTCTTTTTGTACAGTTATCCTCATCTTTGTTGTTTACATCATATTTTGACTTGTGTACTCTCAATTTCCAATGGTGTAGGTTGAATTCAAAATTTTCTTTCTCCTAGACCATTTGCCCTATCCAGGTTAAAAAGCCCAATCCATATATATATATATATATATATATATATATGTAAGTCATCAGGATGGCCTAAAGTCGGTATCAGCCAATCAGCGAGGGAGTCTATCCCCTTTTCACTAGTGCTAGAGGAAGGATTAAAGGGCCAGATTAGCTCAGTTGGTAGAGCGTTCGGCTAGAAACCACAAGGTTCCAAGTTCAATACCGGCCCTCGCCAACTCAGTGTATGAGTAGCACAGGGATGTGTGCGGTAAAGTAAGGAGCTGATGGTAGGTGTGGTGCTCCACCTCAGACACAAAAACAATCTCCTTGGTCTAGCGATAGTGAAAAGGGGATAGACTCTCTCGCGGATTGGCTGATACCGACTTTAGGACAACCCCGATGACTTTACTTTTTACTTTTTATATTATTTAAATAATCATATGGGGAGAAAAATGGATTCATGCTTTTCCAAAGGGCATTAATGTGAAGTGAAATGAAAACAACCTTGTCCAGGAATTGAACTTGGATTGGTGAGTTCATTTCCTACAGCAATGACCCTTACACCAGGAGCACCTAAAACTGTGATGTAAGCAACAAAAATAAAGAGGGAAGTCTGAGAGTAAAACACTGAATGAGCAGTTGCTAAAAGTAACAGAAGAAAAGCATGTTTATTGTATATATTCTTTTTTTATATGTACCGCTAAATTCTCCTTTTATATATAATGTTTAATAAAATTAAATTGATATCTTTTTTGTTTTCTTTTTGCTTATTTTACAGCAAAAGGTCCATGATTTTAAAATTGTTCAGTCTGTGCCATTTTGTAAATAATTCTGGTATTTTTTATATGCTACTGTACATCTCTCTCTCTGTCTCTCTGTCTCTCTGTCTATCTGTTGTCTCTCTCTCTCTATATATATATATATTTATATATATATATACCATTGAAAGGAAGGAAAAACTCAAAAAACATTATTCTGTAATAAATTTATTTCGACTAAAACTTAAGGGGCTTTTAGAAATTTAAATAAATTTCTAAAACTCCCCAAAATAAATTTTTAGCATCATCAGACAGGACACCACAAAAAATATCAGCATGACATGTTAAATGTATCTATTTCAACAGGAAATAATCCGAATGTATATGACAGGAAAAACAAGGGCCAGTCATATTATGTATGTATTGAATGAAGGGGGTGGTGGTATTTAGTCAAATTTAATCCAAATATAACTAATTCAAATTTAATTCAAATATAACTAATTAAAAAAAAATGTTGTTTTTTTTAAATTGGATGTGTGTGTGCATGTGTGTGTATGTAAACTAATTCAATTGACTAGTAAGTAGGGGATGATTCTATTTGGGGTCATCAAAATCTCACTGTACATCCACACTGTATGCTCCTGTAGGTGCAAACTTATAGATTTATACACGGATTTTTATAAATCCCTAAGAGAGCTCAATGAATAGTAACTAATAGAATAATTATATACAGAGCAATATTTAACTTTTAAAAAAAGAAAGACTTAACAAACTGTCATTCGGCTATAATAAATTTATTTTGACCAGAGACTCAATATGAGTCTAGTCTCATCAGATAGTATTTACAAAAGATCTTTTGTAAATACTATCTGATGAGACTAGACTCATATTGAGTCTGGTTGAAATAAATTTATTATAGCCAAATGACAGTTTGTTAAGTCTTTCTTTCTTTGAAAGTTATATATATATATAAGAAAGATTCTGTATGCCGGTCTGTATGCTTTGTACAACGAGTACACATCCTTTTATAAAGGAAAGCCTGCTTTATGCATGTTACCATCAAGGAAAAACAGCGTAAATAAGAGCTTGAATCCAGACAACAAAATATTTATATTTCCCGGAATTTTTTAGATGAAGCTTGATAATTAGTATTATTTGGATTATACGGACTATTCCAATTGGACATATAGCCTAGTGGATAAAGGAGTTAGGTTAAGACAGTTCTAAGTGACAGTTATCTCTAGACTGCAGGTCATTTAAATCCACAGCCTATTTTTAGCTGATAGGTGGGGGAGTAAAAAACATTTTACCCCTCATTTTCCATTAGAAAAGATAAATAATAATATAAGGGTATAAATCAATTATATATTAAAAAATTGATTAAAAAATAAAACTATATGATAAAGGATAGAACATAATAAAAAGCAAATAAAAGAAAAAATACAAACAAGAATAATAAAAATAAACAACTTATAAACAAGAATATATAAAGAATAATATATTTAATATACCATTAGACAATGAAACCCATCAAAATGATATTAACATTAAGTTGTATTGTTGTATACTCTCTTTCCTTACTTTCTTACTTCTATTATTCTGGTCATTTTTCTAGCGTCTCTTCTAGTGTCTGGACTTCATGTTGGGAACTTCGTGTCTGGTCTTCCATTGAGGATTTCTCTTTATCAGAAGCCCTGTGTCATTGGTAGCTTTTAGATAATAACACAAGACTTCGATTTAACTTAGATCATATTTTATTCTGAAATCCCCACCAGACTACCTGCGCAGATTGAGTCAGCACCCTGCATAACATGACTTACCACCGTCATGGTCTTTGGCCGATCTGACTAAAAATCTCACTAATCATAACCGGAAGAGGGTCTTCTCCACCAATTCTCACGGTATCCACCGGAAGGATTAGGATGAGGTCAAGCCTTGTCATTCAATCCTTCAAGGCCGTGGGCTGCAACTTATAACATCCATTTTGGTTTCTACACTACTGTACATAAATATTAGGAATCTAATAATTATGTAACAGTATAGCACTTACCTGAAGAAATCAAATGTTTCAATTGGCCTCCAGTTCTGGCTTTCAGTGGGGCCATGAGCCAGGCCTGGAGTATAGTATGACATGGTTCAAAGCAAATCTAGATGATGATGATGATAAGAAATAACCAATAGTCAATGCCACAATTGATGACTTTTCTTCATGACACTGAGCTATTTGTAATTTCATTGTTTTTCCTAAAAGATCGGCTCGGGGATTCATAGTTAATATTTGATCCCCTCCAATGAATAACAAGTGAAACAAATTGCTATAATTAATACCAACAATTTAGATTCTATTATTTCCAAAATTTGCCCTTCCTTGCTGTCATGTTTTAAGTGCAACGAAAATGGAACTAGAAATAAAATACTAGTCAAAATAAATACTAATAATGACCAATATTAACAAACTGAATTTTTAACAAACAAATTTTTTAAAAACGTTGCCCATATCTTTATTGTTATATATACACATCGTTTTGACCGATGTGCACTTTGGCCTTCTTGGTGTGTTTCTTGTCGGAATCGGGAGTTTTCACGGAACTTGGAATCGAACCCTTTATTCAGTCCATTGGAGTGGATTGTTCTCATTCCGTTAACCATGATTGGGTATAAGTGTTAAGCTATGTTAAGTACTCTGTCATTTTGGACTGTAGTCAGAAAAAAACTTACTGAAAATTTTATTACTAATTTTCGTTTTTGCATGGCCTAACTGTACGTCGCTTAAAGAAGGAAAATGTTCTTATTTCCTTGGATATTATGGCATGTCAAGCACCTATATGATTGTCCCGGTCCTATTGGCCTTATGACAAGCCCCAACCCTTTTTATCATATGGGTGCCAGAAGGCGGTGGCTGAGGGTCTTCATGTCCTGGGTATGACGTTAATCTCTAACTGATGGTGAGATTCCAGTTCTGGAGGTCTGGAGAATGTGAAGCACCATTTCATCACCATTGTTCTCAGATCCACTGGAGTGGTAGTACCTGTTAGGGTCCCATCTATAGGTTAAATAGAAAATTTATTTACAAGATATTTGAATCTTCAAAACTTTTTCGGCATTAAATGAACCACCGTGGTTGATATTGTTACAATTCATGGATGTCATAAATTGTTAGCAGACTCTGTAAGCTAGAAATTAAAAACAGGTCTCTCATATTTAAAATCAAGGGAGCCAGTGGAAATTTACCACTGACTGTTAATAACCCTTGACCCTTAGAGGCGCAATTCTCACGCGCCATGAGAAAAAACGTGTCATGAAGAAAAGTCTGCTGCAGGCGTAATTGTCTGTCTTCTATATAACCAGGATTTTATCAGCACCACTTCTTCTTCTTCTTCTTTAACCATGAGGTAAGTGACATTCCATTGTTTTCTTCTTCCATTCATTCAGTCTACTTCAGAAATCATATTTGGTAACTATGATTATATGTATTCCTATGGGTTTAACATGGAAATGATATAAAGACTCCCTTAAACAGACTCATCCATTGTAGCATCAACTATTGTCAGTGGTTAGCTCAAGCTGTTGCGGATAAAGACTTGTGGAAATGAACAGTGTGAGGTCATTTCCCAGTTTAAAAATAGTCATCAAATTATCATTGAAGAAAAGAAAAAAATCCGGGTTGCTGTGTCTATTTCCGACAGTGATAACCATTACACCACGGACACTTAACAAGATGACTGCAAAGTAGGTTAGGTCAGGTTGTTTGAAGCGCCTCTGCTTCTCCTAGTGTCTCCCTCATCCCTGCTTATTTCCAAATCTTTTTTGTCTACATCTTACATGACCTTTCTCTTACGTCCTTTTTTAAATCTCACCTGCTAGCATGTTGCTACACCTAATTCGCTAAAACAAAATGATTGGACTTCTATTTTCAATTGGATTTCATCTTTTGTTTCTTCATGCTCACAATGCTTCTTATTTCTGGTTTGCTGTAATATCTCTCTATAAAAGAAAATCGCTTATCTGCATCATTTCTTCAACCATGAGGTAAGTGGCATTCAATTTTTTTCTTCTTTCTTTCATTCAATCCACTTCAGAAATCATATTTGGTAACTGCTTGAGGTACCGGTATACCTCGGCCTTCTGTCTCCTCCTGGACCTTACTCCAAGCTTCACCAGTAGCTGCCGGATTCCTGCTTTGGTCATGCTCCTCTTTGAAAGCAGCAGGTCGTACAGGTCCCGTAGTGGCGCTTCACTGCCCACTACACTTTCTTAAGGTTTTTTTTTAAGTTAAAGAAATTTTAATGATATGTCAAGGTCTCTTTTTGGCAGCTCTGTATATAACTACTATATAAAATAATTGGAGGTGTTTGGTGTAATGGTTACCATCATAGGAAATGGACATGGTGACTCGAGTTCAAATCCTTGACGAGGCTGTTTGCATTTCGCATTGCACTAATACCCTTGGGAAAGATGAATCCAACTATTAATAGTAGGGTAGACTGGACTCTTTAACTATGGCTAGGTAACCAGTCTAGGAGAAGGAAAACTCTGAATTCAAACCTGTCAAACTCCGCTAAATAAATATATTCCTACCGGTTTAACATAGAAATAATATATAGATTCTCCCTTAAACAGACTCATCAATTGTAGCATCAACTATTGTCAGTGGTTAGCTCAAGCTGCTGCTGATAAAGACTTGTGGAAATGAACAGTGTGAGGTCATTTCCCAGTTTAAAAATAGTTGTCAAATCAGAATTGAGGAAAAGAAAAAACTCATGTTGCTGTGTCCATTTCTTATAACGATAACCATTACATCATGGGCACCTCATGATGGCTGTATACAATATATTTATGTTCAAAGCATGGCATACTATAATCCAGTTTGGTTTGGTTTGGTTTTACAGCATATCAATCTAAATAAAAGTTTCTGTGTTTGACAATCAGTTCCTGAAGAAATCAAATTTTTCAATAGACTTCCAGTTGCGCCATGAGCAGGCCTGGAGTATAGTACGCAGATGTTGTCACTTATAATCTTAAAATTGAAACCCTTTATCATCAGTTCTGTATATCATTATTTATATATATTTTTTAAGGCAATTACAATGCGTATATCGTATAAAATTTGATAATTATTGAAAATAATCATGACAAGCAAACCTGGTGAATAACATGGAACACCGTACAGCTGTTTCAACTTTATAAAGTTGAAACAGTTCTACAGTATTCCATGTGGTGCATGTTATTCGCTGGGTTTGCTTTTCATGATTATTTTCAATAATTATCGAATTTTATACGATATACGCATTGTAATTGCCTTAAAAAAATATATATATATAAATAATAATATACTTTACATAACAATGCTTCAAAAGCAAATGATCAAATTCCATCTTCAGAGACATATGAGAAAACACACAGGAGAAAAAACCTTCTGCTGTGACATTTGTGGATCAAACTTTTCAGAAAATTAACAACTCCTGTGTGTTTTCTCATATGTCTCTGAAGATGAGAATTCTTTGAAAATTTTAACCCACAAATATCACAAGTGAAAGGTTTATCTCCAGTATGTATTCGTATGTGACTTTTAAGATCTGAACTTTTAGAAAATTTTGACTTGCAAATCTCACAGCTGAAAGGCTTTTCGTTGGTGTGTTTACACATGTGTGACTTGAGATGAGAATTCTGGGAGAATTTAGATCCACACATATTGCAGTGGAAGGGTTTTTCTCCAGTGTGTATTCGCATATGTCTCTTAAGGAGGGAACTATTCAAAAACTTGGACTTGCAAACATCATATTGGTAAGACTTTTTGTGTGCTGAATGTGTTCGGATATGTATTTTAAGATTTATTCTTTTAGGAAATATTAACTGACAACTCTCACAATGGAAAGGTTTTTTACTAGTGTGTATACTAATGTGATATTCCAGATTGGTTTTGTCTGAAAAACTACATTTGCACTTTGTACAATAAAAAGATTTCTTTTTAGTATTCAGTTTCATGTCCCCTTTTTGTTTGGAACTTTCCATATTGGTAGGAGAATTATTTCTAATTTCAGTGTTTGTAACATTCAGTTTTTCCATATTAAAAAAAAACCCCAAATTATCACAGTTTTCAATGCAAATAAAATTTAAAGTTGGCAGAATCATCTATTCTTGGTATCAGCTGGACAGTGAGGGAGTGTATTCCTTTTTCACTAGTGCTACACCAGAGAGATTGTTTTTTTTCATCTGAGATAAAGTGCAACACCTACCATCAGTGTCTCTTTTTCACTAGTGCTAAACTAGGGAGATTGTTTTTTCACCTGAGGTAGAGTGCAACACCTACCATCAGTGTCCCCTTTTCACTAGTGCTACACCAGGGAGATTGTTTTTTTCTACCTGACGTAGAGCACAACACCTACCATCAGTATTCCGTTTTCACTAGTGCTACACCAGGGAGATTGTTTTTTTTTCACCTGAGGTAGAGCGCAACACCTACCATCAGTATCCCCTTTTAACTAGTGCTATGCTTTTTTTCATCTGAGGTAGAGTGCCACTCCTACACAGTGGCTCCCGACTTTACCACACAGATCCAAGCTGTGCTACTCATGTGCTGACTTGGTAAGGGCCGGTATTGAACCTGGAACCTTGTGGCTCCTAGGAGGATTTTTAAGATAAAAGATTTTCACATAAAATTTTTATTCTTCTGTACAAGACAAAATAGTAAATGTTTCTTCCAAGAGGAAGAGAGAAAGAGAGAGTAGAACACAGGAAAAGAGAGAGAGGGAGAGAGAGGAAGAGAGAGAGTAGAACACAGGAAGAGAGAGAAAGTAGAACACAGGAAGAGAGAGAGAGAGAGAGAGAGAGGGAAGAGAGAGAGTAGAATACAGGAAGAGAGAGAGAGGGGGAGAGAGAATAGAACACAGGAAGAGAGGAAGAGAGAGAGAGAGTAGAACAGGACGAGAGAGAGGAAGAGAGAGAGTAGAACACAGGAAGAGAGAGGGGATAGAGAGTAGAATGCAGGAAGAGAGAGAGAGAGAGAGAGAGAGAGAGAGAGGAAAAAAGAGAGAGTAGAACACAGGAAGAAAGAGAGAGGAAGATTGAGAGAGTAAGAGAGAGAGAGAGAGAGAGAGAGAGAGTAGAACACAGGAAGAGAGAGAGAGAGGAAATTGAGAGAGTAAGAGAGAGAGAGAGAGTAGAACACAGGAAGAAAGAGAGAGGAAGATTGAGAGAGTAAGAGAGAGAGAGAGAGAGAGAGAGAGTGAGAGAGTAGAACACAGGCAGACAGAGGGAGAGAGAAGAAGAGAGAGAGAGTAGAACAGGAAGAGAGAGAGAAGGAGAGAGAGGAAGACAGAGAGAGAGTAGAACACAGGAAGACAGAAATGAATGATGAATGAAATATTAATTTTCTTTAAAATCACCCCCTAGGCATTTGATATAATTATTCCAGTGAGTTTTCCATTGGATAAACATATAAGTGATGTTCTTCTGTGGACACCTACACATGGACACACTTGAGTTGACCAACCTGCAAAAATTTACATTGATCAGCTCTGTGCACATGCTGGATGTTGTGAGGAGGACTTGCTAGGAATAATAACTGCTAGGGACAGATGGTGTGAGAGAGTAATGGGAATTCATCCTGTCAGCACAACATCATGTTTCTTTTGATAACGTCTCCTCTAAAGTTGCATATATCATCTGAATCTAGAATTCAGCTTCATTTAAGAGACACTCTTTTTAATCTTTTAACAACTGCTGATTCATGTTGATGAGTTGCGGATTCCTGTGTATAGATTTGCAATGGCTCCTCTAAAGTTGCATATATCATCTGAATCTAGTATTCAGCTTCATTTTAGAGAAACTCTTTTTAATCTTTTAAGAACTGCTGCTTCATGTTGATGAGTTGTGGATTCCTGTGTAAAGATTCGCAATGGCTATTGTTTTCTTTGGTAGTGAAATCTGAAAGTAAAGAGAAATTACAGCGTTAAAATTGCAGCAAAATTTTGAAAATTGCACACATTGCTTTTAAAAATCTTAAAAAGAAATGAAAACAAGCATAATGTAATTTTTCTGATAAGACCAATCTGGAATATCACATAAGTATACACACTAATAAAAACCTTTCCATTGTGAGATTTGTCGGTTAATATTTCCTAAAAAACTGAAAACAAGCATAATGTAACAATCTAACCAAAGATTTATATTGTTTCTAATTACTGATTAATGTTCAGGCTCAGAATATATATATATATATATATATATATATATATATTTACCAACCCCTCCGCACGAGCAGGATGTGACACAAGGTCAATTTCTTAAGCGGAGTTTAACAGGTTTGAATTAAGAGTTTTCCTTCTCCTAGACCGGTTGCCTAACCAAGGTTAAAGAGTCCAGTCTGCCCTACTATTTACCCATAGCTGGAGGGAGAGTAGGATTCATACCTTTCCCAAGGGTATTAGCGCTAAGTGAAATGCCATTACCACGTCTAGGATTTGAACTCGGGGCAACGAGTCCATTTCCCGTGACTTTAACCATTACACCACACGCTTCCTGGTACGGTATATATATATATATATATATATATATATATATCGTCTTACCATCTTTCAGACACTAGCGTCATAAAACAATATCTTATTACAAGACATACCAATAACACTGAAAAATTCACATCATCTGACATGGAAAATTCTCACTGACAACACTAAAATCCTCTATAAAAATAACCATAAAAACGCCTACAAAACCTAACATAAATAAAATAGCATTTAACACCGGAAACAATATGCTAAACATCTTTAATTACTAACACATTAACTTTAGCAACCCTAAAGCCCAGAAGATCCTTATGGTGAAACTAGAGTAGGTTATCTCTTGTACCCATTTTATAATAAATTTGCTCTACTTAGTATTGAGCACTTTGTATTTGTTATATCGCTGACTTACCCCTCTGAATTCTACACTTAATAACCATCGTGACCAAATTCACCGGTAAGTCAACTTTTCCTTTATATATATATATATATATATATATATATATATATATATATATATGTGTGTGTGTGTGTGTGTTCATGTGTTATGCTTTTTGCAACAGATAAGGCTAGGTTGAAAAATTCGGGTCTTAGGTCTCGGTGTGGGCTATGATCGTTGATTCGCATAGGCATCTTAGTCTTTTTCTGTGTATTGGTTTGATAAGAGAAGCCTTGTTGAAATTAAATGTATGATTGTATTCAGCTGTGTGGGTGAATAGGTCGTTTTGGTTGTCATTTGTTTTTATCGATCTCTTGTGCTCATAGATGTGTTTGGTGAGGCTGTGTTGGGTTTCTCCGATGTAATGTTTGTTGCAGTCGTTGCATGGTATGGTGTATATGCTGGCTTTGGGAGTGTCAGGGGTGTTGGGTGTATTTATGCGTGTGGAGGAGTTAGTGAGGTCCTTGATTGTTTGGGAAGTAGTTTGTATGATTCTTATTTCTAGGGCGGTTAGTTTGTCATAGAGTGGTTTGTTTTGCGTGTTGGTGGGTAGGGTTAGCTGTCTGTGGTGGTGGGGGGTAGTAGTGGTGGTGTTTTTTGGTTTAGTGTTTGAATGTATTTTGAGGGCCTTTTTCTTGGCGTTGAGGATGAAATGTTTGGGGTATTTTAGAGTCGTGAGGTAGTTCTCTATGTGCTTGTATTCATCTTCTAGGTGTTGAGGGCTGCATATGCATAGTGCTCTTATGGCTGATTACAACCATATATTTAATTTCAACAAGGCTTCTCTTATCAAGCTAATACACAAAAAAAAAACTAAGACGCCTATGCGAATCAGCGATCATAGCCCACGCCAAGACTATAAACCTAAGACCAGGATTTTTCAACCTGGATATATATATATATATATATATATATATATATATATATTTCCCAACACACAGAAAAATAAAACTCTGCTAAACAATTCTTATGTTTTCTTGTTTAGAAAAAAAAAATGACCGGCAAATATCTTAATATGCTGAAACATCCATTTTTACAAAACAAATTTACCCCCCCCCCCCCCATTGAAAAAAATTACTAAATATCAGGGAATTCTCCGATTTCAAGGAAATTTTCAGTGTTGATTTATCAATGAATGGATTTTATAATGCATCAGTTATTTTATTTCGAAACATTCTGATTTTTTTTCCAGGTCACTTAACCTTGACCCCCCCTTATTTTTGGGGTGCAAAATATTTGTGGGATTATATAAATTCAAAACTAATTACAGTATAAATAAAAAGACAAAAAACCGAAGGTGTGAATAGAAAAAGAAAAAAAATTAAGGGTGCTATACAGGTAGAAAATAAGTACCAAAGATTGGGAAAAAAAAATTAAAAATTTAAACTAAAAAAAATAATTTTTGCAGATCTTTTTTTACTCATTTTGATAATTATTTAATTGGCTATTATCTTATTATAAAAGAAAAAATTATACATCGATATTTGTTCTGTTTAAAAGGGGTGGCACTAAATTTTCAATAGACTTTTCGATAAAAAAATTATTAGAAAACGATAATAAAGTAAAGTAGTATCTAAAAATATGACATTTTAAACTTAACATCAGGCAATACATATTCTAAATGAATTTTATATATTAATTCACCATAGCAGAAATACCTAATTAAATCAGAAAGTTTTGAAATAAAATAACTGATACATTATAAAATTTTCATTGATAAATCAACACTGAAGATTTCATTAAAATTGGATAATTCCCTGATTTTTGGTAATTTTTTTTTTCAATCGGAAGGGTTAAATTTATTTTGTAAACACGGATGTTTTAAGATATAGTTGAGCAAAATTGATCGAAAAAATAGTTTTAAATGTATTAAGAATAAATTACATGTGTAATATTATTTTTCCTTTTTTTTTCCTTTTTTTCTTTTTTTTTGCTGGTGCTATTTTATGTTATTACTTTTCGAATTAGACAAAAAGTTGACATTACATAATCGATTTAATTAATTTTAATTCGTTTTTAAAATGAAAAACAGATGACAAATTGGGTATGTCTATCTTAATACTATGGTAGCCGATCTGCTTTTTTTGGGGAAAATAAACTTGTTTTTCATCTAAATCCTTAAACAATTTTCTTTTACAATTAATTATTTTGGGCATTTTTCTACAAATATGTCTTAATGAAAGTTTTCAAATTTCATTATAGAAAAAAAAAAGAAAGTTAATTCATTGTTTAAAAAAATTAACCGAGACATATATCCAAATAATTTCATTCAAACATAAAACATTTTCTCCGAAAAAAGCAGACCAAAAGAGCGTATTAGGCTGCCTCTGCTGGAAATTTGAAAAGAGCATTCCTTAAAAAAAAAAAAAAAAAAATTTTAAATGAAAAATTTGTGAGTGCGTATCTTGAATATAACATACACACAAAGGGTCAAATTTAAATTGTCACCCATTGTAAACATTAAATGAATTTCATCAGATGAATTTAAAAAGTAAACAATTCTAAGTTACATGTAAATAAAACTAAATTATGTGTTTACTGTTTAAAAAGAAAAGTTGGTTATTTCCTAGTTGAGTAACATGATATTACAGAGGTGACCCAGAAAAAAACAGAACGCAAATTATTTATTTATTTTCCCATTAAACTAACCCTAAACCCTAACCCCTAACCCCAACACTTGTTGAACTTAAACTTGAAAAAAAAAATTAAAATTAACAGTTTTATTACAAAATTTGTGGGTTCTGTTTTTTTTCTGGGTCACCCTGTAATATCATGTTACTCAACTAGAAAAAAAACGAAATTTTTTTCTTCTTTGTAAAAGTGGAACAAGTGAATGTTATTGTAATTGTCCTAATTTAGATTTCATAACTTCAAAAAGAAAAGAAAAGAAAAAGCAAACTTCATCATTATTTACCCTATCTTGAAGCTTTTCTGTCGTCAGTGAGCGGAAAAGTAGATATATTTGTCAGTGAGAAAATACGGTGTACAATGAAAATAGTTCCGTCTATTGTTTTTCCTCTTGTCATATATCTATTTCAGAAAATTTTGTAGCGCTCCCAAAGATTGACAAATATTTTTGAATTTTGGAAACCTAACTGTTGTTTGGATTTGAACACTGGAAGGTAAATAAGTTAAATGAATAATATGATTTTGACTTTGTCTTAGCACAAACTCAATCAATATTCAATGGAAAGCGCTTTTTAAAACGTGTTTACTTTACTTACTTCCATGAAAAGGTTGTCAAAAATAGAAAGAAGAAAAGAGATTTTTGAAACAAATATTTTTCAAAGAACAACTATGTATTTTATTGGTAAGATTCAAGTTTTGCACCGGAAAAAATATATCTGCATTTTCCCGATATAAGGGGGGATAACCATTTTTTAAAAATGTTTTAAAGTATGAAGACATGAGTGAAAAGAAAAAAAATTATGGGAGCCTATAACGTTAAAAATTTCCTACAGCAAAGTTACACTGCATAGTGAAAAAGATGTAAAAAAAAATTTTTTTTTAAATACCAGAATGACACGCGAATAGAACATTTGTTGCTGTCCCCAGAGTGAAAACCCATGTTTAATTAAGATCACTCTAGTCTTCCAGAAATGAAAAAGAACAATTGTTAGTAATACTTTTTAGATATATAGATATCTCAGAAAAAATTGCACATTTTTAACAATTCGTTTTTAGGTAGATTAAATAGATATTTATTTATTGTGTACAGCATGCCACCTTCCAGACATTTAAAATTCACTATTAAATATTTAAGTTAATAAAAATAGTTCAACTGAATCAGAAAAAATATATTTCTTTGTATCAATTCAAAGAAAAATAATGTTTTTAAAACCATGAAAAGAGAAAACACACTACAAATTATTCTTTGAGTTCTAAGAAAATAACTTTTAAATTCTCCTATAACTTTTTTCGGTTGTTGAAAGTTTTATTTTTCTAATTCTTTTTTTTTTTTTTTTTTTTTTTAAAACTGACCGAAATAAGGCCCAACAAAAACTATTCGGGCATTTCGTACTCTCGCTTCGGCAAGTAATTTTTTGTATTGTCATTTGCATTGTTTGGTTTTTTATGTTTTTTTTGTGTTACAGAAAAGATACTGCACGGGAAAATTTGTGCAACCCTCAGCAGACAGTAGTATAGTAGAAATTGAATAAATATAGTTAATTTATATGTAAGAGTTTGTCTCGTCTTTTAGACTTTTGTTGATTCCTTTTTCCTCCATATATCATTTGCACTTGTTTTATTTTTATTTATTTTTTTATTTGTTACCTTGAGTCGAATTTTGACGACGACAAACAAAATTCCGACACCGGCCGAAAGAAAAAATGCCAAAAATTAGGGAATTAACCAAATTTAATTAAATTTTCAGGGGTGATATATTAATGAATAAAAGATATAATACACTTTTTATTTATTTTAAAAACTTTTACATTTTTGTAAAAGTTTTTAAATAAAATAACTAGTGCATTATATCTTTTATTCATTAATATATCAGCACTGAAAATGTCATTAAATTCGGTTAATTTCCTGATTTTTGGTATTTTTCTTCTTTCGACAGGGTGACATACGATGGTGGAATTTAGGTCCGTTAAGTTCAATTTAACCAGCTATTGATCATAAAATCAATTCTTTAATGAATAAATTGCTGAATATTTCGTTGAAATTGGAAAATTCCCTGATTTTTGGTAATTGTATTAAGATTGAAAAATGTCAAAAAAATGTTTGATTATAGAGCTAGTGAAAAGGCATAGAGTTCTTTTGTCGACTTTACTTACTGTTGGATTCAGATCTTCTCACACTTGTCTAAGATGTATTGACTGATGTTTTCTGTTGCTTTCGAGATAGGTCTTAGTTTTTAAAAGTTTTTAAAAGTATTTCTGAAGTTCCTGTTTTTGATTCAGTGGGTTTCTTTTTTAAATTAAATTTAGAATTGTCTTGCTACTAGACTCATATTTGCAAAAAACGTTCTTCATTCAGCTACAAGGCAAAGTTCCTCTCTCAACAAATGTGATCCTCCACTAGCTAGACCAATATTATATATGTTTTTAAAATGGCAGCTTTTCTGAGAAAATTCCTTCAAATCAGAACAAAAAATTGCTAAATGAAGGATAATACAGATTAAAATTATTGAGAATAATGATCGACAGAGCTTTATCCAAAAAACAAATTAAAAAATGTAATGCATGGTGATTTTTTCGTTTCTGTTTGCAGCTTACACCTTGACTGAAACAATATGATGAAAAACAAAAATCTTTGCATTGTGAAATGTGTGGATTAACAGTTTGATCTAAGTTCTTTAGAAACATATAAGAACACACACTGGAGAGAAACCATTTCATTGTAAAATCTATGGCATTTTCCCAGAATTCACAGCCCAAAATACACGTCAATACACATTGGTAGGAAAATATTTAATTGTGAAATCTGTGATTGGCTCCAAATTACTATGTGAGATGTGCATATGAATGTACTTAGTAACCCAAGCCCCAACCATTTTCCAAGTCATTTAGAGTTCAACTGTATGGATGTCAGAGAAAGCATATCACATGACTTATCTTATTCAATCAGGTCCCAGAAACCACTAATTTAATTTTGGAGCTCTGTTTGTACAAAATCGTAAAAAGAATACACAGTAATTGAAAAAGCCTCAAAATATTAAGCAGCAAATCTCAAGTGATATATAAGCAGTTATGATTTATTTTGTAAAACACAAATTTAGATTTGCCTTAAGAAAATATCAATAAGTGTGTATTCACTGTAGAGAAACTAGTGTTGCAGACTATTACTACTATGTATTAAAGTATATTGTGCTGAAAATAGCTTTGTTAAGAATAGCACAGACAAAAAAGTTTTTTTTCAATAATGCACAAACAACTATTATCTATAATCACACTTTTTTGTTTTCAACCATTTAGGTTTTGGATCTTTAAAATGACTAATCAAATAGTTAAAAGCACCTCAATCAAAAACGTTTGGACAGTTCATACAGACTTTAGCAATGTACTGAATTTAGTAAGATTTATTTGTAGCTTGTTTTTTTCCACTGTTTTTCAACATAAACAATTTTTGCAAATTATCATAAAGGAGTTGGCACTTATAAGATATACAGGGAGTGTTTTGTAACACCTACGGTGGGCTATTTGCACGTCCTGCTCATTACCTTCTGCACATTTGCTGCAACTTTTCATCTTACTCTGCTTTTCGTCTTTCACATCTCGTTGGCCATGATCGTCTGCTATACTCAGGACCCATTGTGAAAAGTGAACAATCAAATATTACAAAGAGAGAAAGGAACAAATAAGACAAGACAAATTCAGGTGAACATACAAAATGGCCAGAGATGAGGTACATAACTCGTATTCATTCTTCATCAGTCAGTCCCATCTGCTACTATCTCAACTTCTCCCATGTACTGTCGAGATGGGAGTAGCCGAAACGCCCATCCCCGTTCCTTTAAAGACTTCTGCTAAGGTGGTCTTTTCTTTCCAAGTTGCAGGTTCCAACTCATCTGCTCTACTGTCCGGTTCTAACTGCTTAACTTTCAAATTTCCCAATACCCTTCAATTCTCATTCAAGTCTCACCCCCCCCCGAGAATTTTACACGGGATTTCAATTCTCTTTGTTCTAAACGGGTCAAATTTTATTGCTGGTCTGACATCTAGCTAACTTTCAATCTGCCCAAAAGCCAGACTTCTAGTCTCTATCTTAGGGAGTTATCACAACTCTTTTTCTCTATAGGATTTCTCTTTATTACTTCACATATACACTTATCTATACATGTATACACATATATAAATATATACACACACAAACACGTATATGCACACAACTATGATCCACACTGTGGTCTTACTGCTATCTCCAATCTACACACACACACATATATATACTTATATGTGGCTGGACTTAATACTTATGTACCTATATAACTAACTAGACAGTTATATACACACACACACACACACACCTGCATGCACACAACTGCACTGATGTGTTGTGTCACAGTTTATTCCCTAGCTCGAAACAATATTTACAATGTTATCACATGAACAATTTGTGAAAAAATACGAAATAGCTAATTTTCAATGCATTAGTATTTTTTATAAAATATCACCAAAATAGTATTATTTGGATTATTCGGACTATTGTACTCATCTTCATTGTTATCTATATAACATTTCGGCCTATGTGCCTTTCGGCCTTCTTCAGGTATTTCTTGTCAGACTGGGGAGCCTTCTCAAACTTGGGAACCTTCTTGTCAGACCCGGAAGCCTTCTCTAACTGGGGAACCTTCTTTTCGAACTCGGGAGCCTTCTTGTCGTGATTGGGAGCCATCACAGAAAAATTGGAACCCAACTCTTTATTCAATAGGGCAATAGTCCAAATAATCCAAATTATCAAGCCTCATCTCAAAAATTCAGAGAAATCACTAAAATATCTGCACTTTATCAGACATACTGGGAGGGTTTTTGAAAGGCATGGACTGCTATTGACAGATTATCAATCAGATAGAAATATGATTTCTCTGATAAGATAAAACAAGAATTCTTCCAAGCAACACTTGGACTTTAACTAAACGACTGGGAAAAAAAAGCTAGATGGAAACTACACAAGGATGCTACATGCTGTCCTGAACAAACCTAGAAAGCAACATCCCACAAAAAGCAGCTATTCAGCTACTTACCACCTATCACATGTGTGGATTAAAAATGTACAAAAATAAAAATAAAAGAAAAAGAACAAACTTTCATGGGGCCTTGACCGGAAGAACCCCTTTCCGCATGTCTAACAAAAAGGACCGATTCCTTTTCCCAAAAAGGATACCTCGTTCATTCTGGAGTCGTAATTGGGTATAGTTGGTCCTTTTTAGCCAGGGAAAAAATCCCTCGCTACAGGCCACTATACTCTGTTCAATAAAGCCTGAGTAATAAAACCACCTTCTGCTTTGTCTCTTTCCTTTTCATTCCTGAGTTCCATTTCAGCTCACCAGCCTAGAAGAACTAAGAACCAAGTTTTTATATGGGGCTAAAATTCCAGCACCCAAACAACCTTTAACCTAGCCCCATACACACAATCCATCCAAATAAGAGATGCTGGACACTACTGGAGAAGCCAAGATGAACTTATAACTGACATTCACCAGTGGACACCTACACATGGACACACCAGAATGGGTCAAGTTACATTGATCAACATATCTGTGCAGATACTGGATGTCATGAGGAGGACTTGCAAGGAGTGATGACCGTAGGGATGGTTGGTGAGAGAGTTATGGGAATACATGCTGTCAGTTTGACATGATGACAATGATGATGAAATAAAATAAATACATAGTTTATAGGGAATTTAAAAAAATCAGAAATCAGAAATCATTGTCATCATATCAAACTGACAGCATATATTCCCATAACTCTCTCACCAACTCTAAGTGGTCAATTTACTCCAGCCAACAGGGATGACAGGAATCATACGAGTCACCACTCACAATCAGAAGGTTGTGAGTTTAATTTCTGTAACCACTCGCTACACTATCTCTTGATCTCATGAAATATGATGACAGTTAAAAACAATATGTAGGAGTGACATGACTTTCGGACCACCCTGTATAATAAAACAAAAACAATATAATTTTCTTCTTTTATTTGTAAATATAGAATTTTTAATTTGATACATTTAAAAAGAAAAACAGAAACAAAAAAAAAACAACACCGGTGTCAAACTCTATTGGAACTTGACCTCCTTTGGACAATATCAGAGGCAGAGATGCCAAAGCCATTTTGGTAGAAGAACAGTAGTGGTACTATTTAATCCATATCAGGGCAATCCGTCAACAACTGGTACAATAAATTTGAGCGAACACAATGTTTGTGCAATGGTAAAAGTTCTGGGAGCCTATCAGTATCCAAAAAATAAATAGATAAATAAAAATGGGTTATGTTCCTTATACATCTCACAGAAATCCATGGAGAGGGCAAGCCAGAAGTTTAAAATATTACACCAGACTGTTGGAAAAGTTTGTGGGCATGGTTGAAAATGAGCTAGTTTTCAATACAAGTTAGCTACTTGGACCAGAGAAATCAACAAGGAGAGTAGGTCAAGTGTTACAAGTTCCATATCAGACTGTTTCGAAAAGTTTGTGAAAATAGTTAGAAATGGTTCCTTGCAATATCTAAGTAAACAAGACCCCCCCCCCAAAAAAAAAAAAAAAAATTTTTTTTCTAATTTGTATACAGAAATTCTGCAGCATTGTGAAGAAATGGTTTCTCTCCTGTATGTGTGCATACATACCGGAGGAGGTCACTGCTCAGAATAAATTTTTTACCACATATCTCACAGTCAAATGGCTTCTCTCCAGTTTATAAAACCATATATAGGACCCTAACAAGTACTACCACTCCAAGCCAGGGTGAACATGGGAGTAATGGTGATGAAGGGGCACTCAACACTCCCCAGAACTCCAGAATTGGAATTTCACCTTGAAATGTGCAGTTTAACGTCATACCCTAAAATAAATAAGAGTCATTACTTTCAGAGCATCTCTCCCGTAGAAATTATTAGGAGTCATTATTTTCAGAGCATCCCACCCTTAAAAATAGATAGGAGGCATTAATTTCGGAGCATCTCTTGTCTGCATGTGAAGACATCGTTAAGGCTTTATTGCCGGAACAGATACGAAATGCAGATTCCTAAGCATGGTCAACCAACCTGCCAACCCCAGGGACGACCCTCCTTAAAATATATTACCAGACTATTAATCTTGCCCACAAATCAATTTTCTATGGGTGAGGAGGCGTGTCGAGTCGGCTCTTCTTTGTATGGAGGCACAGAACTAGTCCAGATAAAAGATAAGATAAAAGGCTTGTTTTTTTGTTTTGTTTTTTTCTCCCTTTCCAACTATTATGAGTTTCCCTGCACTTGTTTCTTGCAAAGGTAATTTTATAAATGAAATGCTGTAGATATGAATTGAAAAAAAAGAAGAAGAAATAGCCAGTGTGTTAACTTGGACTAAATGTACAATCTACAGTCAACAATTTCTAATTTTGATTTTTTATATAACAAAGCAAAGATTATCCCCACTGTGTGTAGCCATATGATTATCAGGAATGTGGTTATGTAGCCATGTGGTTATGGAACAGCTCCTCCCATGTGTATACGCATATGTCGCATGTGGTTGTTTTTCTGAGCAAAATCTTTCTTGCAGATATTACACTTGTATGGTTTCTCCCCAGTGTGTGTGTACATGTGAGTTTGGAGGTAGCTGTTGTGGCTGAACTGTTTAGAGCAGACATTGCACATATATGGCTTCTCACCCGTGTGAATTCGCATGTGCCGCCGGAGAGAACCATTTTGAGAAAATCCCTTTTTGCAAATGTCACAAAGAAATGGTTTCTCTCCTGTATGTGTGCGTACATGCCGGAGGAGGTCACTGCTCAGAATAAATTTCTTACCACATATCTCACAGTCAAATGGCTTCTCTCCAGTGTGGGTACGCAAGTGTGTCACCAGGTTTCCATTTTGAGAAAAGGCTTTGCCACAAATCTCACAATTGAAGGGCTTCTCCCCTGTATGTGTGCGCTTGTGCCTTAGCCAGCTTCGGTCTGTAGAAAATTCCCTGCCACATATTGCACAGGAGAATGGTTTCTCTCCTGTGTGTGTCCGTATATGACGCAGCAGGTATGCATTTTTTGAAAAATCCTTGCCACATATGTCACAAGGAAATGTGGCCATCTTTAACAAATATATCCCAATTGAAGGTTGATGTTGTTATTATAACTCTTCTTTTTAAGTACAAAAGAGAAAAGGAAAGTCTTATTTTTTTCTCTCATGAAGGTTTAGATATCAAATCAGGATTAGGTCACTGTATTTTTCTGTCATTCTGGACCTGAAAGGAAATGGAAGAAAATGATTTTATTTAAAGAAAATTAATTCAATTACATGAAAAAATGAAACTGAATCCACAACAATCTATATCATAATTATATAAATTTTGATGCTTCAAATTGGGTGAATGTCTATCATCATAATATTCAACACAATCATTATAATTTTTCAAAGTTATTATCAAAAGCAATGTATAGAATACTGTTATTTATGTGGGAATTAAGAAAATGAAAATGAAAATAAAACAAAAATAAAATAAAAATAAAATAAAAAAACCAAAAACTCCCATGGGGCCTTCACCGGAAAAACCCTCTGCGCAGGTCTGACAAAAAGGACTGACTCCCTACTCCCAAATGTTATTTCGGCAATTTTGAATTTAGGCCGCAACTGAGTGTAGTCGCTCCTACTAGCCAGGGGGCATATCCCCTTGCTACAGGCGACTATGACCCACTCAATAAAGCCTAAGTCATAAAGCCACCTTTTGCCTTTGTTTCTTTTCTCATTCTTTGAATGCCTTCTTTTCAGTGCGCACATCAAAAATTGATGGGGTTATAAGAAAACCTGAGGAACACGCACCAAGAATATTCAGATACCTACATTTAACCTTAAAACACCCAAAACAACTTGGGGTTAAAAGAAAGCCTGAGGAACATGCAGCCGGGAATATCCAAGCTACATTAAAACACCCAAAACTACTTATACCCCATAATTTATTTAAACCCCATATTTATGAAAAATAATGAGATACAAATCTCAGATTTATAACAAATGGTTTATTACTATAAATCCTATTGAGGAGGTTTGCCACCAGACAGGAGATATAGAGCAAAGTTGAATAAGTCTATCTTAGCACTGGAGAGAAAAGAGGCAAAAAATCTTTTGTCTCTTTTTTGTTTCTCTCTCTCAGTACTTGTTGACTTACCTTCATATGATGTGTCAGGTGACTTGGTACAGAACTAGCCGACCAATCCATGTGTGTGCCACCTTTCATCTGCAAGAAAGGTCATCCAGTTATTTCTATTAACTGCACACACGACTATGCATCACTCATGTTCATAGTCTTTCCAGGGTGTTCTCCCAGTTTACCCTAACTAACAATTTTAAGTTTTTTTTTAAGTCGTCGGGGCGGCCTAAAGTCGGTATCAGCCAGTCAGCGAGGGAGTCTATCCCCTTTTCAATACTGCTAGACCAAGGAGATTGTTTTGGCGTCTGAGGTGGAGCACCACACCTATCATCAGCTGCTTACTTTACCGCACAGATCCCTATGCTACTCTTACGCTGAGTTGACGAGGACCGGTATCGAACTTAGAACCTTGCGATTCCTAGCCGAACACTCTACCGACTGAGCTAAACCGGCCCCATTAAATAACAATAGTTCTTATTTATTTTTATTTTTAAAAAATTTAATGGCATATCAACCTTCATAAAACTCATTGAGGGAGTTCAAATGAGAGCTACTAAAGTAATGAATGATTTAAAAAACCTTTTGTAAGAAGAAAGGCTTAGGAACATTGACTTACCAAGTTTGGTTTATCGACTTACAAGAGGGGATATGATTGAAGTCTACAAATATACCCATGGATTTTATTCAACAAACTTTGATCTACTAAACATTGCTCAAAATATCAATACCAGGGGTCATAAATTAAAACTAAAAAAATTTTGTAAAGCAAATGCAAGACAAAATTATTTTAGTAACAGAGTGGTGAATACATGGAATAAACTACCATCATCAATAGTGAATGCCCCATCTCTAAACTCCTTTTGATGTTAGATAATCTGTGGAAAGATTATAAATATTCTGTGGAATTAAGATGAATGTTTATAAGGAACAGCTGACAGATCTCAGACCTAATATACTAGCTGAAAAAGATATTATTATTATTATTATTATTATTATTATTAGTGTTATAATGGAAATAGATATCTCTTATGATTCACAAACTTTACTTCACAATACATCCACTCGCCAACAAAACAAATTTAAAAACAAAACAAAACACAAGTTGTGGACGCCAAGCGGAAGTTAACTCAACAGTACCCTAAAACGAAGTGACCAAAATAACATGGGTCTACGCATAGGCTCCAAAAAAACTTCCGGTTGAAAAACAAAATTTATAAACAATAAAAATATCCTCTATTTAATGTTTTTCAACCAATAAAAAATTTTCCCGCCAAACCCTTCAAAAGCATTTTGGATCCTATCCTTTGCTATATAACCGACTTAAAGTCAAAGACATTTGACCGAGGGTTTTTAAGTCATAAGCATTGCCGGCCGGCAGGCAAGATAAAGGGATCGCCGAACCGACCACAACACACCCCCACGTCTCACCAACCAACTCAACTTTGCTTCAACCCTACGCCACCGACACTACGGCCGGCCCAATACCTCAAATCACCATATCAACATACAACTTTTATCTATATCATACCCTACCAACACAATACTACAACTACCATTCACTGGTTCATCTACCCACATCACTATCCACTACAACTGACTCGGCCACAGAGCCTTTCCTGACTTATTATCCACGCCATACTATACCCACACCCCACACCACACCTCGCGCCACGCAGAGCCAGAACTGACTTTCAACCCCCATGTCTACCCTCATTTCACCAAGCAGCGAAAAGGAATTACCACCCCAACGATTCCAGCTTTTGTTTATTTTAAATAAAACGATATTAATCCAAACCTTCTCGTCTATTTTTTCTTTTGCAAACCATATGCATTTAGAGATATTTCATTATATATCATGAATTATTCAAATCAAAAGTTGTACAAACTGAAGCTCATGCAGTGGTTAGTACAAAAAATGTGTGGTCCCATTGGCATTCCTTTGAGGGGCACCTCAGTCACTGTGCAATAAACTAGGCCCTTGTCCCCCCCCCCTTTTAGGCAGCGGGGCAGGTACTGCCTGGGACCTCATCAGATCAGAAGCCGTCAGTTTGTTGGATAAGGTATGACCAAACTTTTGAAAACAAATTTGAATTTGATACAAAACTTGAAAAAACAAAAGTTCTTTTTATTTGTTTTGTCTTGCTTTGTTTGTTTGATTTTATTTTATTCATTTATTAAAAATATATATATATATATGCCCATGTGTCGTTTACATAACCTGACTTAACAGGTGGGAGTGGATAATGTGATCACAAAGGGAGGTAATTTAGGTTTTGAAAGGTAAATTTTGTTTTGAGCGCTAAAACGAC
The DNA here is from genome assembly GCA_023376005.1 of Doryteuthis pealeii. Taxonomy (NCBI): domain Eukaryota; kingdom Metazoa; phylum Mollusca; class Cephalopoda; order Myopsida; family Loliginidae; genus Doryteuthis; species Doryteuthis pealeii. Next base: position 32,685,271 of record CM042151.1, on the reverse strand, counting down.
GATACACTTGTTTGTTTATCTTGTTTATTTGTAAATAGAAATTGATGAAAACAATAATTCAATTTAAAACAAAAATTCTATTTTAACGAGTTAGCAATAAAATTAAAATCTTTAAATTTTAACCTTTATTTGTAACGTCTTAGACCTTCACTTTTAAAAGGATTAAAAATCTTGGTACTAAAAAGTTTTGCAATTCATTCTTCATATTTTGAGAAATCTTTAATACATATTCATCGAAATCATTTTAAAAAAAATCATTAAAAAAGTTATGAAATTTATTTTGTACTACGAAGAAACAGACTATTTTTGTTATTTGTGTTTGTTTAATGTTTACGACAAAAATCCTGAAAACAGACATTCACTTGAAAATAAAAGATTTTCTATTATTTTTTTGTTCAATATTTTGCTTATATTATTTAATCAATCGGACATTATTATCAAACATTACATTCTAAATCATCAATAATTCGTATCACAGATGTACCTGACGATAATGCATTTCCATCTAGTGCGTTTAGTATGGCCCGGTGCAACGGGTAAACATACAGTTCATACTAATTACTAATCGTAAACAATTATTATATAAAGGGACTAAACAGATTAAACTCACTTGCTTCGATGTAAATTTGTTTCACTGCACTGATGGTGTGTGTGTGTGCTAAAATCAGGAAGTTAATATAGTCATTCAGTGCGAGACTTATGGCGGTGTCGCCTCAATTTTAGACGCCGCTTGACATAAATTTGCGCTAACCAGCAAATATACGCAGTTTTGCGACCTATAAATTGTTATCTTTGACCACAGTGGATCTAAATGAATTCATTCAGGGCATAATTATTGAAGATAATAAACCGATCCTCACTAAGAAATCCTGGCTAAACTTGCAAATTGATCGGAAAAATTAAATTTTAAAAAAACAAAAAACAAAAGAACAAATTACTATACATTTAATGTGGAAAACTATTTTTTTAAAACCAAGTTTAATTGAAATTATACATTACAATACTAACACAAACAGGTAATATTCGCGGAGTTCCGTCCCGGGCTCCTGCCTCAAAAACCACTAGCCGGTGGCTGCTGAAAAAAAAAACAACACCAACTACGATTGAAGTCCGTAGCCGAAGCGGTGTCACATGAAACCCCCCCCCCAAAAAAAAAACCAACCAACTTTGGGCGTTTTTCCCGAAAACCCAACTCCAACCCCAACCCTAACCCTAAACCCCAACCCTAAACCCCCTAGTTAAAATTAACAGTTTTATTACAAAATTTGTGGGTTCTGTTTTTTCTGGGTCACCCTGTATACAGGGTGACCCAGAAAAACAGAGCCCAAATTATTTATTCATTTTCTCATTAAACTAACCCTAAATCCCAACCCTAACCCTAAACCTAGTTTTTTTTTTCAAGTGACACCACTTCGGCTACGGACTTTAATCGTAGCTGGGTTTTTTTTTTTCAGCAGCCACCGGCTAGCAGTTTTTGAGGTAGGAGGCCGGGGCGGAACTCCGCGAATATGCCCAATTAATTTCAATGGTTAATTAAATGTATAAATATTTTTTAAGCAATATGTAATTAAAAATAACTTTAATCCCAAAACCCCTAAACCGTAACCCAATTCGCAAAAAGTTCTTTCATATACTGTAGTTAAACTGTCATGGGGGACCACCAAAAAACTTTCCGTTTTAATTTTCCGACCAATTTGCAAGTTTAGCCGAAATCCTCTATTACTGATTCAGCTGAGCATATAAAAAGTGGGTTATTTCCTATAAATCTAACATGATCAAAGGGGAACCACTTTTGACTGATAAATTATTTATTTATTTATTGATCTACTAGGAAAAAGAAGACGGGGTTAGGTTAGGGTTTAGGGTTAGGGTTTAGGATTAGGGTTTAGGGTTAGTTTAATGGGAAAATAAATAAATGATTTATCAGTCAAGAGTGGTCCCCCTTTGATCATGTTAGACTTATAGGAAATAACCAAAAAAAGCGGCTGTTGAACATTTTGACTGCAAGTTTTTCCACCGCAAATATTTCTACTCCTGATGTTTCTGGCTAACAAGACATAACTTAGATTTAGTTAAGTTACGTCTTGTTAGCTATTGTTGCATATCGTACGGGCGGAAGTAGGATTTTCCGTTTAAACAGAAACAAAGAAAAGACGACAAAAATAATAAAGGACTTTTTCCGGTTAACGCGAACAAAGAAAAAAAAGTAGAACAATGAAATCGGAAGTATATTTTCCCGCTGGTAAGTATAACAAAAGAAAATGCGTGAGCGGTTTATATACATAAAAGAAAATCGATAGCAGGGACGCAGATAGACAGAAGACTCGGAACAGAGAACAAGTGAGCTGATAGCCACTGACGGTCTGTCACGGCCGACAGGCTGTGAAACCCACGTAGCCACCTCTTCCGCCTCACCAACCCATTTCAGCAGTCATTGTCAACGCTCGCCACCCACGCACAGCCGAGGGAGAAGAAATAAAGTCAGAAGTTTCTACTATACACAGGTGTTGTGATTTCATTAAGTCCGATTACTACGTTTAAGCTAAGTAGACAATATACACCAGCGATATCAATTTGATACCACTATACAACATATACGATTTAGTGCCGTGAAAAAGGCACTCTTTCTTACTCCAACTATGCCGATTTTTGAAAAGGTTTTGTACAGAGATTTCCCAGCAAAGCCTCTGCATCCAACCTCTATTGGGTCCAGGAAGGCTCTTCATCCTTTTGCTTGACACTGTTCTTTTAACTCTTGATATTTAGAGCTCTTTCTTTCATTGGACGTTGTTATATTTTCTTCCCAAGCAATCTATCTATCTATCTATAAAGGGCAATTGTGTGTATATATATGTGCGGAGGAAACTTCGAAAATAAAACAATTAACGACAAAGTAAATATATATACACATTAAATATCAACAAGGCTTGGTTTTTGAGCAAAAAAATAGATTTGATTTATATTTGTGAAGATAATTAAAAATAAAATCTAAATTATAACAGCATGGATTTTTTTTTCATTTGATATTTTAGATAGACATTAACATTTCTTTTAAGAGTAGCTGGATCAATGCAAGGTCTATTTTTTTACATAGGTATTTGAATGGGGCATCCCACGAGGATTCAACTCATGATCTGCAGGACTAACTTTAAAAAATCCCCCTCTACCCAGGCGACGCCGGGTAGCCGTTGCTAGTTTAAAATAAAGTTCTTTTTGTTGTTTTTATAGTATCTATTGCTGAAGATAATGATATTTTGGTAAAAATATTTTGGTATCAGTGTAGCGTTAGTTTCGTATTTGCCTGGGGAGTTGTCTGCCCGTTTAGTTCGCTGGTTCCCGCTAGGGGCCGTTTATATTTAAGCGGCTGGTTTGAACGTCCCTTTCTCTTTTTTTCCTGTTCCACAACCTACGAGACACATGGGTTAGACTCTGGTCTACCCCCCTCTTGTCGGGGCTTTGCCCCCCTTACATTACTGTAAGTGATTTATACAGCATGGACTATTTTTAGTCTCATATCTGTACTTTTATGTTTTACCATTCATGAATGTGTCTTTATCTCTACTTTTGTATGTATGTTCATGTGCACCTCTATGTATTATGTACCCTGTTTATCCATGTGCTGTACTATATGAAATGTTTTTGTCTATCAACCGTTGTCGGAGTTTTATCTCAAGTATCACCACCTTTAACCTTACATCAGAATTAATTATACCAGTTATATTTTACTAGCGAGTAGCAAAACAATAGTTGGTTGAAAATCTTTTCCACATACAGAATAAACGTGAGAGCAATTCACGAAGTAATAACGAGAATATTTCATTGTCTGAGCAAAATTAATAGAAGATAATACAGATATGACAGGAGATACAAGAAAGAGCTTATAAGAGTAGTATGAGCGAAGTGTCCTTATATGAAAAGGCGTATTTTGCAGAGAAAGTGTTGAGTCCTTGATATATAGCTGATAGGAAAGGAAAGTGTTGTTAATGACAGTCCCACAATTTTGCTGACAACAAATTTGGCTTTCCGTGTCTTTACAAAGAAGTTGCTTCGCACCGTGCGCTCAAGGACGTACAGACAACACCGTAGTTCAAAAATAGTTCTTTATTTTTTCATACAGTGAATGCCGTGAAAACTGTGAATTAAACGAAAATTCGAATAAGTCACAATATCACACAAAATACAAATACAATAAAAATAGACAAATATTACACAAAAAGGATAAAAACACAATTACCAAGAAAGGTTTACGTCATGTAATTACAGAAAATTCCAACTATAAAAACATTTAAAGCAAAAACTATGAATTACAAATTACACATATGAAGGGGGGTTTGGGGTATTTAGAACTCAAATGCCACAAAAGGCACAAACAATAATTTAACAGGGGAAGAGGATATTTCTCATTTTGAGAAATTACAAATTAAACCAAAATAACAACATGTAAATAAATGCAGTTTCAGAGAAGAGAATGGAGGACTTAAATACCTTTGCTGGCACTTAGGGACTTGCACATTAAAGGGACCAATATCTTAGTGGTTCTAAGAATTGCGGTTTCAAAACTACCGCCAAAGTTGCTCACAATCGGAGCCTCAAAAAACTTGACTTGCTCAAATGACCATCTCAACGGAAAGAAAGATTTTTGCCAGTACTCCTTTAGACTTGACAATACCAAAAATTCCTACTCAATCCAAGACTTTATCTTTTATTTAAAACCCTTTTCTATTTCACTGCACAAACAGCAGAGAGTTACTCATCATAAAACACAAAGGCAAAATAAGCACTCCAAACAATCTCAGAAAATACACTTACACATATAATAGGGGTTATTAAAAACCCAAGAACTATTTTTTATAAGGTAACCATTTTTACCAGGAGGGTGATCAGGGTCATGGGGTACTTTATTTGGGGTCGGAGGAGGAAGTGGGAAGGGGAGGCCTGAAACCGGACATGATGCCAATGACAAGGCAAAATCTAAATTAATGCTGGAATCAGCCTAAAAACAGTGACAGCTACAAGTGTAAAGATTTACATGTTAAGCATGTTATCGTATTCATGCGATATATGTTTGCTGGGGAGAAAAGCTCCCTGTCCGTGGACAGGAAGGCTGTGTTGATTTAAATGGCGAATGGGGAGTTAACAAGAATTAGAATCAGGAAGTACATGAACACAACTTGGAATTTCAATTGAAACTGTATTATTAAATTTATACATACAAGAAAATACACTTGTAATACTTTCTGTAGCTAACGATAGTATTGTCTGCAGCAAATATCTAAATATAAATGAATACAAGTCCTCTTAACTGAGTCCTTGGTAAGTTATGGCAAATATTGTACTTACGACGGCCCTTTTCTATCTCTGCTAAATTATTGGGAGCGACGATTTTTATGTCCAGCCCATGAGATATTGTTCAAAAAGAGAGGAAGATTTCTATCTTCAATTTCTGTCGCCGTAAATTGCGGACAAGTGATTAGTTTGAAAAAGGTTCGTCGACCTAGGGAAACAGCCCACCTACCTAAGTATCATTTTTTATAATGCAACTTGCGCGTTGCTACTACTTGTCGAGACATGAGGAAAAAGAGAAAGTTTGATTTTGGCACCTTCTCTTATAATGTTGTTGGCCATGCCACCTAGTGGCCATAAGCAGACAGTCGAGGTAATTGCCTTTCGTGTCCTCTAATATCAAATATTTTTGTTAATTTGACTCACTTAATGAAGCAGCAACTGAATGATTTTTAAATCTTTTTCTAAAATATAATTTATGGTAGTTCCACTTGAGGTTATCATTAATGCAATTTTATTTGGTGTTATTTCTTCTTTAAACCTTTCAGACGATTTCTTTGGCCTGGTTGTATTTGCTGAAACGGAGTGAAGGAAGGAGGCACAAAGAAATAAGTAACTTACTAAGATCTAATTTTAGGTTAAATCGAACTTAACTTTGAACCACGTATCTTTTAGAATCTGTGTTACGTTATGCCTCAAAGATACGTGGTTCAAAGTTAACTGACCTGAAAAATGTAAACGTTTTTAAATTAAATAATTGGTGCATTATATCTTTTATTCATTAATATATCAACACTGAAAATTTCATTAAATTCGGTTAATTTCCTGATTTTTGCTATTTTTCTTTTCTTTTGGTGGAGTGAAATACGACGGTGGAATTTAGGTCCGTTAAGTAGGATTTAACCTAACTTTATTATTCAAGCTGCAACAACATTTTAAGGGAGATGTCTCTTCGCCAAGAACTATTGTTATTATTAGTGAAATAGATCACTAATTAGGACAGAGCCTATTCTAGTAATAACCGCTCCAAGCAGAGTTTAACAGGTTTGAATTCAGAGTTTTCCTTCTCCGAGACTGGTTACCCAACCAAAGTTAAAGAACTCAGTCTGTCCTACTATTTACCCATAGCTGGACGGAGATTGGTTGGATTCATATCTTTACCAAGGTATTAGCGCTATGTGAACTGTAACTTCGTCCAGAATTTGAACTCGTATCAACGAGTCCAATTCCTACGACTCTAACCATTACACCACGGTCTCCAACAAACTAGATGCTTTCATCTTTCTGTCTGTTATATTTTCATGCCAGGAAGTCTTCTCTTTTCTGAGCATGCTCAAATCGTGCTTGCTGTCAAAAAGCATTCTGAGATATTGTTATTTCTTTTGTATTTCTTTTATTTTATGATTTTTACAATCTTATCTTATCCTTTTCTTTTTTTAATTTTTAATTATTGATACATTTTACTCTTTTTTATTTTATTCATTATTCAATACCTACAAATTCCATAAAGAATTAGTTGTTTACTTTTTATATTGGTTTATCTATTTGTTCATACGGATGCTTCATTTTTAAAATTAAAAAAGTAAAATAATAATAAACAGTAAAATACTCTACCAGGATTTTTTTACTTTATTTGTTCTCGTAGCTCAATCTTCTAAAGAGAAAACAATCAGGATAAATATTTTGATTTTATTCTAGTGGATTAAAAATGTACATCCATAGATTAACCCCTTCCGATCACTGCAGGTGACTGGGGTTGTTAATCAATGTATAAATACTGAATGAATATGACTGATTAGAAAAAAAAGCATTTTTATCTTAATAATACATTTTTAATCTTTGTTTTTTAGTGTAATTTTCGTTGGACAATATTTTTCTACAGAGGCCTGCAAGAGAACCAATATAAAACCATCACTTACAGGTTATAAACCTTTTCCAACTCCTGTTGCTGGGTGGAGCATTCCTTTGTATGCTGTAAGCATTTCCAGTATGGCTCATTTTTTTCTCTGATTTTATGTGATTTGTTCTGACTTGTTCAAAGTTTTCATGAAGGTTCAATGTCTCTTTTAGCCCAGGGAAGTAGTGGGTGATCAAATCCCTCACCATAGCGAATTCTGCAAATTATTTTGATTGGAATAGAGGTCCATTATCGGTATGCACTCTTCTTGGTATGCCATATATAGCAAATATTTCCTTCAACTTCACTATGAGCTCCTTGATTGTTGTTTGTAGTATCCTGGAATTATGTTCCAGGTAGACATTTACCCCAAATACACCGGTGGAAGTAAACACTTGCCTATAGTATGATTGTTATAATAAATAAAAGTATTAAATCTGCCATCTTGTGGTTAATACATATTGTTATTGATTGGTTGGTTGTTTTTTTTGTTTTTGTTTTATGGCTTATCAACTCTTTTCGGGTCATTTAATGCTGAATCAAGTTATTTTAACAAACAAAGGACTCAGGTTACTTACAGTACCTGCTGCTGCTTAAGAGGTCACCCAATTACGTATTAAACAGTCTCATTATGACTTAACTTTGGTGATCTAATGGGAACTGGTGTAATGTTATTGAGTAAGATAATCTGAATCTATTCTTGAAACAAATAGAAGATATTACACTGGCGATGATGAGAAAACCAAAAACTTAAAAGATAGAAGGGAATGCAATATGTCGGAGTATGACACATAGAGTCCCACGTCCTGTGTTCGTGCACCGTCGTCGCTTTCACCATTCTTGTTCAGGTCGTCTGGGAGAATATCGATCACCACCAATACAGTCTCCCAGATCGATACCCTGAATAATTATGTACAGGATGTCCGAAGAGAATATTGATGAGCAATAGCAGTCTATCCGGATCGATCTCTGTCACTGGCCGTCTTATCGTCAAACGCACCCATATGTCATAAGTAAAACAACAGCATCAAACAAAGAGAGACAAACAAGGTTAGGGTGTGATAGTCCAAGTGGTTAGGAAGACATTATGGCACCAGCGGTTCTATTCTGCTACTCTATCATCGTTGGGTCCAGTCGGGGGGAGAGAGCCCAAATGCTCGACTCGGCTCAACTCTGCCCAACTCCCCCCCCCTCTGCAAACTGTCTTTCGACTTCAACTCCAAAACTTCAACTGTCTCTTTTCAAAACAACTTCAACTTGACTATATATATATATATATAAAATTCCCCCCATCATCTCCTTGACCTGGTTAACCCTTGACAATTCTTTTGTTTGAAATAAATAACTAGAACAATCACAATACTAGCACAAAGTTAATTACAGACTAATGTCTCCGGTATTAAAGATTAACAATAACTAGTACAATGTCCCTTGTAACTAAAACTTTACTCTAAATAAATAATTTACATTACAAACAAAAACAAATCATCCCAGATTGTATATCATATGCGTGCCAGTGAAACAAACTGAAAAGCACTAAATCAAAGTGCTACAGGAGGAAAATTTGACTGGTGGAATTCAAAATTTTTGACACTGTAAACACAGTGTCAAACATTTTGTTAAATACATTGCATATAAAGGGTGATTGTAAAGTAACTGCCTCCCCTATTTTAAAAATCTTATAATTTTTTCTTAATCATTATTTTTACAAAAGATGAATATGAGAAGAACACACATAACATGGAGTTTTAATCAAAATTCTATATGGTCATCAGCATTTGCCTCCAGCCTTTCAAGCCACCTAGGAATCGCATCAACTGATCTTCCCAGAAACTCTTGTGGAATGGCAGAAATAAATTCTCGTATTCGTCTTCAAGTTCTTCCAAAGTTGTTGGTTTCATAATGTAGACTTGCTTCTTCAACACCCTTCCCCCCAAAAAAAAGTTGCAGGATATTAAATCAGGCCTTCTGTCCAGCCACTCATGGAACCATGTGTACTCATCCACCTCCCAAGAAAGTGGTGATTCAGCCATTCATTAAAAACAATAGCTAAATGTGGAGGAGTACCACCAGCACCACCAACAACACTGATTTAGTTGGTATTAAGATGCATACATTAAAGAATTGAGAAAAATGTAACTGCATATAAGAAAAAATATAGTTTAAAATAGAAAGTTACTTTTCAATCATCCTATATATATATATATATATATATATATATAGCTCCCTCCAGCTATTGGTTAAATAGTAGGGCAGACTGGGCTCTTCAACCTTGGGTAGGTAACCAGTCTAGGAGAGGGATAACTCTGAATTCAAAATTCCTTAGGTCAGTCATTGATTGGGTTTGTGGCAACCCTTGATGCACCAATTCTTTCCTATCGACTGTGCCAAAAAGTGTGGATGGTTCAACACAAGCCTTCAGCACTATAAACAAATCCCTGTGTGGATGTTCATTGTGTGTATGAACCCTCATACGTCAAAAATCGACGGGAGAGTCCATTTTTTTAATATATATATATATGCTCCCAACTGATAGAGCTCCCTGAAGGGATTTTAAGATGGTCAGTGCCTTACACTAAAGCAAGGCTCTCCGATTAAAAGGATATGAGCTTGTGGGGATTAAAATAAATTTTTTTAAAAAGTAACAAACTCCCATGAGCCTTCACTAGAAGAACCCTCCAGGCATGTGTGGAAAAAAGAACCCACATTTGACCCCCAAGAGAATCTCTTGCAATTCTGACTTAAGCCTTAACTCGGACAAGACAGTACTACTGGCCAGGGAGAAATTTCCTTGCCACATGGTGGCAATGATCCACAAATAAAGCCTAAATTTTAAAATGACATTTTGTCTTTGTTTCTTCCTTTTTCTTTCCTTGAATTCCTTCCTTTTCAGCGCAACACCAAATAAGATGGGGTTAAAAGCAAACACTAGGAACATGCTCCAGGAATAACCTTTTAAAACTAAAACGCTCAACCTCTAGCCACCCCATAATGGTGACCGGCCTGATGTGAAATGTACATCAAAGATAGAAAGAAGACATTAACTCCTTCAACTTTGGAAGAACTTGAAGTGACTACAACCCCCCACCCCAAAAAACAAACGTTTAAATGCCTATGCACTAAAACAAATGCAACAATAAAAAAAGTGGGTACTTAAAAAAACAAAAAACAAGCGAACTTAGCACAATGAAAAAAAAAAAAGAAAAGACGTGAATAAAGAACTGTTTTAATAGGACACCCATTTCAATGGTGTAGAGCAGGGATCATCAAACTTTTTTCACGGTGGGCTGAATAATTGAAAAAATCATTAGTGTGGGCCACATTATTATTGTGTTCAATACTTGCTAGCCAGAATGAAAGCTCTGGGAAATATAGGGTTTGCCCTTTCCATAAATGTTTGTCTCATAACTTTTGATCTATTTGTTGCTTCACAGTTGCTTTTTGAAAATTACCTGTAGTTTGGTGACCCCTGATGTAGAGTATAGTAATAAACTTTTTATACAAAATTGTTAGGGGTGTACTTATTCTTAGACTGCTACATATTCATATTCTAGGTGACAGAGTTTCAACGGTGCAGAGTAAGTATTTACCCAACCCATTCACCATGGGTAGGATGTGACATGAGGTCACAAGTATGGGGCATCAAGCGAGGATCAGTCTAGTTATTCGGTGGTAATGGGTCTTCAAATCCAGGACGAAGCTGTTTGTATTTCACATAATGTTAATACCTTTATGAAAGGTATGCATCAAGCTATTCTCCCTCCAGTTAGGCAACCAGTGTAGTAGAAGGAAAACTCTGAATCCAAACCTGTTAAACTCTGCTTAAGAAATTGATCATGTGGCACATCCTGCTCATGCAGAGGGGTTGGGTAAATATATATTGAAGGTTACAAGTCTCATTAAAGTTTGAGGTAAAGCAATAAATTTCTTTTCAAAAAAAGTTTGGTTTCTTTTTTAGACACATAGAACTTTGGTTACATTTTCAAAGCATTAATACTGTTTTTTTTTTAGTCATACAATTATGAACAGTTGTTTTTTTTCCACATTTTTACCACACATGCTTTTATATTTCCAAGTAAATGAATCTGTCAAACATTTCAGATACACAAAATCTTTCACACCATAAATTTTATAAAAAATATAAACAATGTAAATAAATAAAAAAAACACTCAAGCTGATTCCAGTTAAATTTCAATGTGTTTTTAAGTGATTTTTTAAAGACCGGTTTTCAGAAAAGCTTTTTCCACACACTTCACAAATATAGGGCGTCTCTCCAGTATGTCTTCTAAGGTGAATTTTCAAATCATTTTTTTGAGAAAAACCTTTTCCACATATTTCACATTGAAACAGAGTCTCTCCTGTATGAATTATCATGTGCCTTTTTAATCGATCATTGACAGAAAAAGATTTCTCACATATTTCACACTGAAATGGTAATTCTCCAGTATGGATCATCATATGCCTTTTTAAATGAGAATTTACAGAGAAGGACTTTTTACACACTTCACATTGAAAGGGTGTTTCTCCTGTATGGATCCTCATGTGTGTTTTTAAGTGACAATTCTGAGTGAAACCTTTGTCACATAATTCACAGCGAAATGGAGTGATGCCAGTATGTCCTATCATGTGTAGTTTCAAGGCATCACTTCGAGTGAAAGCTTTCTCACAAAGCTCACATTGAAAAGGAGTCTCTCCCGTGTGAGACCTCAAATGAATTTTCAATCGGCTATTCCGTGAAAAAGTTTTCTCGCATATCTGACATTCAAATTTTTTCTTTTCAGATGATGAGTTCATATTACTTTTAAATATGCATGTATTATAACAGCAGCTGTCCACCTTGGGTTGTCAGTAGTTCCAGGAAATGACTATGACATTATGCTCATCATCTCTAGAAAGATAGAAAAAGAAAATATCCCTTTATTAGCCAAAAACAAACAAGCATAAAATCTCAATGATGTAAAACATGGTCTGAAAGTCTTGTCACCTCTGCATATTATTTTAACATTCATAATTTTTTGTTTTAACAAACCTACTAAATGTATTCGTGTAGTCAGTAAAAGCTAATAAATTTGGGTTGTATTTATCCAACTCCTCTGCCCTGGGCAAAATGTGACACAAGGTAAATTTTTAAGTTAAGTACAGCTGGTTTGAATTTGGAGTTTTCCTTCTCCTAGACTGGCTGCAATACCAAAGATAAAGAGTCCAGTCTGCCCTACTATTTACCGATGGGTGGTGGAGAAGAAATAGATTCATAGTCCTTCCCTGCAACAACTTTGTTGTTCAATAATTCTCAGACAAGTATAGGGTAGGCTGAAAGTTTTGTCACCCACCCCTACATAGTTTTAAAAAATAATATATTTATAAGTTATGTTATTATTTTACCTCTAAAAAAATCTTTAAGAATTGAATTATTTTCAAGAATTACGGGTTATATTATGTAAACATTTTACTTCTAAAAAAAAAAAAAATATATGTAAGGGGTGACAAGACTTTCGGGCCACCCATTAGATATTTTACTTGTAATATGAATGATGAATGTAATAATGAATAATATTTTTCAGATCCCTTTAAAAGATTCAAAAGATATATTATATCATAGTTAGCATCAATAACTGTAACCATTAAAAAATAACACAACTTTACAGACATACATTTTAATTATAAACATTCTATAAAGTGAGTGCAAATATATATATATATACTAAATAAGTAATCCACAGACACATGTTTCGAAGTACCACTTCGTGGTTATACCGTTTAACAGCTACCCCTGGCTGGGTTTGAGACCCGAATGAACTTTCGTTCGCCAATCCTCTTACCCAGAGGCAGCTGTCAAATATAGGAGAATATTTAATCGCTACATTTCTAAGCGGAAATGAATTCACTAGAGACCTTAAAGATATGTAAACAAAGCGAAGCTTAGCTGCGCGCCAGATACGGTGAATCTGCAATTAAATCCCTATTTAAAGTGCTCGACCAAAGTGGGAGCATATATAATAAATAAGTAATCCACAGACACGTGTTTCGAAGTATCACGTCTCATCAGTGTGGTTAGGGTGCAATAGGTAAATTGACCTCCAAATTACACAAACATGTAAATAATAGAGTGGACCTGGGAGCAATTCCGAACAAGGTGTACTCCACACTCCCCAGAGCTCCAGAATTGGAACTTCACTATTAGATGCAGTTTAGCATCATACCCAAGACACTAAGACCTTCAGCCACTGCCTTCTAGCACATATATGATAAAAAGGATTGGGGGTTTGCAATACAGTTTGAGATATTCATATAGGTGCTAGGGCTTGATGTGACCAACCAATTGATCAAAGGGGGCCTCTCCGACTGCCTGTCTGGCCTAAATAAGGGCAAAAATGGAGTGTTGCATATCATAGATTGCTCAGCCACCAGGATTCCACCTTAAGCATCATGTCAACAGTTGGCCCAAATTGGGTGTGATTTTACCCCTCTGCATAGGTACAGTCAGCATATTCTACTGCTCCATCCAACAGGGCGGGTTTATATTTTTATTATAAAAGTAAATTGTTAATTTCAACAATTTGGTTTTCATTTCTTTTGTTACATAATTCGTGGGTTGCCTACGAATTATGACTTGTAAGATTTAAATAATGATATGGTAAATGGAAAATTACCATTAACCATTGTAAAAGTTATTGACAGCACTTCACCTTTTGCTGGCGTGGCTATTGATTTCTGATTGGCTGAAGGCAAGCATGAGAAGGGGACTGACAGAGATAAATTTTGGTGGTTAGCTGGAGGGACTAGACATGAGGTCATCTGTTCCCAAGTATGCCATCTTCTCACTGCATGGTTAAAACCCTTTTGGGCTTGGGGTTTTTAATAAAGATATCTTGAAAAATAAATTTCAACAATTTATGCTAAATTTTTATCTTTTGTTCATCTAAAAAGTATTAGGAAGGAGAAAACATGTTTAAAAAGAAAGAAAGAAAGAATGAAAGAATGAAAGAAAAGAAAGAAAAGAAAAAGAAAGAAAATATAAAGAAAGAAAATAGATAAATAAATAGATTTAAATGAATAAATAAACATGAAAACATATTTAGAAATAAATAAATAAATAAAGGAAGGAAGAAAAATCCCCCAAAATAAAGAAAATAAAAAAACAAATAAATACAATTAAATGAATGAATAAATCTTTAAAAGTTTTTTTCTCTTGTTCATCCAAAAATATTAGGAAGGAGAAAACATGTCAATAAATAAATAAAAAAAATATCCCAAAAAAAAAAATGAAAAACAAATAAATCAATTCTTGCTTTATTATTAAAAACAAAAAATGATAACAGAGAACCAAGTCCAGCAACTTAACAAATCTGATGCCAAAGTCTATAGCTTGCAACAAAAACACAGCAGTCTCCAATGTATACTCAATAACACACTCCAAAGCATCTTACCTTCTTCCATGCATTTCGAGATAGAGCTGTGCATAAAACACCAGGTGCCAAGCAGGGAAGGAAGGAGGTGAGACGCATTGGAGCATGTTAATGAGTATATGTTGGGGACTGCTGTGCTTATTGTTGCAAGATACAGACTTTGTTGTCAGATGTTTTAAGTTGCGAAAATGAAAATGAAAACAGTTTTCAAGCTATTCCGGCAGCCATATTTTTTCTTTCATGTTCTTCACTAATTTTGCATGCAAGTCACTTTGAACTCAGAGTTACATCATTTCTTTTGCTACAAGGTTAAAATCTAATAATTAGTTGATTCGACGGGAATTTAAAAAACAAACAAATGGTGTTTTAGCAGGTGTGTATTTTTGTATGTACCAATCTGTTATTGTATAAAAATAGGGTCATTTTTTTTGTAAACAAATGCAGAATTTTTTGAGAGTCTTTTTTGTGTGTGTGTGTGTTTAAATAAAAAAGAAAAAGATATTTCATTTAAAAGTTATTAATTCTTCTGTAATTGAGTGTATTTATTGTTTTTTGTTATTGATTTCGAAGAAGAAACTGTTATTAACCTTAAAATCCTGAATAATATGTTGCTTTTTTAGTCCGTAGATACATAAAAAAGCAGCCATGTTTGCAATATAATTGAGTTGAGCAAAATTGACCCGAAAATAATAGTTTAAAATGTATTAAAGATAAATTACATGTGTAATATCATTTTTCTTTAAAAAAAAAATTTTTTTTACTGATGCTCATTATGTTACTATTTTTCAACTAAGACAAAAACTTTACCTTAAATAATCGATTTAATTAATTTTAATTCTTTTTTAAAATTAAAATGAAACAACATTTTGCACTCTCTAGTTTAGGTGCCGTTCTTAAGGAAAAAAAAAAATTTTATTTTATTTTTTTATAAAAGTTTAAAGAACCTTTCTTTAACTTTAACTCTTTGCCTACTTTAAACCGCTCACAGAGGCTCTTCCACCACTGCGATCCTACCGTAAACCGCTGGCAGCGGCTCTTGCACACGTCACTCAGATTACAATAAATAATAGAACTTTACTTGAACAAATAAGTTCTGGGCGAATAGATAATGAACTTTGAAATATCCCCATCATACAGGTAAAAAATAAACAAGAAAATTTGGTACAGTCGTAGGAGAAATTTGGTAGGCACGGAGTTAAGGGAGATGCTGTCGTACCGAAATTTTGGACATGCACTCATTAGGTAGCAACTAGTAAAACTTCATAGAAACGAAATTATAATATTGTTGAAAACTGGATTAATTTATAACCAGACAGCTTTCATCAAATAACTAATAAATTAATCAACAAATATAGTTAGAGTATATTATATTATGTATCTATTCTGTTTGTTTTTGTTTTTTCGAAAATAACAGACGTAACGATCTCATACATAAACAAAAATACTTACCAGTACATAGTACCACAGCATCTTTTTAGTTTAAATCTCATCAGGCCTTGATGTCAACTTTATAAAATAGACATAGTAGATGTAATAAAAATAAAGTACACTTGATCAATTTGAAGAAAAAACCTTCAGTCGAAACCAAAAGAAATGGACAAATTTAAATAGCAGAGACCAAGGGAGATAACCTAGGACTAACTTGCATGCCGCAGTGAATGGGTTTGATTTACCCCACATTAAGTTTCGGCGGTACATATACTAAAATTGGATTATTATTTTTTTTACGTCATAACAATGTTTAATTGGTAATATTCGCGGAGTTCCGTCCGGCCTCCTGCCTCAAAAACTGCTAGCCGGTGGCTTCTGAAAAAAAAAAACCCACACCAGTTACGATTGAAATCCGTAGGCGAAGCGGTGTCAAATGAAAAAACCAAAAAACAACTTAGGGCGTTTTTCCCGAAAACCCAACCCAACCCCAACCCTAACCCTAACCCTAAACCCCACAGTTAAAATTAACAGTTTTATTACAAATTTTGTGGGTTCTGTTTTTTCTGGGTCATCCTGTATATAGGGTGACCCAGAAAAAAACAGAGCCTAAATTATTTATTTATTTTCCCATTAAACTAGGCACTGTCAAAATGAGCATAAAATGCGTTTTGACAGAAAATAATTTACCAAAAATCAGGGAATCATCGGATTTTAATGAAATTATTTTTTATTTTCCCATTAAACTAACGCTAAACCCCAACCCTAACCCTAACCCTACCCCCCCCCCCCGAGTTAAAATTAACAGTTTTATTACAAAATTTGTGGGTTCTGTTTTTTTTTTTTTTTTTTTTTTTTTATCTGGGTCACCCTAATTTTCCGACCGATTTGCAAGTTTAGCCTGAAACTTGAATCAAGTTTAATGTTATCTTCAAAGATTTTGAACCACAAAAATCAAAAAAAACCAAAAAAAAGAAAAAAAAAAAAAGCACACTCCTGATGATTTAAAAAAAACATTTTCAGCTTACGGAAATAATGAAAATTATGAACGAAAACAATGTTTACATTTTCGCACCATTAAATCAATTGGGTAATTTTCACCTTTAGTTGGCTAAATTCCTAGCATAAAATTGTGCGTGCGCATTATCTGAAATGAACTTAATTGTTATTAAGAACACATTTTATGATATTTTGTGTTAAAGCATGCACTTGTATTGTTTTCGAAAAATTTCTAAGATTTGTTTAATTCGCACGAAGACTTTCAAAATGGCTACCGGCTTGTTTCAAAGTGAAAGTCAAGGGAGGTTACTCTAATTGCCTTATTTGCTAGGAATTTAGCCAACTAAAGGTGAAAATTACCATCAATTAAAATTTAACGTAGCCAAAAACAAATTATGACTAGAGGCTTTTAAAAAAATTCTATGAAAAATCAACTAAGAGTCAAATTTCCCCCCCTTTTTTTTTAACATTCAGTCCGCTGCTTAAAAAAATAATAATTCGAATAAATGTTTGCAAAGAATTCAAAATTTAGAAGTGGAGTAAAACTCCGCCTAGTTATACAGTGGTTAGTTATGAGTAAGACTAAAATTTCCTAACACTCTACTTTGGGCCTTACTTAGGCTAGGCGGATGGTCGGAAAGGCCCCCTCCGATCAATCAGCTGGTCACGTCAAGCTCTAGAACATACGTGATTGTCTCAACCCTACTGCTGTTATGGTAGGTTTACCCAAAATAGACCTAAAATCCGTTTTTGACAAAATGAATTTAGCCCCACCTTCAGAAAATAATCTACCAAAAATCAGGGAATTATCGGATTTTAATGAAATTTAAGTGTTGATTTATCAATGAATTAACTTTATAATGCATTATTTATCTTATTTCAAAACTTTCTGATTTCTTTCAGGTCACTTAATTTTGACTCCACCTTATTTTGGGGGTGTAAAATCTCGGCGAGTTGGTCAGCGTTTGATACTAATTACAGTATAAATAAAAAGATAAAAGACCGAAGTTGTGAATAGAAAAAAAAATTAAGAGGAATATTCTATGAGAAAATGAAAATAAGTACCGAAAATCGGAAAATAAAATGTAAAAAAAAAAAGAATTTTTTTTTTGAGATTTCTTTTTTACTCATTTCGATAATTATTTAATTGGCTATTATCTTATAAAAGAAAAAAATTATACATCGATATTTTTTCTGCTTAAAAAAGGGGGGGGTCTAAATTTTCAATAGGGTTTTTCTTCAAAACTTATACTTTGTTTGACTAAAATAAAGTTTGCATTAAATAGATATTTATTTCTAGAATCTAAAAATATAACATTTTAAACTTAACATCAGAATTTTCATATTCTAAATGAATTTTATATATTAATTTTTCATAGCAGAAATACTTAATTAGAGTTTTTAAATAAAATAACTGATGCATTATAAAATTCATTAATTGATTATATATATATAATATATATATATATATATATATATATATATACTGAAAATTTCATTAAATCTGATAATTCCCTGATTTTTGGTAAATTTTTAAAAATCACTAATGTTGCATGAATTTTGTAAACACGCCATTTTTAAACAGCGTTTAAGGCCGAACGCAATTGAAATTGACCAAAAAATCGTTTTAAATGTATTAAAAATGAATTAAATGCGTAATATTATTTTTCTTTTTTATTGATGGTCATTATGTTACTATTTATCGATTTAGACAAAAGTTTGACCTTAAATAATCGATTTAATTAATTCTAATTCGTTTAAAATTTTTTTAAAAAAAACAAACATTAGCAGCCGATTTTTGGGTATACCTACCTTATGGTAACCCGAACCCTTTTATCATATATGTGCAAGAAGGCGGTGACTGAGGGTCTTAGTGTCCTTGGGTATGACGTTTAACTGCATCTAATTATGAAGCTCCAATTTTGGAACTGGGGAATGTGGAGTACCCCTCCATCGCTATTACTCCCAGGTCCACTCTGACCTGGAGTGGTAGTACCTGTTAAGCCCCATCTATGGTTAAATAGAAAAAAATTGAATACCCATCAAGCATGAATAAAACAAAACGTCTTCGGCATAAAATAACCCAACCCGGGTGGACATGCCGTAAAACCCAACAAACCAAACTAACTAAAATTTGCTAATTGAGTGATATTTCACAGGGAATTGTTTTTCGTCAAACACCGCACTTTTCAGGTTTCTATTTTCTCAGCGCTGTTCTGTTGATGGGACGAAGAGTAACAGATTAAAAAGAAAAAACAAAACTTTTTTTTAGGTAAATAAGATTCTCTGATTTTCAGTTCTCTTTCTTTCTTTTATGTTTTGTTAACTGGGGGATACATTTAAATCGGTCGTTATTTAAAATATATTAGCTTTTATTAACTTGTTATGTAAACTTATTTTGATTTAAATTAAATCACAGTGCGTTTATCTCAAATATCAATAATCTAATAATGATAACAATGACAAAATATTAAATAAATTGGCTGACTTCTGATTTAGGTCGGAAAATTAAAACGGAAAGTTTTTTGGTGGTACCCAATGACAGTTTAACTACAGTTTATGAATTAACATTTTGCAAATTGCGTTACGGTTTTAGGGGATTAAGGTTGTTTTTAATTACGTATTGCTTAAAAAAAAAAAAATAAATTACTATACATTTAATTAACCATTGAAATTAATTATTGAATCTATTAGGTACCACCAATTTTACCCTGTGAAATATACCCCCCCCCTATATTTAACACAATGAAACTTGCAGAAAAATTAATATTTTCTTTAAAAAAATTTTCCATTCGAAAGAAAAAACATTAAACAAACTCCTGGTGATTTAAAAAAAATTTTTTCAGCTTCCGAAAATAATGAAAATTATGGTTGAAAAACAATGTTTTCATTTTTGCACTGTTAAATCAACTGAAATTTAACGTAGCTAAAAACAAGTTACAATAAGAGGTTTTTAAAATTCTATGAAAAACTCAATTAATGGTCCGATTTTCACGAAAATGTCCATAAATGTTTACCATTGGATGTAAATATATCTGAAATAGTTTTTTAAAATATATTAGGGGAAATAATTTTTTACGAGGTCTATCACCCTAAAATAAAATAGGGGGGGGGGCCTATTTTATTTTAAGAGATAAAAAAAATGACGCGCTAGAAAAATGTTGTTTTTTTTTCTATAAAGGTAAGAGTCTGAATAACTATATCAATGAAATTGTATAACGTACTGAGCTATAGTTTTTTTTTAGGAAAAATTAATGAAATCGGAAATAAAAGTGCAAAAAAATGTCATAATATTGAAAACATTTTTTTGCTTTTGTAATTGGTATGTACTATATTCTATTAAATTGTCAAAAATTTTTTTTTTTAATTAATTTTTAAGAGATTTTCAATCTTTTGTATGATTAAATATTTTTATTTTCTGCGTGAAATAAATTTTTTTTTTCTGCGCTAAAAAATCGAATTTTTCACAGATATTTAAAAATATGAATTTTAGAATTCAGGTGAACTAAAAGTTGGTCCGATCCGAGCTCGATTAATATTTTTAAAAGAATTTGTAATTTTTATTGTTGAATAGTAATGTATGGGTCTTAGAATATACGGAAGAGCAAAACTGACATATTTGTTTTACAAAGAGACGAGATGCTTCTGAGTAACCAAAATTTGTTTTTCTTTGGTCAAAAAAGTTAAATAAAATAATTTTTAATGCTATTAAAATAAAAAGTAAGTATATATTGATTATTTTATCAGTTTTTCTCTTAGAAAAAATATACTTTATTGTTATCTGTACAACGTCTCGTCCGATGTGCCCTCTGGCCTTCTTCAGGTATTTCTTCTCGAACTTGGGAACCTTTTTGTCATGATTGGGAACCTTCTTGTCGTAATCGAGAGCCATCACAGAACTTTGAACTTAACCCTTTATTGAATCCACAAGGATATCCTGTTCTCATTCCACTAACCATAGTTGGGGTACAGGTATTAAGCTGTGTTAATTATTATTCTATATTACTCTAGCCATTTACCAGGATTGAACCTGCAGCCTAGAGATAACTGTCACTTAGAACTGTCTTAACCCAATGCTTTTATCCACTATACTATGTGTCTAATTGCCAGATAAATATTATATAACGAGCTGTGGCTACCCTGCATCGCCTGGGTAGAGGGGATTTTTTAAAGTTAGTCCTGCAGATCCATTATTACTGAATCGTGAGTTGAATCCTTGTGGGATGCCACATTTAAATCCCTATGTAAAAAAAAAAAAAAATAGACCTTGCATTGATCCAGCTACTCTGAAAAGAAATGCTAATGTCTACTATCTAAAATTATTAAATGAAAAAAAATCCATGCTGTTATCATTTAAATTTTATTTTTTAATTATCTTCACAAATATAAATCAAATCTCTGTTATTTTTGCTCAAAAACCAAGCCCTGGTGATATTTAATGTGTATATATATATTAACTTTGTTGTTAATTTGTTTTATTTTTAAAGTTTCCTCCGGACATACATATACACACAACTGCCCTTTATATATGTATAGATTATTATTTTTTTTTATTTTCTTTAATCTTTTAATTTTTAGTTGCATTTTCTTTTTCTTTTAATAGCACCTCAACTGAATCATCATTCTATGACACAGATGTTGTTGTTGTTGTTGTGATGGCATTCATCCTGGATCATTTGATCCAGCTCCATCCAACAAATTAACCGTATCCTGAATGAACGAGATAGTTAGTGAAAAGAGTAACAAGGGGATAGGAAATTCCCAAGCAGTACCCAAATCCTGCATACATATCTCAGTCAGGGGAAGGAGATGCCCTCGTTTTTCACAAATTTTCCACAGATGCAGTGACAAGTACGCCAAAAGCCGTTGATTCCTGACAATAATGGAGACGCTCTTTGGATTTTGACCAGATCCCTTTTTGCAAGGTTGTGGTTATACCAGGAATTTAAGTTCCAGGCGGTATAGCCCTGACACTGCCATGTTGTCACCACCCTGCCACTATGAGAAGGGGTTGGACTTCAGGATGGAATAAGGATACAATGTAGATTGGAAATAAATAATAACAATAAATTCTCAATGGTGTTCAAAGTCACATTTGTTTTGCTTCAGTGAAGCCTCAATAAAATTACCAAAGTGCTTGGCTATTGGTTTACAGATCACCTTTCTACAAGAAAGCTAAGAGAAACCTTTAAAAAAAAGATTAATTTTCCTGGTTGTTGCTTTATTTCGTCACACAGGATATATATTCTCTTGAGTTTGATTTATCAACATCAGTTTTTTTTAAATTTCAGATATCAAGAAATATCATCTGTTCAGAAAAATCTCAAACTGGCCAACAAATTCACCCTTAAACCTTCTCAATTAGGATTTTGTAAATATGACATCCTTATGTGGTGTTTGTGGAGAAACATTTGATGAAAAATTCCTTTTAACTAATCATCTGAAAACACATACCAATATTGTACAGTGCAAAGTGTGTGACAAATCTTTCTTACATCATGCTGCTTTGAAAGGCCATATGAGAACACATACTAGAAAAACTTTATTTCAATGTGAACTGTGTGATAAGCTTTTTACTCATAAATCTGATTTAAAAAAACACGCTAGAACACACACTGGAGAGACACCCTTTCAGTGTGAAGTATGTGGCAGAGATTTCTCTATAAAATCTTATTTAAACATGCACATGAGGACACATACTGGAGAGATTCCATTCCAGTGTCACATGTGTGACAAATCTTTTCCTCGTAATTATGGGTTACAAATGCATATAAGAACACATACTGGTGAGACTCCTTATCAGTGTGAGATTTGTGATAAGTCTTTCTCCCGTGATACTCAACTGAAAAGACATGAAAACTCATACAGGAGAAACTTCCTTTTGTTGTGAAGTCTGTGGAAAAGCTTTCTCACGCAAGGACAATTTAAATACACATATGGCAACACATATTGGTAAGACTCCTTTTAAGTGTGAAGTTTGTCAGAAATGGTTTTCTCTTAATTGTAATTTAAAAAGACATATG
This sequence comes from Doryteuthis pealeii, assembly GCA_023376005.1. Lineage (NCBI taxonomy): Eukaryota > Metazoa > Mollusca > Cephalopoda > Myopsida > Loliginidae > Doryteuthis > Doryteuthis pealeii. Next base: position 32,662,234 of record CM042151.1, on the reverse strand, counting down.
AGAATACACACTGTTAAGAGAGACTAGGGCCTACTCAAAAATGGATTCAAGAAAATGATTGGAATACAACAAAATGACCAATGCAGATTCTGCCACTCAGCCATTGAAAGTCCAAGTCATCTAATGTCTGGTTGCCAGATCCTTTTGGCAAATGGCCACTACACTGCTCGCCATAACAAAGTATGCAAATACCTCCACTGGAAAATCTGTGGAGAAATGCAGCTTGAGAGAACACAGTACATCTGGGAACATGAGCCTCCACCAATAACATCAAATGGAAAGGTGACTGTGTTCTATGACAAAGTAATCCAGACAAGCAGATATATAAAAGACAAAGCCATTAAACCAGATATTGTCATCTGGGACAACAAAAAAAAACTGCTCCTATTATTGATGTAGCTGTTCCAAATGACTATGGCCTAAATAGAGCCGAGCGAGAAAAGATCACAAAATATCAAGACCTCAAGAATGACCTAAAAACAACTTGGTCATTGAAAGAAATAGACATCATACCCGTTGTGATTGGGGCAACTGGGCTGGTGAAACAAAATCTAAAAATACCTTGAAACAATACCAGGGAAACCAAGCTGCTATGAAGTACAAATAGCAGCCATCAAAGGAACATGCTCCATCCTAAAAAGATCATTAGGATACAAATACTATTTATAAAGAAATCAAGTGTTAGCCCCAGGACAGGGGGCCCCTTGACTTCTAAAAAAATCTAATAAAAAAATGAAACAAATTAAGACTCCTCTTACATGTAGTGTAGAAGCAAATCTTTTTTAAATGTACATGAGTGTAACTTTGTTTACCTGTGAAACATGAAGAGAAAATTTCCTTGAGCAATGGTAAGTTGGAAAATGCTCACAATGACATTGAAAAATAAAGCTATATGTTCATAGATTAAATCTTTTTTAAATTCTACAAAGAAAATGTAATATAATTTTTTTTTTTACAAATAAATTTATAAGAAAAAAGTGTTTCTTTATTCACATCATACTTATTAATCCTTTGAAACTATAAGCTTAATATTTGATGCTTAGAAAAATCATGTAATATACTACTATAGTGGAACATGAAGACCTGAAAGTAACCTTAATGTGGAAGAACACAAACGTCATCAGAGACACCCAAGGACAGTTGTACAATCTGATGACTTGGAAATGACCCCAATATCATCTGGGAATTGTTTTATTGTCTTCATCTATCTGGCATCTGTTGTATTCTTTAGTGTAACATGGATTTCCTGTTAATATATTAAAAGACATGAACAGGCTATCTACCTAAATCTGTTCATATCTATCTCTCTTTCTATCTATCTAGTTCATATCTATCCATCTATTTGTCTCTGTTTATATCTATCTATCTCTCTCAGTTCATATCTGTAGTGAGAGAAGAGACTTACCTTGTGCAAAACGGGCAAGGACTTGCTTTGCGTACAAGTCCACCGGAACTGAATGTTGAAAGAGGAGTGGGTGTAGGCAGGCATGCAACGCCAAAAGGTTAGAGAGAAGGAGAAAAGAATTCATTATACTAAAATAAGATTGAATGAATAAAGACAAGAAGCCTCTTTATAGAAGTGCCTGAGGCCTTCTGGGTAGAAGTTAGAAATAAAACGTCTGCTTCTCTGAGAGGGAGGGGGAACGTGGATTCAGTCGATAGACTAGAATGAGCAAAGAGTGTTAGAGACAATATCTATCACAGTCTGTTAATATCTATCTATTTTGGTCAAAATATGATTTAATTTATTGAGTATGTAATACCCAGTGTATTCCTATTTGTGTAATAAGAAGAGTATGGTGAAGATTAGAGTACCGTATCACTAAAGACACCAGGAAAAAAATTGAAGTGTAAACAATAAATAAATCACAGCAATGAATGACACCTGAAAAAGAATGAATGACTCAAAGGAAGAAGTTATATCTGGGGCTAGGGTGGAGGGCATAGTTTAATGGATATCATCATAGGAAATGGACATGGTGAGACGAGTTCAAATCCTGGACAAGCCTGTTTGTATTTCATATAGCGTTAATACCCTTGGGAAAGGTATGCATAAAACTATTCTTTATCCAGCTATGGGTAAATAGTAGAGTGAAAACTCTGAATCCAAACCTGTTAAATTCCACTTGACCTCATATCACATCCTACCAAATGACCAGATGACCCAAACTCCATTTCCCAAACCAGCATCTGGAAATAGTAAAGTCAGTTCTAATTTTTTTCCTCCCATAAGACAACCACCCAAACACTCATTCGCCCTCTCGGCTGGGACAGAAGTATAAAACCACTGCACCTCTGCAGAGGGACAAAATCCCCCCAATGGTAGCGACCTGTGATGCTTAAGTATGGAATCCTGGTGGTCGGAGGGACCCTCTCTGATCAATCGGCTGGTCACATCAAGCCCTAGCACCTATATGATTGTCCCAACCCTATTTTCCTTATGAAACTCCCCCCCCACACACTTTTTCTCTTATATGAACTAGATAGTGGTGGCTGACATTTTAGTGGCCTGGGTATGTTAAACTGCATCTAGTGGTGAAGTTCCAATTCTGGGGTATGTGGAATACTCCTTTATTGCCATTATTTCCAGGTCCATCCTGACCCAGATTGATAGTAGCTGTTAGGGTCCCGTCTATGTGTTAAATAGATAAAAAAATTAGTATTAAAAACTGTTTTTTAAAAAAAATTGAGTTTGACAAAAAAATGGAATACCCAACAAAAATGAATAAAATATCTTCGGCATAACATAACCCAACAAGGGTTGACATGCTATAAAATCCAACCGATCATCCAACCACAAGAATGAGTATATATAGATAATATTAGGGGAATAAAACTCAAAAACAAATCAGGAGCTGAAGTCCCTAAGGGGGAGTGATGCTGGAATCCAATGCTATCCAGCGACACTGCCGCTGACAAATGCATTGGTTCCTTACCTATTCTTTGCATCACAATGGCAGTATGGAGAGTGGAGATTTGCTGCTTGGGCAACAGCTCATCCTCCATATGAACCGCCCAGGCCACATAATCCCCCCCACCCCCCCAAAAAAAAATTTGGACACTATGCCATTGTCTCTCGAGGGATGCCAACATTATACAATATATAAAGTAGATATTTTCCCAACATATTTGTCACAGGTAGAATGTAACACAGGGTCAATAAAATTGTGGGCATTAGCCTTTGGTGAGAACTTATGAAAAAAGTTCCATTTATTTACTTGGAAAAAAGTGTTAGCCAGGAGAGCTGGAAGAATATATAGCACCAATGTTTCTGTTGATTGCTGTCATAAAAATTGATGTGTAAAATATGGTTTTTGATTCTGATTTTTTTGAGGTTGGGATGGAGGTTCCTAAGTATGGTAAGTATTTATACAACCCGTTCACTATGGGTAGGATGTGAGAGAAGGTTGCAAGTATGGAGCATCCAGCTAAGATCAAACTCACAATTCAGTAGTGATGGATCTGAGAGACCATTAACCATTACACCCATTCCACTAATGTATGGCAAAATATCCACTTTGTGTATGTACAGTCTAACCTCTCATCTACAGACCTCCCATCAATGGACTTTGGATGCAACAGACAAAATATATAGGCAAAACCCCCTCCCCCCAAAAAAACATTTCCAAATATTCAAGTGACTCTCCGATCACTGCAGAAACCTCTACTTCCATTACATACACAAAGTAAATAAACTTTAACAAGTTGTAGTGTACATTTTGATATTTATAATAAATGTAATGTGCTACTCATATGCTGAGTTGGCGAGGGCCAGTATCGAACCAGAAATGTTGTGGTTCCTAGGAGGGCACTATTATGATATTCACTATAGTGGTTTTATGACTCAAAAATTATCCCTTCTCATCTACGGACTTTAATGGACCACCCTCCCTCTTTAATGGACCACCCTCCCTCTATTGATGAGAGGTTTGTAACAAATCTAAGGATAGAAGATGCTGGTAAGTAGCCTCCAACATATTCTATCATATTTTTCCATAATTGATAGGTGGCCTAAACATTATGAACGGTAGAGTAGAAATTAAATAAAGGTAATTCTGAATCATGAAAAAACTTGTAAAAATAAATTTACAGGGCTTGGCCTTTTGCTGACCTTGTGGCTATTTTTTGGTTGGTCAGTTTGGGTAATACTTGCAAATCATACTCAAAATCCCATATTACAGATTGACCCAGAAAAAACAGAACCCAAATTATTTATTTATTTTCCCATTAAACTAACCCTAACCCTAAACCCCCTAGTTAAAATTAAGTTTTATTACAAATTTGTGGGTTCTGTTTTATCTGGGTCACCCTTTATACAGACAAAAAAAAATAGAACCCAAATTATTTATTTTCCCATTAAACTAACCCTAACCCCTAACCCTAACCTTTAACCTAACCCTACCCCCCTCCCTAGTTAAAATTAACAGTTTTATTACAAAATTGGTGGGTTCTGTTTTTTCTGGGTCAAGGGATTTTGAGTATGATTTGCAAGTTTTACCCAGTTCGGTTCATAGGAGTGAGAGGTGGACTTGGAATTTGAAGAGTTGAGCTAAGTTTTTCATAGGAGGAAGAAGTGTCTCCAAAATGGGTATTTCTCTCAAGTGTGATGGTTAACTTGGGCTAAATAAAGATGTCTAAAAAATATCCGAATCTTTGTGTTTCATTACTAAGAACAAAAACAGACATAGAAATGAAGAAGACAGAAAAAGTCCCAAGAAAGCAGAATAGAAGGCAGAAGAACAGAGAGAGAGAGAGAGAGAGAGAGAGAGAGAGAGAGAGAGAGAGCAGCCCAAATAGACAATCTGACCAAGAAGATAGAATAAGATAAGTACCATATGATAAGAAGAAGTAAAGAACTATCCAACAATATGATAAAGCTAAGTACTGATTATCTAATAAAGGACACAAAAGTATTAATAATTCTATGGTGATTCAGACAACAAGTGTGACAGACAAGAGTTAAAATAGAAAACACATGAACACAACATAGAATACAATAACAACTTGTATCATCTTACATACAGAACATAAATTATTGCAAACTATGGTTTGTTGAATAAAAAAAAAAAATTCTGTGTTGAGGGGGTCCACAATCAAGTCCGCCGCAAACTGGTTAAGTTCGTCACTGTTCTTTTGTCTTTTCTCACTAGTTTCAACTAAAGTCTTACGTCGTTTGGTCTCTGCCAGTGCACGCGCCACTCTGATTATGTCGTTTTCCTTAGATTCCAGCTACTTATGGAAGGAGCCTCCCAGCATCCGGGCACCTGAACCGAAACTCATGTCCATGCAACGCCCAAGTCTCACTTTGTTGCATTTGAGTGGACATGGGTAGGCCCCTCTCACTTTCTTGTAATCGGGAGGACGCGGGTTCGACTCCAGCAGGCAAGACGTCTTGCTCTTTTCCTTAATGCATATGGCAGTTCTCATTCTCTATCACAGTCTACGGGAATGTTATATGTAAATACAATGCACTTATCTGAGTTCCTGAGGTAGAGTGGGTTATCGGAGTCCCTTGCTATGGCTATCTGTTCGCACTGCTGGATATAAGAGATACCCTTTTCGTTGTCCAACTCCTGGTGCTGCTGAATCAGAAAGAGCAAGAATTTGTCTCTTTGGTTTTGCCGCCAAAGAATGCCGGCCCATGATTGGTTGCTTGATAGTGAGGCTCGTAGAACAAGGACGATAACTCTACCTCAGATATTTTTATAGTTCCCCTCTTGTCAATAGCCTACCTATCATACATTAACTTGTATATCTTTACCTAACCCCTCCCTTATGAGCAGGATGTGACACAAGGTCAATTTCTAAGCAGAGTTTAACAGGTTTGAATTCAGTTTTCTTTCTAGACTGGTTGTCATACCAATGTTAAAGAGCCCAGTCTGCCCTATTATTTACTCATAGCTGGAGTGAGAATAATTGGATTTGTACCTTTCCCAAGGGTATTAGTGCTATATGAAATACAAACAGCCATATTCAGGACTTGAACTTGTCATGCCATATCCATCTATGACAGTAACCATTGCTGCACATGCCTCCATGATTATGTCTATCTGTCAGCGATTGTGTGTGTTCTAGTATGTGTCTTAACGTTTGAATTCTGTAACTTTATAATCAAGTAAATATTCATTGGCCAGGATTAAATAGTTCAGTCAGGAAACTACAACTACTCATCTCCAAGTAAACAAAACAACTAACGAAAGATAACCATGACCCCCCAACCCCCCCTGATATATCCTGGTTAAGGGATATATTCTGAAGTTGGTATTTGGTATATTATCGCAGTAGTCGTTGGTGCGTTGAATAGCAATTCGTCTGCCGAGCAGTCGTGGTGTAGTCTAGCGAGTAAGTTTAGCTTGTAGGCTTAGGTATAGGTGCCTGTACCAACACAGTGTCGACTATTTATACATGACACTGTCAATCAGATTATAGTGAGGGGGTACCAAGGTATTTACATATGCATTACATCAAAAACTGAAAATTGTCCACCAGCTTCTCCTTCTCTTCTTCGTCTTCCTCCTCCTCCTCCTTCTTCCCCCGACCAAATTCCTTTCCTTGCCAGGGACAGTTTCGCAGGCCAGGCATCTAGGTCGCTTTGAGTCAGGTAAGTTCGACTCGTTACTACAAAAACATAACAGAAAAAAAACCAACAAACCAACAAAAAAAAAAAGAGAGAAAAAAAATGAAGGAATTTTCAATTAATTTATTTCTGAAAGTTAACACATTTCTTCTATTTGTAAATATTTTATTTATTTAATTAATATCCAATAATTAGCCCATTTGGTGGCGTGGGGGTTAAAAAAAAGTGCTCTAGTGTGCGCACGTTTGTGTACGTACATACCTTATCTTCTATTACTGGACAAACGCCGTGGAGTAACCATTGTTGGTCATTCATTCATTCATTCATTCATTCTTTCTTCCTCATAAAGGTGTTTACTTTCACTTTAGGATTGCTACTCCATACGAAAGTAAACGAGACGACTTTCACACAAGAGTAAGTAGCTAATACTGATAGTAACAAAGGGGTCAGAATTTTCTAAACACCGTAAGCTATTTTGCAGTTAATATTTTTTCTGGTGTTTATTTACTTAGTTCGCATTCATAGCATCCAGCTTATATACAATAAATAAAATTTTTAATTGTTATTAGTTTAAAAAAATTTATTTATATTATTATTTATCCTACTAAATATCATTTTCAGGTTTTACAATTATATTTTAAATCAAGTTATTCACTGCGAATCTAAAAGCGGTGTCTTTCTAAATTTAGTCCCATTATTATACTAAAAAAAAAAGAGATCCCTTTATTCATTAATGGGTCAAATCATGCGGGAAAGGGAAGGGTTGACAGAAAATAACGGTTTCAAAATCATTTTTTACCATATTGTTTTTAAAACAACTTTTATGAAAAAAATATTGGCGTCTAAAATAGAGAGAAAAAACGGATTAAACATAAACACACCCGACTATCAAATTATTAAAAAAAAAAGTAAGTTTACTTTTATAGTTTAAAAATATTCGAAAGATATTTTTTTCGTTCGTCACCGGCTACATCCTGAATTTATTATTTTTTTTAAATTGTTTTATTTTTATTCGTGTCATACATTTAACCTTTACTCATTGACTGTAAGTATACCCCTTTTTTTAATTTTTTTTTTACTCTAATTTTTATTAAATGTATAAGTATGAATATTTACCTAACCCTCGTTCTTTTTTTTTTTTGGTAATTTTTGCTCGTACGTAAACTTTGGTAAAGTGTCTCGTGATAGCAACAATATCCACAGTATTTACTTAAAGAAAAATCTTAGTTAAAACGATTTTTGAACGCTTGCAAAATAACTGTTGCTGTTTTCTTCTATTGTTTTCATTATTTTATTTACTTGTGTCTTTATTTATCTAAGGAGTTGGTCTTTCTTCTGATGTTAAATTAAATAAACAAACACAGCTAAGCCTGATTCATTAAGCGTGTATAAACACCGCCTTTTTTTATTTTGTATACAAACACGTTCATTGTTTACTGTTTAGTTAGAAATTGCTCAAATTTAAAAATCCCACCCAAAATTGTTATTATTATTAGTTGGATCGAGCTAGGCAAAATTTTGTTGTAATTTAAATAATATTTCCATCTAGTAAATTCAGCGCATGTCTTTTTTGTCTGTTAGTCTGTCATCTCATTATCTAAGGATGGCTATAGTTGTCATCATTACTCTCATCAAGTCGTGTTGACAACACGGATTCCCATGACCATCTCTCGCTACCCGTCCCTATCGGTCATCGCCCCTGGCAGGTCTTCCACACGGCATCCAGAATCTGCATGATTGATGTAGTTTTTGTTGGTCGGCCTACACTGGTGTGTCCATATGTAGGTGTCCACTAGGGACGTTCATTCTGCCGTGTAAAATTCCCCCTGTATTTAACACAATGAAACTTGTATAAAGGTTAATATTATCTTCAAAATTTTTCGACTATTTAAAAGAAAAACATTAAAAAAAACTCCTGATGATTTTTTTTAAAATCCAGCTTACGGAAAATTATGAACGAAAACAATGTTTACATTTTCGCACCATTAAATGAATTGAAATTTAACGTAGCTAAAAACAAGTTACGACTTGAGGCTTTTAAAAATTCTATGAAAAATCAATTAAGATTCAAATTTTAACGGAAATTTGGCTACTTATTCACCTGTTGAGGAAATTATGTTTAAAATAGTTTTTTTTTCTAAAATATATTAGGGGAAATATATATATATATATATATATATATATATATATATTTACGAGGTCTCCCCCTCCATTTCATTTGATGACATCTGAAAAATATGAAGCTATAGAAAATGATTTTCAGTTTTTTTCTATCAAGATAAGAATTCATCTTGTTTAAAACACATGAACTCAGTTTTATCTGAGTTCACATATCGTCTATGTCATAGACGCTAAGGCTTCTTACTACCTTCTCTAGGCTATACAGCTGTGATTCAGCTTGTGCAAATGTATTTGTGAGAAGCACTAGATCATCTGTATAGTCCACATCTGTAATACTCTCTGCGGGATATCACCAGCTTCTTGCCTTTTTTAATGATGTTTGTAATCTAGGCAGATCATATATATATATATATATATGATGCTAATATATCTTCTTGTAGGACTCCAGTGACAATGTCAAAGAAATCTGTGTCTGTAGCTTTGGTTGCTCACAGAGAAAAACTCTACAATTTATTAAGAAACTGTAGTTGGGACCCATTAAATTTCCCGGGGATTCATTCAAATCTAATCCGTGCATCCCGTCCCAGGACGCACTAAATTAAAAAGCTATCTGCATCACTGTTAGTGTATTAGTTTTTTAAAATCTGAAAACTTTTAAAAGATCTTATGAGAGGTTTGATTTACAATGTACTTTGTAAAAGGTGAGCTTAAGCTAAACAAATGCTTACCTTTTTCTAACTGTGTAAATTAGACATCTACCTGAAGATATCCTCGCCCTGTCGGCTGGGGCGTTAGAATGCACCGACTGCACCTCTGCAGAGGAGTAAGACTCCCCCAAATTGGGGCCACCTGTTGGCCGTGGGTGGCAATCTGTGATGCTTAAGGACGGAGTGGTGGATGAGCAGTTCATGACATGCAACACTCCACTTAGACCCTTATTTAGGCTAGACAGGTGGTCGGAGAGGCCCCCTCCGATCAGTCGGCTGGTCACATCAAGCCCTAGCACCTATATGATTGCCCCAACCCTATTGCCCTTATCGCAAGTCCCAACCCCATTTTCTCATATGGATGCTAGAAGGTGGTGGCTGAGGGTCTACATGTCCTGGGAATGATGTTAAACTCTATCTGATGGGGAGGTTCCAGTTTTGGAGGTTTGTGGAATGTGGAGCAACCCTTCATCACCATTGCTCCCTGGTCCACTCTGACCCAGAGTGGTAGTACCTATTAGGGTCCCATCTATGGGTTAAATAGAAAAATGTATTTATAAAAAAAAAAATTGTGTATCCATTAAGAATTAATTTATTTCAAAACTTTATCAGCATTAAATGTGACCCACTGAGGTCGATATGCCGTAAAACAAAACAAAACAAACCAAACCAAACTGAAGATATCCTGGCTGTAAATCAAAGCTTGTTAATTTTTTCTATAACGTTTATTAAAAACTTGGTGTTATGTTTACATTTGCATTGCGAGCATTGGCCACTGATTGGGGTTATGAACCTTAACCTTTCAACAATGTCTATTAATTTATAGGTGCTCCCTTGAAATATAGTTCAGTGTGTGTAGCTTCAAATTTAATCTATAGTAATATGATTGTCCCAACACTATTGTCCTTATGGCAAGCCCCAACCTTTTTTATCATATGGGTGTTAGAAGGTGGTGGCTGAAGGTCTTCATGTCCTGGGTATGACGTTAAATTCTAACTGGTGGTGAGGTTCCAGTTCTGGTGGTCTGGAGAATGTGGAGCACCCCTTCATCACCATTGCTCCCAGGTGCACTCTGATTTGGAGTGGTGGTATCTGTTGGGGTTCCATCCATGGGATAAATAGAAAAATGTGTTTATAAAACAAATGAGTATCCATTAAGAAAGAATTTATTTTAAAACTTTGTTAGCATTATATGACCCACTGAGGTTGATATGCCGTAATACAAACCAAACCAAACCATAGTAATAAGCAAAGTATACGGAGTGACCTATTGTTTGTATCAGCCAGACTGCAAAGGAGTCTATCCCCTTTTTGCTAGTGTTACCAGGGAGATTGTTTTTGCATCTGAAGTGGAGTGCCACACCTACCATCAGCTCACACAGATCCAGGCCATGCTATTCATGTATTGAACCCAGAACCTTGTGGTTCCAAAGTGGATGCTCAACTAACTAAGCTAAACCATTTGTACCAATGAAGGGATCCACATCCAGAGCAAGGATTAGGGGGCAAATCGCCGTGTCTTTTCTTAGGTGAAGAAGGAGTAACTTGTTTTTTGGGGGGAGGTCTGAATTTGTTTCTATTATCACGCAATTTCCTAATGTGCCCTACAGCAGACTGTTCAATATTTTTTGAGTCTTGTTTTAAACTGACAAACCTTTGAGAGTCTTCTGCCAATTGTTGCAGAGTCAAGGTGGGCTCGTTTTCCAACTTATTTAATACCCTTCGTCTAATTTCAGCGTCTTTCACTGATACTAAACCCTGGCAATAAATTAGACATTTAAAATTGTCAGAGCTTAGTTCAGACAGCTTAAAATCGTCATAGTGTTTATTAACTGTGGATGCAAAGGTTGTATAATCCTCGTTTAATGACTTTTATTGTCAAGATTTGTTTATGTTTACTTCACACTATCACTGACCGCATCCTCAGTATGGCATAACGCTAAATTGCCCCCAGTGGTGATACTCCAGTTCTGGAGCTCTGGGGAATATGGAGTACCCAGACCTGTTGTATACTATCCCCAGACCTGCAAATCGTATGGAGGTGGGTGCCTGGAAGGGCTGGTTTTTTATATTTTCTATGAATACTACTTTATGAAAATTGACATGTGGGTAATTCCATGTTAAATCATCCGCCCACTTCAATTTTTCTGAAATTTTGTACATGCCTGAACTATGTTAAAGTTAGACAATCCCCAAAATTTGAGCTTCCAATTCCAAAAATTAATGGAGTTATGTCAATTTTTAGCTATCCAAATTTGGGGGGTTTCGCAAAAAATGGCAACTTTTTGTAGCCTATTTTTGTCTGTAAAATAAGTTCTAGAGCTTCCCTACTCCTAAAAGTTGGCTTATAAAAGCATTTTGGTCCAAAGAATCCAAAAATGCCGTCAAAAAAGTCTTAAAGTCAACCAATTTTGAGTTATTGATGATTTCTGATTTTTTCGTAGCAAGATCAATATCCCGATGTGGCACTGCATCTCTGACAAAAAAATTTTTCTATTATCATTTCACATATATTGCACATTATTTGTACCAAAATGATAGGGGGTGGGTGACAATTTTACTTTTTGACATGGAATTACCCATGTAGTAGAGTAGGAGAATGGGCTGGTTTAGCTCAGTCGGTAGAGCGTTTGGCTAGGAACCACAAGGCTCTTTGCTCGATACCAGCCCTTGCCAACTCAGCGTATGAGTAGCACAGGGATCTGTACGGTAACGTAAGGAGCTGATGATAGGTGCACCACCTCAGATGCTAAAATAATCTCCTTGGTCTAGCGCTATTGAAAAGGGGATAGACTCTCTCACTGTATGGCTGATACCAACATTAGGCCGCCCTGACAACTGTACTTATATAGAGTGGGGGATATCGTAGATTGTGGGTGCAGGAGAAACTAGCACTGGCCCTGGGAGTACCTTTTCATTGGCATTACTCCGAGATCCACTCTAACTTTGAACTCCTTGGTCTAGCACTACTGAATAGACTCCCTCGAATTCTGGCTGATACTGACTTTAGGTCACCCCGACGACTTTAAGTATCAAATAGATCAGTTTGAAAATTATAAGTGGTAGATAGTGATGTAATAAACAGGGTTAGTATGAAGTGTATGGTGATGAGGATAAGAACAAGCACAGATTTAAGTTTCAAAATTGTATTGGAAAAAGGAACATGAAAAGCGAGGAAAAGATAGAAATGAATTTAAAGGATATTTTTGGTGATAGTTGTGTCATGAATGATAAAGTCAGTAAAGGGTCTGGTGGCCGTGGTAATGTTGTAGTGGGGTGGTGATGTAGACAGAAATTTGTGTTTTGGTATTCTGAAGTTGATAGGTGGTTGTATCGTGTATGATAGTTGGCATATTAGTATCACTGAATGATGTTTGCCCCTTTAAGTTGCCGGTCGGTCAGAGTAGGGGTTGGGAGATAGAAGTAAGTCCGCTGCCTTGTGATGTAGGTTTCGTTTGCGAGGTCGGCCCTCGTTGAAGTGTTTGACGCTGACGCCTGGATCTCTCTGTGTTGTCAGCTTTTCAAAGCCGACTTTAAATAGAATGTCGCAACCCAAAATCGGATCAACTGAAGTCATTTTCATTTCACCCGGGAATCGTTTTCATTCGATGAAAACGCGAATTTTATTTACAAATTTATTCTATTTATTGTTTAGGAATTCTTGTTTTCCAAACGGAAGTCTAATCTCGAGCCTATGCTTAGAAACGTGTTAGTTTGGTCACTTCTTTTTAGGCTACCATGTAGTAAACTTCCGGTTGGCGTCACAACTTATGTTTTGTTTTGTTGGCAAGTAGTGAATCGGGAGATATCTATATTTGTTTATGTAACAGTGATAAAAAAAAAAGCAGTTTAACTAAAAGTATTTTCTTTTCATTTCAGGTAATCATGTTGGAAGAAACAGCACCAGAATTTTTATTCTACTTTTCATCTAAAATTCCATCAAGTGAAACGTTTGATCCACACTTGGAAGTATTCCAGCTCCTGTCTTGAAAAATCCGTACATTACCGGATTTAGAAAAGATTGTTTAAGATATACGCTATATGGCAATCAGTATGGATAAAGATGCCAAAGCTAATGACACTTTTACTTGTCATATTTGTCTAAAAGATTTTCCTGATATATCAGCTTTGGATATCCACATGCACACCCATTCCAGGGACAAGCAATTCGACTGTGGAAAGGATTTTTTCAATATTACTGATTTGAATACACATTTATACTCACATCCCAAGAAACAGCAGCAGTTTCAGTGCAAGTCTTGCGGAAAAGACTTTAGGACTATTTCTGAGATGAATGGGCATACTTGCCCACAACTCACGGAGAATCATTTTGAATGCCAAATTTGTGAAGAAGAGTTTGTCAACATGTCTGACTTGAGTAAACACATGGCTGTACATTCCGAGGATAGGTTATTCAACTGTTTGATTTGTGGCAAGGATTTCTCTGATGTGACAGACTTCAGTATGCACACGTGTTCCCATCCCGAAGAAAAGCAGTTCAAGTGCGAGAACTGCGGGAAAGAATTCCCTAACATTTCAGTCTTGAACTTGCACATGCGCTTGCATTCTGATGAGAAGCAGTTTACGTGTCAGATTTGCAGTCTAAGATTTCCAGATGTTGAAGACCTGAATTTGCACGTGTGCCAACACACGGAAGAAGAATGGTTTAAATACAAAGCTTGTGAACGGGAATTTGCTACTATCTCCAGTCAGGATGTGCACAAATGTTCACCTTCTCGGAAAAAGCAACTGAAATGTGAGCTTTGTGACAATGTCTTTGCTAACATATTGGACTTGAACAGACATATAGATATGCATTCCGAGGAGAAGATGCTCGACTGCCGGATCTGCGGGAATGACTTCCTGAACGTTTCAGAATTCAGTCTGCACATGCATGCACACACAAGAGAAAAGTGGTTCGACTGTCGGATCTGTGGACAAGGTTATCCCGACCTTGTAGACTTTAACTCGCACAAATGCTGTCTGTCTGAGGAGAAGCTGTTTGAGTGTGAGTCGTGTGGCAAAGAGTTTCCTGACATTGCAACTTTCAACATCCACCGGCTCACTCATTCTGAGGAGGAGAAAGTGTACAACTGCCAGTTTTGTGAAAAGGACTTTATGGATATGGCAGATTTGAATATGCATTTGCGCACACATCCCGAGGGAAGGCGTTTCCACTGTCAAATTTGCGGCAGAAAGTTTCCCAATATTCCAGATCTGAACATGCACACACGCTCTCACCCGGGAGAGAAACAGTTTGAATGCGAGATATGTGGCAAGATCTTTTCACAGTTTGGAAACTTGAGAATGCACATTCAAATGCATTCACGACCAACGTCTTTCAAGTGCCAGCTCTGTGACAAAGAGTACTCCCAGAAAGCGTTTCTTGACCAGCATTTACGTAAACACACCGGATACAAACCGTTCCCCTGTGAAATTTGTGGCAAAGATTTCCCCAATAAAGGTGACTTGAATAAACACATGCGCATTCACACCAAGGAGAAGCCGTTTCAGTGTGAAACATGTGGCCGAGAGTTTGCACAGAAGGGTCATCTGATGGCTCATACACGTACCCATACGGGATATAAACCATTTGAATGTGAAACTTGTGGTAAGGCATTTTCCTTCAAACATGATCTAAAGAAGCATACGCAGACTCACAGTGGAGAGAAACCGTTTAAGTGTGCGACTTGTGGCAAGGAGTTTACACGCAAGGACAATATGACAAAACATGCAGCTACTCACAATGAGGAACCAATATTGTGGTATAATTATGAGGCAGCCTTTTTCTGAAAATAAAGGACTCCAACCACTTGAAACAGAGCTGTTACTGGCAAAGTGTGAAATAAGTTTATTTCATTTTGTCTATCAATTTTGTCTCGGATTTCTAATTGAATTTCTAGCATTTTTGTTGGCATTTTATATAACAGAGGTGCCCGTTATGTAATGGTTTTCATCTTCGGAAATGGACATGGTAACACGAGTTCAAATCCTGAATGAGGCTGCTTGTATTTCACATAGTGCTAATGCCCTTGAGAGAGCTATGAATCCAGACATTCTCAATCCAGCTATATTAAATGTTAGGGCAGAAATCCTGAATGAGGCTGTTTGTATTTCACATAGTGCTAATGCCCTTGAGAGAGCTATGAATCCAGACATTCTCAATCCAGCTATATTAAATGTTAGGGCAGACTGAGCTCTGTAACCATATGGTTACGCAATCAGTCTATGTGAAGGAAAACTCAAACCTGCTAAAAGTTTATTTCATTCTGATTTATTTTGTCTAGAATTTCTAATTGAATTTCTAGCATTTTTGTTGGCATGTTATATAACAGAGGTGCCCGTGGTGTAATGGTTATCAAATCCTGGATGAGGCTGTTTGCATTTCACATAGTGCTAATACCCTGAACTCTTTAACCATGGTTATGCAATCAGTCAAGAGAAGGAGAACTCTGAATTCAAACCTGTTAAACTCGACTTAAGAAATTGACCTTGTGTCACATCCTGCTCGTGTGGAGGGTTTGGTAAATACATATAATAGATAATAGGGATTGAACGTAAACTACTTAAAAAAAACCATAAATCAACAGAGATAAGAAATTTTTATTAGTCAATATCTGAAACTAAAACTAAAGAATATTCTAATGGACATTTCTTGATTTTGGCCGGTTATTTATTGGCAACAATCAGGGTCAATAATGAATCATCATCATCATCATCATCATCATCATGTCAACAGCGTGGATCTCCATGACTCTTCCTTGCCACCCATCCCTATTGGCCATCACTCCTGGCAGGTCATCTGCACAGCATCCAGTATTCATGCTGAGCTGATGAAGTTTTTTTACTGGCCAATCCGCACCGGTGTGTGGCTGTCCATAGAATAACGTCACCCATGAGTTCATCCTTGCTTCTCCAGCAGTGTTCAGGATGTCTTGTTCGTCTAGTGAATCAAAATAGCAAGAAAAAAAAAAAGAAAAATAGGGCAGGTACTCATAATGTATATGCATAAAGGAAAAATAAAGGTTGGTTGATGTTGGGTTTACATCATGCCAAAGTCAATTTAACAGTTATGATCTCCATTTATATACCGTCTAAAAATGTATCTTCACAATCACTTTAAACATTTCATTAGGTACCACCAAAATACGTCACGTGATCACTTTAGGCCATATTGAAGGAAGAAATGTAAATATTTGGTAATTTTCACCTTTAGTTGGCTAAATTCCTAGCATAAAATTGTGCGTGCGCATTATCTGAAATGAACTTAATTGTTATTAAGAACACATTTTATGATATTTTGTGTTAAAGCATGCAGTTGTATTGTTTTCGAAAAGTTTCTAAGATTTGTGTATTTCTCACAGAGACTTTCCAAAATGGTTTACCGGCTTGTTTCAAAGTGAAAGTCAGTTGGCTAAATTCCTAGCATAAAATTATCTGAAATGAACTTAATTGTTATTGAGAACACATTTTATGATATTTTTGTGTTAAAGCATGCAGTTGTATTGTTTTCGAAAAAGTTTCTAAGATTTGTTTATATCGCACGAAGACTTTCAAAATAGCTACTTGCTTTTCAAAGTGAAAGTCAAGGGAGGTTACTCTAATTGCCTTTTTTCTAGGAATTTAGCCAACTAAAGGTGAAAATTAATTGAACTTTTAAAAAAAAATCTCGCAAAAAAGAAATAACGAACATAAAGAGTTGTTACAAAGAAACACAGTTAATTCAATGATCAAATTATCCAATTGGGAAAAAC
This sequence comes from Doryteuthis pealeii, assembly GCA_023376005.1. Classification (NCBI taxonomy): domain Eukaryota; kingdom Metazoa; phylum Mollusca; class Cephalopoda; order Myopsida; family Loliginidae; genus Doryteuthis; species Doryteuthis pealeii. The sequence goes on along the minus strand of CM042151.1, from coordinate 32,645,075 downwards.
TCACTGTTATCTTGAAAAATAAGTAAAACAGTCTGTTTTTTTACAACATGGTCAGTTTTTTATTGATATTTTTTTAGCAGAATTCTGTATTCATGGTCTGTTACCAAAAAGCTTTGGCCAACAAAACTTATAAAAATCTTCTGATATAATTATTCAGACTTATCTTTATAGCAAAAAAGTAAAAATCATTTTTGGTCAAATCATTTTTTCATATTTCATAAAATAAAATAGGCCTCGTAAAAAAAAAAAAAAAAAAATATTTCCCCTAATATATTTTAGGAAAAAACTATTTCAGACATATTTACATCAGAAGGTAAGTAATTATGGAATTTTTTGTGAAAATCGGACCATTAATTGATTTTTCATAGAATTTTTTTAAAAAGCCCCAAGTCATAACTTTTTTTTTGGCTATGTTAAATTTCAATTGATTTAACAATGCAAAAATATAAACATTGTTTTTCATTCATAATTTTTTTTATTTCTGTAAGCTGAAATTTTTTTTTTTTTTAAATCATCAAGAGTTGTTTTAACATTTCTTCTTTCAAATGGACAAAAAAAATTCAAATAATATTAACCTTTATGCAAGTTTCATGGTGTTAATATAGGGGGGGGGTAGTAAATTTCACAGGGAAAATTGGTGGTACCTACATTTCATACTTGGTTTATTTTCCTGACCTCTCACCAAACTAAATTGACACAAGGATTTTTAACGTGAGGAGCCATGCACAAAACGAAGCTCATGATGTGGCCAGTGCAAAATGTGCATGATCCCCTGGCCTTCCCTTTTTGGGTACCTCGTGCAGCAGGCAATAAACTTGTCTCTGCTCCTTTGTAAACGAGTTGGTAGGTATTGCCTGGGGGGATTACCCTGGATCATGCGATTAATTTTACTAACCGGTCCAGAAGCCAAACCTCCTGGATATTGGGGCATGACTGTGTGGGTAAAATGCTGCAATGTCAATGTTCTGAGAGTCAATTAATTAATGTAGTTCAGAATCGAAAGGAACTAATTTCCCCTCAAAGGCCACTACGCCCACGCAATGGGGGGGGTGTAGAATAATTATACTAAGTTCCAATTACCGTCGAATTGGTAAAACAAGGCAACAAGTAGCCGTAACTGAATATGGATCTAATCTTTTTGCGATCCTACTGCAGAATGCCAGGGTATTTATGAAGCCTCATAACATCATAGAAACCAAGCAGCCAATCAGGACTCAATGAATGGAATCACCCAAATAGATGAATGGACTAGTCTTGAGTTCCATAAGTACCAGCTGTCTTAGGGACTAGTTCAGTTGTGTTTAGCCAGTTGCTGTTGTTCAAACCAATAGTCCAAACTCTAACTTCAATAATATTAACCATTACAAACAAATCTATTTGACCCACGAGATAGAATCTTAAAGAGGTACTACCACTTCAGATCAGAATGACCTGTGAGTAATGGTAGTTTGTTTGTTTGTTTTGTTTTACGGCATATCAACATCAGTGGGTCATTTAATGCCGATAAAGTTTTGAAATAAATCAGTTCTTAATGGATAATACAATTTTTTTAAAAATATATAATACATTTTCTATTTAACCCATAGATGGGACCCTAACAGGTACTACCACTCCGGGTCAGAGTGGACCAGGGAGCAATGGTGATGAAGGGGTGCTCCACATTCCCCAAACCTCCAAAACTGGAACCTCACCATCAGATAGAGTTTAACGTCATTCCCAGGACATGTAGACCTGCAGCCACCGCCTTCTAGCACCGATATGATAAAAAGGGGTTGGGGCTTGCCATAAGGGCAATAGGGTTGGGAAAATCATATAGGTGCTAGGGCTTGACATGACCAGCCGATTGATCAGAGGGGGCCTCTCCGACCGCCCGTCTAGCCCAAGATAGGGCCAAAATGGAGTATTGCATGTCATGAACTGCTCATCCACCTGGGTTCTATCCTTAAGCATCACGGGTTGCCACCCACGGCCAACAGGTGGCCCCATTGGGGGAATCTTACCCCTCTGCAGAGGTGCAGTCGGTACATTCTAACGCCCCAGCCGATAGGGCGGAGTAATGGTAGTGAAGGTGGGACTCCAATTTTGGAATGTGGAACTCTTCAGAACTAGTGTCTTTATTAAATGCAGTTTGGTGCCATACCCAGGATACCCTTGTATGAGGGTCTTACAGTCTAGTAAGTAAAGTAGCTGGGGTGACCTAAAGTTGGTATCGGAGTCTATCCCCTTTTCACTAGTGCTAGACCAAGGTGATTGTTTTCGCATCTGAGGTGGAGCGCCACACCCACCATCATCTCCTCACCTTACCGCACAGAGCCCTGTACTACTCACAAGACTATTTGCTTTTGTTCAATATTCTTCTATATTTATATTTAGTGAATGTTTTGCGTATTTCAAATAGAGTTCAAACTCGCTTACTACGAGGCCATGAATACTCCCTCTCTTGTAAAAGAACAGGAATGGTACTATTTAACCTATAGCTGGGGGGAAAAGAGGGTTCATACCTTTCCCAAGGGTATTAGTCTGAAAGTTAAAATGATAGCATGACTGGAGTTCAAACTTGCTTACTATGACGTCACAGTCCAGCATGGTGGGCATGATACCATCGGGACTCCCTCTCTTGTAAAAGAACAGGAGTGCTACTTGTGGTTCCTAGGTGGGCGCTCTACCGACTGAGAGTCATGCTGAAAGCACCAGTTCCTGTTAGATCACCAAAGTTAACCAATGATGAACCTATTCAATATTTAATTGAGTGACCTCTTAAGCAACGGCGGGTACTGTAAGCAACCTGAGTCCTTTGTTTATCAAAATGTCTTATATTTGCCATTAAATGTCTTCAAAACGTTTGATGTGCCATAAAACAAAATAACTAAATAACCAACCTTTGTATGAGGAGGGTCTTTCACGTCTGTTAGGGTTGCAGTCCACATAATCTAGGCCCAACAAACAGGGCTGGAGAATAAAAGTTTGACACTAGTGGCAATGCTGCAATTTTGTCACAAATTTCCTAAAAAACAAAACTTGGTTATTTCCTTTAACTCTAACCTAAAAAAGGGGAACCACTCTGAATGAATTTTATCTGCTAATTAATCTACCCATTATTTTCCCATTAAACTAACCTTAAACCCTAACCCTAACCCCGTCTTCTTTTTTCCTAGTAGATCAATAAATAAATAATTTATAAAATTCATTCAGTGGGTCCCCTTTTTTTAGGTTGGAGTTATAGGAAATAACCAAAAACTTGGTAATCTACAGAATGCCTAAGAAATATGTACATTTGATTTTATTTCGTAATTTGCCTTGGAAATTTAATCATTCTATTGAATTTCTGTTTGCCAGAAACAGAGCAATTAACTTTTATCCGCAATTCAGACACACTCTGGAAAATTCACACATACTTCCCCCTAGTTTGCCCCCTTGTCTAAAAAGGGGCAGGGCTGAGTTTATTGCCTGGTGCCTGAGGCGCCTCAAAAGAGGTATGTAATTTTTACACTAGCCACTGCATAAGCTTCGGTTTGTGTATGGCTCCCCACAATAATCGGACTTTATGTTTGTCTGACATGGTGGGAGGTCAGAAAATACATATAATCATCTCTGTACTTGGTCTCCTCTTTTGAAATGGGCAGATTGCCAGGTGCCTGAGGTGCCTCAAAAGAGGAATGCCAAAGGATACATGCAAGTTTTACACTAGCCACTGCATGAGCTTCGGTTTGTGCATGGCTCCCTACAATAATCAGACTTTGATTCATAAGAATAAATGAAGTGGTTATATTCTAACCTCCCACCATGTCAGATGAACACAGATTTATTCCATTAATAATATAAAAGATTGTAGATGGTAATATTATACACATGTTTGATATTTCTCTGAATGTTTGAGATGAGGCTTGATGATTAGTATTATCTGTATTATTCGGACTATTGTCCTCATCTTTATTGTTACCTGTACAACGTTTCGGCTGATATGCCCTCCGGCCTTCTTCAGGTATTTCTTGTCGGACTCTGGAACCTTCTTGGACTGGGGAACCTTCTTGGACTCGGGAACCTTCTTTTCAGATTCAGGAACCATCACGGAACTTTGAACCTAACCCTTTATTCTGTCCACGGGGGTAACATAGAATAATAATTAACACAACGCCCCTACCCCAGCTATGGTTAGCGGAATGAAAACAGGATACCCCCGTGGACTGAATAAAGGGTTAGGTTCTGTGATGGCTCCTGATTATGACAAGAAGGTTCCCGAGTCCGAAAAGAAGGTTCCCGAGTCTGACAAGAAATACCTGAAGAAGGCCGGAGGCCATATCAGCTGAAACGTTGTACAGATAACAATGAAGATGAGGACACTAGTCCAAATAACGCAGATAATAATGTTCGATATTATTAAGATTTGTATTGTATTGGTATTTCAGTCTCGGAAGACTATAATAAAGTTTTTTGTGCCCCTGAAGTCATAGCGCCTCCTGTGACTGTGAAGTCCGATGTTTGAAAAACTTTCTTGACCACAGATGTCACATGTGAAGGCTGTCCCTGAAGATGTTGATCTTCTGGTTCTTTGTTACTGCTGCTTTCTTCTAGATCTCTTAGCTTCATGGTGTTGCATCAGAACAGTCCTCTACGGAGATTCTGCCATCACTGAGGGTGGTCCTGAGCCAAATTTTCCCAGCTGGAAGGGGCAATGCCAAAGCACCTGAGATCATTCTTGCAGACATTCTTGAATCGCAGCTGGTGGCGACCAATCTGTCTTTTACCAGACGTAAGCTCTGCATAAAGAATGTCTTTTGGGATTCGTACATCATCCATCCGACGTACATGACCCAGCGATCGGAGACGACGTTGCCTCAGTAGAGAACACAAGCTGGGGAGTTGAGCTCCATCACCATCAACAAGTACACCTTCGCCTACCTTGGGTCCACCATCACCGACAACCTGTCACTTGATACTGAACTCAGTTGCCAGATCGGAAAAGCTGCCTCAACTTTTGGGAAGCTCACAGCAAGAGTGTGGGACAACAGCAAGCTCACTATTCGTACAAAGGTACAAGTGTATAGGGCATGTGTTATCAGCACCCTCATGTATGGAAGTGAAACATGGACCTTATACTCCCACCAAGAGCGGCGGCTAAATAACTTCTACCTTCACTGCCTTAGACGTATACTGGGCATCACCTGGAGGGACAGGATCACTAACACAGCAGTTCTATTAAGATTTATATCTAACTTAATTATGTATAATCTGTTAAGTTTCTTTTTTCTTCTTTATACTTTTCTCAAAAATTCAGACTCTAATGCACACACCTCTCTCACACTCGAAGAAAGTTCTACAATGTTAACAGCATGGACAAACTATTTGAAAAGATAGATCCCAAGAGCATATTAAAGTTTTTGAAAAGAACTGGCCTCCCTATCTAGGAGTTTTGCAAGTCATGGACTGTTCATCCACCTGGGTTCTATCCTTAAGCATCACGGGTCGCCACCCACGACCAATAGGTGGCCCCATTTGGGGGAGTCTTACCTCTCTGCAGAGGTGCAGTCGGTGCATTCTAACACCCCAGCCGACAGGGCAGGATGCTTCATGTGCAACCTCCTCTTAGCAGGTGCTGTTATACCAAGTCTAGTCAAGGCCCTACAGTGTGAGGGCCCTACACACCTTACTTCTTTTGACTCTCTTCCTTGACCTCTGCACTTTTCTGCCTGGTATTTGGTGAGTTTCCTCCAGATGCTCTTTCCAGGGCATTGTTAATCCCCACACAATCACCTGCTCAGTTGCATCAAAGATAAACAAATATTTGATAATGATTTGAAATGATAATAGAAAAGAAATTTGTCATAGTGCCACATTAGGTTATTGATCTTGCTATAAAAAATCAGAAATCATCAATAATTTAAAATTGGTTGACTTTAAAAAATTTTTTATAGCAGTTTTGGATTCCTTGGGCAAAACTGCTTTTATAAACCAATTTTTGGTAGTAGGGAAGGAAGCTCTAGAATTCATTTTACAGACAAAAATAGATTACAAAAAGTCACAATTTTTTACCAACCCCACCAAATTTGGAGAGCTAAAGATCGACATAACTCCTCCAACGTTTGGAATTAGAAGCTCAAATTTGGGGATTGTCTAATGTTAACATAGTCCACACCTGGAGAAAATTTCAGAAAATTTTACTTTTTTTTCTGGATGATTTGACATGGAATTACCCAGGCTCTTGTCTGTGGTTGTGAATAGGTCTTCTCTCTGGCTTTGACAAAAGTAGATGGCTTTCTTCCTGTGGTGGTATTTGCTCTATTTTATGGTTTCAGCAATAACTCTCACAAACACCCAATCACACTACCAACAATAGCATCCATTAACTTGAGACTGCTACTAAGGAGATGCTGAAGGGATCCTCTTGCTGTACATTGAGAGCGGGAAGGCATGTTATTCCTGCCCTATATGTAATTGTTGCTGGGTAAGTTGTCATAAACAACAATCTGATATGATTAGTCAACCTGCCAAAAATCAAACCAAATTAAGTTCTGTTGCATTACATTCTCCCACTTTGTCCAAGCTCCCTGTCCAGCAAAGAGCAGGTGATATCCCACACAAACTGTCACAGATGCAGACTATGCTGATGACCTTGCACTTCTTGCAGATACACCAGCACAGGCTGAGTCACTACTACATATGTTACATAATTATTAGATACCTAATGATTATGGCAATAGTGTAGAAATCATAATGGCGATTAGTGCAGCTGATGGCCTTGAGAGTGGGTGACAGCGCTTGACCTCACTCTGACCTTGCTTTCCAGGGATAAATCATGAGAACCGGAACCCTTATAGAAGGCCCTGTTCCGGTTTAAGGATACTAAGTAACTCAGGCAGTTAGAAGTTAGAAGCCGAGCTAGCAAGATGTAAGGATCTGCGCAGACGTCTGGTTTGGGGATTTGGAAATAAAGTAACGTCAACGTAAATCGAAGTCTTGTGTTTATTACCTAAAAACTAACAATGACACAGGGCTTCTGATAACGAGGAATCCCCATAGAGGACCAGACCGGAATCCCCAAGAAAGTCAATACCAGACGCTAGACCAGACCAAGATGATAGACGATCAGGATAGCAAAGCCGGCCAGAAGAATAGATGACCAAGATATAGAAGAAGTAAAGAAGTAAAGAAAGGTATATAACATTATATCGATTTGGTACGGTGAAAACGTCAGTATGCAACACATAGCCTGGAGGAGGCAGCAAAGATCATCGGCCTCTATGTGAACTCTGTTTTATCAGAGTTCATAAGTTTCAAAAAGAAAGGAGACATCTCTACACTTGATGGTAAGCCTCTCAAGATAGTAGAACAATTCACATACCTAGGTAGTAATATCTCATCCACAGAGAGCGATATCAATACACAAATAGGAAAGGCATGGTTGGCCACAAACAAATTATCAGTCAAATGGAAATCCGATCTCACTGACAAGCTAAAGCGACAATTCTTCCAGGCTTTTGGTTATATCATTATTGCTGTATGGATGCACCACTTGGACCCTAACGAAGCGCTTGAGAATAAACTAGATGGGAGCTGCACAAGAATGTTGAGTGCTGCGGTCTTGAACAAGTCGTGGAAACAGCACCCCACAAGGAGGCAGCTGTATGGCCACTTGCCCCCCCCCCATCTCCCAAACCATACAAGTAAGACAGACTAAGCATGCAGGACACTGCTGGAGAAACAAGGACAAGCTCATAAGCAACATACTCCTGTGGAAGCCAACACATGGGCATGCTAATGTGGGCTGCCCAGCCAGGACCTACATTGACCAACTATATGAGGATGCTGGATGCTGTGCAGAAGACCTCCCAGAGGCAATGAATGATAGGGAAGGTTGACAAGAGATTGTCATGGATATCCGTGCTACTTGCGCGACATGATGATGATGAGGGCAGTGGTGTCTTAGTTCAATGTAAAGTACTTGAGGAGAGTTAATGAATTTTGGGGTTTGGCCTTGGAGTTGTAAATAATCTCTATGTTAGTACTGATATATATATGGAATAAGTAAATGGGAAAAGCTAGCTTTTAACAATAACAAAAGTTTTATCTATCTATATATATAAAGGAATTTGCAATTATTTTGTCCGGAAAAAACTCTGAATTCAAACCTGTTGAACTCCGCTTAAGAAATTGACCTTGTGTCACATCCTGCTTGGGCGGAGGGGTTAGTAAATATATATATGCTGAAAACACTGAAAAGATTACTAAAATTAAGCAGCTATGAGGCTGTTCAGTACTTAATTGAGTGACTAGTTAAGCAATAGCAGGTACCTTTGCTTATCAAAAATGACTTGATTCAACCTTAAATCATCTGAAAGAGGGTTGATATGCCATAAAACAAAACAACTAATTAAAAAATCAACTTTAACTATCATATTTGTCTTAAAGATTTTTTTTATATATATCAGCTTTAAATATCCACATAAACACTTATTTGTTGTCTTCGGTATGACATTAAACTGTGTCTAATGGTAAAATTCCAATTTTGAAGCAATGGAGAGTGTAGAGTACCCCTTCATCACCATTACTCCCAGGTCCACTCTTACCCAGAGTGGTAGGACCTGTTACGGTCCCATCTATGGGTTAAATAGGAAAAAAACATGAGTTTAAAAAATCTGTTTAAAAAAATTGTGTTTAAAAAAAATTGAATACCCATCAGCCCGTCTTTGGCATGAAATAATCCAACAAGGGTTGACATGTTGTAAAATCCACCAACAACCAAATTTTCCCCATGGCTGTACCAAATTTTCTAGCTATTTTTTTTTTTTTACCTGTATGATAGGATATTTCAAAGTTTACTATCTATTCACCTAACAACTCATTCTATTCAAATAAAGTCCTATTATTATTGTTGTAGTCTGAGCCCTTCTGCCCAATTATAATGAACTAACCATTCAGTTTTTGTATTATGCTTGGGTGGGGTACGAGCAAATCCTTGGATCTTCCATCTGAGACTTCTTGGGTTGATCTAGGTGTTGTTCTTAATCTCTGTGTCCAGCTTCTTCTTGGTTCTTATTTTAATGAGGTCAAAGATTATTGTATTTTTGATGTCTTTATTCACCCAAAACCCATAACCATATGCGGGGAGAGAAAACTCAAAGGTGAGATACCATTAGTATTTGACTCTTTCAATCAGCCAGTTAACTCTGAATCTCTAACTAATCCATTCTGATGACCAAGTCAAAACAATCAGAACAGCTAAAAGGTCGGTCAAAGATTACTACCTGTCTATCAAACTTCATGAACTTTTGTATGAGTTGTTACTTCTAGCCTATTACTTTTAAATTACTACCATGACCAGAAGAACAACACAAGCCAAAATAGAAGATACAGAGTATTAAAACAAGCCAAGAATAAACTGAGCCTAAGTATATGGGTATACATCCACGGATATATTCTATACAATACATAGATACATCTCCTCACAAAAAGGTGCTATGTAACAGTAATACCTGTTAAGGTCCCATCTATGGGTTAAATAGATAAAAAAAATGAGTTTAATTGAATGTTTTGTAGGGATTATATAAAACTAAAATAAAATTAGAATACCCCCCCCCCCAACAAACTCCCATGGGCCTTCACCGGAAGAACCCTCCACGCATGTGCAACAAAAAGGACTGATACTTCACCCCAAGAGAATATCTCAGCCATTTTAGGCCGAGTTTAGGCCGTAACTGGGTCTAGTCGCTCCTACTAGCCAGGGAGATATTCCTTTGCTACAGGCGACTATGACCCGGTCAATAAAACCTAAGTCATAACACCATCTCCCCTCCCCCTCTCTCTCTCTCTCTCTCTCTCTCTCTCTCTCTCTCTCTCTTCTCTCTCTCTCTCTCTTTCGTTCCTTAAATTCCTTCTTTTTCAGCGCGACCACCAAATGAGATGGGGTACAAATCAAAAACTCTTAGAACACGCAACCAGAATATCCAGCTCCATATAAAACTTAAAACATCCAAACCTCTTCCAACCCCATAGTTTTTAGAAAAAAATTGTTTTTTCAAAAAGTTTTAAAACCCAACAAAGATAAATAAAATCAAAACGTCTTTTGCCTGAAATAACGCAAGTGTTGATTAAATGTTGCCATAAAATCCAACCAAGTAACTAACCATCAGTATAGAAAATGATAAAGATGCTGACTATTCGGATATTTTTCTCTCTTTTCTTATTACTGTAAGTAAAGAAAATTGAAAAATTGACAAAAGCAATTATCACGCCTCTTGATGTTATGTCTGATCCCATTGCCAGGTGGTCGAGACAATCTAATCGCGTGTAGTTTAACCTCTCCAACAATGAAACACAAATAACCGTGGGTATAGTTAAAATGTATATATTCAGTAGGAGAAGGTAAGAAGCGGGTGCCTATAATTCTTTTCTGAGATGGAAAGAGAGGTCGACAGACACGTCTTGTCATGCCGAGAATAAGTGGAAAAGAGACTTGAAATTCCCACTGATTCACAACCGGAAATGGACGGTCAAAGGCACAAATGTCTCCTATTTACGAAAAATAACAGAGATGGTCTAAAGGGCATAACCCTTACCTTATTATTTATCTGTTTTATTCAATTATTTATTATTCATTTTAATGATCTTAATTATGATATTATAAGTTGTTCACAGAGTATGAACTCCGGTTCTTATTAAGCATTATGTCACTTAAAGGAAAAGTACCCCAACGAGGAATACTTCAGTAGGACGACAACAAAAGCGTTAGTTACATTCATACAACATTTATTTTACAAATATAGAGGGACGAGGTTCCCCAGGCTATACAATGTCACACGTGTCCAAACATACGTAGCAGTTTAAGAGAGGCAAAATAGGTGGAAACCACTTACTGCATGTGGGGTCTATACCATATAGGATGCACCATGTGTGTGCTGGAGAGAGGTGACAAGCACGTCCGTACTTGTCCAATAGCTTCGGCAAAAGAAGGTGATCTTCTTGGGTTCCTGTGTCACGTGACCAAAAAAGGACTCCTGACGCGGGAGATTACCCAAACCCTGTGACAAGGGAGACTACTCCATATAGTCCTTTACAATATAATCTATAGTATAATATAATTAAAAAATTTAAATATCTAATCATTTTTAATTATTTATCTTATTTATTTATTCATTATTCATCATCTATTTATTATTCTAAAGTAAAAAAAAAAGTTATCAATCATTAGTTACATAATTTTACAAAAAGTTTTTAAAAATAATTTCTCTGAAAAACGTATTGAGCATCCTACCAAAAAGCAGCTGTATGGCCCCCTACCTCCCATCAGATGCATGCTTGGCGTCAAGATTTTGTGTAGGCGGTGGCTGGTTTTGTCATGGCGTGAAGGGCGAGGATGTTAGAAACTGAGAATTGAGGCACCTGGATGGCACGCGGACTGCCTGCTTTATTAATGCGGTATGCAGCGAAGGTTGTGAGTGAGAGACAGTTCTGATTCTTAAGATATAAGATATATTGAAATTTGTTGGAGACACGCGTGCGAATGGTCAAATAAGCAAATCAAGTCCCTCCTGGAGGTCACGTGAGGCCAGCTATAAACGTAAGGACCCCAAAGAGTTGCGTCCTTTTTTTGTCACTCTCGCAGTAGCTGCTTCTAGCGGCGACGATAGCAAAGCAGTTCATCCTCCTACCACTAAAAGGCTCAGAGCCGACAACCAAAATCTCCAACTACAATTTGAACCGAGCCACGAAGGAGTGTATCACAAGGAAATTCAACCAACATCTAAGTTTCCACAGTTATATTATCTACAACCTAACCTAACCCAACCTAAACTTTCAACATTGATCATTGAATTGACATTGCTAGTTTTGTACATTGTTTCTACTTAATTGTATATTTTTGTGATATTTGTATAATAAATTTCTTATTGTAGCAAGGTTGTTGTGTTCCTTTCTTCAAAAGCTTCTCTCCCTTTTCTCTACGCATATTTACCTTTATTCTCCTACGAAACTTAGGGTTTTAAACAGTGCTTCTCTCTGGGATAAAATACCCCATATTTTAGGTGATCAGTCTTAATATCGGTAAACGATGGATTTAAATTCGATAGTTGGAGGGGGTGAATGTTGAAATTGTTATATAACACAAATAAAGATATCTCCCGATTCACAAAATACACTAAAAAAACGCTGATATTCCACTCAGCAGCTAAGAACGTCACCGGATGTGAACAGGACCGTTTCTTTCTACAAAATGAAAAATGTGGCTCTGTGCACTTAGATCTACGCATCCTGAGATGGAATTATCAGATAACATCGAACGGGCCATTTTTCAACCAATCCGTGACCTTCGCGGTCAAACCAAGGAGACGTGAAATCTGATCCGAGCCGATCCACTCAGGACGCTTAAAAACACATAACTTTCTTCAGCCAGGCTGTTAGGACGGGAGACGATGAGAAATCATAATCGCTGACCAAGCCGTGTCATATTTCATCACCTTCCTCGCCGAGATTCCGCCAGTCACCGACCAACCCTGACATCATCACGAAACACGGCGCGCGCATCAACCACCTTCATCTCGCTTCTACCGAGGCCTCGCTTCTACGCCAGCAACCAGAGATATCATATTTCATGTACCAACTCCTCACACTCCGTGACCAAGACCTGAACAACAATTCCTACACGCACACATGCCATAGTATCAACGACTCCACACTCAATGACCTCCACATAATTCTTCACTAACTTATCTAGCTGTATATATTACATTCATTATATTTAATACAATATATTGAACGTTGACCTGTGTTTGTTTTTTCCTTGCAACCATACGCATGATATAACAAACTGTTGTAATCGCAACAGTTTAAAAAGTTGTAACAAAATTGCTACACGTTTCTTACAGGACTTAGTGTTTTTCCTTGTAAAAGTAACAATGCGGTCTATGAGAAGCGGTGAAATGGATTGCCTTTCACAACCTTTAATCAATCACATTCAAATCCACCATCCAATCAGACGAGATGGACTGTAACTAAAAGACATGACCGGCATAGCTGGGTTTCTTCATTCCTCCCTCCCCTGTAAATGCCGCTAAACCGACCAGTTAATTATATCTTATTTTTATATAGTCATTTTTGTTTATAAAAATTAACTACAACCACAGTATCCAATTTAGAGTAGTTTAATGGATTTATTAATACCATTGTGTGTCGACCACTAGTTTCTGCGGTCTATGAACCCTAACCGGAAAAGGGCAAGGGGAGTCACGTACAACCATTAGAGTTTTTACGCCACTGGTCGGATAGGCGATAATGGTAAGCGCTTTCAGGTTTCTTTGAGAATTTTCTATTTTTTAACAGAAATATAACTAAGAAGGGAGAAACAATAGTAATTCTGCCAGTCAGGAAAGGTACAAGACTAATATATTTCTGTCGTAAAGGAAAGGAGACAAGGCGAATATAAGTATATTCGGGTTAACAATTTTTATTGTGTGCAATGTAAGGAAATCTGTTCAAAGGTGTGTGTGTAAGAGTTCGTGAAAGTTCATAGGCCCATAGAAAGTTGTCAAACGATTTGCTCGGCGGGTAGTGAAATATTAAATGCAAATGACAAGTGTTACTTAGCTTTTGGAAAATTGTATCTGTAATGGTTTCTTGTTTGGGGAATATAGTCTTCGCTGTTGCAGTAGTCTGCGCTGTCGTTGTTCGTTTCGGACTGCTGCCTCGTCCGTAGAATTTGTCTGGTCTTATCCCTGTGGGTGCCTAGACTGATGCTGACCTTAATTCAGCCGCTGCTAAAACTGTTCTGTCCTCAGTGCCCGCCGAAACAGTTCTGTCCTCAGTGCCCGCCGAAACAGTTCTGCCCTCAGTGCCTGCCGATACTGTTCTGCGTTTAGGGCTCTCTCTCTATGCCCCCTAGCGTCTGGACTTCCAGAAACCGATTAAGGGGTAGATAACCCAAATTTTCGATATTCTTTGAGGATTTCCTATTTTCTTTTTAAAAGCATTCGCTGTTATCCGTCATTAAATGTTATTTGTTTTTCCTTGTACAGTTTCACGGTGTTTATTAAATAAACCTAATGACATCACTAAAGAATCGTCATGTCATCCCTTTTTAAGACCAGTAGGCAGTAAAATTCCCCACGTTGAGTTTCACAGCGGTAGGTATTTACCCACCTCGTTTGCCATGGCTAAGATGTTACACAAGATCTCAAGTATGTGGCATCCGGCGAGAATCGGACTTACTATTCAGTAGAAATGGGTCTGTGAGAGTAGCTTGCTAACCATTACACCACCATGGGACGCTCAATTTACTCAACCCGTTCACCTATGGGGTGGAAAGAGGTTTTGGTGTTTTAAAGTTTAAAGGTAGCTGGATATTCTCGGTGCGTGTTCTTCTGGTTTTTGCTTTTAACCCCCCTCATATGGTAGTCACGCTGAAAAGGAAGAAACTTCAAGGAACGAAAAAGGAAAGAGACAAAGGCAGAAGGTGGTTTTACGATTTAGGCTTTATTCACCGGCCATAGTCACCTGTGGCAAGGGAATATCTCCCTGACCACTTGGAGCGACTAGACCCAGTTACAGCCTAAACTAGAATGGCCGAGATATTCTCTTGGGGGTCAGAAGTCGGTGCGTTTTCTCGCACATGCGCAGAGGGTTCTTCCGGTATAGGCCCATGGGAGTTTGTTATTTTTTATTTTAATTTAATTTTATTTTTATTTTAATCCCTTACACTACGGGTAGGATGTGACACAAGATTTCAAATATGGGACATCCGGCGAGGATTGAACTCGCTGTTCAGTAGTAATGGATCTTTTGAAAAAGATTCAGACTTCTGTCCAAATTTTGTTGGTGTATGTAGTCGTCTGTTTATTATTGAAATATCACAAGCAAGCGTATGGTACCAAAAGAAAAACGGCGAAAAAATTGGGTTAATTTCGTTTATTTAAAAAATAAACAAAAGCTGGAATTGTTGAGATGATAATTCTTTCTTCGCCAGTGAAATGAGGGCAGATGTGGGATTGAAAGTCTTTTCTGCGTCGGCTGATTAAGTCGTGTTGAAATCTGTTCTTGGCTGACGACTTGGTTCTGTGTGACACGGTAGAAATTGGGTTATCTGTAGGGGACAGGGGTGGAACCCTGACTCGACAGTGCAGTACTAGCTGAAACTAGCAGAACAACTGATTTACCGGACAACGTAGAGACAGCAAAGATCTCCTTGTAGCCAGGAGAAAATCCTACTCTGAAAGGGCCGAATAAACTGGCTGCCTTGTGTCTTAAACGATTTGTCTGTTAACGGAGGTGTGGAGTCTATGGCAGTATCTGTGTGCCAACTAGTCAACTGCTTTATCGACTTTAAGTGAGCTGGTTTTATAGTTATCAATTGGCTTGAGATTCGCTTTGAAAGGTTTTGTGGGAAAATTATGATTGGTTGAAAAACGTTAAATAGTAGGGGATATTTTAAATTGTTTATAAAATTTGTTCTTCACCCGGAAACCTGCGTGGAGCCTATGCGTGGAACACTTGTTTTGTTCATTTCGTTTAGAGCTACTGTCGGGTCACCATCCGTTTGATGTTACATTCTCAGTAGCTTAGGTTCTGTTCCGAAGTGTTTCTGTTTTTCTTTTAATTTGTTTTGTTGGTGAGTGGATGTATTGGGTTAGTAAAATTTGTGAATCAAGAGAGATATCTATTTCTGTTATAACATTATTAAAAAGCGGATACATAGTCAATCCTAATTGGCTTCTCATTTCAGACGATCTTTCGGAAGAAAAAAAGGTGTCGGATTTTAACTCGACGGGCGGAGGGTAAAGGCAGAACAGCTGCAATGACAACAGTTTAAAAAGTTGCTACACGTTGCTGACAGGATTTAAAGTTCTTCCTCATAAAAGAATTCTCCGCGCATGTGCGACAAAAAGGACCGCCTTCCAACCCCCAAAAGAATCTCTCGGCCATTTCGAGTTTGGGTCTTAATTGGGTCTGGTCGCTCCTACTAGCCAGGGGGAATATCCCCTTGCCACAGGCGACTATGGCCGGTCATTAAAGCCTAAATCAGAAAACACCTTCTGTCTCTGTCTCTTTCCTTTTCGTTCCTTAAATTCCATCCGTTTCAGCGCAACCACCAAATGAGATGTGGTACGAAGCAAAAAAACAAAAAAAAAAAAAAAAAAAACAACAAATTCACGCAACCAGAATATCCAACTACATTTAAACCTTAAAAGACCCCAAACATCTTGCTATCCCCATAAATGTAGTCGTCTGTTTATTATTAAAAAGCGGGTACGTAGTCAATTCTAATTGGCTTCTCATTTCAGACAATTTTTCGGAAGTAAAAAAGGTGTCGGATTTTAACTCGACGGTTGGCGGAAGGGTGAAAGTCGAACTGCTGCAATGACAACAGTTTAAAAAGTTGCAACAAAAATGCTACACGTTGCTAACAGGATTTAAAGTTCTTCCTTATAAAAGTACTGATATAGTGTTATATACCCTCGTTGGGTATATACATCGAGAGAGTATAGAGAGAGACAGATACAGAGATACAGTGTTGACTTACTTGCTCGTTACTTTCTATCTTCTTTCTTTCGGCCATCCGTGATCGTCCAGTCGCCATGTTGGATCTTTACTTCTATTTCTATTCCGACTATGATATATTAGATTCTTCTTGTCTTCTTTTCTAAGGGCCTCTAATTAAGGACTAATTCTTTCTAAGTCATGCAAATAACTAACAAGACTTGTTTGTCTTTGATCAAAGATTTATTGCCTATTTTCATTTATCGCGCGGTCTGAGGCCAACCTCACAGAACACGTCCTGCGTGCCATTTAGGTTGAAACTGACTTAACTAAGTCTATCACGTGACTCGCGAGATTCCCGCCTTTGGGGCCAAAGTTCCCAAACGGTCTGTATTTATGCAACAACAGTCCGCAAGCAGCTGGTGGGTTGAAGATGGCCGCATCCCAAAAGATCTTTTGTACGGCGAATTAGTAAAATGCTCCCGATTGGTTGGTAGACCACGCCTACGATTTAAAGATGTCAGCAGGAGAGCTATGAGGATATGCCATATTGGCGCAAACACATGGGAGGTAGATGCAAAAAATAGAGCGGCCTAGCGCTTCAACGTTAAGCAAGGCACGGAGAAGAGTGGGACAGAGAGGAGAGTAGCCTCGACAGAAAAGAGAGTCAGAAAGAGAGAGAAAATCCAACAGCCTCTGAAAGAATCACAGTTTGTGTGCATTCAGTGCACCAACGACTGTCACTCAAGAATTGGCCTGCAGAGTCACTTGCGCAGATGCAGATAAAAATTTTATTTTTATTTTGGACACTATGCATCGTCCTTAGTGGACGGAAAGTATCCAATAATCTTAGTCCAAATTGAATTATAAGCTACTTGTGAAAAAAGTAGGGTTGCGCAATTTTAACTAATTACTCTCTCTCTCTCTCTCTCTCTCTCTCTCTCTCTCTCTCTCTCTCTCTCTCTCTCTCGTTTTAATACGCTTAATACGAGATAGCTTTCTTTTGCAAGTAGAAGGGATATCAAAACGTTCTCATTATCAAGAAAGCAGCCGACTGGGTTGTGCTATTGAAAATCGCGTCTGAAAGAATACATTGTTCGGCTTCAAATAGTCCCCCCCTCTCTCTCTCGTTTTAACTGCATTAGACGAATCCGAGTATGGTTGACACGACCTGCTGCTCGCCGAGGTACTACCTAAGTCCACAGCACGCAAGCTGTGACCGTGGTCGTAGCGTTCGCTTTTTCTTAGCTCGTAACCTCCGGTAGGTTTCCACCGAGCACCTCTTTGTCCACCGCGTTGGAGCTATGCACTCATTTCAGGCCGTGGTTCAACTACCAACCTGTTCTCGGTCTAGACTTCAGCTGACCATAATCCAGCCCACTCTCGACACGGTCTTTCCACCGACCACGACCCGACCTGCGAACAATGACAGTTTTCTGCTGACCACGATCCAGCTTTCTGCTGACCATATTCCAGCCTGTCACGATTCTGATTACTGTCCGCGGATGATTCTGCTTCAACTGTCCAGTGTCCATGTTCCAGCCTGCTACGATCCTGCTTTTAGCTGTTGTTCCAGTAGTTTCTACCCAGTCTTTTCATTATGTGCGATTGAAACAGAATAGCGTTACCGCTTCCGTACGCTCATCCCTTCTCTCTATCTTCAACAACTCTCTTTCTTCCTTCTAAATGTCTTTTCTGTTTATCATGTCCTTTTTCTTCTCTTTTCTTTACAGTAGAAACGGAATTGTCAATTATTTTGTGACGTGACGGCACTCATAAGAAATAAGAATTCGGCGGGTAAGCAACACCAGATAACGAGGATTTATATTTTTGCATATTATCTTGGACGATTTGGCCTCATTTTTAACCAGAGGGTGTTGCAAGATGATAACGGTCGTACTTTTAAGAAACTCGGGTATTATATTGTCAATGTTATTGTTCCAGATGGTATTCACCAGACACCGTCAAATTAGTATCATAGCTTTTGGATACCTTTTACTAAAAGGTATCTAACAGCGATGATACTAATTTTAATAAACAGCTAGCAATTGCAACATCGTTCTTGTTATTATAAAAACAAAATCAAACAAAAATCACTCGAAATCAAAGCATAAAAAAATACCATAACAAAGATAATAAATGTAGTATTATATTTACTATCGAATAATACACGCTATTCTTCCACATTTATTGTTGGGAATTATGTTTGTTTGACACCGTTTGCTTCCTGGATCTTTTTTTCAGTCACTTTGTGACCACTGAAAACGTCTTTGTTGTTACAAAAAAAATTAGGTAAATATGATTTTTTTTTCTTTTGCATTCTCTTTTATTTGTCTGTTTAATTGTCCTTTGTTTGCGTATTTTGACGTTTTTGATAATAGTCTGAAAAGATCTAGAGACAATCACGTTTTAAAAATTATTATAGTGCACTACGATAATTGTAATGTACACACTACACTGAACTCTAACTGCCACTGCCAGTTATTCGATGCAAAACTGAAACCGAATTTTCTTCAGCGAACGTTACTTATATTACTTACTTGGGTTACATTGTTTGTTTACCAAATAGCTTTACCGTTATTGCTGTAAAATTAAAAACAAAAATTATCCTAGAGTTTATAGAACTGATTTTTATTAAAACAAAATGCAATTTTTAAAGAGTTTTGTCTTTCTGTTTTTTTAGGAAGCATAAAATTTAACTATTTATTAAGACACACAGAGAAATCAAGCCTTTGATTAGAAAGACGACAAAAACTACTGTTAAATTAAAAGTAACTATGCACAATATCAAGCGCACTGCCGGTGTTCAACGAAATTCGACATGATTTTATTGATTTAGGACCGGCGCTTTGTGTATGTAGGTGTGTGTCGATCGTATTGTTGTTGTGAAAGATGAATCAGGTGTGATTTCCTTGTTTTCTATGATAAACCGAATTCTCTTTCTGTGAAAAATTCCTTTAAGTAACAAAACACAAGCACAGCGCTAAATATTAGATTATTAACGAGATAACTCTTTTTATAAATTTGTGGTAAAATAGAAAAATAAAAAAAGAGAGAAAATAAAGTTTTACAGGTGTCTGTTGTCCTCTCCCCTGTTCTTTTTTTTGTTGTTGTTTTGAGGGGTAATTAAAATTTAAATGGACTCACGAAACTTGTGCATATTTAAAAAAAAAAAAAAATAGAATCAACTGTAAACAAACGAAGCTGGGTTCAATGACTCTAGACTAGGAGTTTTCAAACTATGGGTCCCGACCCTTCAGTGGACCATGAAATAAATAAATTGGGTTGCAAAATAGAAATATGGTGAACAGTTTGTTTTTGATTTACTCAATATATCTATCTCAATTTGTTCATTTTTTACTTTGTTTATATATATCTATCCACCCATCTCCATTTGTTCATATAAAAAAAGAGAAGCCCCCTCTAAAATACATTTAACGCCCTAAGTTGGTTGTTTTCTTTCAAGTAACACGGTCGAGACGACATAGCTGAGGACGTTATTTTAATAGTCACCGGGTAGCAATTTCTGAGACAGGAGACCGGGACGCACTTCCTCATAAATTACCCATTCGATTTAAATCTAATGGGTCGCAGTTCAAATTGTTGTTCTGGCTATGGGTAAAAATATTTTTTGAAAAACACTGCTCTAAATATTCCACAGTTCAAGTACGTCCTATCGTGGTGTTATGGTTAGCAACCTAGTCTCGACCATCCATTACTACTGAATTGTGTGTTCGATACTTGCTGGATGCTCCATACTTGCGACCTTGTGTCACATCCTAACTGCAGTAAACGGGTTGGGTAAATACTTAGTTCTAATAATTGCTAATGAATAAAAAAAAAAAAGGAAAAAGTTTTAACCCGTCCTAAATAAATCTTTATCAACGATTTCTTCACTGTATGTGTCTTTTTGACTCCCAGGGTGCTGTGCAGAAACAAAAAAAAAAAAAAAAAAAAAGAAGAAAAAAAGGACCATATGACCTTTAGGCACCCCTTTTTGATCTCGATTAAGAAAGGACATGTTTTTCATTTACACCGTCAATATCTGGTTGTTTTAACAGACGATAAATTATAAAACTAACCCCTAATCCTAACCCTTAACAAACAACTGGATATTGACAGTGTAACTGAAAAACATGTCCTTTCTAATCGAGATCAAAAAGGGGTTCCTAAAGGTAATATGGTCAAAAAAAAAAAAGTGCCTAGCTTCTGTTGGCATTCCCCATGAGGGGCACCACCCTTTTATGCAAAAAGGCAGGTACTGTGTTTTTATCAATGCTCGGTGTCATATCATTTTTGTCTTTTTTTCCTCTTTTCTTACTCGTGTCTGGTGTTCAGGAGCCTTTGGCTTCGGAATAGGTGACTGAGGTAAAATTAATCACCTGGTCCCAGGTGAACACCTCGAAGACATCACCTGCCCCTCCCCTAAAAGGGAACGGACTGAGTTTATTGTCGGGTGCTTGAGGTGCTCCAAAAGGGAAATGTCGATGGGATCATACACTTTTTGCTCTGGCCACTGCATGATCTTTGGTTTGTGCATGGTTCCCCACATAAAAAAAGGCTTTGTGTTAATGAGAGGTCAAGAAAATAAACTTACCCATGTGCGGTATTCATCATTAATCAACATTTTGGTTCTTATTAAGTAAATATTTCACGGTACATAATGTTGGAATATATATATATATATATATATATACCTTCGCATGAGCAGGATATGACACAAGGTCGATTTTTTTAAGCGGAGTTTAACACCATGCACCTTCAGTGAATGTCGAATATTGCTTGTCCAGAATAGCCCAACCACAAACATTTCGGACCATATAACCTTTAGGCACCCCTTTTGCGATCTCGTTTCATAAGGACGTTTTTTTCATTTACATGGTCAAAATCCGGTTGTTTGTTAGGGATTAGGGTTAGGGGTTAGTTTTATAATTTAAAGAAAAAAACTCTAAAAATCATCTGTTAACAAACAGTAAATGTTTGTAAATGAAAAAAAAATGTCCTTATGAAACGAGATCGCAAAAGGGATGCCTAAAGGTCATATGGTCCAATATTTCTATTAATTCTGTGGTAATGTACAGGGTGGTCCGAAAGTTTTGTCACCCTTACATGTTGTTTTAACTTTCATTATTTTTTGTTTTAATATTATAATGTATAATTATATATTTTACGTTTAAAAAATTTAAAAAAAATTATTTCCTAGAATTTTTGGTTGCAATATAGGGCTGGTTTAGCTCAGTTGGTAGAGCGTTCAACTAGGAACTACAAGGTTCCAGTTCGATACCAGCCTATGCCAACTCAGTGTATGAGTAGCACAGGATATGTGAGTGAGTTGATGGTAGATGTGGCACTCCACCTCAGACACTGCTCTAGCGCTAATGAAAAGGGGATAAACTGTCTCGCTGATACCAACTCCGATGACTTTACTTTTTTTTTTACTTAACATATTTGACGGCATATAAGACGCACCATCATTTCAGCAGGTCAGATTCAGGAAAAAAAGTTTTTAGTGTATTTAAGAATATATTGTTGAAAACAGTCTAGCTGTGCTTGATTATAAGAATAACAGCGATAAAATAAGGATGCATGGAGTTTAGGGTTGGTAAAAGTACTGAGCGTAAGCTGGGTTAGTGAGCATCATAGAGAAGATTAGCTCGGCCTACGGAGGTCTCAAACTTCACCCAACATATTCAAGCCAGAAACAATTATTTGCCCACAAGGGCACCAATTTACGTAAAATGGGATGTATAATAGCCAAAATCGTCCTATATGCTGTTAAATATGGTATATGATTATTTTAGCAAAAAATAACAAGATATTTAGGGGTGACAAGACTTTCGGACCATCCTTAACAGAAAAATTATATACATTCATCATACAGGAAAGAGTAAGTTTTAATGGTTTTTTTTTTCATTCTTTTAACTGAACATATAGTTTGAAAATTATGTCTTCAACTTTTAGTGAGTTGAAGATGTAGTTTGGTTGTTTGTTTTTTTTAATGTATGGCGTGTCAAACCTTGTTCATTTATTTCATGCCAAGTAATTGATGATGATAATCATATAGATTCTAGTAACGATTCTTCTTCGTCATCATCAAATCATGCTGACAGCATGTATTCCCATGACTATCTCGTACCACCCATCCCTATTAGTCATCATTCCTCTTAAGTCCCCAGTACAGCATCCCTCTTAAGTCCACACAAAGCTGATTGATGTAAGTTTTTGCTGGTCATCCAACACTGGTGTGTCCATGTGTAGAGTCCATAGAAAATTTTGCTTATGAGTTTGTCCTTACTTTTCCAGTAGAGTCTGACATATGTTTGTTTTATTTGATGGCTTGTGTGATAGGAGGTAGGTGGCCATACTGCTGCTTTTTTTTCTAGGCTGTTGTTTCCAGGATTTGTTCAAGACAGTGTGCAACATCCTTGTGTACTTCCCATCTAACTTTTTCTCCAATCATTTCATTGAAAGTTCAACCATGTGCAGCCATACAGTAGTACTGACATGGCAACAGATTTGAATTCTCTATCTTCTCAGGAACTATTCTTAATACTAATAATTTATGCATGAATATATAGTCTTAAGTAACTATTCCTATTAAATGATGACGATAGATCAAGACAGATCACCTTATCCCACTCAGAAGACTAGACCTGATATTGATTAACAAGAAAAAGAGAATTTGTTAATTGGTAGATTTTGTAGTCCTAGCAGATCACAAGGTGAAGATGAAAAAAAAAAAAAAAGATAGAAAAATACCATTCCAATACCAATACCAATGAAGGGGTACTCCACATACCCCAGAGCTCAAGAATTGGAATCACACCACCAGATGCTGTTTTGTGTCATACCCAGGACACTAAGATCCTCAGCTACTACCTTCTAGTACATATATGATAAAAAGGGTTAGGGGTTTGCCATAAGAGCAATTGGACAATCATATTGGTGCTAGGGCTTGTGACCAGCCGATTGATCAGATGGGGCCTCTCCCCCAGCCCATCTAGCCCAAGTAAGGGCCAAAGTGGATCCTTTCTGCTAAGTGCTAGACCAGGGAGATTTTTTGGCTTAGGTGGAGTGCCACACCTACCGTCAGCTCGCAGATGCTTAACGGCAGAGATCTGATTACCTAAGCTGTGCTACTCATGCGCTGAGTTGGCGGGGACCGGTATCGAATCTGGAACCTTGCAATTCCTTGGCAGAAGCTCTATCAACTGAGCTACACCGCCCATTGGAGACTCTTTTATACTATGACATTTCATTGACAAATTGGATTATTGCCTCAGGATTATATATATATATATCAAAATTCTAATTTTTGAGTTATGAAATTCCTTCTAAATATAAACAACCCTGCACATTGTACTATATGTCAATCAAGTGACTATGGCACACTTTTCTGCCATAAACCCAAATTTTTAAAAACTCTAGCTGCTAGCATCATTATATCATCATCATTTTCAATTTGTACTGAGAACAGTGATTGCTGAGCCTGCAAAGGCCCTTCGGGGCCTGCTCCAGAGTGCTTCGCCTCTGGAGTAGCTTGGCAAAAAATTAACAGCGTCGATCCCAGGGGGCTATCCCCCCAGGCAATACCTGCCCCCTTGATTTAAAGGGGCAGGGCTGGGTTTATTGCCCAGTGCCTGAGGCGCCCCCCTCGTGGGGGAATGCCGACAGGATCGACGCATTTTTTGTGCCTACCACCCATGAGTTTCGGCTTATGGTTGGGCCCACATAAAAATGTCCTTGTGTCATGCCCTCATAAGTGGGATGAGAGGCAAATATCCTGAGAGCATGGATTCTCATAACTCTTTCTTTCCACCCATCCCTATTGGTCATCGATCCTGGCAAGTCCTCTGCACGGCATCCAGTTTCTGCACAGTGCTGATTGATGTAAGTTTTGCTGGTTGGCTAACACTGCTGTGTCCATATGTAGGTGAACCCAGGGGAAAAAAAACTTGGAAAATCCTAAAAGGTATGTCAAAAGAACAATGAATTAACCGAATTTAATGAAATTTTCAGTGTTGATAAATTGGTGGTGTGATGCTGAAATCTGTCTCCTGATTTGTTTTCAGGGTTTACTCCCCTAAGTAGTTACTCATCATCAAGACAGTGAATGTAAGGTTCAGTCATTTGCTTCATGCTTTACTGAACAGTTAATTCACAAAAATCATATGAGCCAAATGACAATTAACTTTTATAAAAAGTTTGTAGATTTCTCCTAGTGTTGTATACCCTTCTCATTACTTCTTACTTTCTTCTATTCTTCTTCTGTTGTCTTTGACATTTTACGTCTTCTTCTAGGTCTCTTCTAACATCTCTTCTAGCGTCTTGGTGATCGGTCGCACTTGGCTCATTTCTTCTTCCAATCAGTCCTGTTACCAAGACACCCATTAATCACAAGACCGTGTTATTTTTCTTAAACTTTTATTTCCTTAACTAAACATTTCATGTAACTATTTATCTGACTAACATAGCGCGTGTATGCAGTGAGCTTCAGCTAAGGCAGAAAGACCTTATCTGCCCGACGTCTAACTGAAAACTGAGGACCAAACCAGGTCCCACGTGACTTCACGTAATTTGGCGGGCTTTCTGTACTATTCCATGGAAAGTCCCGCCCGTGATATGAAAAGGGCCATCCCTCTAGAAATACAGGGGATTGACAATAATTTTATGCAACCGCATAGATTATGTAACATTAGTGTTATCAACATAATTGATGGTTAACCTGTTAATTTTGTACAGTAGTATAGATTTTAAACTAACGGTTAATGGAAAGATACAGAGGGATGATAGACATCTCTTAACCCTGTTTGACCTACAGTTACATTCGCGAGAGTGAACGTGGGAAGTTAGCTAAGAGAAAATCAGACTTTGGCTAATCATTGAACAAGACTGACATAATGACGTCACTTGTTCAATTGACCAAGTTCTCACGTGTGATTTGAGATTTGAATCTTAAGAAAATAAGATATATATGAGCTCAAAAGTAATTTCTTGTGTTGTTACTAAGAACAGACAAACAAGTACAGAAGATTAAGGAACAGTTACTAGATCCTAAGACAGAAGATCCAGCTCAAGCCACCAGTTACAAGATCCAAAGACAGAAGATCCAGCTAAAATCACCAGCTACCAGATCCAAAGACAGAAGATCCAGTTCAAGCCACCAGCTACCAGATCCAAAGACAGAAGATCCAGCTCAAGCCACCAGCTACCAGATCCAAAGACAGAAGATCCAGCTCAAGCCACCAGCTACCAGATCCAAAGACAGCCAGCTCTACCAGATCCATCCAGGATCCAGCTTCCAAAGACCAGCTCAAGCTACCAGATCCAAAGACAGAAGATCCAGCTCAAGCCACCAGCTACCAGATCCAAAGACAGAAGATCAGCAAATTTCTAAGATTCCAGCTTTTTTTTCCAGCTCAAATTCCAGCTCATACCAGATCCAAAGACAGAAGATGCAGCTAAAACCACCAGCTACCAGATCCAAAGACAGAAGATTATACAGATCCATCCAGTTCAAGCCACCAGCTACCAGATTCCAGCTTACCAGATCCAAAGACAGAAGATTTTTTTCAAGTTTCCAGTTTTTTTTTACCAGATTTTTTCCAGGCTACAAGATTACAGCTCATACCAGAGGAGACAGAAGATCCAGCTCTACCAGATCAAAGACAGAAGATCCAGCTAAGTTTTATAAAGAAATTGATAGAGGTGTACTCATTCATGGGCAATACTGTATATCCCTTTTGGATTGTAAGGGGATAAATTAATTTGAACATGTTTATGATTAAAGTGAGGAGTTGATGGTAGATGTGGCGCTCCACCTCAGACACTAAAAAACTATCTCCTTGGTCTAGCGCTAATGAAAAGGGGTTAAACTGTCTTGCTGATACCAACTCCGATGACTTTACTCTTTTTTTTACTTACCGTATTTGACGGCATATAAGATGCATGGGCATATAAGACGCACCCCCATTTCAGCAGGTCAGATTCAGGAAAAAAAGTTTTTAGTGTATTTAAGCATATATTGTTGAAAACAGTCTAGCTGTGCATTACACAAGCAGAAGCATAGCTGTATAAAAGCAATTTGGCAGTACAGGCAAGCAATAAGCATACACAAGAAAGAAAGAAAGAAAGAAATAAGAAATTTATTAATCAATAGTAGTACAAATTATTAAAAAAAAATATAAGTAAAAGAAAAACTTTATTGGTTTAAACTACTATTGAAGGGAGGCCATGCCTGATAGCATGAAGCTAATCCCATGGACATGACCACCCTTGGACGCTCACAGGAAACGATACATGAAACACACAACGTAAACATATACATATATATCATGAGACAAATTAGCCGTGTGAGAATCTAAATGCAAAGCTGTTGTTTATAAGAGGCAATAAAATGATTTTTCAAAAGTGTTTTAAGGACAAAATAATTTACTGAAACAAGCTTCATCTTTTCTTTATCAAAAAATAACGACTGAACAGTATTCCAAGAATTAATTGCATTAAAACGAATCAAATTATGCCCAAAACTAATAGTGTTGATGATAGAGAAATTAAACAAACCAGATTGGTCAGCACGAGTGACATGAGCATGGGTGAAGTCAACTGCAAAAGCATTCTGAACAGAAACAGGCATTTTATTATGGAATAGTTTATGTAAGAACAAAATATTTTCACAATGGACCATATCAGAAAATTTGAGAATCTCCAAAGACATCTCAATAGCACGAAATAATCTCCAAAGACATCTCAATACACGAAATAATAATAATAATAAAATTAATAATAATAATAATAAAACTTCACCTATGATGTATAAGATGCAGGACAATTTTTGGAGCCAAATTTTTGGAAAAAAAGTGTGCCCTATATGCCGTCAAATATGGTAATTTGTTCAGATGATATTTTTTAATAATTTTTTTTCTTTGATTGTATTGGATTTCAGAATTTTTTTATGTTGTTTTAGAACTTTGATCCAATGAAAATTCTAATACTTACAATTAGAATTATCTATTTATGCTTGTTTTTATATATATATATATATATTTTTTTTTTTTTTTTTTACAGATTATATGAACATATGCGGTTCCAAATATTTGGAATGGAAAATATATAACCAGAACAATTCCTAACTGTGGTGCCATTTGAAAAATTGGACAAAGCACACAGAAACAATCCTGTCCGAAAAAAAAAAAATATAGTTGGGAAACTGTTATCAAATTCAGGTATGGAAGAACAGTCAGCAACAAACACAGATACAGATACCAGCACTAAAAAGCCATTCAAGTGCACTCTATGTGAAAAAAATTTTGCAAACAACTCTCACTTGCAACGGCACTTGCATACCCATACTGGAGAGAAGCCACACCAGTGCCAAGTGTGCAACCGGGCGTTTTCGCAATATTATAACTTGAAAGCGCATATGGAAACGCATATCAGTATAAAGGTATTCCGCTGCAGGATTTGCTGCAAGGAGTTCCCTAAGAAGAAAGAATTGAAAATCCATGTACAAACACACCCCAAACCAACGTCATTCAATTGCCAGTTATGTGAAAAGGACTTCACCAAAAAATCCTACCTCAATCAACACTTACGCGCGCACACCGGGTATAAACTTAGCTACTGTGAAATTTGTGATAAAGGTTTTCCTAATAAGAGCGACGTACGTAAACACATGCGTATACATACCAACGAGAGACCATTCAGCTGTGAAACCTGCGGAAAAACTTTTGCCCAGAAAGCCCACCTAATGGCTCACATACGTACTCATACTGGATACAAACCTTTTGATTGTTCAATATGTGGCAAACTGTTTGCATTTAAAAATGATTTGAAAAAACACACACAGACACACAGTGGTATAAAGCCTTTCAAATGTGAGATCTGTGGTAGGGAATTTACTCGTAAGGACAACATGTCGAAGCATGTGTCTGCACATAAAATTGCGATGCAACCACAGGAAGCTATGAGAGTTACTACTACTAATAATACCCTAATCCTAGAAACTGGAAACAGTCCTCCAGAGCTTTTCTAATGTAGAGTTTGTGGCAAGAAATTTACTCTCAAATATTTCTCTGTTATGGCAAAGTGTAAAACATGGGCATTCTATAGAATGCTTAAGACTTCTAAACAAGATAGAAAATGAATATCTGTATTGGTTTCTGTAGATGACCAAATTGCCACAGAAAAAGTAACTTTACTAAAAACTTACAGTCAAGCCCTGTTTAAAACACAATTGCTCTTTTATGGAAAAGTCCACGTCAAGTCCTTTTTAAAGGATTATTTCTCTGTTATGGCAAAGTGTAAAACAGGCATTTTATAGAATGCTTAAGACTTCGAAACAAGATAGAAAATGAATATCTGTACTGATTTCTTTCATGTACATTTTGTAGATGAGCAAATTGCCACAGAAAGGTACTTTATTAAGACTTACAGTTAAGTCCTTCTTAAAACACAATTCCTCTGTTATGGAAAAGGCATTTTATAGAATGTCTAAAATTTTCAGAAAAGGTATGAAATAGAATCTGTACTCATTTATTTCCTTTACATTCTATAGATGACAAAATTGCCACAAAGAAGGTACTTTACTAAAACTTACAATCAAGTCCTGTTTAAAACATTATTTCTCTCTTATGGCAAAGTCTAAAATGTAGGCATTTTATAGAATGTCTAAAACTTCCAGAAAAGGTATAAAATAGAATCTGTACTCAATTCTTTCCTTTACATCCTATAGATGAGCAAACTGCCACTGAAAAGTTACAGTTAAGTCCTTCTTAAAATACAGTTCCTCTCTTATGGAAAAGTGTAAAACATCGGCATTCTATAGAATGTCTAAAACATAGAAAAAAGGTATGAAATAGAATCTGTACTTATTTCTTTCCTTTACATGACGAAATTGCCACAAAGAAGGTACTTAACTAAAACTTACAGTCAAGTCCTTCTTAAAGGATTATTTCTCTGTTATGTCAAAGTCTAAAATGTAGACATTTTATAGAAAGTCTAAAACTTGAAGAAAAGGTATAAAAATAAAAATCTGTACTGATTTCTTTCCTGTACGTCCTGTAGATGACCAAATTGCTACAAAGAAGGTACCTTACTAAAACTTAAAGCACTATTCCTCTGTTATGGCAAAGTCTACAACATAGGCATTTTATAGAATGCCTAAAACTTCAAAATAAGATAGAAAATGAATATCTGTATTGATTTCTGTAGATAACCAAATTGCCACAGAAAAAGTACTTTACTAAAACTTACAGTCAAGTCCTGTTTAAAACACAATTGCTCTTTTATGGAAAAGTCTAAAAATAGGCATTTTATAGAATGTCTAAAACTTGGAGAAAAGGTATAAAATAAAATTTGTAATCATTTCTTTCCTTTACGTCCTATAGATGAGCAAACTGCCGCAGAAAAGTTACTTTAGTAAAACCTATAGTCAGGTCCTGCTTAAAACACCCTTCCACTGTTCTCGCAAAGTCTAAAATGTAGGCACTCTATAAAAGACATCGGGGCGGCCTAATGTTAGTACCAGCCAATCAGCGAGGGAGTCTATCCCCTTTTTACTAGCGCTAGACAAAGGAGATTGTTTTGGCGTCTGAGGTGGAGCGCCACACCTACCATCAGCTCCTTACTTTACCACACAGATCCCTGTGCTACTCATACGCTGAGTTGGCGAGGGCCGGCATTGAACTAAGAACCTGGCGGTTTTTAGCTGAACGCTCTACCGACTGAGCTAACCCGGCCCTTTATTGAATTTCTAAAATTTCAAAACAAGTTATAAGATAAAATCTGTAATTTAATTTTAATTGTTTTGTTAAAATCTGTAATTTAATTTTAATTTTAATTATTCTAATTACAGAAGAGAAAGTAATTTTAATTGTTTTGTTAAAATCTGTAATTTAATTTTAATCATTTTAATTACAGAAGAGAAAGTATTTTACTAATATTAACAATCAAGTTTTACTTAAAGGACTCAGTCGGTAGATCATCCACCCTGGAACCACAAAATTCCAGGTTCGATACTGGCCCTTGCCAACTCAGCACATGAGTAGCACAGTTTGGATCTGTGTGGAAAAGTAGGGGGCTGATGGTAGGTGTGGCACTCCATCTTAGCAAAGTATAGAACATAGGGATTTTATAGAATGCTTAAAACTTAAAAACTGTACTGATTTCTTTCCTGTATGTCCTGTAGATGACCAAAGTGCCACAGGTAAGATACCTTACTAAAACTTACAATCAAATCCTGCTTAAAACCCTATTCCGGCCAGATCACCATAATACTTGATTTGGTGATCATTTAGAAACAGCAGGTACTATAAACAACCTGTGTGCCAGACTAAGCAAATCTTTTTTTTTTAAAAAATGTAGTTATTGTTATTTATTAAACTTAGCTTATTCTGGTATAAGGCCAGGAAAATGCAGCACCCATTGAGAATCAAACTCACTAGCTATGATCTGCTAGACTACCTCACTAAACATTGCACCATGCGACACAACACTTTGCCACAATTGGTTGATTATTCACTCGTTACCAAATCTCTATTCTTTTTGTGCATGCGCATTATGAATATGTCCTCTCTCTCCTTTTGTTAATTTGATTAAGTATCTTTCAAGGTTGTATCATCAAAACACAAACCTCTATACAGGATGTACACAAAAGAAATAGTTCAAAAAGATCATTAAAAAAACAAATATATATATATATATATATATATATATATATATATATCTTCATATGAGCACTTTCAAAAACAACCGGAAAGGTTTTGAATCGCTGTAAAAAGCAGCCTTCAATGTGTTTGATAATGCTCGGACGAGGGACAGCAAAATGTCACTCAAGAAATAAATCATGGTTTTCAAGTCCTTTTTCTTATCATCTTGTCGGATATATATATATATATATATATATATATATATATCTTCTTAACATTCTTCACAGTGCATACATATACTACAATCTGGGTTTAGACAGTACTTATATTTACATGCAGAATCCGTCATTTTCAATCGGTTTCATTTTTCTTTATGGGGGAGTTGCTGTTGTGTAGTGGTTAATGTGCTGGACTGTGACATCGTAATTTATCTAGTATATATAAAGTATATTTTGGCTGCACTTTTTCTTTTAAACATGTTTTGTTAAACTCTACTGACAATTCTTGTCGGACGAGTTTTTGTTCGATCCTTTCTTGTGAGCCCCCCTACTACTAATTCCTACTGCTACTGCTTGTTTTAAAAGCAAGACAGCAGAAACATTCCACCAGTTCCACACCTGATGATGGCATAAAGATGTGCAGAAAGCGCTTGTGAAAAAACCTTTGGTGGATTGCTACACCAATTCCACTTAGATATTAAAAAGATGGCAGAGTTAGAAAGGATCGAACAAAAACTCGTCTGACTAGAATTGTCAGTAGAGTTTAACAAAACACACACACACACACACACATATATATATATATATATATATATGCACACACACACTAACCCCTCCGCTTACAGTGAAGTCACATTGAAGTACCGGTTTCCACTAAATAACCAAAGTTAAGCAGCAATGAGCTTGTTCAATATTTAGATGGGTGACCATTTAAACAACAGCAGGTACTGCAAGAAAATGAACATCAAATATGACTTGATTTGGCATTAAATGACCCAAAAAGGGTTGATATGCCGTAAAACAAAATAATAAAACCACCAGCCTCTGGATGTGACACTAGGACAATTTCTTAAGTGGAGACTGACAGCTGCTGATGGATGCAAGGGTAAGGAACTTGGCAGATGAAATTCTGTCGGGTTTCGATCCCGACTAGAAGGTAACGCTTGAGTAGCACAGTTTGGATCTGTGTGGAAAAGTAGAGGGCTGATGGTAGGTGTGGCACTCCATCTTAGCAAAGTATAGAACATAGGGATTTATAGAATGCTTAAAACTTTCTTTCCTGTATGTCTTGTAGATGACCAAAGTGCCACAGGTAAGATACCTTACTAAAACTTACAATCAAATCCTGCTTAAAACCCTATTCCGGCCAGATCACCATAATACTTGATTTGGTGATCATTTAGAAACAGCAGGTACTATAAGCAACCTGTGTGCCAGACTAAGCAAAGCTTGTTTTAAAATGTAGTTATTAGTTATTTATTAAACTTAGCTTAATCTGGTATAAGGCCAGGAAAATGCAGCACCCATTGAGAATCAAACTCACTAGCTATGATCTGCTAGACTACCTCACTAACCATTGCACCATGCAAGTTTTCCTTCTTCTAGACTGGTTACCTAGCCATGGTCAAAGAGCCCAGTCTGCCCTAATATTTACCCATAGTTGGAAGGAGTATAGTTTGATGCATACCTTTCCCAAGGGTATTAGCACTATGTGAAATGCAAACAGCCTTATTCAGGATTTTAACTCTGGTTGATGAGTCCATTTCCTACATGATAGCCATTACACCACAATCGCTTTGGTCTATATACTTCAGATACTGACGCTCATGATACACAGTTCTGTAGATAAATATTTAAATTTTCAGTAATAACTGTGACTTACAGTTAAGTCATTGCTTAAAATTAGATGCTTTTATAGTAGGTAGTCCCAAAATGGGCCTAAAATGCGTTTTTTGACAAAATGACTTTAGCCCCCCCTACAGAAAATAATTTACCAAAAATCAGGGAATTATCGTATTTTAATGAAATTTTCAGTGTTTATTTATCAATGAATGATCTTTATAATGCATTATTTATTTTATTTCAAAACTTTCTAATTTTTTTCAGGTCACTTAATTTTGACCACCCTCTCTTACTTTGGGGGTGTAAAATATTGGCGAGTTGGTCCTTGTTTGATACTAATTACAGTATAAAAAGATAAAACACCGAAGCTGTAAATAGAAAAAAAAAAAAAAAAAATTTTAAGTGGAATATTTTATAAGAAAATAAGTACCGAAAATCGGAAAATAAAATGTAAAAAAATAATAAATAATAAATTTTTGGAGATTTCTTTTTTACTCATTTCGATAATTATTTAATTGGCTATTATCTTATAAAAGAAAAAATTATACATCGATATTTTTTCCGCTTAAAAAGGTGGGGGGGCCTACATCTTCAATAGAGTTTTTCTTCAAAACGTATACTTTGTTTGACTAAAATAAGATTTGCATTAAATAGATATTTATTTCTAGAATCTGAAAATATAACATTTTAAACTTAACATCAGAATATTTTTATTTTAAATGAATTTTATATATTAATTTTTCATAGCAAAAATATTTAATTAAAGTTTTGAAATAAAATAACTGGTGCATTATAGAATTCATTAATTGATAAATCAATACTGAAAATTTCATTAAAATCAGATAATTCCCTGATTTTTGGTAAATATTTTTGCAATCGCGAATGTTACATTAAATTTGTAAACAAGCCATTACAAGCCATTTAAAAAGAGCCAAAATGGCCGAATGGATCGAAATTGACAAAAAAATATCCTTTTAAATGTAATAAAAATAAATTGCATATGTAATGATATTTTTCTTTTTTTAATGATGGTCATTATGTTACTACTTATCGTTTTAAGACAAAAGTTTGACCTTAAATAATAGATTTAATTAATTTTAATTCGTTTTTAAAATGAAATTTAATTCAGCTAGACTTTAATAGAGACATTGTTAATAAATAAGATGCTAATTAAGATTAGATAATGAATATTTCATATTTGATGAGAATATAACTTAAATACCTAAGGAAATCGTGACATCAGTAGTGACGTAGTTTCGGTTACAGATAGTTGTATGATTTTTATTATAATAACATATACTAATATCAATTTTTAAAATCTGTAAAAAGATAGTCATGAATGATCTGTGGTTAAAACCATATATATGACCAGGATCAAACAGTTCAGTCAGGAAACTACTACTACTCATCTCTAAGGGTGGCATCTATTGATGAGTTAACAAAACAAACATAACCATGACCCAAAACCAAACCAAACCAAACCAAACATACAAACCACATCACCCTTCACAAGAATCAACAAGGTACGCATTCTGCTGAGGTTAAAGCTCTGGTTCTCCCCCCTCCCCCACCTCTCGTCTACATCTTATTAGAAGCAGCTACCCGGCATCACCTGATTAGAAGGAGGGTAAAAAAAGTTGTCTTGCAGATCCATTATTGTTGAATCATGAGTTGGATCCTTGCAGGATGCCCCATTAAAATCCCTATATAAAAAAGTCCAGACACTGAAAAAAAAATTAATGTCTCCTATTCAAAATATTAAATGCAGAAAAAGATTCCATGCTGTTGTCATTTAGATTTTGTTTTTTAATTATCTTCATGAATATAAATCAAATCTTCATTATTTTTGCTCAAAAAGCAAGATATGATGATAGTAAATGTGTAGATATATTTACTTTGTCATTAATTGTTTTATTTTCATAATTTCCACCGGACATACACAAATACATACCAACTGGTAGAGCTTTCTTGACATTCTATGGAACATCTAAGCATTCTAGTAAAATTGTAGAATTTTGTATTAGGTAATCAGTATTTAGCCGTATTGCATGTTGAATCTTGTCTGACCATCTGAGTGTTGGTAGGTGGTTTATATACAGGTTTGGGTTGTTCCACTATGTACTTTGGCCAAGCTCATTTCCTGGATTCTGATTAGTTGCTGATTTTTAGTGTAGACACTTTGATCCATAAATACCTAACACATGGCTATGTTCTGGGAGTTAGTACAGGGTCTGTATTTGGTTACATCCCTGTACACCCCTTGTCTGGCAACTGGACGCTAGCCATCCTGTGAAAGTGAGTATGATATGTTGATTTTTGGTCAGAATAGAGTACGCTTATTTTGTACTTTGCCAATGAAATGATAGACATTCTATAGAACACCTAAGTTTTACACTTTGCCTGTAACAGCGTTAAAATTTTTACGAATTGGTCAAATACAACGTCCCAAAAGTTTAAAAAACATTTAAAAAAAATTTTTTTTTAAAGAAATGAAAAAAAAATGTAGAAAAGTTGAAACATAAGTGAACAATAATCCTCTACTCTATATCATCATCATTATCAGGAGAAAAAAAAAACTACTACCTGTGTTTCTTTATTTGATGGCATGTTAACCTTCATGGGTTATTTTATACCAGAGCTATCCTTTTAAAAGAACAAGAATGGCACTATTTGACCTATAACTGGGTACGACCTCTGTCTCATGAGAGTTGATACATTTGCATATAAATATGATAATAATAATAATAATAGGTAATTTTCACCTTTAGTTGGCTAAATTCCTAGCATAAAATTGTGCGTGCGCATTATCTGAAATAAACTTAATTGTTATTAAGAACACATTTTATTATATTTTTGTGTTAAAGCATGCAGTTGTATTGTTTTCTAAAAGTTTCTAAGATTTGTGTATTTCGCATGGAGACTTTCAAAATGGCTACCGGCTTGTTTCAAATTGAAAATCAGTTGGCTAAATTCCTAGCATAAAATTATCTGAAATGAACTTAATTGTTATTAAAAACACGTTTTATGATATTTTTGTGTTAAAGCATGCAGTTGTATTGTTTTCGAAAAAGTTTCTAAGATTTGTTTATTTCGCACGGCGACTTTCAAAATAGCTACTGGCTTAGTTCAAAGTGAAAATGAAGGGAGGTTACTTTAATTGCCTTATTTGCTAGGAATTTTAACAACTAAAGGTGAAAATTACCTAATAATAATAGTATTAAAATGGTGGGGGTATGGGTGATATACATATTTATGGCCCCCTGGGATCAACGCTATTAATTTAACCTCTGGCAAGTCCAGTGGCCGAAGCTCACTGGACCCCAGCCGAAGCCGGGTGGGTCGCCGATCAGACACCCTGGGTTATCGTTATAGAAATTAGCCAAGTTCCACTGTGAGTTAATGTTTTAGAGAAGGTCATGAATTCAACACCCTCTAAATTCAGCTATGGTGCACTGAGCTATATATATATATATATATATCTTTTTTTTGGGAGAATATATGTTTAATTGAAGTCATACCTAATTTGAAAATTAATTAGTTGATGATTAATGAATTAGGCAAATATATCTGTTCAAATGTAAGGTGTAACCAAATTGAGAAAAAGTCGATCTCTGTATGTACATTTCGAAATTATGCCTCATCAGCAGAGTTATAGACAGGAAGCTGCTTTGTGTTGATTCAAACCCTAACTGCCAGGCTGACAGGTGGGGATTCTAACCATTACACTCGCTGGATTTTCCAGATTTCTTGTTTGTTTTTAAACTGATATATCTAAATTTTTTGGAGACTTACTGCACGACAGTGTGTATATATATATATATATATATATATATATATAGCCTTGGTAAGGGTAATTGGTCTAGGAGAAGGACAGTGCTGAATTCACGCTTCCCTTGCATGTTGCAATGGAGTCACTGTACTAGGAATTGGAATCCTTATGGCCATCTGGCAACTCCTGTGGTGATTCTGATGCTGAGTTGTAATAGCAACCTTTCCTCAGACAAACATCAGTGATAGTTGGAGGTGATCGTGGTGTAATGGTTACCATCGTAGGAAATGGACATGGCGAGACGAGTTAAAATCCTGGACACGGCTATTTGTATTTCACATAGTGCTAATACCCTTGGGAAGGGTACAAATCCAACTATTCTCTCTCCAGACATTTATTGGCATTAAATGACCCATTGAGGTTGATATGCCGTAAAACAAAACAAACCAAACCAAAAACCCATCTTTGGGTTAGATAGAAAAAAAATGTGTTTATAAAAAAAAATTGTGTATCCATTAAGAATAAATTTATTTTCAAAACTTTGTTGGCATTAATGACCCACTGAGGTTGATATGCCGTAAAACAAATCAAACCAAACCAAACTTATTTAATGTCAAAGCCATCTTTGTATGTATTTACCAACCCCTCCACTGAACAAACAGTGACACATGGTCAATTTTTAAGGGAAGTTTAATAGGTTTGAAGAGAAGGAGCTCTCAGTTTTCCTTCTCCTAGACTGGTTTCCATACTAAGATTAAAGAGCCCAGTCTGCCCTACTATTTACTCATAGCCCATCATTGTAAAAAACAGTTTAACCCATAGCTGGAGAGATGAGGGGATTCATACCTTTCTCAAGGGTATTAGTCTGAAAATGAATGTAATATCGTGACTGGAGTTTGAACTCACTTACTATGAACTCACTGTCAGACATGTTAACCACTACGCCATGAGGAGTCTCCTCCCCCCCTTACATGAAGAAAGCTTTGGAGTAGACAAACAAAAGTTCTTTTGGTACATTCTAATATTTCTTAATTTATAAATTATCAACTAAAAGCTTGGTAAAATAGTTTATGGCTGTGTGCTATATAAATACTAAGATATGTTTATTGAAGACCCCCCACCCACCGAAAAAAACAACCCAAATTGTTACTAACACATACACATATGTACAAGGTATAGATAAAGAAAAAACAATAGCATATATTGTGCTAACAAGCGCCTTTATGGGGTTTATAAAATGTAATTCAATTGAAATCATTTTGAAAAGTTTTCTTTCATTCGACAAAAAAATGTGTTCTGGTTGATTTCTTTGTAGCTTATTTAATGTCAACAAAGTTTTGAAATAAATTCATTCTTAATGGATAATCAGTTTTGTTTATAAACTCATGTTTTTCTATTTAATCTATAGATGGTACCCTAACAGGTACTACCATTCTGTGTCAGAGTTGACATTAAATAAGCTACAAAGAAATCAACCAAGTTTTGTGTATACATAATGCCTTTTACAATTGTTTTCATTTCATTTTTAAATTGATTTCAATTGAATTACATTAGGACCGGGTTAGCTCAGTCAGTAGAGCATTCGGCTAGAAACCATAAGGTTCCTAGTTCGATACCGGTCCTCGCCAACTCAGCGTATGAGTAGCACAGGGATCTGTGCGGTAAAGTAAGGTGCTGATGGCAGGTGTGGCCCTCCACCTCAGATGCAAAAATAATCTCCTTGGTCTAGCGCTAGTGAAAAGGGGATAGACTCCCTCGCTGATTGGCTGATACTGACAAGCTTTTTTTTTTTTACATTTTACAAACCATAAAGTTGAAACAGGTGCTTGTTAGCACAATATATGCAAGTGTTTTTTTTGTTTTTTTTATGTCTACACCTTATACTGTCGAATTTGATTCCATTTTTTATATACTTTCATACATACATGTATATATGCATACACTTATATTTGCTTCAAGTTTATACTTATTAGTAAACCATGATTTGGTTATCGATTTTTAATCAGTGTTTTCAAATTTATTTATTTATTAGCTTTCTTCATCTAATAATGCAATATTTATTACTTTAGTATTATCTGCGTTATTTGGACTATTGTCCCCATCTTCATTGTTATTTGTACAACGTTTCGGCCGATATGCCCTCCGGCCTTCTTCGGGTATTTCTTCTCGGACTTGGGAACTTTCTTTTGAACTCGGGAACTTTGAAGAAGGCTGGAGGGCATATCGGCCGAAACGTTGTACAAATAACAATGAAGATTGGGACAATAGTCCGAATAACGCAGATAATACTAATCTTCAAGCCTCATCTCAAACATTCAGAGAAATTTATTACTTTGTTTATCAGATAAAAAAGAAATTCCTCAGCTAATGTTATTCCATGTTTAATTTCTGAAAAAGAAGAGAATTACAGTTTTACGAAAATCACTCATAATTGATGTGTTTTGGTTTCTTTGTTTGGCATATCAAGCTACGTGGGTTATTTAATGCCAAATCCATCCTTTTGGAAGAACAGTAGTGGTATTATTTAACACCTAGCTGAGTCTTTGATTTGATTTCTTAGAATTATGATGGGACTGTAAGAGAACTACAAAGGAAATTACACATAAAGAAAATTGTTTCAAACAGACACACGCACACACACACACACACATATATATATATATATGGTAAAAGAATAGAGGAAAAATGTGGACAAAAGATCAACTCAAACAAGTAGATGTAGGAGATATATTTCGTCGTGCATTGAGCGCAACATTTGTGTTTCCTACATTTGTTTTTATCTCACCCCTCACCCATTCACTTTCTCTTCTATAAAAACAAATGTATGATAAAATGACTGAAGAAGTTGTGCTCAATGCACGACAAAATATATCTCTTACATCTACTTGTTTGAGTTGTTCTTTTGTCCACATTTTCCCTCTATTCTTTTACCACATTCTATCGGATTTACTCCAATTCTCCTACCCCTATATATATATAGAGAGAGAGAGAGAAAAAATAGTTAAAAAAACAACAAAAATGTGAAAAGTATAAATGGAACGGTAGATATACCAACCCAAACAATTGATGGTATTTATCGCGCATCCCTCGTATGCAGGTGTGACATAAGGTCTTTTTACTGTGGGACCACCCATGAGCCGAGGCTCATGGGATGGTAGGTGCATAAAATACATTGATTCCATCAGCTTTCCCCCTCAAGAGAGTCATCTCAGACACTGGGCAATAAACCCAGCCCTTCCCCTTTAAATCAAGGTGGAAGGTGTTGCCTGGGCGTAATAGCCTCCTCGGATCAACGCTGTTAGCATTACTTGACCGGTCCAGGGCTGAAGCCACTGGACCCCCGACTCGAGGCCTGGTAGAATTGATGGTTGGTTGGATTTTATGGGATATCAACCCTTGTTGGGTTATTTCATGCTGAAAACGTTTTGTTTTATTCATTCTTGTTGAGTGTTCAATTTTTTTTTTTAAACCCACTTTTAAAAAAAATTCATTTTTTGATCTAATTAAGCCATAGATGGGACCCTAACAGGTACTACCCCTCCAGGTCAGAGTGGACCAGAAGTAATAGTGAAGTCATACCCAGCCCACACAAACAATTGATTCAATTATGAAATCTTTTGATAAATAAAGCAAACTATTTATTGAATCAATTGTTTGTGTTGATTTATCTAACTTTCCATTTATATTTTTCACACACACATACAGAGAAAAAAGAAAAATTTATATTTATATACCATAAAAATGAAGGTCTGCAAAATGAATTATGTTTTTTAAAAGATTTTTTATTACTTAGTAAAATAAAAAAATCTTAAAAAAACATAATTCCTTTTGCACACATTTTTTATAAGATATTCAATTTTCTCCTGTTGGAATCATAACAACACACACATGCCAACAACTGAGAGGGTAAGGAGCTTGACAGATGAAAATTCAGTCGGGTTTTGCTCCCGGCTAGAATTAGGTGTTAAAGTCGAGCCGCACTGATGAGACGTAAAACATTGAAACACTGTCTGTGGATGACTAATATATATATATGTAAGGTAATCCAAATGACTGGTTGTAAGGGATGATTCTATTTGGGATCTTCGAAATCTCACTGTATAACCATACTGTATGCTCTTGTAGGTGCAAACATATACTCATACAAGGATTTTTATGAATCCCTAAAGAGAGCTCAATGTATAATAATCAATAAATTAGATTATATACAGAGCAATATTTCACTTTCAAAGAAAGAAAAACTTAACAAACCATCAAGCAGAAACTCAATTTTTTTTATTATTTCAACCAGAAACTCAAAAAAATTCAAATATATATATATATATATATATATATATATATATATATATATTCCTTCTTTCTCCCAAGCATGTTTGGTTGGGTCAGCACAGTGTAAAAAATTGTCATCATTGTTTACATTGCTTGTAAAAGAAGATTTCTTCAATTAGCAGATTTTTCATTTTTTTTCTCCTTTTTTTTTTTGTCATATGAATCCTGCGTGCATCTAGCTAGCTTTTTATTTTATTTAGTTGTCATTTACTAAGCTGAGCCTAGTTTGGCACAAGGCCAAAAGTATGCAGCACCCAGTGAGAATCAAACTCACTAATAATGGTCAGCTAGCCTAGCTAGATAACCATTACACCACTCAAGGTGTCCATTTGTTTTTTTATGTAATTGTAATTCTTTGTCTTAACCTGACTGCATGTACATTTTGATGTGACAAAATAAATATTTATACTTTTAGATGATTGACTAATTTTTTTTTCCTTTAAGAAAAAACACCTAAAATAGTGAAAGAAAACAAGACATTGGCCTTTGACAGAGCTTGTCTAATTGAATTGGTTGATACAGGTATAGTATTATATCATCATCAGTTCGTGCAGACAGCATGGATTCCCATGACACCCACTCACCACTCGACCCTATTTTTTTCTTTTAAGGAAAAAAAAAACTGAAAACAAAACAAAACAAAAAATGTTGGCTTCTGACAAAGTTTGGCTAATTGAATTGGTTGATACAGGTATAGTATTATATCATCAGCAGTTCGTGCTGACCGCATGGATTCCCTTGACATTTTCTCACCTCCTGTCCCTATTTTTCTTTTTTTTACTTTTAAGAAAAAAAAAAGATGCAAAGAAAAAAAAAGGCTTTTGATAAAGCTTGTCTAATTGGATTGGTTGATACAGGTATAGTATTATATCACCATCAGGTTGTGCAGACAGCATGGATTCCCATAACACTCCCTCACCACCCGTCCCTATTTTTTTTTATTTCAATAAAAAAAGAAATGAAAACAAAAAAAAATTGGCTTTTGATAAAGCTTGTCTGAATTAGTTAATAAAGCTATCTATTTTCTGACCTCCCACCATGTCAGATGAACATAAAGTCCAATTAAGGTGGGGAGCCATGCACAAACTGAAACTTATGCAATGGCCAGTTTTAAAATTACATGAATCCCTTCAGTATTCTTCTTTTGAGGTGCCTCAGGCACCAGGCAATAAACTCAGCCCTGCCCCTTTTAGACGACGAAGCAGGTGTTGCCTGGGGTGATGTGCCCCTGGGATTCACACTGATTTATTATATATCTTACAGGTCCAGAAGCCAAAGCCACTGGACACAGGGTTCTGAAAAACCAGGTATAGTATTGTATCATCATCAGGTTGTGCTGACAGCACAGATTCCCATGACACTCTCTTACCACCCGTCCCTAAAAATGAAAAGTAAACACAAAAAAAACAATGTGTCTTGACAGTGTTTTGATAGCTTATGGGGTTTTGGTAAATTATGGGGTATAATGAATTATGGGGTATAAGTGGTTTTAGGTGTTGTAGTTATCTGAATATTCTTGGTGCTTGTTCCTCA
The DNA here is from genome assembly GCA_023376005.1 of Doryteuthis pealeii. Classification (NCBI taxonomy): domain Eukaryota; kingdom Metazoa; phylum Mollusca; class Cephalopoda; order Myopsida; family Loliginidae; genus Doryteuthis; species Doryteuthis pealeii. The sequence continues at coordinate 32,602,494 of CM042151.1, read as the reverse complement.
GGTTTTCTTTTAACCCCATCAATTTCTGGTGGTTGCGCTGAAAAGAAGACATTCAAAGAACGAGAAAGGAAAGAGACAAAGGTCAAACTTTTATGACTTAGGCTTTATTGAACGGGGCATACTCGGCCGTGGCAAGGGGAGATTCCCTGGTCAGGAAACAACTACACTCAGTTGCGGCCTAAATTCAAATGACCGAGGTATCCTCTTGGGGGTCATTTCTTTTTGTCGGACATGCGCAAAGGGTTCTTCTGGTCAAGGCATCATGGGAGTTTATTTCAATTTTATTTTCGTTTTTTTTTAATCCCCACAAGCTTGCCTGATTAAATTGGTTGATACAGATCATCTGGCTAGGAACCACAAGGTTCTGGGTTCAATACTGTTCCTTGCCAACACAGTATATGAATAGCACAACTTGTTAAGGTGGGGAGCTGATGGTAGGTGTGGTGCCCCACCTCAAACACAAAAAACAATCTCCCTGGTCTAGCGCTTGTGAAAAGGAGATAAACTCCCATTCCACCTCAGCAAAAAGAAAAAAATCTCCTTCATCTAGCACTGGCAAAAAGAGGATAGACTCCCTCACTGTTCAACTAATTGGCCACCCTGCCGACTTTACTTTTACTATCATGCTTGTACAGCCATCATATTTAATTCTCACTGAATGTACAGATTCCTTTGACTCTCTCTCACCACCTGTCCCTATCGTTCATCACCCCTGGTAAGTCCTCTGCACGGTATCCAGTATCCGCAGAGAGCTGACTGATGTTGGTTTTGGCTGCTCAGCCTACACTGGTGTGTCCATGTGTCGGTATCTATAGGAGAACGTCACTTATGAGTTTATTCTTGCTTCTCCAACAGTGTCCAGCATGTCTTGTTTATCTTATGAGAGAAAAGGCTAGATGGAAACTATACAAGGATATTGTGTACTGTCTTGAAGAAATTTTGAAAGTAGCACTCCACAAAAAAGCAGCTGTATGGCCGCTTGCTTCCTATCACACAAACCATCCAAGTAAGATGAGCAAGACATGCTTGTTACAGCTGGAGAAGTAAGGACAGACTCATAAATTATGTTCTTGTGTGGACAACAACACATGGACACACCAGAGAATATCACAGAAGAATGTCACTTATGAGTATGTCTTTGCTACTCCACTAGTGTCCAGCATGCCTTGTTTGACTTGGATGGTTTGTGTGATAGGAGATAAGTGGCCATACAGCTGGTTCTTTTGTGGGGTGCTGTTTCCTAGATTTGTTCAAGGCAGCATCCAGCATACAGCATCCTTTTGTTGTTCCCATCTATTGAAATCAGTAAGTCTACTGTTGGTTTGAATAATAGCAGCTAACTAAGTACAACTTAAGCAGTGTCCAAGACACTTGGTATATATAGAAATCAAGAATGACCCATTCATGAATTTGGGTGATTTGGGTCATTCCATTCCTTGAGTTCTGATTGGCTGCTTGACTGCTTGATTTGAATTACATTGTGGAGTCTTATATATATCCTGTCATTCTGCAGTAGACTTTATGACTATTCGGGTTTGTATTTAAGTTACAATTGTTTGTTGCCTTGTCTTCCCAGTTCGACGGTAATTGGAACTTTAATTATTCTTCATCTCCCCTTCCATCTAGCTTTTTCTCTAAGCATTTCATTAGAGTCCAAGTTGTGCAGCCATACAGTAGTACTGTCATGGCCATCATTAGTTGGTTGGTTGGTTAGATTTTATGGCATGTCAACCCTTGTTGGGTTATTTTATGCGAAAGATGTTTTGTTTTATTGATGGGTATTCAATTTTTTTTTAAACTCAATTTTTTTAAACAGTTCTTTAATCTATTCAACCCATAGATGGGACTCTAACAGGTATTACCACTCCTTTTATTATATATGTCCTTGATATGTTCTAGAAGGTGGTGTCTGAGGGTCTTAGTGTCCTGGGTATGATGCTAAACAGCATCTAGTGGTGAGATTCCAGTTCTGGAGCTCTGGGGGAATGTGGAGTACCCCTTCATTGTCATTACTTCCAGGTTCACTCTAACCTTGAGTGGTAGTACCTGTTTGGGTCCAATCTATGGGTTAAATAGATTTTTAAAAATGTGTGTAAAAAAATTGAATAGTCATCAATAATGAATAAAACAAAAATGTCTTCTTCATAGAATAACCCAAGAGCTGACATGCTATAAAATCCAACCAATCAGCTTACATGACCAGTGGCAATTAAAGGTGTCTATGTTGAGTTTAAAATATCCAGTAATAGAAATATGTAGGAAATGTGAATTTTTAAAAATCCTTCACGACTCCCTAAATAAAAGCATCAATACTATATTAATACTAGTAGAAAAAAAAACATCAAAAACACTCTGAGCATGTAAAAATTAATTTTGAAAGATATTGCCTGAGGTTGTGGGAGCTAAAAATTCAATGTCAGAGAGTTTGTACCATAAGTAAGTAAAATTCTAATGAGCTCAGTCGGTAGAGCGTTTGGCTAGAAACCACAAGGTTCCTACTTTGATACCGGCCCTCGCCAACCCAGCGTATGAATAGCACATGGATCTGTGTGGTAAAGTAAGGAGCTGATGGTAGGTGTGGTGCTCTATCTCAGATGCAAAAGCAATCTCCTTGGTCTAGCGCTAGTGAAAAGGGGATAGACTCCCTTGCTGATTGGCTGGTACCGACTTTAGGCCGCCCCAACGACTTTACTTACTTTACTTATTTAACAACAAAACAATGACTAACAATATTATTAAAGTTTGACTTTTTATATCCCAGTTTATAAAAAGGGTAACTGTGAGTTCTTTAAGCGAGAATAAAAACAAGTGAACACACTCTGGTAACAGGATAAGAACTGAATTTTATTTCAAAAGATTCCGCGCCGGTTGGTGTGTGTGTATGTGTGCACATGTCCGGAAATGACTCCTTTATTTATCAGGTTACAACAAATATAAATCTCCTTCCTATGCATAGAGTCAAGTTTGAGAGATTTACCAGTCTGATGGAGGGAGAATATCAAGATATCTAGTATCTTCTGTTTTAGTCAATCCTCGGAAATAATTTCTGGTCGACTGCTCTTGGAACTGGTCCAAATGTCTTCTGGGTGGATCATATGATTGCTATATTCAATCACAGAAAGGCTCTCCCTCACTTAACCCCACATATAGCAATAATAATAATAATAGTAATAAGTCATCTGGTGGATTTTGCTGTTCCGGCAGACCAAAAATGAAAAGATAGACAGTTATTTGGACGTAACCGGAGAGCTGAAAAACTGAAGGTGAAGGTGAAACCAATTGTGGTTGGTGCCCTAGATATATCAACTTTCATGGGTTATTTAATGCTAAAGAACAGTAAAAAGTAAGTAAAGTCGTCGGGGTGGCCTAAAATTGGTATCAGCCTATCAGCAAGGGAGTCTATCCCCTTTTCACTACCGCTAGACCAAGGAGATTGTTTTTGCATCTGAGGTGAAGTGCCACATCTCATTACTTCACAGCACCCCTGTGCTACTCATACACTGAGTTGGTGAGGGCCGGTATCGAACTAGGAACCTCGTGGTTTCTAGCTGAACGCTCTACCAACTGAGCTGGGGGAAGCCAAACCAAACTATCCTAGACCAGTACTACAATAGTGACTCAAGAGCAGTGACAGAACGAAGGTGGGTCAGGGAGGAGCAGTTTCCCTATATATTGCCTAACTTTTGCCACTATACTTCTGAACTATGAAATATATTGCCTAACTTTTACCACTATACTTCTGAACTATGAATGAATGCATAGGATTTGAAAGTGGGCGGGTAAGTGAAGCTTAGAAAAATCTGAATCAGTATTTATTAGCCACTGAAGGGGGCACGGGGCCGAGCTCTTGCCCCCCCCCCCCGATCACTACGCTTCTCAAGAGTTTCACGAGTTGCCTCGAGTCAGTTTCTTCTGCACCTCGCAGAAATAATCCCAATTAGAATATTCGAAATGAGAGGGAATAATTTTAGCTATCACCGCCCACTTCCTTCTTTATGTATTTATGTAACCACGAGGCCGTTTATTGAAGATAAAATAATGTGCACGTCTATTTCTTCCAGGTAACTGATGTTATTCTTCTTTTGGTGACCTTGTGATTAATAATATAAATTCATGGATGTTTGTTTTTACTTGGGAGCAATACTTTGTCAGGTTTGCAAAAGTATTTCTGTCTTCTCTTTCATTCATTAAAGAAATGTTTTGTTTTTGCGGAGTTGTGGTGAAGACGACCAGTTTAAAAACATCCTTCCAATACACGAATTTTAAAATGGGAGAAAAAAAAGGTAAATAAAAGGCGTAATTGGATATCATTTAATGGGTATATTTCTTTTCGGTACATTAAACTCATTTTAAAATTCGGTATCTATCTTGAATGCTCCTCTGAGAAACATGCCTGTGGCAATATAAATAAACATAATATACAGGGTGCTCCGAAATTCTTGTCGTCAACCCAACATATTTTTTTAGAGGCAAAATAATTACATAATTTTAATACAACCCGAAATTCTAGAAAATAATTTGATTTTTAAAGATTTCTATGAGGTAAAATAAATAGATAACTTATATATCGCATTATTAAAACTAAAAATAAAGTTAAAAACAATATGTAAGGGTGACAAGACTTTCGTACCACTCCGTAATATTTACATTCGCCATCCAGATAAAAGTAAGTTTCAGTCATTCCTTTTATTTATTTACTGAATAGTTACGTTTTAGTGCACTCTTCGCGGAGAACCGTCTCTGCCCCCTGCCTCAAATATCGCTACCCGGTGGCTGCTGAAAAAACAAAGCACCAGCTACGATTGAAGTCCGTAGCCGAAGCGGTGTCACTTGCAAAAAAAAAAAAAAAAAAACAAAAACAACCAACTTAGGGCGTTTTTCCCGAAAACCTAAACTTAGTTATTTTTTCAAGTGACACCGCCTCGGCTACGGACTTCAATCGTAGCTGGGTTTTTTTTTCAGCATCCACCGGGTAGCGATTTTTGAGGCAGGAGTCCGGGATGGTTCTCCATTTTAGCCCTAAAACTGATATTTAATGGTACCGTGACTTACGAGTTTAATTCCTTTCATTCGTAACTCAATTTCCTCGTATATCAAATCAATTTCCCCCTCTACAATAAACTGAAATGCCATTAATCCGTTCCAGCCCAACCATAAATACTAATTTTTTGGTACGTTTTTTTCAAATAAGAAAAATAACATTAATGATAGTAAATTTGATGAATTATGTACTGTAATATGTTTTAATGTTTACTTATTTATTTATTTTTTCTTTGTTATTATATAGGTACCACCAATTTTCCCTGTGAAATTTACCCCCCTCCCATATTTAACATAATGAAACTTGCATAAAGCTTAATATTATCTTAAAATTTGTTTGTCCTTTCGAAAAAAGAAACATTAAACAAACCCCTGATTTTAAAAAAAAAATTCAGTTTTCGGAAATAATGAAAATTATGAACGAAAAACAATGTTTTCATTTTTGCGCCGTTAAATCAATTGAAATTTAACATAGACAAAAACAAGTTATGACTAGAGGCTTCTTAAAAAATTTCTATGAAAAACAATTAATGGTCCGATTTTCACAAAAATTTCCATAATTCTTATCTTTTGATAAAATATGTCTGAAATAGTTTTTTCCTAAAATGTATTAAGGGAAATATTTTTTTACGAGATCTACCCCCAAACCCATTTTTTATGAAATATGAAAAAATGAACCGTCAAAAAACGATTTTTACTTTTTTTCTATAAAGATAAGAATCTGAATAATTATATCAGAAGATTTTTATAAGTTTCGATGCCAGAGCTTTTAATAAAAGAACCATGAATACAGAATTCTGCTAAAAAAATATCAAATAAATGTTACTGTTGTAAAAAAAACGGACTGTTTTACTTATTTTTCAAGATAACGGTGAGTAATTTTTCCCCAATTGGATAATTTGATTTTTGAATTAACTGTTTTTCTTTGTATCAACTCTTTATGTTCGTTATTTCTTTTTTGCGAGATTTTTAAATAAAAGTTAAAAAATATTTACGTTTCTTCCTTCAATATGATCTATTTTGGTGGTACCTAATCTTATAAGTTTGGAAACTTAAATGTCTTAGTGAACTTATCAATATAAGCATATCTGAAGTTGGCCCGTACCTCAAATTTTAGCTTTCAACGCAAAGCAAAAAATCGTCCAAGTGACAGCTCGTAACCTGGAAAGTTTGTACGTTAGGGCACTCATAAGTTAATTTTCCCTTCCCCCTATACATTATACACAATGAAACTTGATTAAAGGTTAATATTATCTTCAGAATTTTTGGGCCATTCTAAAGAAGAAACATTAAAAAAAAACTCCTGATGAATTTTAAAAAAAAACAAATTCAGCTTACAGAAATAATGAAAATTAATAACGAAAGCAATGTTTACATTTTCGCACCATTAAGTCAGTTGAAATTCAACGTAGCCAAAAACAAGTTACGACTACACACTTTAAAAAATTCTATGAAAAATGAATTAAGAGTTAAATTTTCACAAAGATTTCGCTACTTATTAAACTGTTGATGAAATTATATTTAAAATAGGTTTTTCCTAAAATATATTAGGGGAAATATTTTTTACAAGGTCTCCTTCCCCCTCAACTATTTTATCTTATGGAATCTGAAAAAATGAGGCAATAAAAAACGATTTTTGAATTTTTCTATAAAGATAAGAGTCTGAATAATCATATCGGAAGATTTTTTATAAGTTTCTATATTGATTTATTTTAGTAAAAAACATAAATTCTGAAATTTGCTAAAAAAAATGTCATAATATTATTCTTTTTCAAACTTTTACTTGCTTCTTTAATTGAATTGCCAAGAAAAAAACTTTTTTTTTTTTCAAAGAAATCTGAGAGAATTGGGTGAAATAAAATGGGACAAATAAGAAATCTGTGATTAAGCGACAGCAGATAATCTAGAATTACATTTTTGTATTGCATCTTGAACGATTTGGATGGTCTTATTTTTAAACAGAGGGTATGCAGGATGATAATGGACAGAAGATTTATGAATAAGCATATATAATAAATCAATATAGATTTTGGTTTTTATTATTGTTTTATCATTGTTATTTTCTACTTATTTATTCATTTATTTATGTAATTTTGTTTTTTTTTTTTTCAAATTTCTTCAATTTTTCAAATTATTCTATATATAAAGATTTTGGGAATTAGTTTTAGTCTTTGGACTCATTAGTTTATAGCTGGCTTAATAAGTATTTATTTTCATGTCTACATTTTGATATGAGTTCTGATTTCTCTGGAAGGTTATTATTGCTAATTTTTCTTTTCATCAAAGTTTGCAGTTTCTAGTTAGGTTGTTAGATACTGGGTCTATTTCTTTATTTCCAGGTTATTTCTGGTGTGTTTGGTTTGAATAGTGTTGTGATGTGTTCATATTTTTTATCATTAGATCATGTTCTGTGTTTGTAGATTCTTTGTTTCCAGGTACCCTCAGTTACACAAATGTTTATTTTTTCTGTGTTTTGTTTAGATCTTACTGTGGATGGTAGACTAGTTTGGAGACAATTTTCGTTTAAAGGACATTCCTATTTGTTTTTGCAATTACAAGTGGGTCATCTTCTTAAGTTCTTCTAGTGGGTTTTATTGGACCTCTGGTTCTTCTTTGGATTGGGTTCTTACCTTTCCAGCTGGAGGATTCTTCTTCGTATCTGGTCAGACATCTCTCTGTCCGGAGGTGTCTCTCTCACTTTCATCTTGCGCTTTTTATCAGGAAGCGATATGGAGACATATTGTTATGTGGGTTATTTCCTAGTTGAGTAACATGATATTACAGTGTGACCCAGAAAAAACAGAACCCACAAATTTTGTAATAAAACTGTTAATTTTAATTAATTTTTTTTAAAGTTTAAGTCCAACAAGGGTTAGGGTTTAGGGTAGGTTTAATGGGAAAATAAATAATTTGGGTTCTGTTTTTTTTTCTTCTGGGTCACTCTGTAATATCATGTTAGTCAACTAGGAAATAACTGTTATGTGTATACACTTTTATTTCTCCAATACATTCTTGACCCACATGCGTGGAGGGGGAGCTGAGACAGAGAGGCACATTTTATCCAAGTGGGCCACTAGACTAAACTCTGCCCTCTTTTTGATAGAGATGCGATTCTCTACCCCCCCCAAAAAAAAAGTGATTAAATGTCATTAGTCTTAATTCTGGTTGTTTCTAAAAAAATTCCATAAAATAAAATAAACTTTTGACCTAAAAATCCTTAGATTTGATTTAACCTGTCTTCATTAACTTCAAAGGGAACTCCTTTAAGGATAACTGCTACACTATGAAATTTTGGACCATATGACCTTTTTAGGCACCCCTTTTTGATCTCGATTCAGAAGGACGTGTTTTTCATTTACACTGTCAATATCCGGTTGTTTGTTAGGGGTTAGGGATAGGGGTTAGTTTTATAATTTAACAAAACTCTAAAAATCGTCTGTTAACAAACAACCGGATATTGACGGTGTAAATGAAAAACATGTCCTTCTGTATCGAGATCAAAAAGGAGTGCCTAAAGGTCATATGGTCCGGAATTTTAATCCTTTATCCCGTCTGTGTGTGGGATCCATTTATTCATTTATTTGCTGTCACAAACTTAAGATTTTCGGTTGACCAGGTGATTCTTTCTTTTTATGTCTCTATAACTCTCCTGCCATAATTATAATATATATATATATATAATATAATGATATAAGCTTTACCATAAAGGCTTGTACAAACCAAGAGCATTCCATCCCTGCTGCATCTTACAATATGACCAGACTTTGTTGGGTTTTTTTCACAAATAGAAAAAACAAAGAAACCAAACCTTTGAAACAAGGAGACCTAGTTCTTTATGTATCTACACTTTTATAACCCCAAATAACTTTTCTCCATTGTTGACCCACACACTAAAAAAAGTAATCAAAGTTATTACACTTAATTCTAGTTATTTCTAGAACATTCCAAATCTGATAGTTTTTTTATTTTAAACTTTTGTCTTAAAAATCTATAGATTTGATTTAATCCAACCATTTTCATAAACTTCAAAAGGAACTCCTTTGAGGATGACCGCCACACTGTATGGAATTTTAATCCTTTATCCTATCTGTGTGTGGGATCCACTTATTTATTTGTTGATCCACACTTCAGATTTTTGGTTGACCGGGTCATCCTTTTTTCTTTTTCTTTTCTTTATCACCATCCCACCATAATGTAACATGTTATTTTGGATTTCAAAAAAAAAAAAGATTGTATACAGAAATTAAGGTAAGTATTACTAACAGAATAGGATTACTATATGTATCATTTAAAGTGGCTGGCTTAGCTCAGTCGGTAAAGCATCCACCTTGGAACAACAAAGTTCCAGGTTTGATACCAGCCCTCACCAACTCAGCACATAAATTGTTTTTCTTGGATCTGTGCAGTAAAGTGGGGAGCTGATGTTAGGTGTGGCACTCCACCTCAGAATCAAAAACAATCTCCCTGGACTAGTGCTAGTGAAAAGAGGATAGACTCCCTCGCTGTCTGGCTGATACCAACAATAGGCCACTCTGCCTACTTTACTCTTTTTTATGTGTACAGAGATGCTGATAGGTACGCGTCCTGCATCCCAGATGCAGAAAAATCTAAAAGGATGCAGAAAAATCGTATCTATGCATTCCAGTGTTTCTTTTCTTCACCAACTATTTCAAGCTAACTGTAAATACATTTCAATATTTTCTTGGAAATGAATTACACTGTATGGGTTACAAGATAGGGGTTAGATGGCTTTATAAAATGTTAGATAAAAACTCTACAATTTATTAAGAAACTGTAGTTGGGACCCATTAAATTTCCTCGGTACTCATTCAAATCAAATCTGTGCATCACAGGACACACTAAGTTAAAAAGCTATCAGCATCATTGTATGTATAATAGTTAAATTATCATTAAGTAAGAATTTGCAATGAAATTAAACACATTAATGTGTATTCAATACGTTTTATGGAAAGAAAAAAAATTCTTTTTTTCTATTTTTATTGCAGGTGGGACGGAATACCTGTTGATTCTGAGATAATGCAATCAGAACATTTCAAATTATACAATACCTGAAATTATTTTTTACCTTTCCATAAAAAAAAAAACATGGATGTTAACTCAATTTGGAATTCCTGGCTTCCTGATTCCTTGCAATATCAGATGGACTGGAAATGGTCTTGGTAGAAAGAAACTTCAAGAAAGAAAAAAATTATTTAAGATATTTGCATAATAGCAAACATGGATTCTGATCACACTCAGAAGAAGCCGTTTAACTGTGAGGTTTGTGAAAAAGACTTTTCTAACAATTCCCATCTGCAGAGGCACATACGCACACACACGGGCGAGAAGCCATTCCACTGCACGATATGCAACAAAGCTTTTTCCCAGTATAGTAACCTGATAATTCACTTGGAGATCCACAACAGAATAAAGGCTTTCGGTGCAAGAATTGCTTGGAAGAATTTTGTGATAAGAGTCGTCTAAAACTACACATGCAGACGCATGCAAAATTAAAGATGTTTAGCTGCCAGCTGTGTGACAAGACATTCTCCCAAAAACCCCACTTAGACCTGCATTTACGGTCACACACCGGATATAAACCTTTTCACTGTGAAATTTGTGGCAAAGATTTCTCCCACAAAGGCGACTTAAAACGACATTTGCGTATTCATACCAAAGAGAAACCGTTTCATTGCGAAACGTGTGGTAGAGAGTTTTCTCAAAACGGTCACTTGATGTCACACAGACGTACACACACTGGATATAAACCGTTTGTATGTGAAATTTGTAGCAGGGCATTTTCGCACAAGAGTGACCTAAAGAAACATTTACGCATACACACGGGAGAGAAGCCTTTTCAGTGTGAGATTTGTGGCAAAGACTTTACTCGTAAGGATAATTTAAGCAAACACACAGTGAGACACATTAAAGAAGCGACTTTAATTGAGTAGGTGTTACTTATTAGTATGGACTTGAGATTATATGGTAACCTCATTAAAACATTTCTATCAAACATTCAGCTCCTCATTAATATCTTCATTTATTTTATTCTTTTTATTTAATCACAATTGTTCAGCTGGTATATATTTCAAATGTGTCACACTTTGTAAACTTTGCTTCTTTTTTCCCCCTAAGTGTGTATGTTATAATCCCTTACATTTTGTCACGTCTAGAGTAGATATTTACCCAACCCCTTCACCGTGAGTAGGAGGTGTGTGGTGTAATGGTATCTGTTGTTGGAGATGAATACAGCGAGATGTGTTCAAATCCAGCATGTAGCTTTTTGCATTTCACATAGTGCTAATACACTTGGGAAAGGTATGAATCCAACTATTCCCCCCCCCCAGTTATGGGTAAATATAGGGTAGACTGGGATTTTTAACCTTGGTATGGCAATCAGTCTAGGAGAAACAAAACTCAGAATTCAAACCAATGGGGCTCCCTTCTCATTGGTCAAAACAACTTTGAGTGCCCCTCCTCCCCCTTCCTATGGGGCTTCCAACAAAGAGCAAACTCACTATTCTGTAGTAATGGATTTGCGAGACTAGCTTACTAACCATTACAATGCCATGATAGGTATATACCCAACCTGTTCACCACAGGTAGGATGTGACTCAAGCATGGGGAATCCAATGAGGATCAAACTTGCTATTCAGTAACTTTGCTTTTTTTCCCCCTAAGTGTGTATGTTATAATCCCGTACATTTTGTCTCATCTAGAGTAGGTATTAACCCAACCCATTTACCATGGGTAGGATGTGGCACAAGTCACCAGTATTGTTAGAGGTGTGGTGTAATGGTAACTGTCTCAAATCCTGGATGCAACTGTTTGCATTTCACATAGCACTAATACACTTGGGAAAGGTACGAATCCAACTATCCTCCCTCCAGTTATCGGTAAATAGTAGGGTAGACTAAACCTTCATACGGCAACTGGTTTAGGAGAAGAAAAACTCTGAATTCAAACCAAAAGGGCTCTCTTCTCATTAATCAAAACACGAGGGTGAGTAAAAAAGTAATGCCATTTTGTTTAGGACAGGTATAATTACCATCACAGGAACATGTATCATACATCAAAATGAAGCCGGTCCTCTGTAGATCACATCCTCACTTCTCCACATAGTCACTGTTTCTCTCAATAGCAATGTTCCACCTTCAAATGAGAGCATGTATCCCTGCCCTGTAAAAATTCTGTTGACTGTTCTTTGAGCCACTACAGATTTTACTTCCTCATCACTAGAATAATGTTTGCCTCTTAAACCCTCTTTCATGGGCCAAAGAGATGATAGTCTGAAGGTTAAATCTGGTGAGTATGGAGGATGCAGTAAATTGTCCACTTGATTGAGGTGATTTTTTCCATTGTCCTAAAGCTTGTGTGTGGTTGAGCATTGTCAATTAGAAAGTTGGGTCTTACTCGGATTCTTGCTCAGAGCCTTGTTAGGGTCTCAATGTAAGCCTTAGTTTTATAAAAAAACTTCACATCAAATAAAGAAAATGGCGTTACTTTTTGACTCACCCTCATACTTTGAGAGCTCCTCTCCCCCCTCCTTTTTATGGGGCATCCAATGTAATAAATGTCAAGGTGTTGAATGGTATAGTTCCTCCAGGCATTTACTAGTTCAGTGCCAATGGTCAAACTGCAACAGATTAAGTAGTTGTTGCTACTACTGCTAGAAACAGTCCACTAAGTTGAGGAGGTGTTTGGCTTGTTCCATTAATCAATAGTTAACACAATGGATTAAGCTCACTATTCCGTAGTAATGGATTTGTGAGACTAGCTCGCTAGCCATTACAACCTATGGTAGGTATTTACTCAACCGCAGGTAGGATGTGACACAAGATCACAAGTATGGGCCATCCATTGAGGACCGAACTTGTTATTCAGTAGTAATGGATCTGTGAGACAAGCTCGTTAACCATTACACCATGATGGGGCACTCTTTATATATCCAACCCATTCGCCATGGTAAGGATGTGGCACTAGTTCGCAAGTATGGGGCATCCAGTGAGGATCAAATCCCCTATTCAATAGTAATGGATCTGTGAGACTAGCTTGCTAACCATTACACCACAATGTCCAAAAGGTGTGAATTTACAACCCTTTATTTCTGCTAGTTTTTCTTCCTCATTGTGCCACAATACACCTCCATCCAGAAATAATTAATAATGAGCTTATCCTCATTTGATTAAAGACAGTGATCTAATTAACTTGATTATGGTCAAGTCACACTGAAAGCATAGGTTTGTACTAGATCACTGAAGTTAAGCAGCAATGAGCCTGTTCAATACTTAATTGGGTGACTATTTAAGCAAACGCAGGTACTGTAAGCAACCTGGGTCCTTTGTTTATCAAAATGACTTGATTCAGCATTAAATAACCTGAAAAGAGTTGATGTACCATAAAACCAACCAACCAAACCAGTTCCTGCCAGATCACCAAAGTTAAGCAGCAATGAGCCTGTTCAATACTTAATTGGGTGACTATTTGACCAACAGCAAGTACCGTAAGCAACTTGAGTCCTTTGTTTATTGAAATGACTTGATTCAGCATTAAATGACATGAAAAGAGTTGATATGCCATAAAAGAAACCAACCAACCAATCTAATAATATGTAGCTCCTCCCTTAACCCGAATAATAGTGACTATGCCATATGGTATAGTCTACAAGGTGCTGGGGTTGTATGGGTATATCCAGGCATATTCTACAACTGTCCATAACTGACCCAAGCCCCTAATTATTATGGTCAAGTCACACTAATACCACTGTTTCCCACTAGATCACCGAAGTTAACTCTTTGCCTACTTTAAGCCTTTCACAGCAGCTCTCCCACCATTGCTATCCAAAAGTATATAAATTGATGGTTAATTCATTTTAATTGAGCAGAAGGATTCACATTACAATTACAATAGGACTTTATTTGAATAGAATGAGTTCTGAGGTGAATAGATAGTGAACTTTGAAATATCCCATCATACTGGTAGAAAATGAGAAACTTTTGTACAGCTGTGGGGGAAATTTGGTAGGTAGAGAGTTAAGCAGCGATGAGCTTGTTCAATACTTAATTGGGTGACCAATTACAGTTCTGTAACCAACCTGAATCCTTTGTGCATCAAAATTTCTTTTCTGTATTAAATGACACAAAAGATGGTTAATATGCTGTAAAACAAAACAACCAGCCAGCAAACCGTTTTAATAACATGTAGCTCCACCCTCAACCTGAATAATGGTGACTATGCCATGTTGTATAGACGGACCATATGACCTTTAGGCACCCCTTTTGGATCTTGATTCATATGGACATGTTTTTCATTTACACCATTGTTGGTTAGGGGTTAGGGTAAGGGTTAGGGGTTAGTTTTATAATTAAAAAAAGACCCTCTAAAAATCGTCTTTTAACAAATAACCGGATTTTGACGGTGTAAATGAAAAACATGTCCTTATGAATCGAGATCGCAAAAGGGGTGCCTAAAGGTCATATGGTCCATAAATTTTGTGTTCCATTTCTTTTAATTTTTTTTCATTGTAATTATGTAAAAAGACATAAATAATAATATCCAAAAGTAATTAAATAAAAAGGCACCCCCTTTGCAATCTTGTTTCATGAGGACATTTTTTCCATTTACACTGTCAACATCCGGTTGTTTGTTAGGGGTTAGGGTAAGGGGTTAATTTTATAATTAAAAAAAAAACTCTAAAAATCGTCAGTGAACAAACAACCGGATTTTGACGGTGTAAATGGAAAAAATGTCCTTATGAATCGAGATCACAAAAGGGGTGCCTAAAGGTCATATCTATTTCTATAAGCATTTTGTAAAAGTCCTAGTGGTGCAGTAATGAAGTAGTACTAACACAGCTACAACTTGGAAGAATTCTTGATTTATCAAAGAGATCAGATTTCCATATGATCAATAATCTGTCTATAGCAGTCCATGTCTTTCCTATGTGTAAATTGATATCGCTTTCTGTAGATGAGATATTACTACCAAGGTAAGTCACCTGAAAATATGAACATATGTCGGCGCAAATAGTTTGCAATAAAATCTGTGTATATCATAGTTGTCAAGAAAGATTCCAGTTTTGCTCTTTTGAAATTCCAACACATTATTACAGAATTACATTCATCGCCATTACTCCCAAGCCCACTCTGACCCAGAGTGGTAGTACCTGTTAGGGTCCCATCTATGGCTTGGATAGAAAAAAAATGGGTTAAATCCTACTTAAATGGACATAAATTCCACCATCGTATGTCACCCCGACGAAAGAAAAAACTTTGAACCACGTATGTTTGTGAATCTGTTTTACGCCTCAAAGATACGTGGTTCAAAGTTAACTGACTTGAAAAAATGTAAAAGTTTTTAAATAAAATAACTAATGCATTATATCTTTTATTCATTAATATATCAACACTGAAAATTTCATTAAATTCGGTTAATTCCTTGATTTTTAGTATTTTTTTTTTCTTTCGGCGGGGTGACATATGATGGTGGAATTTATGTCCGTTAAGTAGGATTTAACCCAAAAATTGAGTTTAAAAATTTTTTTAACACCCATCAAGCCTGACTAGAACATAACATCTTCAGCATAAATGAACCCAACAAGGGTTGGCATGCCATAAAATCCACCCAACAGAATTATGCATTAATTATAGAAATACCGTCAACTTGTACAACACCCAGATGATCTATAGCTTCATTCAGTCTCCTCTACACACAAGGTGGCTTAGTAGCTGAACTGCGACATTGTAGGAAGCAAGTTTGGTAATCTGAACATCAGCTACATAAATGAGAGTACCCCCTTGTTTCTTTCACTTTGAGGAAGCCGTGTGTTTTGTTTTGTAAAAACATGGATTTTTCGACAAATTGGGTATACCTATACATTTCTAATATACAAGTACTCATAGAAATATTAACATCTTTGTTTTTAAATCACCTGTGGGAGATTCTAAGCATATGTTAACAGGGATGGTGAACATGTGGAGACTGTTTGAAAATATATTAAAGGTATTCCTATAAGGGTGTTAACATTAAAAAAAAAGATGTTGATATTTCTATTTGCGTCGGACTGGAGACGAGTGAACATATGCGTCGGACTGGAGACGAGTGAACATAAGCGTCGGACTGGAGACTGACGTGAACATATGCGTCGGACTAGAGACTAGTGATCATATATGCGTCGGACTAGAGACGAGTGAGCATATGTATCGGACTAGAGACGAGTGAGCATATGCGTCGGCTAGAGACGAGTGAACATATGCGTCGGACTGGAGACTAGTGAACATATGCGTCGGACTAAGAGACGAGTGAACATATGCGTCGGACTAGAGACGAGTGAACATATGCGTCGGACTGAGACTAGTTACTAGTCAGCATATGCGTCGGACTAGAGACTATAAACATTTGCGTCGGACTAGAGACTAGTGAACATTTGCGTCGGACTTGATTGCAGACCCTTCCCTCAATAAATAATTTGTTTTTTTTTTTTTTTTTTTTTTCAATAAACTTAACTCTTTGTCTACCCCCCCCACACACACACACACGGCTGTACCAAATTTTCTTGGTATTTTTTACTTGCATGATGATGCAAATAGTTTGCAATAAAATCTGTATATATCATAGCTGTCAAGAAAAATTCCAGTTTTGGGATTTCTGTGGATATGCTATATCAAGCAAGAAGAAGAAAGCATATAGTAAGCAAAGGAAAAACCAAACATAGGTTGAAGGTTTCAATACTTTGTATTGAGGGAAGAAAAAAGGTCGTAGACTCTAGCTATGTCGCTTGTGATATTTCCAGAATGGGATGGAAATTTCTGTTAGTATGATGGTCAAAGTTGGTATTGAGGTTAGCCGAACGTGTGGTGGTTAGATTCTCGGTGATATGAGGGTTGATGCTGGTAGTGATGTGGGTAGAAAGCCTGGTAGTTCAAGTCCAGATGATGAAGTAGCTTGTCCCTTTAAAAAGAAAGTAAGGAGGGAAGGCCACGGTCAATTGGTGTAAGGGTGGAGGGTAAGGAGGTGACGAATGATGTCTATTGTTTTGGTGTGCTGTTTGAGTGCCCTCCTCCGTTCTTCTCGGCAGCTGTCTCGCTACTGGTTGTGGAAGATCGAGCCATTTATATTCATCAGGTGGCTGAAACCTGGGTCAAGTTTATGGCCTTATTCATTTTGACGTGAAGGTATGGATTGGCCGAAAAATGTCAATTTTGATCTTATCTTGATAATTCCTTCTCAAGATTTCAGCATGCGCGGAGCCTAATGCGCACAGACGCGTTTTTTTCATTTCTCCACAAATCACAGATCCAGCAACATTCGGGGAGTGTCCTCCTGGCCTGTTAGGTGGAAATGTTAACATTTTGTTTTTGTTGGTGAATGGGTGTATTGAGTTAGTGCATTTGTGAACCAGGAGAGATATTTATTTCTATTATATAACAGATATTACTACTTAAGTAAGTGAACTGGTCTCCTAATTTCAGACTTACCATTCAGTATGAAGGTGTCTTCATATGGAGTTCATGGGTTTTAAACAAATGAATTATTTTGTATATATTGCCAGTGGTACCATTATAGTATGTGGTCTACCTTTTGAATGTGGCCTACGAAATCATGTCTCTCTTATAGTATGTGGCCTACCATAAAAAGCATATTATAAGGTTATGATAATAACTGTTAACCCTAACCCTAATCCCTAACCCTATTTAAGAATTTTAGAATATTTTAGAATTAAATAGATCTCTGATTCATGTAAATTATGGATAAATTCTTTTTTAATTTTTCTTAATTTCTATATACAGCTTATGACTGAATTGCATTTCTTAAAATTGAATATATGTGAAAAATAATTAGTTTCAATAAATTGCCTACTACTTATATCTATAAATATACTCTTACTGGGGTAGGCCACATTCAAACCGGGTAGGCCACATACTATAACGGCACCTTACCGTTACTTTTCCATGTATGTATTTGCCCCCCCCCCACATGAGCAGGATGCGACACAAGGTCAACTTTTAAGCGGAGTTTAACAGGTTTTACTTCAGAGTGTTTGTTCTCTTAGACTAGCTGCCATAACAAGGTTAAAGAGCCTAGTCTGCCCTACTATTTACCCATAGCTGGAGGGAGAATATTTTGGCATTCATACCTTTCCCAGGGGTATTAGATTTAAACCCTGGCCACTGTCCTTTTCCTACGACGATAACCATTACACCACAGATGCTTCCTTTGTGTTTACATTGTAATACAAGCAAAGGCCACCGAGAGGCCTTTATACTAACTTCTTGATGGCATTATTAAACAGTTTAAACTTTTTGATAAATTTGAAAACTTAAATGTTTTTAGTGAGCGTAACTGAAGCTCGCTCGTACCTCAAATGTTAGCTCTCAACACAATGCAGAAAATTGACCAAGTGACAATTCATAAAACTCGTAAGTTGGGACATTCATAAGTTAAGGTAAGTTTAGAAATCGAACGATAATTATTAAATTATGCTATCAATAGCCACAGATTTTGGAACTTGTTCAGAATCAACCTCTCATTAAAATTTAAGTTGTTTTAATAAATATGTTTGGCTCAGTCGGTAGAGCGTTCGGCTAGAAACCACAAGGTTCCTAGTTCGATACCGGCCTGCGCCAACTCAGCGTAAGAGTAGCACAGGGACCTGTGCGGTAAAATAAGGAGCTGATGGTAGGTGTGGCGCTCCACCTCAGACGCAAAAACAATCCTCTTGGTCTAGCGCTAGTGAAAAGGTGATAGACTCCCTCGCTGTCTGGCTGATACCGACTTTAGGCCACCTCGACGACTAATATACGAAAACGTGGGGAACTACTTTTGTGTAGCACCGCCGACTTCCTGGATTGATTTTATTGCGACTTTTTAAACACCGATGACAGTCAAACCAAATGTATTAAGGTAACTTTAATTATACATTTATTCATTGTTTTCTTAATTATATAATATTGTGCATGGACTTAAAAAGAATTTAAAAGATAAAAAAAACAACTTTGATAATAATAATCTTAAAAGGTAGAAAATAAATTAAATGGAAAAAATAAAACTAACGCAGACGAAATATATATCTTCTTCAAACTAGTGGGAAAGGCTTGGCCTGGAAAAGTTGCTAGCGGAGTCGAGTGAATTTTCAGTTGTTTTTGGAGAAGATTTACGAGAAGGTCGAATTGTAATAAAATATATGACTCGTTGATTGATTGATAAGTTTTGTCATTTACGAATTGTTGTAGTTATAGCAATTAGATTTATACAAAATCTGTATTTTGTATCCCTCGTGTTTGTTTTCGTCTCTCGTGATGAGATGAACACGAAGGTGAAACAATCGCCCAAACATTATATAGGTAAAAATTTAGATTTAAAAAAAAATCATCTAATAACTGAAATTTTTCCCTATTATAATGTTCGGGCAATTGTTACCTTTCCAAATTTAAAATGGGCGTCTCTCCAAAGCAGCAGACGACATGATTTTGCAGAACGGTAATGTTTTTGTTTTTTGTTGTTTTTTTTTAAATTAAAAATAAAAATATTATTAGTATTATTATTAGTATTATTAGGGTTTGAGTTTCTTTTGCTACTGTTGAAGCGGAAATCATTTTAAAACTGGAAAGGTAGCAGTTTCCTTGAAATAAAATATTTTAAATAATTGTTCTTGAAAAAAAGTTTAATGAAATAGATTGTTTAAAAACTGTTTTCCATTTGAATATAAAAGTTTCGTTAGACTTACGATAGCGAAGGGCGCAGGCATGACATCAATTGTATACATTCTTAGCATTCCTGGACAGACGGTAAAGGAGTGCGGAGCCGTTGGGTGGGGGGTAACTCTTATCTTAAATATTTGTACAAAATTTAACCGGACGTTTTACTGTTTTATTTTTTATCTACATTTATTTCATTTAAAAGAAGTTGAACTTTTTAAAAAATTCTGTTGAAAATTCACTAATGTCTGAAAAATAAAGAATTCTTATCTTTTTTTTTCTCTCTCTCTTCTTCTTCAAGGTTCCTAGTAATCTATTATTATACTAAAGCTGAGTTAATCAACTTTTGCTCCCTAAAGGCTTTTTTACTGTCTTGTTTAATGACACGAAAATTATACTAAATTATTCCTTACTTTTCGGATTGAATTATGTTTGAAAAAAATTCTGTTTTAATCGGTTTTTGACTTAATTGCAAATTACGACAAATTACGTCGTAATTTGCAATTAAGTAAAAAACCGACCAATCTCTTACTTTACTCTCTGTCTATCACTTTCTTCCCCTCTCTATGTCTCTTGACTACCTCCTCGTTATATAATGTTAGTTTCTCTAGAGAGAGAGAGAGAGAGAGAGAGAGAGAGCAGGTAGAATTTGAAAAGTATTTCTATGTTAAATTTCACAACCAGCAATCCGTAGCTGAAATGAGGTCAAACATTCCCTTTCTTAGAAAGCCTACAAAATGATTTTAGGGTAATTGAGTCCTTCTGCTCAATTATAATGAACTATCACGTTTTGTACTTTGCTTAGGTGTGGTGGGAGAGCAGTTGTGAGTGGGTTAAAGTAGGCACAGAGTTAAAAATTAGTGCACACACAAAATATATTGTAAGTCATTGATGCTTAGTGCAAAATAAATTTCTTGCCCTGTTGACTGGAGCTATAGAATATATCAATTACACCTCTGCAAAGGGGTAAGACCCCCCCCCCCTCCGAATGGGGCTACCTGTTGACTGAATACAGGATTGTGGTGGCTGAGTAGTCTGTGACCTAGTTATGTGGTCTTGTGACATGCAATAGTCCACTTCATCCCTTAATTGAGCTTGACAGGTGGTCAGAGAGACCTGATCCAATCAATCAGCTGGTAATGTCAGGCCTAAGCAACTATATGATTGTCCTGACCGTATTATTCAAATTGCTCTTATGGCAAACACCCACCCCTTTTTATCAGTCATACAGGTGTTAGAAGGTGGTGGCTGAGGGTCAACCACTGATATCTTAAATACACCTTCTCAAGCCAAATCTCTGCTGCATTGTCTGGAGCAGGCAGTAATAATCATTGGTCTCTATGTGAACTCAGATTCATGCATTTTCATTAAAATGGTGCCATCTCCTCATTAAATGGAAAGCCTCTGAAATTAGTAGATCAGTTCACATACCTCAGTAGCAATATCTCATCTACTGTCAAAATATGCATTAGAAAGGCATGAACTGCTATTGACAGGTTAATGACCTAGTAGAAATCTGATTTTTTTTTTTTAAATTCTTCTCAGCTCTATTGAAGTTAGTAAGTCTACTGTTGGTTTGAATAACAGCAGCTAACTAAGTACAACTTAAGCAGTGTCCAAGACAGTTGGTATATATAGAAATCAAGAATGATCCGTTCATGAATTTGGGTGATTCCATTCCTTGAGTTCTGATTGGCTGCTTGACTGCTTGATTTGAATGACATTGTGGAGTCTTATAAATACCTTGTCATTCTGCAGTAGACTTTGTGACTATTCGGGTTTGTATTTAAGTTACAACCGTTTGTTGCCTTGTCTTCCCAGTTCGACGGTAATTGGAACTTTAATTATTCTTCTCAGCTCTAGCTATATCAGTACTATTATATGGTTGCAGAACTTGGAGTTTAACAAAACACTTGGAGAAAAAGTTAAATGGAAATACACAAGGATGCTGCCTGCTGTTTTGAATAAATCCTTGAAACAACACCCAAAACAGCAGCTGCATGGCAACTTACCTCTTACCAACCTACAAAAACTTACATTCATCAACTCTGTATCGACACTAGATGCAGTCTAGAAGACTTTCCAAAAGCGATGACTGAGAGAGAGAGTCAAGGTACAATGCAGCATGACTTGATGATGAATTAAATTTTGGTTTCCTCTCAAAGATAGAAAAAATCATTTTACAATTGATTTACTATGAATAATGATCTTGTTGCTGGAACATAGAATTAAAAGAGCCACACTGCTGGGGCGTTAGAATGTACTGACTGCACCTCTGCAGAGGAGTAAGACTCCCCCAAATGAGGCCACCTGTTGGCCATGAGTGGCGACCCGTGATGCTTAAGGACAGGGTTTTGGTGGATGAGCAGTCCATGACCTGCAACACTCCACTTAAACCCTTACTTAGGCTAGATGGGCAGTTGGAGAGGCCCCCTCCGATCAATTGGCTGCTCATGTCAAGCCCTAGCACCTATATGATTGCCCCAACCCTATTGCCCTTATGGCAAGCCCCAACCCTTTTTATCATATGGGTGCTAGAAGGTGGTGGCTGAGGGTCTACATGTTCTGGGAATGATGTTAAACTCTAATGGTGAGGTTCCAGTTTTGGAGGTTTGGGGAATGTGGAGCACCATTTCATCACTATTGCTTCCTGGTCCACTCTGACTCAGAGTGGTAGTACCTGTTAGGGTCCCATCTATGGGTTAAATAGAAAAATGTAGTTATTAAAAAAAAATTGTGTATCCATTTAGAATTAATTTATTTCAAAACTTTATCAGCATTAAATGACCCACTGAGGTTGATATGCCATAAACCAAACCAAACCAAAAAAGAAAAAAAAGAAAAAGGGCCACAATTTCCTTAGAAAGTGCTATAAAAAATAGTGGATATTAGTTTGAAACCCACACTAAGTCCTTATAATACATTAGTACACCTATAGATACACTAACACTGAACATTCGGTAAGGAAAGACAAACAGCTAACTCTCATGAAGAATACAGATATGAAAGTTTAATAAACATAACATGTAAAAACAAATAACAGAATTCATATGTCACAAACAAATTAATTGTATAATATGTTCCATGAACAAAGTGTAATAAAAAAACGTTTCAAAACGACTTACAGTGATTTCCATGTTTTTCATGGTTAGGTGTAATAAATGCTAAACTGAAATTGGAGACTAATTGTCTCTATTCTGTTCTATGAACAGAACTGAGAAATATCTCCTTTTTGCTAAATGCACAAGAAACAAAAAGAGAGAGTCCAAGCTTTTAAGTGATGCATAGTGTACATCAATACCTCCAACCTACGGAGAAAAATATCCAAATATAAATATGTCAAATTTATCTCGAACACCTTGTATATATTATATAGTATTATATATATTATATTATATATATATATATATTATAATCATCACATGATCAATGGACATATGACATTGGAAGCTTCACCCATAATCTAAAGGAAGACAATTATGTTTGTCTTCCTACAGTGCCTTCTTTGTTTAAGTTAAAAAAAGAAAACTAAACAAATTTATTTTTATCACTTTAATGCAACAAGCAATTAAAATCTGAATTTAAGTCTTTGTCATATACATAAAAAGTTTTTGAAAAAAAATGTTTCAAAACGCTCAAGTTTAGGAATACACTTTAAAAAAAATAATATTTTAAATGTAAACAAAAAGAAAAGTATTTGATAAATCATTTTCCTCTCATTCTCTTTCTTACTCCTGTTTTCTCTTTCTCACTCTCTGATGTTCCTAATTATTTTTTAGTCCATTCAAGGACCGGGTACTTTTGTTAGTATATATATATATATATATATATATAATATATATATGCCAATATAATGTGTTTTCATTTAGTTTCAGAAATTTGAGGTTAAGACCAAATTAGTAGAAAATCAATTTTCATAATATACAAAAGCTTTTACATTTCTTTATGGTGCGTATAATATAGTGAAAACTAACAACAACAACAACTACTACTACCATTACTAAAGATCACACTTGAAAATGTAGTCATTTTAAGGGATGAATCCATCTTACCTTACAAGGCAATCTTCCAGCCAACTTCCCAAATATCAAATACAAAAAAAAAAAAATTAATCAAAAACACAATAAACAACAAACATAAAAAAAACAACACACAGAGAAAAAAGATAAACAATACAATAAACAACTCAGAAAAAAAAATACAATAAACAACACACAGGAAACAAACAAAAACCAAAGATGGTGACCATAAGAACTTTAGACATTTTGGTTGAGTTGATATGAAATTACTCATACATATAATTATAACACAATAATGTCAGTAAATTAAATTAACTAAACAGCAGTTTATTAAAACTAAAAGCAATAGATTTTTGTAATCTGTTTTACAATCTGCTTAAAAGTTGACTATAGTGGAAAGGTTGGATAAATACATTATCAATGTCCTACTTTTCAGCAATGTTCAGGTAATTTTATATATATATATATATATATATATATATATATATATATATATTTATTTTTGTGTTCTAATTCGTGTGTGAAATTGATAGTTGGTTCGACATTATTTAGACGATTTATTATTTGTGTGTATATATGTGTGTGTGTGTGTGTGTATATTTTCAATAAAGAAAAACTTAACAAACCATTATTTGCCTATTATGAATTGATTTCTACCAAAATTCAATATGAGGCTAGTCTCATCAAATAGCCTATTACATTTTTTCTTTTCTTTCTCTTTTTTAAGGCCAGTGAAATTTCACTGGTCTTATAAAAGAGAATGAAAAGAAAAATATTTTCCCTACTCTAGTTTGTTTTCTTAGTCATTATGTTGTAAGCTATTTGATGAGATTAGGCTCATATTGAATTTTGGTAGAAATTGAAAGTATAAATATTGCTCTGTATATAATTTATTAGTTTTTATACATTGAGTTCTCTTAGGAATTTGTATAAATCCTTAAGTTTGCATCAGCATGAGTATGCATTGTGGATGTACAAGAGATATTGATGGTCCCAAATAGAATTATCCCCTACATACCAGTCAGTTGGATACTTTTATCTATATATACATACATATATATATATATATATATATATATATATATATATATATATATATAATGTGTGTGTGTTGGTTGGTTAGGTTTTACGGCATATCAACATGTTTTGGGTCATTTAATGCCGAATCAAGTCATTCTGATAAACTAAGTACTCAGGTGGCTTACAGTACCTGCTATTGCTGAAAAGGTTACCCAATTAAGTATTGAACATGCTCATTGCTGCTTAACTTCAGTGATCTAATAAGAACTGGTGCTTTCAGCATAACTTAACTGTAATATATATATATATATATATATTATATATATATATATATATGTGTGTGTGTGTGTGTGTGTGTGTGTGGTGTGTATATAAGGTTTGCAATAAAATTGATTTTTTGTATTGTCTCCTTGTTCCTATATATATATATATATATATATATATATATAATAGTATTAGATATTGTTGTTTGAGACAATGTTTCATTAGCAATTAAATTTTGAATTCTTGCTTTAGATTGCTTATAAATTCTTTAGACTTAAAAGTAAATTTTCATGATCTATTTCAGATGATTCACCACACTACACCTTGGAAGTGTGTGGCATTATTCAGGGATATGCTTTTTTGTGCCTTGACTGCTAGTAAGATAACCCCTCCAAAAACAGTGTATAAGAAAGGATTTGATGACTACATTGGGAAATAGAAACAAACTTTATAAGAAGAGACAAATGCTACCTACAATGGTGATGTTGCTGCTCAACATATACAATATACAAACTTAAATCTGATTTCAAGCCATGAAAACTTTTAAAAAAATATTCAATCACTTCTCTTTTTGACATTCATTTTCAGCATCTTTCTAGGATGTTTCTATGGAGCACTGTCAAACTGTTCTTAAACTGTTTTGCCTACAAAAGATATTACTGCTTGTAGAGTGAATTGTTATCTAGCTGTTTGTCAGAATGTATATACTGGAGATAATCTTGATAATCTAGCTGTACAAATACAAGAAATAAACTATTTTGTCTTTCATCTTTTTAAAAGTGAAAATCGACTTTGCTTTTACCAAAAAATGTTTAAACAATTTCCTCTAATTCTTTTTTTTACACAGATGTAATTTTTGTAATGACATTTTTGAATGATGCAATTTTGTCTCGTAAGAAAAAATGAAAAAAAGAAAAGGAACTGTGTCTGCAATATGTGATTCTGGCAAAAAAGAAACACAAAATAAAATTGGTCCTTTGTAAAAATGAAGTATGAAGGTGTACTTTTATATACCTCTGCAAAAATGAAAGATTCTTAAAGAAAATTATGCCTTGAATAAAGGTCTTATATAAAGGGGAAAAAAGATAGAAAAATTAGTAATAACCAACATGAGCAAATATACTGGTAAAAAGAATCTCCACTGTGACACATGTGGCAAAGAATTCTCTGACAATTCCCACCTAAAAAGCCACATGCGTTCACACACAAAGGAAAAACCTTTCCATTGTGACACTTGTGGAAAAAACTTTCCTCATTATGGAAACCTGAAGAGACACATACGGACACACAATGGAGAGAAGCCGTTCACCTGTCAGATATGTGATAAAGAATTTTGCCGAAAGAAACCCTTGATTTGCATCTTCGTACTCACACAGGATACAAGCCATTCCACTGTGAGGTTTGTGGAAAAAACTTTTACCAAAATGGTGACCTGAAAAGACACATGCGTATACACACTGGAGAGAAACCATTCCACTGCAACACGTGTGGAAAGGATTTCTCCCAAAATGTACAGTTGATTTCTCACACGCGCACACATACAGGAGACAAGCCATTTCAGTGTGAAGTTTGCGGCAAGGCGTTCTCACACAAGGGTGACCTGACAAATCATATCCGTATACACACTGGAGAGAAACCATTTCACTGTGATACTTGTGGCAAGGAGTTTTCTACTAATCTGTACCTGCACAGGCATTTGCGCACTCACACTGGAGAGAAACCTTTTCACTGTGAGATTTGTGGCAAGGAGTTTGCTCGGAAAGACCACCTCACAAAACATATGCGAACACATGCTCGGGAAGTTTTACCTGTGATACAAGTTGAAAGTAATTTTCCTCAAACGGATTCTTAGTTTTCTAAGCAAAAATACGAGACTTGATGTAACTAATTATTATTATTATTATTATTATTATTATTATTATTATTATATCTTTGTTATGCAAGCAGTGAGCAAGAATACAAAACTATGCGCATGACTGTAATGTTATTCTCTTATTATTTTTTATTATCATTATTATATATTAGTTATGCCAGGCACTGAGCAAAAATTCAAAACTGTGTGTGATTGTATTGTTTTTATTATTATTTTATATTATTATATCTTATGCAAGGCATTGAGCACAAATACAAAAATATGCATGGCTAATGTTAATTCTATTATTATTTTCTATGACTATTTTCATTGTTATTATTATATCTGAGTTATGCAAGGCACAAAGCACATATATGAAAGTGTGTAAATAACGTTATTTCTATTATTATTATTATTATTATTATTATTATTATTATTATTCTCTATTATTATATCAAAGTTATACAAGGCATTGAGCACAAATACAAAACTGTATGCATGACTAATGTTAATTTTATTATTATTATTATTATTATTATTATTATTATTATTATCTGTATAATATTAAACTTTGAGGTTGCTTGTTTGCTTATCTGTAATTAATTACTGCAAAAATCGTGTACAGTGTGGTCCGAAAGTCTTGTCATCCTTACATATTGTTTTACCTTTCATTATCATTTTGTTTTAATGATATAATATATAATATCATTAATCATAATACTACTAATACTACTAAAAATAATATAATTTTCTATTTCATTCCCAGTGGCTTATTTCATTTAATTATAATTGATTAGTAGTTATAATTTTGAAGGGGTGACAAGACTTTCAGGCCATGCTATACAATGAGGTGAGAATAGAAACAGAATAAAACAAATTTTGCCAAAACTGAGCCTCACTGTACAAGATCACTTTTATAAAAAAATTCGGATCAAGTCACCAATAAGTACCCCAGTTGCGAGCTGTTTTCATTGGAACGGAATTTTGCTTTTCTCCAGTTGTTAGTAAACAAAATCAACAACACGATTTTTTGACATTATAATTTCATACAAACCAAAGACACGTTTTTATACTCAAATAGTTTTTGATTTTAATAAAAAAATTTACTTATTTCATGTTGTTGTTGATTTTATTTACTAATAACCAGTGAAAAGCAAAATTCTGTTTCAATGAAAACAGCTCACAGCTGGTGTGCCTATTGGTGACTTGATCCAAAAAATCTAGTATGAGTAGTATTTTACAATATTCTTGTCATTGTGATAAAAGGAAGATAACAATAGTTTGCAAATTCCAAAACTTTGTTACCAGATTCCGGAATTTGACCCCTGCCTCTACCCAACAAAAAAAAAAAAAAAAAAAAAAAACTATTTTCACTGATCATTTTCTTCATTTCATTAATTTTTGAAAATTAAAATTGATTTTTTTTAGATTGGTCGTTTTTCTTTTTTTCTTTTGTTCTTAAAAATTTTGTGATTTTTCTTTTTGTTTAATTTAATACATTTTCACAATGGTCTATTATCCTAAATACAAAATGAAGACTTAACAATCTATGATTACAGAATAAAATTATACAGCAATATATATATATATATATATATATATATATATATATATATTGTAGAAAAATTTAATCTATCTACTATGGTTTCAGTATTCAGGACCTGAAGAGGTATCTTAAATACTGAAACTGGGGTAGATAAATAAAAAAAAACTTTCTAAAACTATTAATGCTCTATGTTTATGAAATATGTTGAGCATTGCCTGCTTGGTTTCAGTGGTGTTATAGTGCCAGATAAATAATCTATCATTCTGCACTAGGATTGCAACAATGCAGGATTTGTATTGAGTTACGGCCTGCTTGTTGCTTTGTCTGCCAATTTGACGGTGATTGGAATATTGCTTCTACACATATATATAGATATATAGGATTAACAAAGAAAAAGCTTAAATACTGGTCATATTAACAGTTATACATTTTTTCCCATCAATATCAATTGGCTTCATCAGAGTGTTTCTCACAAGGAAAATTCTAGTGAAAAAACTGAGGAAGACAATTGACATTGGTGGAAATTTATTTATGACTGTCAATATGACTGGTATTTTTAAGCCTTTTCTATGTTAAATGTATTGCTCTGTATATAAGTAAAGTCATCAGGGTGGCCTAATGTCAATAACAGCAAGTCAGCAAGGGAGTCTATCCCCTTTTCAATAGCGCTAGACCAAAGAAATTGTTTTTGTGTCTGAGGTGGAGTGCCACATCTACCATCAGCTCCTTACTTTACTGTGCTACTCATACGCTGAGTTAGCGAGGGCCGGTATCAAACTAAGAACCTTGTAGTTTCTATCCGAACACTCTACTGACTGAATTCTCCAATTATTATGCATTGAGCTCTCAACATGAACTATACCAATTTTGATATTTCAATATTAAAAAAGGTCATTCACACCAACAGCTTACCTGGTTATTATATATATATATATATGAGGAAGAGCACACAAGCCTGGGAATAAATACTTGTGACTACACAACTTTGTGTTTTGTTTCTCTACTAACGACGACTACTACTAAAACTGAGTTGGCCCATACTACATATATCATTCCAGAGTTTGCCACAAATACACTTTGGTACTATGACCACACCGTTATATTACAACCATTACTAAAGTTTCATGTGCATTAGGCTATCCTCAGATGGTTGAATAGCAAAATGTATAACATGATGCATATTCACATGATAGAATCTTATTATGCAAATTTAAAAAAATGTTAACAATAATAATATTGTTATTATATTGACTTATCAATTTTTTTATATATAAAATATATATATCATATATGTCTATATACAAACATATATATGTTCTCAAAAATATATATTTAAACATAAATATGTTTATATACATATGCTTGCTTGAATATTTTGGCAGGTATATATATGAAGAAGATACCAGAAGATCTGAAACAAGTGTTGTATATGTAGGATAAAAAGAATAAACAAATTTCTTTTCTAAAAACATAATACATTTTGCGGACCTTCTTTTTTAAAATATTGAATTTTCTTCCGTTGGAACCAGAACAACATTTTATATATATATATATATATATATATATATATATATATTGTGTATAGAAATAACCTACCATAAGGATCTTTAGGGTTAATTCCACAGAATTAATTCAGATATTTATTAATTACAGTTAACTGCGGGAGTCAATATTGCAATTATGATCGTTGAAAACAGTTTCGCAGTTAATGAACGCTGTTGCGTCATTTTGAAAAGTTGAATGTCAAACACGATGTTGTTGTATCGTAAATATGAATGTTAACGTGGAATATTTGAATATGCAAGACTTATTATTGTTTACATTTTTTTAAATTTGATTAATAGGACAATTTTTTATCACTTGTTTTTATTATATACTCTACCTATGAACATTAATGAGTATGTCGCAATTTTCATAAATACAAGAGTATTATACTGACTAAGTAGTCTGATACCACAAGCAGGGGTTTACCTTTCTTCACGCCACTGGCGAGTATTGTATGTTAATGTTATAAAGATTCATTTCATTTCCAACTTCCATTTGGTTATTTCTCATTTAGTAACCTCTGTTAGATTACAACAGATTTCTAGACAATTTTGGCTGTTTTATTTGATTTTGTGTCCAGCCGCAAGTGATCATCTAAGAAGCTGGTCTAAGCCACAACACTACATGAACTAGTAAATCGATGCTCTGACTTTCAGAGATGTTTTTTTTATAAAAACATGTTTGTTATGCACTATCTTTTCTTCCCAACTATAGGTGAAATACTAAGGCAGACTGAGCTCTCTAGCCTTGTTGAGCCAGTAGTTTGGAAGAAACATTCTGAATTGAAAACCAGGTGGCAGAATCCCTAAAGCAAGTCCTGTAATTGATACTAGTGCCAACTTGTATCAGCCTGGGCTCTTATTTTGGATAACATGATTGATATGAAATAGGAGACATGCTACTGATGTTACATAATTAATGGGTTAACCTATTCATTTTGTAATGTAGTGTAAAAGATTTGAATTTAACAGCATTAAGCCATGGAAAAATACAGTAAGTTCAGATAAGTTTGACAGACAAGCTTTCACTCCTGGTTGACCTGTGGTGGGATTCTCTCATTGCGTGAGGAAGTCATGTGAAAAGCCAATCTATAGGAAATTTTAGAGATTCAGCAGTGAGAGTCTTGGGTTCAGGTGTATAATGATGTCTCTGATGAATTCTTGGTGTGCATGTTAAAGTTTGGAATCAGGTAATATATGTTGATTATGAGTTATCTCCCTTGGACTATTTCAGCTGAAGTAACTCTTTAGCAAAAGAGTTAGAAAGTTAGTTGGCAACAGACTACATATACGACAATCATCCATTATGAGAGTGACTGCCTATTGACATTGGTAGCAGATCGAGACCCAGTTGTGGGATAATTTATATTGTTTTGTGTTTTACACATTGTCACCTATACTGCATCTCAAGATGGCGAATCAACAGGTTTTAAAATCGCCACCAATTTTGGAAAATGAAAATTTCTATGGAGAATGGAAGTACGACTTAACAGTATGGCAAATGTATACAGACATGCCTAGAAACAGGGCCTAGCAGAAACAATATAAGTTTCTGCATTCCTGATTTTAAGAACTAATGAAGAAGAAACACAATATACACCTGAGATGATAAAGAAGAACGGAGGGAAGTCAACCAAGCCAGCAGAGATTAAGAAGGTAAGTAGATAGAAGACCATTGCATAAGAAAATAATAAAAGTATTATCAGAAACACCATAGTTGAATTATCTCCCCCTGCCGCCAGGGGGCGAATCACCAATGTAGAATATTGGTGCTAAAATTAAACTCTTTGATGAAAGTCACTTATCGTATGAACTTTCACCAGGCGAGACACGTTTTTCAAGCACTCCCTATACCTTGTACCGGCGAGTGGAAATAATATTCCAGCGCTCAACTTTACCTTATTGTGGGGCCCTTCAACCAACAAGACGCGATTTTCAAGTGCTCACCTTTACCTTTACCAGCAAATAGTATTCTAGCGCTACCTTACCTTCAGCCTCAGCAAAATAAGTCTGGCCAGCAAATGCCACAAATTTGCAACCCCCTTTTTGTACCCTTTGAATATATGTTTCTTTATTTTCAACTGTTGTTATTGTCTTCTTTCACCAGAAATTATTTGCTTACCACCAGAAGATTTTAAGAGTCCCGATTATATCTCTTTTCTCTTAGTATTTAACACAGATGCAACTACTGATCTTCATTACAACTTTTAATACGTTTGAGAATAAAATAATAATATTAGAAATAAATAATCCCAAGTAATTATTTATTAAATCCAGTTGTATTAAAATCAGTATGCAAATTATCCAGACCATATACTATGTAAACTTTTATTTCTTAGTGATATACAACTCACACAAGCCGTTTTGAGACAAATCTAATAGATATATTGTTAACAAATAAGATGTTAATCAAAAATTAGATAATGACTATTTAATTGGTTGGCAGCCTTCCATCTATGAGAGACGATGGAGTAGTGTCAAAGTTTTCTTTTTTTTTTTTTTTTTTGAATTTGAATTTGAACTACATAGCCCAGGCGGGTTCATATGGAGGATAAACCGTTGCCCATGCAGCAAATCGGCTGGTCACATCTATGATTTTCCAGACTGTATTGCCCTTATGGCAAGCCTGAACCCAACCAGGTCTGCACCCAGATCTCTGCAAAAGACTGACATACCCTCCAGCCAATAAGTGAACAAAATAACTTCAACCAAAGAAAAACAAACAAAAAAGAAACTGATCAATTATATTGAGTTCTTTAATTACATATTCACGTTGATTACATCAAAATTCTAATCCTCCACATAACTATTGTGTGTTAGTGAAAATTGGGTCTGCTCAATCGGTAGAGCATCTGACTAGGAACTGCAAGCTTCCAGGTTTGATACTGGCCCTCGTCAACTCAGCGTATGAGGCGCTCTGCCTCAAATGCCAAAACAATCTCCTTGGTCAAGTGCTAGCAAAAAGGGGATAGAATCCCTCGCTGTCTGGCTGATAGCAATTTTAGACCACCCTAACTTTATCTATATATGCACAATTGTAAGATTTATATCAGTCTGGATTATAACTCCAACATAAATCAAGGGGAACCACTCTTGACTGATTATTTATTTATTTATTGATCTACTAAGAAAAAAGAAGACCGGGTTAGGGTTTAGGGTTAGTTTAATGGGAAAATAAATAAATAATTTATCAGTCAAAGTGGTTCTCCTTTGTTTATGTTGGAGTTATAGGAAATAACCAGCCTGAATTCCTGTGGCAATTAATTTTGACTCTCACAATACTCAAAAGTCTTGGCTTAGATCAATTTTCTCTCCATTGGTGTAATGCAATCAAGGGGGTGATTTACCCAAAATAGTTCCCCAAAAAATAGTTCCTTTCGAAATTTGGGGAATTGTCTCTGCCCCCGGGGGCAGAGAATTCAATCAACTCCTTTAACTCCAACTTACTGTAGTTGGTGCCTTTCACTGTCACCCCATTGCAGGAGGAGCCCTGTTGGTTTGGGTTTTAGAATACATCAAGTGCACCTCTGCAGAGGGGTAAGACTGCCCCAATGGGGCATCTGTTGGCCACGAGTGAACCTGTGATGCTTAAGGATGGAATCCTAGTGGATGAGCTGTCCATGACATGCAATACTTCACTTAGGCCCTTACTTGCACCATTTTATCACCATTGCTCCCTGGTCAACTCTGACCCGGAGTGGTAGTACCTGTTAGGGTTGCATCTATGGGTTAAATAGACAAATGTATTTTATAAAAAAATTGATTATCCATAAAGAATGAATTTATTTCAAAACTTTGTCAGCATTAAATACCACTTTAATTCTCAGCTCACTTCAGATTTTTCAAAATCATTGCAAATTAATAACTTTTCTCTTGAAATAAAATATGGGATTTTTTCATTGTCAATCTCTTATGCCCTTTTCATTGTCACATTGCTAACTTTTATTTACCAATTGTTGCTATGATGACTGCATGAAGAAAGGTTTGATTTTTTGGACCAGTATCCAGTATCATCAACTTAATGAAAGGTTCATATTTTAACTCCTCACCGGTAACTTCTGCTTACAAATTTTTGTAAACAAATGATTTTAATCAGAAGTTTATGGAGATGTTGAACTTATGATAAATTAAATAAATAGATGGTTGGTACATGTAATCAAATTAAAATTCAATAGCAAAATCTTTTTTTTTAATAAATACTTTTTAATCAGAGGTTTATGAATATTTTTCAACACTTACAATTAAAAAAAGATGAAAGACGTTTTTTATACTAAAATAGTTGTTACTTAATCAGAAGAGAAATGCAATTATGTTTATTTAAATAAAATAATAGTTTTTATTTGCAAAATCTTTTTAATGTTTATTTAAATAAAAGGATGTTGTTCAGAAATAGTATTGTAAAATTTGTAAAATTGTTTTTTGTCAGATACAATATAAGTAAAAAAATCATCTGTTCATTTATTTTCAAATATTTGAAGTCGAAGTTACCGGTGATGAGTTAAAATATGAACCTTTCTTTAAGTTGATGATTTGGGGTGCTATTGGATACTTGATTCGATTTTTAAAAAAATTGAAAAAACTGAAACACTTATACCACGTGAAATGAAACAAACTTTGTTGATTTTTTTTTATGTCCAGTCCATTTTTTGTAGTATTTTATCAAGAAAACATATGAACTCATTGGGTTTTTGTTGAAACTGTCCATGATGATATGGTGCCTCTATTTAGGAAGAGTTTGACTACAGGAGAGTTGAATATTAAAAACTTGATTTTAAAGAAATTATTTAACTATTTTATTTTTTTAAATCATTTTTTTAATGTTAGGTTCATTTTTTAAGGATTTTATGAGGACAATTTGTGAACTCATTGGATTTCTTTTGAAACAGCTGTCCATGATTGATGCTTCAATCCTGCTGAAACCAATTCCTATAACTGAACCACCAAAACAAAACTTTCTTTCAAGTTTTTTTTTCTTTTATTTTATTTCTCTCTGTCATTCTTTCTCTTTCATGTATGATTCTTTCTTTCTTTGATACTTCCATTTTCCTTTCTTTCTTATATGATTTTTTCTTTCTTTCTTATGTGATTGTTTCTTCCTTTCTTTCTTGTATGATTATTTCTTTTCTTCTTTCTTTCTTTCTTTTATGTATGATTCTTTCTTTCGTTTTTCTTTTTCTTATGATTCTTTCTTTCTTTTCTTTCATTCTTTCTTTCTTTCTTTCTTTCTTTCTTATATCATTGTTTCTTTTTAATTTATTTCTCTTCTTTCTCTCATTCTTTCTTTCAGATAAATCATTCAATTCTTTTGAATGATGCATCACAAAAGAAAGGTCTTATAAATAGGCAAGGAATTTGATTAGTGATTTTAACTGCATTTTATTTATATCAATATTATTAGTGGTACTATAGTGGTACTATTTAACCCCATCTCATTTAGTGGTCGTGCTGAAAAGAAGGAATTTAAGGAACAAAAAAGAAAGAGACAAAGACAGGAGGTAGTTTTATGAATTAGGCTTTATTGACCAGGTCATAGTCGCCTGTAGCAAGGGAATATCTCCCTGGCTGGTAGGAGTGACTAGAACTAGTTATGACCTAAATTCGAATCGCTGAGTTATTCTCTTGGGAGTTGGGAGTCAGTCCTTTTGTCGCACATGCAAATATTTTAGTTTTATTTAATCCCCATAGATAAATACCTTTCCCAAGGATATTAGTGCTATGTGAAATGCAAACAGATGCATTCAGGATTTGAACTCGTCCTGCCATTTCCTATGATAGTAACCACACCACACAGTAAGACAAGCAAAATACCTGTCTTTGACATTAACCCTGTGCTCTCATAGCTTCTCAGACCTGTTGTAGACACAATAACTTTCCCAAGGGTATTAGTCCAAAATTGAATGTAATAGCAAAACTGGAGCTCAAGTTCACTTATGATGATGTCCCAGCTCAGCACGTTACCCACTACAAATGTATTAGATCTTTTTGCCTCACCCTATATTTGTTTTAATAAAAAGAAAAAAAAGCTGCAAGTCTTAAGGCAGAATTAATTTTTCCTTCATTGCAAAACAATCTATGCTGCTTTGTGTGGTCTTAGAAAAACATATAAAACAGTTTTTATCAATCAACTTTCCTGACAGACCTTATTCATTTGCTATAAGATTTATTTGCTTTATGTAACAAAATAGTAAAACATAGATTTCCTAACAAAGCTTTCTCTCTCTCTCATTTTTGATCATGTGATATCCGAGACTCAAAACACAAGTAAACTGTTCAGCTACACATTTGACAATTAACAGGTTTCTTTCCTGTGTACATTTTCACATGAAGTTTAAGCCTGTAATCGTAGGAAAAAATAGCTCCACAAGTATCACATACAAAATGTTTCTCTCTTTTGTGTATTTTCATGTGTGTTGTTAAGCTTGAACTGCATGTAAAAGTTGATCTACAAATCTCACAGTGATAGGGCTTCTCTCCAGTGTGTACAACCACATGATTATTGAGATGTGATAACTGAGCAAAGGAAATACCACATACATCACAGAGGTATGGCTTCTCACCTGTATGTGTCCGTATATGACATTTCAAAATTGTACTGCTTGTAAATCCTGACCCACAAACTTCACATTTGAAAGGTTTTTCTCCTGTATGTTTTGTTAGGTGAAATTTAAGACCAGAACTATGTGTAAAAGTCAATTTACAAATAGGACATACAAACGGTTTTTCTCCAGTATGAGTTCTCACATGGTTTTTCAAATTTGTACTGTTTGCATATTCTGATCCACAAACTTCACATTTAAATGGTTTTTCTCCTGTGTGTGTTCTTTGGTGTATTTTGAGGTGAATTTTTTGTTTAAAGGCCGTCTTACAAACCTCACATCTGAAGGGCTTCTCTCCAGTGTGGCTTCTCATATGAACTTTAAGACCAGAACTGTGCATAAAACTTGATTCACAAAACTTACAAGGAAAGGGTTTTGTTCCAGTGTGTGTGATCATGTGTTGTCGCAGGTCTGAAGACTTAGAAAAAGTAGATCCACAAATCAAGCAATGCTGAGATTTATCCATTGTTTCACATTTGAGGTTTTCTTTTTGTAGCTGTTATACTGAGAAAAAAAATAATCAGAATTTTTTCCTTGGGTATGTCTTCTCCAAATCCATCCTTATGAGGTTGTTCATTTTTACTAGTATGAAGAATATTTCATTCATTGTTCATTTATATTTTGGTAAATTCAGCTTCAGTCTTGATATTTTTTTAACAAACCCTTATAAATAGATGAATAAAACACTTCCAATAAACCTATTGGTAACCATTGATTGGACATGTAAACTAAATCATACAGTATTCAATATACTAGTACATTCAAACTACATGTGTGCCAGACATATAGTAACTTGCAACAGAGTGCTAAAACCTCAAGGTAGACAGTTCGCATAATGGTTCCATAATCTTTACAGTCTCAGTAATCACTCTGATGTTCGCAAGAACCGGTGATATTTAATGTGTATGTATATTTACTTTGTTGTTAATTGTTTTATTTTCATCCGAACATACATACGTACATACATAATTACATACATACATATACACCAACTGCCCTTTATATATGTATAGATGGTGTTTTAAATGTATTTTGATATATTGGGATCTAAGAACATTTTGTCATTCCGGATTCCTGTCCTTATTTACGCTATGTTTTTCATTGGCGGTGTCAGGCGTAAATCCGGCCAAACTTAAATATGGAACGAATTAAAAACCGGAAAGTATAGTTGCAGTTTTCTGTGGGTATTTGCTTTTATTTTCATCTAATGGTAGCTTTGTTCCTAATGTCTTGTCTAAAGAAAATTCTGAACTTATAGACAAAACAAGATCGCAGCTGATTAAATTTAAAGGCTTCAATTCATGTCATTTGTAGTAAATCCATGATTTTTGCATGTGCTTTTGATAGTCTCAGTAATTGAAATCAAGGGAAATCTGAAAAAGAAAAAAAAGATTAATGTTATTAGCAAAAAAGAAAAAACAACATAAATTTCAAAGAATTGGAAAAAATATATTATCAAGAGACGAACTCAGCATGAAAGAGAAAGACACAGTAATAGAGATAAAGATATATATATATATATATATATATATATATATATATATTGAGGGAGAGATATATATTGAGAGAGTCAGAAAGACAGACAGACAGACAAACAAAAAGGCAGACAGACCAGAAGAAATAAAAAATAAAGAATGAGAAAAAATATATTGAAAGAGAAAGACACAGTAATAGAGATAAAGAGGGATATATATATATATATATATATATATATATATATATATATATATACATATATATATATATTGAGGCAGAGATATATATTGAGAGAGTGATAGAGACAGACAGACAAACAAAAAGGCAGACAGACCAGAAGAAATGAAAAATAAAGAATGAGAAAAAATATATTATCGAGAGACGAACTCAGCATGAAAGAGAAAGACACAGTAATATATATATATATATATATATATATATATATACATATATATATATATATATATATATATATATATATATATATATATATATGAGGGAGAGATATATATTGAGTGAGACAGACAGACGGACAAACAAAACGGCAGACAGACCAGAAGAAATGAAAAATAAAGAATGAGAAAAAATACTGACGAAAAAGCAGAGTCAGTCATGAAGAAATACAAAGAAAGACATAGATATGTACAGACTGGTATATATATATATATATATATATATATATATATATATATATAGTCATCCACATACAATACTGTCTCGACGTATAACATCTTTTCAGTGCGGCTAAACTTTTAGACGATTTTCATGAGTCGGATACAGATAGGTAGTGTCATTGAGAGAAAGAGAGAGAGGGGGGGGATAAAATGGCAAAGAGAGATAGAGAAAGAGAGAGAGAGAGAGAGAGGAGAGAGAGGAGAGAGAGAGAGAGAGAGAGAGAGAGAGAGACAAAATAAAGATGCCAATTCTAGAAGAATGTAAAATAAATGAGACAAAAACTTGAAAAAAAGAAAACAAAATGACCTTAGATAAAAACAGATAGAAAATTTTATTTTAAAATCTATCAATATTATAGAAATTTGGTCTCTATTTTTCCGTAACCAAAACTACATTTTGGCATGTTACAATTACCAAAATCGTCAGTACATAGATTAAAGAACAATTGATATTAATGGAATAAATAAAAGCTGTTCCTTATAATTCAATGATTAAATGCTTTCCATTGTAATAAATAAATATATTATTTAAATAAATAAACTATATAAACTATGAAATTAATAAAAAAAATTGTATTACTTTAAATGGAAAAATTATTTGCAAAATTTATAATCAATTTTTAAAATCATTTTTTTTTTTACTCTCAACGTTTTTTCAGTAACAAGAAGTTGACCAAAAGTATACAAATAAATAAATACTTATGATTTTGTGTAAAACTTATGTGTAAAATATTCAAAATAATTATTTAATTAATAATTAATAGATGTGTGCAACATTTCATTTGACGGGGACAGAACTAAGTCTCCATTTCAAATTTTTTTTTTTTTTTTACTCCTTTAATGAATTTGATGATATTACTTACTTATGATACAAACCCTCTAACACTAAATTTTAACTCCTTGATGCAATAACTTTCAAAAATAAATTTTTACACTGCTTGGCATTTTTTTTTTTTTTGCTAGTTCAGATAATAACTACATGTCAGGCTAAAATATGTGGATAGTTTCTTTGTGTTGCCAGAATCGCCCAGGGCTCGTAAATCATA
Source organism: Doryteuthis pealeii (assembly GCA_023376005.1). Classification (NCBI taxonomy): domain Eukaryota; kingdom Metazoa; phylum Mollusca; class Cephalopoda; order Myopsida; family Loliginidae; genus Doryteuthis; species Doryteuthis pealeii. The sequence goes on along the minus strand of CM042151.1, from coordinate 32,562,721 downwards.
AGTAGGTTGCACTTGACCCTGTCAGTCTACTTAGTTCTGGCTACTGACACCTCTTGTATCACTACATCCATCACCCAATAAAGATGGTGATACAATAGTGATTTCTTTCACCCAATCAGAGTACAGCTCTTTTACAAAAGCATATTAGCCCTGTCGGCTGGGGCTTTAGAATACACCGACTGCACCTCTGCAGAAGGGTTAGAACCCTCCAATGAGGCCACCTGTTGGCCGTGGGTCGTGACCCGTGATGCTTAAGAATGGAACCCTGGTGGCTGAGCAGTCCATGATATGCAGTACTCCACTTTGGTCCTTACTTAGGCTAGATGGACGTATGGAGAGCCCCCCCCCGGTCAATCGCCTTGTCATATCAAGCCCTAGCACCAATATGATTGTCTTAACCCTCTTGCCCTTATGGCAATCCCCAACCCTTTTTATATGTGCTTGAAGGCAGTGGCTGAGGGTCTTAGTGTCCTGGGTATGACGTTAAATTCTCTGATGATGAAGTTCCAGTTCTGGAGTTTTGGGGAATGTGGACCAACCCTTTATCATCATTGCTCCCAGGCCCACTCTGACCCGGAGCGGTAATTCCTGTTAGAGTCCCATCTATGGGTTAAATAGAAAATTTGTTTATACAAAGAAAAAATTGAGTTAAAATTTTCTACCAAACTATAGCTACGAATCTTTCAAAATTTTGCCGGCATTAAATGACCCACCGAGGTTTGATGTGCCGTAAAATAAAAACAAACAAACAAATAAAAAAACACACATTTTCTTTTGGTAAATTAGAATAGAATTCAGACATAATATATATTCTTTAAGTGTATGTTTACTGGGCAGAAAGCCAACCTCAAGCTAGTGCTGCAAACAATCACCAGCAAAACATCATAATGTATCTTCCTGGTTTAGTTCTAATGAAAAGGGGATATACTCCCTCGCTGTCTGGATGATACTGACAATAGGCCACTCTGTCTATTTTACTTTATAAGGTAAATAAGAAATATACCAATTGGATTTCCAAGAGGGAATTCATATTCACTAGTTTGAGATTTCCCAAATAGATATTTCATAAAATCAAATATGTTTTTTACAAGTGTAGTAATGTGTAGTAATATTACCCAACCTTTCTGTGCAAGCAGGATATGACAAAAGATCAATTTTTTAAGCGGAGTTTAACAGGTTTCAATTCAGAGATTTCCCTTTCCAAGGTTAAGAACCCAGTATTCTCTACTATTTACCCATAGCTGGAGAGACAATAGTTGGTTGGTCAACCCTTGGTAGTTTATCTTATGCTGAAGATATTTTGTTTTATTCTTTCTTGATGGGTATTCAAAAATTTTTTTAAACATATTATTCTAAACTAATTTTCTTTATTTAACCCATAAATGGGACCCTAACAGGTACTACCACTCCTGGTCAGTGTGGACCTGGGAGTAATGACGATGAAAGTTTATTCCACTCTTCAGAGCTCTAGAATTGGAACCTCACTAGATGCATTTAACATCACATTCAGGACACGAGAATACTTGAATTTATACATCTCCCAAGGATATTAGTAGGGGTGGGCAAATGGAGGTCGAATTTTTAAAATGAATTTTTAAAAATTAATTTTAAATGAAGGGAGAAGGAAGTCACTTGACAAGTAACGGAAACTCACCAGAAATCGATCTGACTGCAAATTGCTCCCCAAGCCATTCTCAAATTCATCGAGCAGTGTAACTCCATGATGGTTTTGTTTTGTTTATTTTTGCCTAGTTTTGTTGTTTTTGGTTTTGGGGTCATCGGGAGAGAATGTGTACCGTTTCGGGGCCTTCCTCGCAACGGTTTTATTTGCTCATCGGCCCCAACTCACTGATGTGAGGCCCCACAAAATATATATTCAATATAATCATACAACCAAATCAACTAATGAATAACGGCGAAATGTGGTTTTTAAATTTGCGCGCGTTATTGGAATGTTGCGTGAATGTTATTACGCATTCGCGAGCAGGGGATGAAATGTCATTTTTAGTTTGAATTGTTCCACGGGACATTTCTATTTTCTTTTTTGCTTCAAATCAAAGAAAACATGTTTTTAAAACCACGAAAAGAGAAAACATGTTTCAATTTTTTTATAATTTTTTTATTTTTAAGAAAATAACTTTTAAACTTTTTTCGTTTTTATTGTTTTATTATTTTATTATGGTCTTCTGGATTTGCTCTTCCCAACAATCTTATTTGATATAAACATTTTTTCAAGTTTCCTTTTTTAATAAAATAGCTATTCATTATAAAATTAAGTCCTTAATGAATAAAGGGCTGAAAATTTCATTGAAATTGAATAATTCCCTGGCTTTTGGTAATTGTTTTAAAATTTAAAAAAAACACAAAACAATTTATTAACTCACTTGAGGAAAGTGCACATACCTAGAAATATACCCTTAGGAAAGGTATGAATCCAACTTCTCTCTCTAGCTATAGTCTGTCCGACTAGATTCTTTAAACTTGGTATTGGTAACCAGTCTAGTAGAAGGAAATCTCTGAATTCAAACCTCTACTTAAGAAATTGGGCTAAACTTGTAAATCATCGTCAAAATTTTACGTTTTAATTTTGACGACGATTTGCTACACATCAAAATAAATTTTGAAATTAAAATTAACTTTAAAAATACGATTAAAAAATGGTGAAAAAAATCCAAAAACAATCTCAAAAACTTTTCTTGTAAATTTAAAAAAAATCTTTCTTTTTTTTATCTATTCATTTACCTTTTTTTATTTTATTTATTTATTTATTTATTTATTGGTAAAAGTCAGGTTAGTAATTGTTTTATTTAATTTATTTAACGAATCTTGAAATATTTTCTAAACTGCACATAAATATTTTAGTTTAGAAAATATTTCAAGATTCGTTAAATAAATTAAATAAAACAATTACTAATCTGTCTTACTAAAAAAAAAAAGGTCAAGTATTTTGAATCGGATTTTAAAAATTAATTTTAATTTCAAAATTTAGTTTGATGTGTTGCAAATCGTCGTTAAGATTTTCCGTTTTAACTTTGACGACGATTTGCAAGTTTAGCCAGGAATTGACCCTGTGTAATATCCTGCTTGCGCGGATGGGTTGGGTAAAGACATAATTTAATATTTTATGTATAAATACCATAAGTTTTATCAGTTGATTTTTTTTTTTCGAATTTTCAACTAGCGATTGTATTTGGCGTTGAAAACGTTCCAACTTATTCATTTCTACGAGTTGAAATATAAACAATCTAAAGCAAAACACTTCCATTTCTATATAATAGCTATGTGCAAATTCTCGCCTACTATATAAAAGGGTGATCACAGAAAATTCTTCTAAAAATCATATAAAATAAACTAACGATCCGATTCTAATAAAACTTTCGGTTTATGAAGTAATAAAAGACGAACTTTATTGTAAATAAATGTTTACTAAATTGAAAAGACTAATAATTTTTTTCGTTAGTTTTTGTTTCGCGCATTGATGCCCCCAACAAAGATCTGATTTTTTTAAAAAGTATATAAATAAATTTTACATTTTTGGAAAGACAATGTAATGACATAACATATACAAAAAAAGATAATTCACTAATAAAACAGTTTTGGAAATAGAGCATCTTAAACATTGAAACTTAAAATCTCGTAAATAAGAAAAAATATGTATCTTTTTTTCTTTTTTTTTTTTAAATGTTAGATTATTTTCAAAAGAATTTTATATTAAAAGTTCGTATTGTCTACATTTTTATTTTATTTTTCAGAGATTTTTAAAAATTTATAAAATGTAAAATAAATACTTTTGTTTACTGTCAAGCAAAATCGTATTTATTTAATCAAAGAAAATATTGTATAAAACGTATCTCGCTAAAAATGATGACATAACATAAAACATTTTTATTTTTATGAATTTTTGAAAATAATGTTTGAATTAAAAATTGTCGTCAGAATGATTACGGAGCATCTAAGGGAAACAAACGTAGTTGTCATTTTCACTGATGTGTTATGGGTAAACAGGTTCGAATACGTGACGTGTGCATACTTATACTCTGTGAAAGAGAACCCAAACAGTGTTTGAAGAAATCTATTATTTTATTTGGAAACAAATAATTCTCCCGTTTTTGCTTCAGAAAAATCATACGTACGAGACTCCATACAAAAAATAGTGCACACGTCAAGATGCGTTATTTATGTCAACAAAGATTAAGAAATGGCGGGTTTTTACTGGAATTTACTTTTAAATGCAAAAATTTAGGTTTTATGTAAGAGAAATTTGTTTTTTTCTTTTTTATAACACATAAACTTGAAATTGTTCTTTATATTAAACGTAAAATAAAACACTAAAAAGTTAATTTTCAATTTTTTATTGACGTTTTAGAATATTTTTTAACAATCTCCGTTCGAATTAAAAGAGCGTGTTTTGCGCATAGCTACTATATAACAACGTTAATAAAAGATTTTTCTGCATTAAAAGAAAAAAAAATGATAATAATAAACTCGGTGAAAAATTGTTAAATCGTGATGTATGAATAATGTAGGGATAACCATAATCGGGTCACGTGATCAATTTAGGCCATTTTGAATAATCTGAATTAAATATTTTTTTAACGTTGTTTTGTTTTTAAATCTCTCTAAAAAAAAGTCACGATTATACAGAATTGTTACAAAGAAAAACAGTTAATTCAAAGATCAAATTATCCGATTGGGGAAAATTACTCACCGTTAATAAAAAAAATAAAATAATCCGTTTTACATACAAAAGGGTTATTTTTATGTGGAAACGGGGATTGTAACTTCACATATTATTTCTCTTTGACAATTATACATTTAAATGTATGGGTGGCTGTATCCGACATAATTGTTTTCTTGTGCATATTCAATAACTGATTATTGGTTTTCAACAATTTTTGAAAGATTTTTTTTGTGGTAGTTTCAGAATAATTCCGGAATATTTTTTTTAGTTCTAAGCAAAGAAAAGACAATAAGTATTACAAATGTTGTCAGTTTGCTCTTCCGTATATTATAAGAATCAAACATTACTATTCAACAATAAAAATTACAAATTCTTTTTAAAATATTAATATATCGTGGATCGAACAAATTTTTAGTTCACCTGAATTCTAAAATTCATATATTTAAATATCCGTGAAAAATTCGATTTGTACACACAAAAAAAGATTTTTAAACATTAAAAAACAACAACAAATAAATTGACAATTTAATAGAATATAGTACATATCAATAAAAAAAAAAGAAGAAAGTTTTCAAATAATATTATGACATTTTATGGCACTTTTTATTTTCGATTTCATGAATTTTTACTACAAAAACTACTGCGTTGTATATTATACAATTTTTTGGATATAGTTATTCAGACTCTTATCTTTATAGAAAAAAAGTAAAAACGTTTTCTGACGGTATTTTTTTTTATATATTTCATAAAATAAAATAGGACCTCGTAAAAAAATATTTCCCCCAATATATTTTAGGAAAAAAACTATTTCAGATATATTTACATCCAAAGGTAAACAGTTATGGAAATTTTCGTGAAAATCATTAATTGATTTTTCATAGAATTTTAAAAAAAAAACCTCTTATCGTAACTTGTTTTTAGCTACGTTATATTTTAGTTGATTTAACAGTGCAAAAATGAAAACATTGTTTTTCAATCATAATTTTCCTTATTTCTCTAAGCTGAAAATTTTTTTAAAAATTCATCAGGGTTTGTTTAATGTTTTTTCTTTCGAATGGAAAATTTTTTTCAAGAAAATATTAATTTTTCTGCAAGTTTCATTGTGTTAAATATAGGGGGTGGGATTTCACAGGTACAACTCTGTAGGATCGCTACTTTTTTTTTGCGAAATTTAAAAAAAAAACAAAGTTCAAAAATATTTACTTTCGTTTATGAAATATAGCTTGTAATCATCACGTGACCGGAAAATGGAGGTCCATATATATATATATATATATATATATATATATATATATATATATATATATATATATAATCTCATATATAAAGGAGAGATCTTGGTATGTACGTGTCGACGTATAACTCCAAAACGGGAGGTCACTCAGATTCAAAATCTTGCATACACATTGATATCATTCTAAGAAACACTCCAAATTTGGTTATTGATTTTGACTGATTAAGGGATATAATTAATTAAACAAACAAAAATCAAACGATTTTTAGAAAGAAATCATATAGCTGCTGCTGATATTCCAGCTATAATCATCAGGCACGCCCCACCCAGCTGCCTCTATTCCGCATTGTTGAATGCGTTTGCAGAAGCTTTCCGAAGAAAAAGAAAGAAAGAAAGAAAATCAGCTTCCAGTCATGACTAAATCTTAACGTAAAATAAAATTCGTTTTTTTTGTCTAAATCTTTAAAATATGCATTTTATAATCTTTCTAAATATTTTCGTATGTTTTTGAGACTAACTTTTAAAGTAAAATGAAATCTTTGTCCACAAGTTTACGGTTAGATTTTTTAAAAATAAGATTTTAAATGTCAATAAAAGTCAGTCACCAGTATACGGTTGTATAAATGTAAAAAAAATGAAAAAAAATGAAAATGTTTTTATCAATATTTTTACGAATACTTTCATATTTCTTAGAATAAAATATATCCATTTTTAATCTTTGTTATTTTTGTTGTTCAAATAAATAAATTACAATGTTACATTTTATTTCTAACTCAAACAAGCAATGAAAAACTAAATTTACAATTTCTTACGTACGAAAAAGTTGGATTATTATTCTCAATGTTGTAAATAAACAAACAAAAAATCGTAAATTATTAGCGCTTAAAAAAAAGGGGGGGGGGATATTTAACACAATGAAACTTGAATAAAGGTTAATATTATCTTCAAAATTACGAAATTCACACAAACACTTATTTACTTATTTTATAATGTTTACTTATTTTAAATAAGTAAATAGTGTTTGTATGAATTACGTAAGTTATTTACGAAATTCTTTTTTGTCAAACAGTAAAAGAATGATAAAGAAATATCTAAATAAATACATACTAACATACATATAGTTGTCGAAAGTTTTTTTTACTAACAGTTAGCATAACATAGATAGACCCAAATTGGGTCAAAATGCGTTTTTGACAAAGTGACTTTAGCCCCCCGCTCCAGAAAATAATTTACCAAAAATCAGGGAATTATTGGATTTTAACTAATTTTTCAATGTTTATTCATCAATGAACGATCTTTATAATACATTACTTATTTTATTTCAAAACTTTCTCATTTTTTCAGGTCACTTAATTTTGATCCCTCCCTTATGTTGGGGGCGTAACATTTTTATGTTTATAGTTTACTAATTACAGTATAAATAAAGAGGGCTGACTTCTGATTTAGGCCGGAAAAATTAAAACGGAAAGTTTTTTGGTGGTACCCAATGACAGTTTAACAACAGTCTCTGAATTAACACTTTGCGAATTGGGTTACGGTTTTAGGGGATTAAGGTTGTTTTTAATTACGTATTGCTTAAAAAAATAAACAAAAACCCCAAATTACTATACATTTAATTAACCGTTGAAATTAATTATTGAATCTATCATTGGGACAGTTGTTTGTGTTAGTATTAATTTCAATTAAACTTAGTTTAAAAAATATTTTTCAACATTAAATGTATAATTATTTGTTTGTTTGTTTTTTGTTGTTTATCCCCCCCCCCTATATTCAACACAATGAAACTTTCATAAAAATTAATTTTATCTTGAAAAAACTTTTTCCATTCGAAAGAAGAAACATTAAACAAAATCCTGATGATTTTAAAAAAATTTAAGCTTACGGAAATAATGAAAATTATGACTGAAAAAAAAAAACGTTTTTATATTTGCACCGTTAAATCAATTAAAATTTAACGTAGCCAAAAACAAGTTATGACAAGATTTTTTTTTTTTTTAATTCTATGAAAAATCAATTAATCGTCCGACTTTCATGAAAATTTCAATAACTATTTACCCTTGGATGTAAATATGTCTGAAAACACTCTCTGGTGTTCCTATTTTTTTTAGTCCGGTCATGGACCGGGTAATTTAGCTAGTATATATATAAAATAAACAAAAATAAACAAAAATAGTCACAAAAAATCACATAAATATCGCAGAAAACAACCGCAGTAATTAAAACTGGGGAATTCGAAATTTCAGGATTGCGGGTCCAGATTGCGACCCGGGATGTTTTTACTTTGCTCACGGTGTCAGCCTAATTCCAAAATTGTATGATATGTTGGGCTAAAGTTGGAAAATTTGACACACTGACATTCGTATTTATTATTATTAGAGACGAGTGTCAGTTTTCGACACGTGCGTGAACAGCCAAGGCGTTGACACCGATTTAAATGTATAATAATAAAGAGGGTTTTTAGTCGATCTTATTGGTGACTAAAAACAAATAGACGGCGGTTGGAGTAGCCATACAACTTAACTCAGTGAATAAACGTAATTTTAAAAACAATAACAAAAACTTTCACACCGACAAAATTAATTTTTTTCTCTTACCTCTGCTGTTTGAATCGTATCTAGATCTGGTAATGACTGCAAAAAAAAAAACGTATAAGTACACTCGTAACCTTTGAATTTTTAGTTAATCATCTCTACGCATAAAAAGAAAACAAATACCGGGCATAAATTGTTTTCGTTTGTAAATAAATAACCTTACGGAAAAGGTCAGGCGAGGATCACGAACAAGGGAGATAATAAACAATCTGTCCCTTGTGAAAATATTCATGTTTTGAAACTTCCACCGGCATTTCTCATGTTCTTCTCTTTTCTTGTCTTCTAACACTAGCTACCACCGATTTTCCCTGTGAATTTTGATAAACAACGTTCGGAAATATTTATTTCCGTTTTATTCAAGATGGCCTAAACTTATCACGTGACCTTTTTGGTGATACATAGTAAATACCCATTTCTTTCCCCACCTGAACAGCCAATTTATCAACAATTCACTAGGTACCACCAATTTACCCTGTGAAATTCACCCCGCTATATTTAACACAATGAAACTTGCAGAAAAATTAATATTATCTTGAAATTTTTTTCCATTCGAAAGAAGAAACATTAAATAAACTCCTGATGATTTTAAACATTTTTTTCAGCTTACGGAAATAATGAAAATTATGATTGAAAAACAAAGTTTTCATTTTTGCACTGTTAAATCAACTGAAATTTAACATAGCTAAAAAGTTTTTAGCTATGTTAAATTTCAGTTGATTTAACAGTGCAAAAATGAAAACATTGTTTTTCTATCATAATTTTCATTATTTCCGTAAGCTGAAAAATTTTTTTTTTAAATCATCAGGAGTTTGTTTAATGTTTTTTCTTTCGAATGGAAAAACAAATTTCAAGAAAATATTAATTTTTCTGCAAGTTTCATTGTGTTAAATATAGTGGGGGTAAATTTCACAGGGTAAAATTGGTGGTACCTACTAAAAACAAATTACGATAAGAGGATTTTTAAAAAATTCTATGAAAAATCAATTAATCCAATTTTCACGAAAATTTCCATAACTGTTTACCGTTGGATGTAAATATATCTGAAATAGTTTTTTTCCTAAAATATATTAGGGCAAATATTTTTTTTTTACGAGATCTACCCACTATTTTATTTTATGAGATATAAAAAAATGAACCGTCAGAAAACTTTTTTTCTATAAAGATAAGAGTCTCAATGACTATATCCAAAAAATTGTATAACATACAACACAGTAGTTTTTTTTTAGGAAAAATTCATGAAATCGGAAATAAAAAGTGTAAAAAATGTCATAGTATTATTATTTGAAAACTTTTTTTTTTTTGCTTTTTAAATTGATATGTACTATATTCTATTAAATCGTCAAGAAAAAAATTTTTTTTAACGAAATTAATCTTTAAGATATTTTGAATCTTATGTGTGCATAAATAATTTTTTTTAATGTTTTAAAATGTTTTTTGTGTCTACAAATTGAATTTTTCTCGGATATCTAAATATATGAATTTTAGAATTCAGGTGAACTAAAATTTTGTCTGATCCACAATATATTAATATTTTTTTAAAAAATTGTAATTTTTATTGTTGAATAGTAATGTTTGATTCTTATGATATACGGAAGAGCAAAACTGACAACCTTTAACTTCACCTTAACTCAGCAAGATAAGTCTTGTCGCAAATGCCACAAAATTTGCAACACCCTTTTTGTACCTTTTTTTTTAAAAATATATATTGTTTTAATTTTCAATTGTTGTTCTGTCTTCTTTCATCTGAAATTATTTGCCTGTCATTTTAAGAGCTCCCTACTACCCTGTTAATCCTCTTAAAAGGAAAAGCGAACAAACACATGAGTCAGATTCAAGAATATTATTCTGTACAGACGTTTGAGGTAGAAGCAGGAGCGGCGGCAAGGGCGAGTGTAGTATCAGTAGCAGTTGAGTTGGGTCCACAATGAGACAGCAGCAGTAGCGGTGCCCTTGTTGTGATGTACATAACAAACATCATACACACCTAAGTAGAAAGAAAAGTGAGGAAAAATGATTGTGTTTACAAAAACGTGTCCGAACAAGATGACTAACAATTAAGGAAAACTATAACTGCAACTTGTATAAATGTCAAACGGTCAAGTTACACTGAAAGCACTGATTACCACCAAGTCATTATTATGGATAATGGATAAATTATGGATTAATTATCTGTCATTGGCACCAGAGAGCTAATCAACCAATACAGTACATTGGCGCCTAAATTGAACCCTTTCCTCACTTGTAGTGTTGAGGATCACAGCAGCAAGAAGTATTATCTGGTCACTCCCACACTAAGATGGATCTCAGCAGATAAGTCTAGCCGCAACGCCATTAAGTTTGCAAGTTGTATTTTAAAAAAATATGTCCGTATCTTCATTTGTTTGTTGAGTCTTCTTCATTCGAATTTAAATGCCTATCTGTTAATGTGGGAGAATATATAGCGCCCAGCAAAAAAAAGACCATATTTTGCAAACTTAATGGCGTTGAAGACAGACTTATCCGCTGAGTTCTGTTTAGTTCTTGGAGATACTGGATTAGATGTCTTGCTGCTGTGAAGAAGGCATTCAACTTAGGCGCCAATCTACTGTATTGGTTGAAACCTGGTGCCAAGGGCAGATAATTAATCCCTTATTTTTCCAATATTTGCTTACTACTTTGGTACTTGAAACACCATGTAGTGTGAGTAGCGATTGCCTGCCCTTTTTGGATCGATGTGGGGTCCAGAAGAATTTTCTTCCCTTGCCGCCAGGTTTTTGCCAATATAGGGCTAGAGTATTTTAGTAGTAGCCCAGTGTGAGACGACCTGCTCTGCACTCTGCTCTTTAGATGTACTTGTCTAGATCCCAACGTTGTGAATTATGTGCCGGCCGAATTTAAGCACGAGTCAGAAATACAGGCTTCACAAGGATTGAAAACAAAACAACAACAACAACAAACAGTGTAAACAAGACACATGGAAGAAGAGTGTGTTGATACTCGCTGGCTGCTACTGTCTACTACTGGCAAACTTGACACTTCAACGGCCAACTTAACCCTTCGGTCCCCGGGTTCTAACTGACTTAGGGCTCGAGTTTAGTTGTATTTATGTCAAATTCCCCTACCCAAACCATCTTCTCCGGACCACACAAATGGCCAGAACTTAAAACAAATCGCAGACTTCGAGTCGCCCTTAACCCTTAAAATTAAAGCACTCAAATATTTTCCAGACACTCCGTCTAGGATATGTTGATCATTAATTTTTTCAAAAGAGAATTTCTCCTAAAAAAATCCTTTTTGCTTTTAATACCTGGGTGCCTAAGATATTATCACCGAGTGGTCCCATTTCATGGTGGCATATAGGTCTCTTTAAACTTTACGACCTAATCTTTTGATTCGTAAAAAGGTCAGCCACCCAACCCTTTTACTTATGCCGGCCTTAACCTACTCTTTTTCTTATTTATTTATTTATTTATTTATTCTGACCATGTTCGTCTTCAACCATAGTATCACACACCTCCCTCAACCATTTTGTCATTTATTTATAAATTACAACAAAACAAAACACTATGCATCTCCCTTCGGCGCCTGAAGGGAGGACAACATTTTTCTCTTGGTTCTGAGAAGAAAAAAAAAAACATCATAACAAAAAAGAAAGATTCACAACAATATATAATCAGAGGCTTTGTCACCTCCTTCAATAAAAAAAAAAAACAAAAAAAAAACAAAAAAAAAACAATGGCCAACAGTGCACTGGTACAGGTGGGATCCTCATCCTCTTCAACACAAACATACACACAACAAAAAAAAAAACATGGATAGTAATGTTGGGTTCAGCTCTTCGACTTTGCTTCTCCTGTAATGATCTTTGGGGGTCTACTGACTCAACAATCAAGAGTACTTTTTCGGATCACTTCCAAAACTTCACATCACCTTCTGATGAACACAAGGGAATTTTAAGCACCCTTCCATTTAACGATTCAGGAGGGCTTTTCTGGCTCACCTCCAAGATTTCACATCACCTCCTGATGAACACAAGGGAATTTTAAGCACCCTTCTACTTAACGATTCAGGAGGGCTTTTCTGGCTCACCTCCAAGATTTCACATCACTTTCTGATGAACACAAGGGAATTTTAAGCACCCTTCCATTTAACGATTCAGGAGGGCTTTTCTGGGATGAACACAAGGGAATTTCACCCTTCTACTTAACGATTCAGGAGGGCTTTTCTGGCTCACCTCCAAGATTTCACATCACTTTCTGATGAACACAAGGGAATTTTAAGCACCCTTCCATTTAACGATTCAGGAGGGCTTTTCTGGCTCACCTCCAAGATTTCACATCACCTTCTGATGAACGCAAGGGAATTTTAACCACCCTTCTAAATGATTCCGAAGTATTCATTTTTTTTTTTAAATTCCTTACGACTCGGGAACATCACAATTTCCGCAGTTGGATAGGTGCCGTATCAGGAATAACATTACTTTAGAGAAGCATTGTCGATTACATCTCCAAACCTTGGGGTCTCTACCACCCCTGTTTCTTAAGAGAACCCAAACAAACAAACAGAAACCTCAACATAATATATGTCCTGGGTTACTGGAGGTATCGATAGGTCATCTCTTCCAGTCTTTCATTAACCCATATACACACAAAAACAATGTTCATCCTAAATAGGAAAGTTCAACAAGTCCAGATTTCACTGCTACCTCCCTCAACCATTTGGTTTTTCTTCCCTTCCTTTTCTTTCTAAGGGATTCACCTTACATCGTTCTCTGCACTGAACATGCAGGTTGTAGATTTCCTTTTCTCTTTGTTCTTCTTCTTTTTTTTTTTCGCTTTCCCTTTTCTTTTTTTTAAAACACCAAATTACAACAGCCCTTGGATCATGAATGAAGTGTCAGTAGTTCATTATCGTGACGGCTGTTTTTTTTTTTTTTTTTTTTTTTTTTTTTTTCATGTTTTCGTCCTTATAACGCCCAGTTGCAGAGGCTCTTCAGGCCGTGCCTGCACGGGACTTGAAGAATCAAATTGATCCATATTTTGTACGACTGTGGTGTCTTTTTTCATTTTGGTCTCTGCCGTATCTGCCGATATGTCCCAACCATCGCGCTCCCCTACTGGCATATTTTCCTGCCTACTCCTTAACCACTGCCTACCTCTGATTACAAATCCTAATATAATCATAACTATCACTAAGACGCTACCCCCCAGTGACGACCAGGCTATGGTGCCTGTGGACTGCTCATTCCACGTGGGGATTTTCCTCCCCACCGTCTCCAGCTTATACACCAGTTTGGTGTAGGTTAATTCTATCTATGTCCTTCAGCAGCTGGGGCAATTTACCCATAGTTAGGTTGGGGGATTTCAAACACTAGGGATCCCACAGACCCGTCCACCCGCTAGAGGATACGTTTGATAGAGCAAGGAAAGAGTCCTTAGTTTCAAATTCTTCCTCCCCTGATAATATGGCGGTAGGGTGATAGACCCCCCAAAAGCGGAGCACCCATGGGCAAACTATAATAGTTAGTGGTGGCTCTGCTCTAATGGTTACTGTCGACTTCCCCCACATACCTGTGATAGGATCAGCCCTTTCTCCAGTGCTACTGCCCAGACTCCACCTGAAACTCCTATGGCCTGTGGCATTACGGTTCTCTTGAGAATTTCTACCTGACAAACTCTCTGAATGCCCTCCTTGTTATTTCTAACAGTTCTACCAGGCACAATTGGTGGGCCCTAGTGGCATAAATGGGGCTCTTAGATGTACATGCTCCTAGCGCATCTGTTTTGCACTTCTCTGCCTCACTTTTGGTGAGCAGCATAAACTGTGTTCGGGCTAGGTTAAGGGCTATGCTTTCAGATTCCAATTTGTATCTAGCTACAACACCTAATTTTTGGTTCGGGTTAGGGTAGGGGATGGGCAGATTTATTACTTGGAAGACTTCAAAGGTACTATCCCTATCTAGAAGTGGTACGGGTACTAGTGCTAGGATTTTGCCCTCCTCCACCAATGTTATGCAACCTAAGGAACTGTAATAGCGCATAGCTCCCTGGTGGGATCAGAAGGCAACCTAAGGTGGTGTGGAAGCTCAGTCTGGATCCTAAGCAGGATGTCCTGGAGGTGAGCAGGGGCCACCAAGCTAGGTGATAAATGCCCCAGAAAGAGCATGTCTAGCTGAGTCTTAACATGCTCAAGTGACAGTCTCAGTGATTGTGAAGTCCGCCGAAGTCGGTTAATGGCCATGGACAGTTGCAAAAACTGCTTCACAAAACCCCTTAGCTTCCGCAACTCCATTGACAAGGACTGTGAAACATTGCTCAGTTCCCATTTTACATCCAGGACACCCTTAACTAACCGGTTGATGGCCTGTCTATTCTCAGTTTAGGTCTATCCTTGTGACATTTAATATAGACAAACTGCTCTTGGCCTCCTGAACCAGAACCCTCTCACCCTCACCTAAAGCTATCAACTTTTGTTTGATTGACTGTAGATCTGCCTCTGTCACTGT